>JAXLNS010000046.1:10000-1210000 GCA_037215915.1 Pantherophis vulpinus | reverse complement strand
CAGATGTGCAGAAGCAGAGTTTCAAGATTATGATGCAATCTGCTTTGTAATTTCTCTCCAGCTGACATTTTCCAGATGTGCAGAAGCAGAGTTTCAGGATGATGCTGAAATCTGCCATGGAATTTCTCTCCAGCTGACATTTTCCAGATGTGCAGAAGCAGAGTTTCCGGATGATTCTGAAATCTGCTTTGCAATTTCTCTCTAGATGACATATTTCCAGATGTGTAGAAGCAGTTTCAGCATGATTTTGAAATCTGCCTTGCAATTTCCTCTAAGTGAGATATTCCAGATGTGCAGAAGCAGAGTTCCAAGATTATGCTGCAATCTGCCATGGAATTTCTCTCCAGCTGACATTTTCCAGATGTGTAGAAGCAGAGTTTCAGGATGATGCTGAAATCTGCCATGGAATTTCTCTCCAGCTGACATTTTCCAGATGTGCAGAAGCAGAGTTTCAGGATGATGCAGAAATCTGCTGTGTAATTTCTCTCCAGATGACATTTTCCAGATGTGCAGAAGCAGAGTTTCAGGATGATGCTGAAATCTGCCATGGAATTTCTCTCCAGCTGACATTTTCCAGATGTGCAGAAGCAGAGTTTCAGGATGATGCAGAAATCTGCTTTGCAATTTCTCTCTAGATGACATATTTCCAGATGTGTAGAAGCAGTTTCAGCATGATTTTGAAATCTGCCTTGCAATTTCCTCTAAGTGAGATATTCCAGATGTGCAGAAGCATAGTTTCAGGATGATGCTGAAATTTGCCATGGAATTTCTCTCCAGCTGACATTTTCCAGATGTGTAGAAGCAGAGTTTCAGGATGATGCTGAAATCTGCTTTGTAATTTGTCTCCAGCTGACATTTTCCACATGTGTAGAAGCAGAGTTTCAGGATGATGCTGCAATCTGCCTTGAAATTTCTCTCCAGCTGACATTTTCCAGATGTGCAGAAGAAGAGTTTCAGGATGATGCAGAAATCTGCCTTGCAATTTCTCTCTAGCTGACATTTTCCAGATGTGCAGAAGCAGAGTTTCAGGATGATGCTGAAATTTGCCATGGAATTTCTCTCCAGCTGACATTTTACAGATGTGCAGAAGCAGAGTTTCAGGATGATGCTGAAATTTGCCATGGAATTTCTCTCCAGCTGACATTTTCCATATGTACAAAAGCAGAGTTTCACGATGATGCTGAAATCTGACTTTCAATTTCGCTTTAGGTGATATTTTCCTGATGTGCAGAAGCAGAGTTTCAAGATTACGATGCAATCTGCCTTGCAATTTCTCTCTAGCTGACTTTTTCCAGATGTGCAGAAGCAGAGTTTCAAGATTATGATGCAATCTGCCTTGCAATTTCTCTCTAGCTGACATTTTCCAGATGTGCAGAAGCAGAGTTTCAAGATTATGATGCAATCTGCCTTGCAATTTCTCTCCAGCTAACATTTTCCAGATGTGCAGAAGCAGAGTTTCAGGGTTATTTTGAAATCTGCTATGGAATTTCGCTCCAGCTAACATTTCCAGATGTGCAGAAGCAGAGTTTCAGGGTTATTTTGAAATCTCCTATGGAATTTCGATCCAGATGACATTTTCCAGATGTGCAGAAGCAGAGTTTCAGGGTTATTTTGAAATCTGCTATGGAATTTCGATCCAGATGACATTTTCCAGATGTGCAGAAGCAGAGTTTCAGGGTTATTTTGAAATCTGCTATGGAATTTCGATCCAGATGACATTTTCCAGATGTGCAGAAGCAGAGTTTCAGGGTTATTTTGAAATCTGCTATGGAATTTCGATCCAGATGACATTTTCCAGATGTGCAGAAGCAGAGTTTCAAGATTATGATGCAATCTGCCTTGCAATTTCTCTCCAGCTGACATTTTCCAGATGTGCAGAAGCAGAGTTTCACGATGGTGATGCTGAAATCTGCCTTGCAATCTCTCTCCAGCGTACATTTCCCAGATGTGCAGAAGCAGAGTTTCAAGATTATGATGCAATCTGCTTTGTAATTTCTCTCCAGCTGACATTTTCCAGATGTGCAGAAGCAGAGTTTCAGGATGATGCTGAAATCTGCCATGGAATTTCTCTCCAGCTGACATTTTCCAGATGTGCAGAAGCAGAGTTTCCGGATGATTCTGAAATCTGCTTTGCAATTTCTCTCTAGATGACATATTTCCAGATGTGTAGAAGCAGTTTCAGCATGATTTTGAAATCTGCCTTGCAATTTCCTCTAAGTGAGATATTCCAGATGTGCAGAAGCAGAGTTCCAAGATTATGCTGCAATCTGCCATGGAATTTCTCTCCAGCTGACATTTTCCAGATGTGTAGAAGCAGAGTTTCAGGATGATGCTGAAATCTGCCATGGAATTTCTCTCCAGCTGACATTTTCCAGATGTGCAGAAGCAGAGTTTCAG
Source organism: Pantherophis vulpinus (assembly GCA_037215915.1). NCBI lineage: Eukaryota > Metazoa > Chordata > Lepidosauria > Squamata > Colubridae > Pantherophis > Pantherophis vulpinus. Next base: position 1,207,603 of record JAXLNS010000046.1, on the reverse strand, counting down.
GATGATGCAGAAATCTGCTGTGTAATTTCTCTCCAGATGACATTTTCCAGATGTGCAGAAGCAGAGTTTCAGGATGATGCTGAAATCTGCCATGGAATTTCTCTCCAGCTGACATTTTCCAGATGTGCAGAAGCAGAGTTTCAGGATGATGCAGAAATCTGCTTTGCAATTTCTCTCTAGATGACATATTTCCAGATGTGTAGAAGCAGTTTCAGCATGATTTTGAAATCTGCCTTGCAATTTCCTCTAAGTGAGATATTCCAGATGTGCAGAAGCATAGTTTCAGGATGATGCTGAAATTTGCCATGGAATTTCTCTCCAGCTGACATTTTCCAGATGTGTAGAAGCAGAGTTTCAGGATGATGCTGAAATCTGCCATGGAATTTCTCTCCAGCTGACATTTTCCAGATGTGCAGAAGCAGAGTTTCAGGATGATGCAGAAATCTGCTGTGTAATTTCTCTCCAGATGACATTTTCCAGATGTGCAGAAGCAGAGTTTCAGGATGATGCTGAAATCTGCCATGGAATTTCTCTCCAGCTGACATTTTCCAGATGTGCAGAAGCAGAGTTTCAGGATGATGCAGAAATCTGCTTTGCAATTTCTCTCTAGATGACATATTTCCAGATGTGTAGAAGCAGTTTCAGCATGATTTTGAAATCTGCCTTGCAATTTCCTCTAAGTGAGATATTCCAGATGTGCAGAAGCAGAGTTTCAGGATGATGCTGAAATTTGCCATGGAATTTCTCTCCAGCTGACATTTTCCAGATGTGTAGAAGCAGAGTTTCAGGATGATGCTGAAATCTGCTTTGTAATTTGTCTCCAGCTGACATTTTCCACATGTGTAGAAGCAGAGTTTCAGGATGATGCTGCAATCTGCCTTGAAATTTCTCTCCAGCTGACATTTTCCAGATGTGCAGAAGAAGAGTTTCAGGATGATGCAGAAATCTGCCTTGCAATTTCTCTCTAGCTGACATTTTCCAGATGTGCAGAAGCAGAGTTTCAGGATGATGCTGAAATTTGCCATGGAATTTCTCTCCAGCTGACATTTTCCATATGTACAAAAGCAGAGTTTCACGATGATGCTGAAATCTGACTTTCAATTTCGCTTTAGGTGATATTTTCCTGATGTGCAGAAGCAGAGTTTCAAGATTACGATGCAATCTGCCTTGCAATTTCTCTCTAGCTGACTTTTTCCAGATGTGCAGAAGCAGAGTTTCAAGATTATGATGCAATCTGCCTTGCAATTTCTCTCTAGCTGACATTTTCCAGATGTGCAGAAGCAGAGTTTCAAGATTATGATGCAATCTGCCTTGCAATTTCTCTCCAGCTAACATTTTCCAGATGTGCAGAAGCAGAGTTTCAGGGTTATTTTGAAATCTGCTATGGAATTTCGCTCCAGCTAACATTTCCAGATGTGCAGAAGCAGAGTTTCAGGGTTATTTTGAAATCTCCTATGGAATTTCGATCCAGATGACATTTTCCAGATGTGCAGAAGCAGAGTTTCAGGGTTATTTTGAAATCTGCTATGGAATTTCGATCCAGATGACATTTTCCAGATGTGCAGAAGCAGAGTTTCAGGGTTATTTTGAAATCTGCTATGGAATTTCGATCCAGATGACATTTTCCAGATGTGCAGAAGCAGAGTTTCAGGGTTATTTTGAAATCTGCTATGGAATTTCGATCCAGATGACATTTTCCAGATGTGCAGAAGCAGAGTTTCAAGATTATGATGCAATCTGCCTTGCAATTTCTCTCCAGCTGACATTTTCCAGATGTGCAGAAGCAGAGTTTCACGATGGTGATGCTGAAATCTGCCTTGCAATCTCTCTCCAGCGTACATTTCCCAGATGTGCAGAAGCAGAGTTTCAAGATTATGATGCAATCTGCTTTGTAATTTCTCTCCAGCTGACATTTTCCAGATGTGCAGAAGCAGAGTTTCAGGATGATGCTGAAATCTGCCATGGAATTTCTCTCCAGCTGACATTTTCCAGATGTGCAGAAGCAGAGTTTCCGGATGATTCTGAAATCTGCTTTGCAATTTCTCTCTAGATGACATATTTCCAGATGTGTAGAAGCAGTTTCAGCATGATTTTGAAATCTGCCTTGCAATTTCCTCTAAGTGAGATATTCCAGATGTGCAGAAGCAGAGTTCCAAGATTATGCTGCAATCTGCCATGGAATTTCTCTCCAGCTGACATTTTCCAGATGTGTAGAAGCAGAGTTTCAGGATGATGCTGAAATCTGCCATGGAATTTCTCTCCAGCTGACATTTTCCAGATGTGCAGAAGCAGAGTTTCAGGATGATGCAGAAATCTGCTGTGTAATTTCTCTCCAGATGACATTTTCCAGATGTGCAGAAGCAGAGTTTCAGGATGATGCTGAAATCTGCCATGGAATTTCTCTCCAGCTGACATTTTCCAGATGTGCAGAAGCAGAGTTTCAGGATGATGCAGAAATCTGCTTTGCAATTTCTCTCTAGATGACATATTTCCAGATGTGTAGAAGCAGTTTCAGCATGATTTTGAAATCTGCCTTGCAATTTCCTCTAAGTGAGATATTCCAGATGTGCAGAAGCATAGTTTCAGGATGATGCTGAAATTTGCCATGGAATTTCTCTCCAGCTGACATTTTCCAGATGTGTAGAAGCAGAGTTTCAGGATGATGCTGAAATCTGCTTTGTAATTTGTCTCCAGCTGACATTTTCCACATGTGTAGAAGCAGAGTTTCAGGATGATGCTGCAATCTGCCTTGAAATTTCTCTCCAGCTGACATTTTCCAGATGTGCAGAAGAAGAGTTTCAGGATGATGCAGAAATCTGCCTTGCAATTTCTCTCTAGCTGACATTTTCCAGATGTGCAGAAGCAGAGTTTCAGGATGATGCTGAAATTTGCCATGGAATTTCTCTCCAGCTGACATTTTACAGATGTGCAGAAGCAGAGTTTCAGGATGATGCTGAAATTTGCCATGGAATTTCTCTCCAGCTGACATTTTCCATATGTACAAAAGCAGAGTTTCACGATGATGCTGAAATCTGACTTTCAATTTCGCTTTAGGTGATATTTTCCTGATGTGCAGAAGCAGAGTTTCAAGATTACGATGCAATCTGCCTTGCAATTTCTCTCTAGCTGACTTTTTCCAGATGTGCAGAAGCAGAGTTTCAAGATTATGATGCAATCTGCCTTGCAATTTCTCTCTAGCTGACATTTTCCAGATGTGCAGAAGCAGAGTTTCAAGATTATGATGCAATCTGCCTTGCAATTTCTCTCCAGCTAACATTTTCCAGATGTGCAGAAGCAGAGTTTCAGGGTTATTTTGAAATCTGCTATGGAATTTCGCTCCAGCTAACATTTCCAGATGTGCAGAAGCAGAGTTTCAGGGTTATTTTGAAATCTCCTATGGAATTTCGATCCAGATGACATTTTCCAGATGTGCAGAAGCAGAGTTTCAGGGTTATTTTGAAATCTGCTATGGAATTTCGATCCAGATGACATTTTCCAGATGTGCAGAAGCAGAGTTTCAGGGTTATTTTGAAATCTGCTATGGAATTTCGATCCAGATGACATTTTCCAGATGTGCAGAAGCAGAGTTTCAGGGTTATTTTGAAATCTGCTATGGAATTTCGATCCAGATGACATTTTCCAGATGTGCAGAAGCAGAGTTTCAAGATTATGATGCAATCTGCCTTGCAATTTCTCTCCAGCTGACATTTTCCAGATGTGCAGAAGCAGAGTTTCACGATGGTGATGCTGAAATCTGCCTTGCAATCTCTCTCCAGCGTACATTTCCCAGATGTGCAGAAGCAGAGTTTCAAGATTATGATGCAATCTGCTTTGTAATTTCTCTCCAGCTGACATTTTCCAGATGTGCAGAAGCAGAGTTTCAGGATGATGCTGAAATCTGCCATGGAATTTCTCTCCAGCTGACATTTTCCAGATGTGCAGAAGCAGAGTTTCCGGATGATTCTGAAATCTGCTTTGCAATTTCTCTCTAGATGACATATTTCCAGATGTGTAGAAGCAGTTTCAGCATGATTTTGAAATCTGCCTTGCAATTTCCTCTAAGTGAGATATTCCAGATGTGCAGAAGCAGAGTTCCAAGATTATGCTGCAATCTGCCATGGAATTTCTCTCCAGCTGACATTTTCCAGATGTGTAGAAGCAGAGTTTCAGGATGATGCTGAAATCTGCCATGGAATTTCTCTCCAGCTGACATTTTCCAGATGTGCAGAAGCAGAGTTTCAGGATGATGCAGAAATCTGCTGTGTAATTTCTCTCCAGATGACATTTTCCAGATGTGCAGAAGCAGAGTTTCAGGATGATGCTGAAATCTGCCATGGAATTTCTCTCCAGCTGACATTTTCCAGATGTGCAGAAGCAGAGTTTCAGGATGATGCAGAAATCTGCTTTGCAATTTCTCTCTAGATGACATATTTCCAGATGTGTAGAAGCAGTTTCAGCATGATTTTGAAATCTGCCTTGCAATTTCCTCTAAGTGAGATATTCCAGATGTGCAGAAGCATAGTTTCAGGATGATGCTGAAATTTGCCATGGAATTTCTCTCCAGCTGACATTTTCCAGATGTGTAGAAGCAGAGTTTCAGGATGATGCTGAAATCTGCTTTGTAATTTGTCTCCAGCTGACATTTTCCACATGTGTAGAAGCAGAGTTTCAGGATGATGCTGCAATCTGCCTTGAAATTTCTCTCCAGCTGACATTTTCCAGATGTGCAGAAGAAGAGTTTCAGGATGATGCAGAAATCTGCCTTGCAATTTCTCTCTAGCTGACATTTTCCAGATGTGCAGAAGCAGAGTTTCAGGATGATGCTGAAATTTGCCATGGAATTTCTCTCCAGCTGACATTTTACAGATGTGCAGAAGCAGAGTTTCAGGATGATGCTGAAATTTGCCATGGAATTTCTCTCCAGCTGACATTTTCCAGATGTGCAGAAGCAGAGTTTCAGGATGATGCTGAAATCTGCTTTGGAATTTCTCTGCAGCTGACATTTTCTAGATGTGCAGAAGCAGAGTTTCAGGATGATGCTGAAATTTGCCATGGAATTTCTCTCCAGCTGACATTTTCCACATGTGTAGAAGCAGAGTTTCAGGATGATGCTGCAATCTGCCTTGAAATTTCTCTCCAGCTGACATTTTCCAGACGTGGAGAAGCACAGTTTCAGGATGATTCTGAAATCTGCTTTGCAATTTCTCTCTAGGTGACATTTTCCAGATGTGCAGAAGAAGAGTTTCAGGATGATGCTGAAATTTGCCATGGAATTTCTCTCCAGATGACATTTTCCAGATGTGCAGATGCAGAGATTCAAGATTATGATGCAATCTGCCTTGCAATTTCTCTCTAGCTGACATTTTCCAGATGTGCAGAAGCAGAGTTTCAAGATTATGATGCAATGTGCCTTGCAATTTCTCTCTAGCTGACATTTTCCAGATGTGCAGAAGCAGAGTTTCAAGATTATGATGCAATCTGCCTTGCACTTTCTCTCTAGCTGACATTTTCCATATGTACAAAAGCAGAGTTTCAAGATTATGATGCAATCTGCTATGGAATTTCTCTCCAGCTGACATTTTCCAGATGTGCAGAAGCAGAGTTTCAAGATTATGATGCAATCTGCCTTGCAATTTCTCTCCAGCTAACATTTTCCAGATGTGCAGAAGCAGAGTTTCAGGGTTATTTTGAAATCTGCTATGGAATTTCGCTCCAGCTAACATTTCCAGATGTGCAGAAGCAGAGTTTCAGGCTTATTTTGAAATCTCCTATGGAATTTCGATCCAGATGACATTTTCCAGATGTGCAGAAGCAGAGTTTCAGGGTTATTTTGAAATCTGCTATGGAATTTCGATCCAGATGACATTTTCCAGATGTGCAGAAGCAGAGTTTCAGGGTTATTTTGAAATCTGCTATGGAATTTCGATCCAGATGACATTTTCCAGATGTGCAGAAGCAGAGTTTCAGGGTTATTTTGAAATCTGCTATGGAATTTCGATCCAGATGACATTTTCCAGATGTGCAGAAGCAGAGTTTCAAGATTATGATGCAATCTGCCTTGCAATTTCTCTCCAGCTGACATTTTCCAGATGTGCAGAAGCAGAGTTTCACGATGGTGATGCTGAAATCTGCCTTGCAATGTCTCTCCAGCGTACATTTCCCAGATGTGCAGAAGCAGAGTTTCAAGATTATGATGCAATCTGCTTTGTAATTTCTCTCCAGCTGACATTTTCCAGATGTGCAGAAGCAGAGTTTCAGGATGATGCTGAAATCTGCCATGGAATTTCTCTCCAGCTGACATTTTCCAGATGTGCAGAAGCAGAGTTTCCGGATGATTCTGAAATCTGCTTTGCAATTTCTCTCTAGATGACATATTTCCAGATGTGTAGAAGCAGTTTCAGCATGATTTTGAAATCTGCCTTGCAATTTCCTCTAAGTGAGATATTCCAGATGTGCAGAAGCAGAGTTCCAAGATTATGCTGCAATCTGCCATGGAATTTCTCTCCAGCTGACATTTTCCAGATGTGTAGAAGCAGAGTTTCAGGATGATGCTGAAATCTGCCATGGAATTTCTCTCCAGCTGACATTTTCCAGATGTGCAGAAGCAGAGTTTCAGGATGATGCAGAAATCTGCTGTGTAATTTCTCTCCAGCTGACATTTTCCAGATGTGCAGAAGCAGAGTTTCAGGATGATGCTGAAATCTGCCATGGAATTTCTCTCCAGCTGACATTTTCCAGATGTGCAGAAGCAGAGTTTCAGGATGATGCAGAAATCTGCTTTGCAATTTCTCTCTAGATGACATATTTCCAGATGTGTAGAAGCAGTTTCAGCATGATTTTGAAATCTGCCTTGCAATTTCCTCTAAGTGAGATATTCCAGATGTGCAGAAGCAGAGTTTCAGGATAATGCTGAAATCTGGCATGGAATTTCGCTCCAGATGACATATTTCCAGATGTGCAGAAGCAGAGTTTCAGGATGACGCTGAAATCTGCTTTGGAATTTCTCTCCAGCTGACATTTTCCAGATGTGCAGAAGCAGAGTTTCAGGATGATGCTGAAATCTGCTTTGTAATTTCTCTCCAGCTGACATTTTCCAGATGTGCAGAAGCATAGTTTCAGGATGATGCTGAAATTTGCCATGGAATTTCTCTCCAGCTGACATTTTCCAGATGTGTAGAAGCAGAGTTTCAGGATGATGCTGAAATCTGCTTTGTAATTTCTCTCCAGCTGACATTTTCCACATGTGTAGAAGCAGAGTTTCAGGATGATGCTGCAATCTGCCTTGAAATTTCTCTCCAGCTGACATTTTCCAGATGTGCAGAAGAAGAGTTTCAGGATGATGCAGAAATCTGCCTTGCAATTTCTCTCTAGCTGACATTTTCCAGATGTGCAGAAGCAGAGTTTCAGGATGATGCTGAAATTTGCCATGGAATTTCTCTCCAGCTGACATTTTACAGATGTGCAGAAGCAGAGTTTCAGGATGATGCTGAAATTTGCCATGGAATTTCTCTCCAGCTGACATTTTCCAGATGTGCAGAAGCAGAGTTTCAGGATGATGCTGAAATCTGCTTTGGAATTTCTCTCCAGCTGACATTTTCCAGATGTGCAGAAGCAGAGTTTCAGGATGATGCTGAAATTTGCCATGGAATTTCTCTCCAGCTGACATTTTCCACATGTGTAGAAGCAGAGTTTCAGGATGATGCTGCAATCTGCCTTGAAATTTCTCTCCAGCTGACATTTTCCAGACGTGGAGAAGCACAGTTTCAGGATGATTCTGAAATCTGCTTTGCAATTTCTCTCTAGGTGACATTTTCCAGATGTGCAGAAGAAGAGTTTCAGGATGATGCTGAAATTTGCCATGGAATTTCTCTCCAGATGACATTTTCCAGATGTGCAGATGCAGAGATTCAAGATTATGATGCAATCTGCCTTGCAATTTCTCTCTAGCTGACATTTTCCAGATGTGCAGAAGCAGAGTTTCAAGATTATGATGCAATGTGCCTTGCAATTTCTCTCTAGCTGACATTTTCCAGATGTGCAGAAGCAGAGTTTCAAGATTATGATGCAATCTGCCTTGCACTTTCTCTCTAGCTGACATTTTCCATATGTACAAAAGCAGAGTTTCAAGATTATGATGCAATCTGCTATGGAATTTCTCTCCAGCTGACATTTTCCAGATGTGCAGATTCAGAGATTCAAGATTATGATGCAATCTGCCTTGCAATTTCTCTCTAGCTGACATTTTCCAGATGTGCAGAAGCAGTTTCAGCATGATTTTGAAATCTGCCTTGCAATTTCCTCTAAGTGAGATATTCCAGATGTGCAGAAGCAGAGTTTCAGGATAATGCTGAAATCTGCCATGGAATTTCGCTCCAGATGACATATTTCCAGATGTGCAGAAGCAGAGTTTCTGGATGACGCTGAAATCTGCTTTGGAATTTCTCTCCAGCTGACATTTTCCAGATGTGCAGAAGCAGAGTTTCAGGATGATGCTGAAATCTGCTTTGTAATTTCTCTACAGCTGACATTTTCCAGATGTGCAGAAGCATAGTTTCAGGATGATGCTGAAATTTGCCATGGAATTTCTCTCCAGCTGACATTTTCCAGATGTGTAGAAGCAGAGTTTCAGGATGATGCTGAAATCTGCTTTGTAATTTCTCTCCAGCTGACATTTTCCAGATGTGCAAAAGAAGAGTTTCAGGATGATGCAGAAATCTGCCTTGCAATTTCTCTCTAGCTGACATTTTCCAGATGTGCAGAAGCAGAGTTTCAGGATGATGCTGAAATTTGCCATGGAATTTCTCTCCAGCTGACATTTTACAGATGTGCAGAAGCAGAGTTTCAGGATGATGCTGAAATTTGCCATGGAATTTCTCTCCAGCTGACATTTTCCAGATGTGCAGAAGCAGAGTTTCAGGATGATGCTGAAATCTGCTTTGGAATTTCTCTCCAGCTGACATTTTCCAGATGTTTCGGAAGCAGAGTTCCAGGGTTATTTTGAAATCTGCTATGGAATTTCGCTCCAGATGACATTTTCCAGATGTGCAGAAGCAGAGTTCCAGGAGTACGCTGAAATCTGCTTTGTAATTTCTCTCCAGGTAACATTTTCCAGATGTGCAGAAGCCGAGTTTCAGGTTGATGCTGAAAGTTTCCATGGAATGTCTCTCTTGCTGACATTTTCCATATGTACAAAAGCAGAGTTTCACGATGATGCTGAAATCTGACTTTCAATTTCGCTTTAGGTGATATTTTCCTGATGTGCAGAAGCAGAGTTTCAAGATTACGATGCAATCTGCCTTGCAATTTCTCTCTAGCTGACATTTTCCAGATGTGCAGAAGCAGAGTTTCAAGATTATGATGCAATCTGCCTTGCAATTTCTCTCTAGCTGACATTTTCCAGATGTGCAGAAGCAGAGTTTCAGGGTTATTTTGAAATCTGCTATGGAATTTCGCTCCAGCTAACATTTTCCAGATGTGGAGAAGCAGAGTTTCAGGGTTATTTTGAAATCTGCTATGGAATTTCGATCCAGATGACATTTTCCAGACGTGCAGAAGCAGAGTTTCAGGGTTATTTTGAAATCTGCTATGGAATTTCGATCCAGATGACATTTTCCAGATGTGCAGAAGCAGAGTTTCAGGGTTATTTTGAAATCTGCTATGGAATTTCGATCCAGATGACATTTTCCAGATGTGCAGAAGCAGAGTTTCAAGATTATGATGCAATCTGCCTTGCAATTTCTCTCCAGCTGACATTTTCCAGATGTGCAGAAGCAGAGTTTCACGATGGTGATGCTGAAATCTGCCTTGCAATGTCTCTCCAGCGTACATTTCCCAGATGTGCAGAAGCAGAGTTTCAAGATTATGATGCAATCTGCTGTGGAATTTCGCTCCAGATGACATTTTCCATATGTACAGAAGCAGAGTTTCAGGATTATTTTGAAATCTGCTATGGAATTTCGCTCCAGATGACATTTTCCAGATGTGCAGAAGCCGAGTTTCAGGATGATGCTGAAAGTTTCCATGGAATGTCTCTCTTGCTGACATTTTCCATATGTACAAAAGCAGAGTTTCACGATGATGCTGAAATCTGACTTTCAATTTCGCTTTAGGTGATATTTTCGTGATGTGCAGAAGCAGAGTTTCAAGATTACGATGCAATCTGCCTTGCAATTTCTCTCTAGCTGACATTTTCCAGATGTGCAGAAGCAGAGTTTCAAGATTATGATGCAATCTGCCTTGCAATTTCTCTCTAGCTGACATTTTCCAGATGTGCAGAAGCAGAGTTTCAGGGTTATTTTGAAATCTGCTATGGAATTTCGATCCAGATGACATTTTCCAGATGTGCAGAAGCAGAGTTTCAGGGTTATTTTGAAATCTGCTATGGAATTTCGATCCAGATGACATTTTCCAGATGTGCAGAAGCAGAGTTTCAGGGTTATTTTGAAATCTGCTATGGAATTTCGATCCAGATGACATTTTCCAGATGTGCAGAAGCAGAGTTTCAAGATTATGATGCAATCTGCCTTGCAATTTCTCTCCAGCTGACATTTTCCAGATGTGCAGAAGCAGAGTTTCACGATGGTGATGCTGAAATCTGCCTTGCAATGTCTCTCCAGCGTACATTTCCCAGATGTGCAGAAGCAGAGTTTCAAGATTATGATGCAATCTGCTGTGGAATTTCGCTCCAGATGACATTTTCCATATGTACAGAAGCAGAGTTTCAGGATTATTTTGAAATCTGCTATGGAATTTCGCTCCAGATGACATTTTCCAGATGTGCAGAAGCCGAGTTTCAGGATGATGCTGAAAGTTTCCATGGAATGTCTCTCTTGCTGACATTTTCCATATGTACAAAAGCAGAGTTTCACGATGATGCTGAAATCTGACTTTCAATTTCGCTTTAGGTGATATTTTCGTGATGTGCAGAAGCAGAGTTTCAAGATTACGATGCAATCTGTCTTGCAATTTCTCTCTAGCTGACATTTTCCAGATGTGCAGAAGCAGAGTTTCAAGATTATGATGCAATCTGCCTTGCAATTTCTCTCTAGCTGACATTTTCCAGATGTGCAGAAGCAGAGTTTCAGGGTTATTTTGAAATCTGCTATGGAATTTCGATCCAGATGACATTTTCCAGATGTGCAGAAGCAGAGTTTCAGGGTTATTTTGAAATCTGCTATGGAATTTCGATCCAGATGACATTTTCCAGATGTGCAGAAGCAGAGTTTCAGGGTTATTTTGAAATCTGCTATGGAATTTCGATCCAGATGACATTTTCCAGATGTGCAGAAGCAGAGTTTCAAGATTATGATGCAATCTGCCTTGCAATTTCTCTCCAGCTGACATTTTCCAGATGTGCAGAAGCAGAGTTTCACGATGGTGATGCTGAAATCTGCCTTGCAATGTCTCTCCAGCGTACATTTCCCAGATGTGCAGAAGCAGAGTTTCAAGATTATGATGCAATCTGCTGTGGAATTTCGCTCCAGATGACATTTTCCATATGTACAGAAGCAGAGTTTCAGGATTATTTTGAAATCTGCTATGGAATTTCGCTCCAGATGACATTTTCCAGATGTGCAGAAGCCGAGTTTCAGGATGATGCTGAAAGTTTCCATGGAATGTCTCTCTTGCTGACATTTTCCATATGTACAAAAGCAGAGTTTCACGATGATGCTGAAATCTGACTTTCAATTTCGCTTTAGGTGATATTTTCCTGATGTGCAGAAGCAGAGTTTCAAGATTACGATGCAATCTGCCTTGCAATTTCTCTCTAGCTGACATTTTCCAGATGTGCAGAAGCAGAGTTTCAAGATTATGATGCAATCTGCCTTGCAATTTCTCTCTAGCTGACATTTTCCAGATGTGCAGAAGCAGAGTTTCAAGATTATGATGCAATCTGCCTTGCAATTTCTCTCCAGCTAACATTTTCCAGATGTGCAGAAGCAGAGTTTCAGGGTTATTTTGAAATCTGCTATGGAATTTCGCTCCAGCTAACATTTTCCAGATGTGCAGAAGCAGAGTTTCAGGGTTATTTTGAAATCTGCTATGGAATTTCGATCCAGATGACATTTTCCAGATGTGCAGAAGCAGAGTTTCAGGGTTATTTTGAAATCTGCTATGGAATTTCAATCCAGATGACATTTTCCAGATGTGCAGAAGCAGAGTTTCAGGGTTATTTTGAAATCTGCTATGGAATTTCGATCCAGATGACATTTTCCAGATGTGCAGAAGCAGAGTTTCAGGGTTATTTTGAAATCTGCTATGGAATTTCGATCCAGATGACATTTTCCAGATGTGCAGAAGCAGAGTTTCAAGATTATGATGCAATCTGCCTTGCAATTTCTCTCCAGCTGACATTTTCCAGATGTGCAGAAGCAGAGTTTCACGATGGTGATGCTGAAATCTGCCTTGCAATGTCTCTCCAGCGTACATTTCCCAGATGTGCAGAAGCAGAGTTTCAAGATTATGATGCAATCTGCTTTGTAATTTCTCTCCAGCTGACATTTTCCAGATCTGCAGGAGCAGAGTTTCCGGATGATTCTGAAATCTGCTTTGCAATTTCTCTCTAGCTGAAATTTTCCAGATGTGTAGAAGCAGTTTCAGCATGATTTTGAAATCTGCCTTGCAATTTCCTCTAAGTGAGATATTCCAGATGTGCAGAAGCAGAGTTTCAGGATAATGCTGAAATCTGCCATTGAATTTCGCTCCAGATGACATATTTCCAGATGTGCAGAAGCAGAGTTTCAGGATGACGCTGAAATCTGCTTTGGAATTTCTCTCCAGCTGACATTTTCCAGATGTGCAGAAGCAGAGTTTCAGGATGATGCTGAAATCTGCTTTGTAATTTCTCTCCAGCTGACATTTTCCAGATGTGCAGAAGCATAGTTTCAGGATGATGCTGAAATTTGCCATGGAATTTCTCTCCAGCTGACATTTTCCAGATGTGTAGAAGCAGAGTTTCAGGATGATGCTGAAATCTGCTTTGTAATTTCTCTCCAGCTGACATTTTCCACATGTGTAGAAGCAGAGTTTCAGGATGATGCTGCAATCTGCCTTGAAATTTCTCTCCAGCTGACATTTTCCAGATGTGCAGAAGAAGAGTTTCAGGATGATGCAGAAATCTGCCTTGCAATTTCTCTCTAGCTGACATTTTCCAGATGTGCAGAAGCAGAGTTTCAGGATGATGCTGAAATTTGCCATGGAATTTCTCTCCAGCTGACATTTTACAGATGTGCAGAAGCAGAGTTTCAGGATGATGTTGAAATTTGCCATGGAATTTCTCTCCAGCTGACATTTTCCAGATGTGCAGAAGCAGAGATTCAGGATGATGCTGAAATCTGCTTTGGAATTTCTCTCCAGCTGACATTTTCCAGATGTGCAGAAGCAGAGTTTCAGGATGATGCTGAAATTTGCCATGGAATTTCTCTCCAGCTGACATTTTCCACATGTGTAGAAGCAGAGTTTCAGGATGATGCTGCAATCTGCCTTGAAACTTCTCTCCAGCTGACATTTTCCAGACGTGGAGAAGCACAGTTTCAGGATGATTCTGAAATCTGCTTTGCAATTTCTCTCTAGGTGACATTTTCCAGATGTGCAGAAGAAGAGTTTCAGGATGATGCTGAAATTTGCCATGGAATTTCTCTCCAGATGACATTTTCCAGATGTGCAGATGCAGAGATTCAAGATTATGATGCAATCTGCCTTGCAATTTCTCTCTAGCTGACATTTTCCAGATGTGCAGAAGCAGAGTTTCAAGATTATGATGCAATGTGCCTTGCAATTTCTCTCTAGCTGACATTTTCCAGATGTGCAGAAGCAGAGTTTCAAGATTATGATGCAATCTGCCTTGCACTTTCTCTCTAGCTGACATTTTCCATATGTACAAAAGCAGAGTTTCAAGATTATGATGCAATCTGCTATGGAATTTCTCTCCAGCTGACATTTTCCAGATGTGCAGATTCAGAGATTCAAGATTATGATGCAATCTGCCTTGCAATTTCTCTCTAGCTGACATTTTCCAGATGTGCAGAAGCAGTTTCAGCATGATTTTGAAATCTGCCTTGCAATTTCCTCTAAGTGAGATATTCCAGATGTGCAGAAGCAGAGTTTCAGGATAATGCTGAAATCTGCCATGGAATTTCACTCCAGATGACATATTTCCAGATGTGCAGAAGCAGAGTTTCTGCATGACGCTGAAATCTGCTTTGGAATTTCTCTCCAGCTGACATTTTCCAGATGTGCAGAAGCAGAGTTTCAGGATGATGCTGAAATCTGCTTTGTAATTTCTCTCCAGCTGACATTTTCCAGATGTGCAGAAGCAGAGTTTCAGGATGATGCTGAAATTTGCCATGGAATTTCTCTCCAGCTGACATTTTCCAGATGTGTAGAAGCAGAGTTTCAGGATGATGCTGAAATCTGCTTTGTAATTTCTCTCCAGCTGACATTTTCCACATGTGTAGAAGCAGAGTTTCAGGATGATGCTGCAATCTGCCTTGAAATTTCTCTCCAGCTGACATTTTCCAGATGTGCAGAAGAAGAGTTTCAGGATGATGCAGAAATCTGCCTTGCAATTTCTCTCTAGCTGACATTTTCCAGATGTGCAGAAGCAGAGTTTCAGGATGATGCTGAAATTTGCCATGGAATTTCTCTCCAGCTGACATTTTACAGATGTGCAGAAGCAGAGTTTCAGGATGATGCTGAAATTTGCCATGGAATTTCTCTCCAGCTGACATTTTCCATATGTGCAGAAGCAGAGTTTCAGGATGATGCTGAAATCTGCTTTGGAATTTCTCTCCAGCTGACATTTTCCAGATGTGCAGAAGCAGAGTTTCAGGATGATGCTGAAATCTGCTTTGGAATTTCTCTCCAGCTGACATTTTCCAGATGTGCAGAAGCAGAGTTTCAGGATGATGCTGAAATTTGCCATGGAATTTCTCTCCAGCTGACATTTTCCACATGTGTAGAAGCAGAGTTTCAGGATGATGCTGCAATCTGCCTTGAAATTTCTCTCCAGCTGACATTTTCCAGACGTGGAGAAGCAGAGTTTCAGGATGATTCTGAAATCTGCCTTGCACTTTCTCTCTAGCTGACATTTTCCATATGTACAAAAGCAGAGTTTCAAGATTATGATGCAATCTGCTATGGAATTTCTCTCCAGCTGACATTTTCCAGATGTGCAGATTCAGAGATTCAAGATTATGATGCTATCTGCCTTGCAATTTCTCTCTAGCTGACATTTTCCAGATGTGCAGAAGCAGAGTTTCAAGATTATGATGCAATCTGCCTTGCAATTTCTCTCTAGCTGACATTTTCCAGATGTGCAGAAGTGGAGTTTCAAGATTATGCTACAATCTGCTTTGGAATTTCGCTCCATATAACATTTTCCATATTTACAGAAGCAGAGTTTCAAGATGATCTTGAAATCTGCTTTGTAATTTCTCTCCTGCTGACATTTTCCAGATGTGCAGAAGCAGAGTTCCAGGATTACGCTGAAATCTGCTTTGTAATTTCTCTCCAGGTAACATTTTCCAGATGTGCAGAAGCCGAGTTTCAGGATGATGCTGAAAGTTTCCATGGAATGTCTCTCTTGCTGACATTTTCCATATGTACAAAAGCAGAGTTTCACGATGATGCTGAAATCTGACTTTCAATTTCGCTTTAGGTGATATTTTCGTGATGTGCAGAAGCAGAGTTTCAAGATTACGATGCAATCTGCCTTGCAATTTCTCTCTAGCTGACATTTTCCAGATGTGCAGAAGCAGAGTTTCAAGATTATGATGCAATCTGCCTTGCAATTTCTCTCTAGCTGACATTTTCCAGATGTGCAGAAGCAGAGTTTCAGGGTTATTTTGAAATCTGCTATGGAATTTCGATCCAGATGACATTTTCCAGATGTGCAGAAGCAGAGTTTCAGGGTTATTTTGAAATCTGCTATGGAATTTCGATCCAGATGACATTTTCCAGATGTGCAGAAGCAGAGTTTCAGGGTTATTTTGAAATCTGCTATGGAATTTCGATCCAGATGACATTTTCCAGATGTGCAGAAGCAGAGTTTCAGGGTTATTTTGAAATCTGCTATGGAATTTCGATCCAGATGACATTTTCCAGATGTGCAGAAGCAGAGTTTCAAGATTATGATGCAATCTGCCTTGCAATTTCTCTCCAGCTGACATTTTCCAGATGTGCAGAAGCAGAGTTTCACGATGGTGATGCTGAAATCTGCCTTGCAATGTCTCTCCAGCGTACATTTCCCAGATGTGCAGAAGCAGAGTTTCAAGATTATGATGCAATCTGCTGTGGAATTTCGCTCCAGATGACATTTTCCATATGTACAGAAGCAGAGTTTCAGGATTATTTTGAAATCTGCTATGGAATTTCGCTCCAGATGACATTTTCCAGATGTGCAGAAGCCGAGTTTCAGGATGATGCTGAAAGTTTCCATGGAATGTCTCTCTTGCTGACATTTTCCATATGTACAAAAGCAGAGTTTCACGATGATGCTGAAATCTGACTTTCAATTTCGCTTTAGGTGATATTTTCCTGATGTGCAGAAGCAGAGTTTCAAGATTACGATGCAATCTGCCTTGCAATTTCTCTCTAGCTGACATTTTCCAGATGTGCAGAAGCAGAGTTTCAAGATTATGATGCAATCTGCCTTGCAATTTCTCTCTAGCTGACATTTTCCAGATGTGCAGAAGCAGAGTTTCAGGGTTATTTTGAAATCTGCTATGGAATTTCGATCCAGATGACATTTTCCAGATGTGCAGAAGCAGAGTTTCAGGGTTATTTTGAAATCTGCTATGGAATTTCGATCCAGATGACATTTTCCAGATGTGCAGAAGCAGAGTTTCAGGGTTATTTTGAAATCTGCTATGGAATTTCGATCCAGATGACATTTTCCAGATGTGCAGAAGCAGAGTTTCAGGGTTATTTTGAAATCTGCTATGGAATTTCGATCCAGATGACATTTTCCAGATGTGCAGAAGCAGAGTTTCAAGATTATGATGCAATCTGCCTTGCAATTTCTCTCCAGCTGACATTTTCCAGATGTGCAGAAGCAGAGTTTCACGATGGTGATGCTGAAATCTGCCTTGCAATGTCTCTCCAGCGTACATTTCCCAGATGTGCAGAAGCAGAGTTTCAAGATTATGATGCAATCTGCTGTGGAATTTCGCTCCAGATGACATTTTCCATATGTACAGAAGCAGAGTTTCAGGATTATTTTGAAATCTGCTATGGAATTTCGCTCCAGATGACATTTTCCAGATGTGCAGAAGCCGAGTTTCAGGATGATGCTGAAAGTTTCCATGGAATGTCTCTCTTGCTGACATTTTCCATATGTACAAAAGCAGAGTTTCACGATGATGCTGAAATCTGACTTTCAATTTCGCTTTAGGTGATATTTTCCTGATGTGCAGAAGCAGAGTTTCAAGATTACGATGCAATCTGCCTTGCAATTTCTCTCTAGCTGACATTTTCCAGATGTGCAGAAGCAGAGTTTCAAGATTATGATGCAATCTGCCTTGCAATTTCTCTCTAGCTGACATTTTCCAGATGTGCAGAAGCAGAGTTTCAGGGTTATTTTGAAATCTGCTATGGAATTTCGATCCAGATGACATTTTCCAGATGTGCAGAAGCAGAGTTTCAGGGTTATTTTGAAATCTGGTATGGAATTTCGCTCCAGCTAACATTTTCCAGATGTGCAGAAGCAGAGTTTCAGGGTTATTTTGAAATCTGCTATGGAATTTCGATCCAGATGAAATTTTCCAGATGTGCAGAAGCAGAGTTTCAGGGTTATTTTGAAATCTGCTATGGAATTTCGATCCAGATGACATTTTCCAGATGTGCAGAAGCAGAGTTTCAGGGTTATTTTGAAATCTGCTATGGAATTTCGATCCAGATGACATTTTCCAGATGTGCAGAAGCAGAGTTTCAGGGTTATTTTGAAATCTGCTATGGAATTTCGATCCAGATGACATTTTCCAGATGTGCAGAAGCAGAGTTTCAAGATTATGATGCAATCTGCCTTGCAATTTCTCTCCAGCTGACATTTTCCAGATGTGCAGAAGCAGAGTTTCACGATGGTGATGCTGAAATCTGCCTTGCAATGTCTCTCCAGCGTACATTTCCCAGATGTGCAGAAGCAGAGTTTCAAGATTATGATGCAATCTGCTGTGGAATTTCGCTCCAGATGACATTTTCCATATGTACAGAAGCAGAGTTTCAGGATTATGATGCAATCTGCCTTGCAATTTCTCTCCAGCTGACATTTTCCAGATGTGCAGAAGCAGAGTTTCAGGATGATGCTGAAATCTGCTTTGTAATTTCTCTCCAGGTAACATTTTCCAGATTTGCAGAAGCAGAGTTTCACGATGATGATGCTGAAATCTGCCTTGCAATTTCTCTCCAGCTGACATTTTCCAGATGTGCAGAAGCAGAGTTTCAAGATTACGATGCAATCTGCCTTGCAATTTCTCTCTAGCTGACATTTTCCAGATGTGCAGAAGCAGAGTTTCAAGATTATGATGCAATATGCCTTGCAATTTCTCTCTAGCTGACATTTTCCAGATGTGCAGAAGCAGAGTTTCAGGGTTATTTTGAAATCTGCTATGGAATTTCGATCCAGATGACATTTTCCAGATGTGCAGAAGCAGAGTTTCAGGGTTATTTTGAAATCTGGTATGGAATTTCGCTCCAGCTAACATTTTCCAGATGTGCAGAAGCAGAGTTTCAGGGTTATTTTGAAATCTGCTATGGAATTTCGATCCAGATGAAATTTTCCAGATGTGCAGAAGCAGAGTTTCAGGGTTATTTTGAAATCTGCTATGGAATTTCGCTCCACCTAACATTTTCCAGATGTGCAGAAGCAGAGTTTCAGGGTTATTTTGAAATCTGCTATGGAATTTCGATCCAGATGACATTTTCCAGATGTGCAGAAGCAGAGTTTCAGGGTTATTTTGAAATCTGCTATGGAATTTCGATCCAGATGACATTTTCCAGATGTGCAGAAGCAGAGTTTCAAGATTATGATGCAATCTGCCTTGCAATTTCTCTCCAGCTGACATTTTCCAGATGTGCAGAAGCAGAGTTTCACGATGGTGATGCTGAAATCTGCCTTGCAATGTCTCTCCAGCGTACATTTCCCAGATGTGCAGAAGCAGAGTTTCAAGATTATGATGCAATCTGCTGTGGAATTTCGCTCCAGATGACATTTTCCATATGTACAGAAGCAGAGTTTCAGGATTATGATGCAATCTGCCTTGCAATTTCTCTCCAGCTGACATTTTCCAGATGTGCAGAAGCAGAGTTTCAGGATGATGCTGAAATCTGCTTTGTAATTTCTCTCCAGGTAACATTTTCCAGATTTGCAGAAGCAGAGTTTCACGATGATGATGCTGAAATCTGCCTTGCAATTTCTCTCCAGCTGACATTTTCCAGATGTGCAGAAGCAGAGTTTCAAGATTATGATGCAATCTGCCTTGCAATTTCTCTCCAGCTGACATTTTCCAGATTCGCAGAAGCAGAGTTTCACGATGATGATGCTGAAATCTGCCTTGCAATTTCTCTCTAGCTGACATTTTCCAGATGTGCAGAAGCAGATTTTGAAGATTATGATGCAATCTGCCTTGCACTTTCTCTATAGCTGACATTTTCCAGATGTGCAGAAGCAGAGTTTCAAGATTATGATGCAATCTGCCTTGCAATTTCTCTCCAGCTGACATTTTCCAGATGTGCAGAAGCAGAGTTTCACGATGGTGATGCGGAAATCTGCCTTGCAATTTCTCTCCAGCGTACATTTCCCAGATGTGCAGAAGCAGAGTTTCAAGGTTATGATGCAATCTGCCTTGCAATTTCTCTCTAGCTGACATTTTCCAGATGTGCAGAAGCAGAGTTTCAGGGTTATTTTGAAATCTGCTATGGAATTTCGATCCAGATGACATTTTCCAGATGTGCAGAAGCAGAGTTTCAGGGTTATTTTGAAATCTGCTATGGAATTTCGATCCAGATGACATTTTCCAGATGTGCAGAAGCAGAGTTTCAGGGTTATTTTGAAATCTGCTATGGAATTTCGATCCAGATGACATTTTCCAGATGTGCAGAAGCAGAGTTTCAGGGTTATTTTGAAATCTGCTATGGAATTTCGATCCAGATGACATTTTCCAGATGTGCAGAAGCAGAGTTTCAGGGTTATTTTGAAATCTGCTATGGAATTTCGATCCAGATGACATTTTCCAGATGTGCAGAAGCAGAGTTTCAGGGTTATTTTGAAATCTGCTATGGAATTTCGATCCAGATGACATTTTCCAGATGTGCAGAAGCAGAGTTTCAAGATTATGATGCAATCTGCCTTGCAATTTCTCTCCAGCTGACATTTTCCAGATGTGCAGAAGCAGAGTTTCACGATGGTGATGCTGAAATCTGCCTTGCAATGTCTCTCCAGCGTACATTTCCCAGATGTGCAGAAGCAGAGTTTCAAGATTATGATGCAATCTGCTGTGGAATTTCGCTCCAGATGACATTTTCCATATGTACAGAAGCAGAGTTTCAGGATTATTTTGAAATCTGCTATGGAATTTCGCTCCAGATGACATTTTCCAGATGTGCAGAAGCCGAGTTTCAGGATGATGCTGAAAGTTTCCATGGAATGTCTCTCTTGCTGACATTTTCCATATGTACAAAAGCAGAGTTTCACGATGATGCTGAAATCTGACTTTCAATTTCGCTTTAGGTGATATTTTCCTGATGTGCAGAAGCAGAGTTTCAAGATTACGATGCAATCTGCCTTGCAATTTCTCTCTAGCTGACATTTTCCAGATGTGCAGAAGCAGAGTTTCAAGATTATGATGCAATCTGCCTTGCAATTTCTCTCTAGCTGACATTTTCCAGATGTGCAGAAGCAGAGTTTCAGGGTTATTTTGAAATCTGCTATGGAATTTCGATCCAGATGACATTTTCCAGATGTGCAGAAGCAGAGTTTCAGGGTTATTTTGAAATCTGCTATGGAATTTCGCTCCAGCTAACATTTTCCAGATGTGCAGAAGCAGAGTTTCAGGGTTATTTTGAAATCTGCTATGGAATTTCGATCCAGATGAAATTTTCCAGATGTGCAGAAGCAGAGTTTCAGGGTTATTTTGAAATCTGCTATGGAATTTCGATCCAGATGACATTTTCCAGATGTGCAGAAGCAGAGTTTCAGGGTTATTTTGAAATCTGCTATGGAATTTCGATCCAGATGACATTTTCCAGATGTGCAGAAGCAGAGTTTCAGGGTTATTTTGAAATCTGCTATGGAATTTCGATCCAGATGACATTTTCCAGATGTGCAGAAGCAGAGTTTCAAGATTATGATGCAATCTGCCTTGCAATTTCTCTCCAGCTGACATTTTCCAGATGTGCAGAAGCAGAGTTTCACGATGGTGATGCTGAAATCTGCCTTGCAATGTCTCTCCAGCGTACATTTCCCAGATGTGCAGAAGCAGAGTTTCAAGATTATGATGCAATCTGCTGTGGAATTTCGCTCCAGATGACATTTTCCATATGTACAGAAGCAGAGTTTCAGGATTATGATGCAATCTGCCTTGCAATTTCTCTCCAGCTGACATTTTCCAGATGTGCAGAAGCAGAGTTTCAGGATGATGCTGAAATCTGCTTTGTAATTTCTCTCCAGGTAACATTTTCCAGATTTGCAGAAGCAGAGTTTCACGATGATGATGCTGAAATCTGCCTTGCAATTTCTCTCTAGCTGACATTTTCCAGATGTGCAGAAGCAGAGTTTCAAGATTATGATGCAATCTGCCTTGCAATTTCTCTCTAGCTGACATTTTCCAGATGTGCAGAAGCAGAGTTTCAGGGTTATTTTGAAATCTGCTATGGAATTTCGATCCAGATGACATTTTCCAGATGTGCAGAAGCAGAGTTTCAGGGTTATTTTGAAATCTGCTATGGAATTTCGATCCAGATGACATTTTCCAGATGTGCAGAAGCAGAGTTTCAGGGTTATTTTGAAATCTGCTATGGAATTTCGATCCAGATGACATTTTCCAGATGTGCAGAAGCAGAGTTTCAGGGTTATTTTGAAATCTGCTATGGAATTTCGATCCAGATGACATTTTCCAGATGTGCAGAAGCAGAGTTTCAAGATTATGATGCAATCTGCCTTGCAATTTCTCTCCAGCTGACATTTTCCAGATGTGCAGAAGCAGAGTTTCACGATGGTGATGCTGAAATCTGCCTTGCAATGTCTCTCCAGCGTACATTTCCCAGATGTGCAGAAGCAGAGTTTCAAGATTATGATGCAATCTGCTGTGGAATTTCACTCCAGATGACATTTTCCATATGTACAGAAGCAGAGTTTCAGGATTATTTTGAAATCTGCTATGGAATTTCGCTCCAGATGACATTTTCCAGATGTGCAGAAGCCGAGTTTCAGGATGATGCTGAAAGTTTCCATGGAATGTCTCTCTTGCTGACATTTTCCATATGTACAAAAGCAGAGTTTCACGATGATGCTGAAATCTGACTTTCAATTTCGCTTTAGGTGATATTTTCCTGATGTGCAGAAGCAGAGTTTCAAGATTACGATGCAATCTGCCTTGCAATTTCTCTCTAGCTGACATTTTCCAGATGTGCAGAAGCAGAGTTTCAGGGTTATTTTGAAATCTGCTATGGAATTTCGATCCAGATGACATTTTCCAGATGTGCAGAAGCAGAGTTTCAGGGTTATTTTGAAATCTGCTTTGTAATTTCTCTCCAGGTAACATTTTCCAGATTTGCAGAAGCAGAGTTTCACGATGATGATGCTGAAATCTGCCTTGCAATTTCTCTCCAGCTGACATTTTCCAGATGTGCAGAAGCAGAGTTTCAAGATTATGATGCAATCTGCCTTGCAATTTCTCTCCAGCTGACATTTTCCAGATTTGCAGAAGCAGAGTTTCACGATGATGATGCTGAAATCTGCCTTGCAATTTCTCTCTAGCTGACATTTTCCAGATGTGCAGAAGCAGATTTTGAAGATTATGATGCAATCTGCCTTGCACTTTCTCTATAGCTGACATTTTCCAGATGTGCAGAAGCAGAGTTTCAAGATTATGATGCAATCTGCCTTGCAATTTCTCTCCAGCTGACATTTTCCAGATGTGCAGAAGCAGAGTTTCACGATGGTGATGCGGAAATCTGCCTTGCAATTTCTCTCCAGCGTACATTTCCCAGATGTGCAAAAGAAGAGTTTCAGGATGATGCAGAAATCTGCCTTGCAATTTCTCTCTAGCTGACATTTTCCAGATGTGCAGAAGCAGAGTTTCAGGATGATGCTGAAATTTGCCATGGAATTTCTCTCCAGCTGACATTTTACAGATGTGCAGAAGCAGAGTTTCAGGATGATGCTGAAATTTGCCATGGAATTTCTCTCCAGCTGACATTTTCCAGATGTGCAGAAGCAGAGTTTCAGGATGATGCTGAAATCTGCTTTGGAATTTCTCTCCAGCTGACATTTTCCAGATGTTTCGGAAGCAGAGTTCCAGGGTTATTTTGAAATCTGCTATGGAATTTCGCTCCAGATGACATTTTCCAGATGTGCAGAAGCAGAGTTCCAGGAGTACGCTGAAATCTGCTTTGTAATTTCTCTCCAGGTAACATTTTCCAGATGTGCAGAAGCCGAGTTTCAGGTTGATGCTGAAAGTTTCCATGGAATGTCTCTCTTGCTGACATTTTCCATATGTACAAAAGCAGAGTTTCACGATGATGCTGAAATCTGACTTTCAATTTCGCTTTAGGTGATATTTTCCTGATGTGCAGAAGCAGAGTTTCAAGATTACGATGCAATCTGCCTTGCAATTTCTCTCTAGCTGACATTTTCCAGATGTGCAGAAGCAGAGTTTCAAGATTATGATGCAATCTGCCTTGCAATTTCTCTCTAGCTGACATTTTCCAGATGTGCAGAAGCAGAGTTTCAGGGTTATTTTGAAATCTGCTATGGAATTTCGCTCCAGCTAACATTTTCCAGATGTGGAGAAGCAGAGTTTCAGGGTTATTTTGAAATCTGCTATGGAATTTCGATCCAGATGACATTTTCCAGACGTGCAGAAGCAGAGTTTCAGGGTTATTTTGAAATCTGCTATGGAATTTCGATCCAGATGACATTTTCCAGATGTGCAGAAGCAGAGTTTCAGGGTTATTTTGAAATCTGCTATGGAATTTCGATCCAGATGACATTTTCCAGATGTGCAGAAGCAGAGTTTCAAGATTATGATGCAATCTGCCTTGCAATTTCTCTCCAGCTGACATTTTCCAGATGTGCAGAAGCAGAGTTTCACGATGGTGATGCTGAAATCTGCCTTGCAATGTCTCTCCAGCGTACATTTCCCAGATGTGCAGAAGCAGAGTTTCAAGATTATGATGCAATCGGCCTTGCAATTTCTCTCCAGCTGACATTTTCCAGATGTGGAGAAGCAGAGTTTCAAGATTATGATGCAATCTGCCTTGCAATTTCTCTCTAGCTGACATTTTCCAGATGTGCAGAAGCAGAGTTTCAGGGTTATTTTGAAATCTGCTATGGAATTTCGATCCAGATGACATTTTCCAGATGTGCAGAAGCAGAGTTTCAGGGTTATTTTGAAATCTGCTATGGAATTTCGATCCAGATGACATTTTCCAGATGTGCAGAAGCAGAGTTTCAGGGTTATTTTGAAATCTGCTATGGAATTTCGATCCAGATGACATTTTCCAGATGTGCAGAAGCAGAGTTTCAAGATTATGATGCAATCTGCCTTGCAATTTCTCTCCAGCTGACATTTTCCAGATGTGCAGAAGCAGAGTTTCACGATGGTGATGCTGAAATCTGCCTTGCAATGTCTCTCCAGCGTACATTTCCCAGATGTGCAGAAGCAGAGTTTCAAGATTATGATGCAATCTGCTGTGGAATTTCGCTCCAGATGACATTTTCCATATGTACAGAAGCAGAGTTTCAGGATTATTTTGAAATCTGCTATGGAATTTCGCTCCAGATGACATTTTCCAGATGTGCAGAAGCCGAGTTTCAGGATGATGCTGAAAGTTTCCATGGAATGTCTCTCTTGCTGACATTTTCCATATGTACAAAAGCAGAGTTTCACGATGATGCTGAAATCTGACTTTCAATTTCGCTTTAGGTGATATTTTCGTGATGTGCAGAAGCAGAGTTTCAAGATTACGATGCAATCTGTCTTGCAATTTCTCTCTAGCTGACATTTTCCAGATGTGCAGAAGCAGAGTTTCAAGATTATGATGCAATCTGCCTTGCAATTTCTCTCTAGCTGACATTTTCCAGATGTGCAGAAGCAGAGTTTCAGGGTTATTTTGAAATCTGCTATGGAATTTCGATCCAGATGACATTTTCCAGATGTGCAGAAGCAGAGTTTCAGGGTTATTTTGAAATCTGCTATGGAATTTCGATCCAGATGACATTTTCCAGATGTGCAGAAGCAGAGTTTCAGGGTTATTTTGAAATCTGCTATGGAATTTCGATCCAGATGACATTTTCCAGATGTGCAGAAGCAGAGTTTCAAGATTATGATGCAATCTGCCTTGCAATTTCTCTCCAGCTGACATTTTCCAGATGTGCAGAAGCAGAGTTTCACGATGGTGATGCTGAAATCTGCCTTGCAATGTCTCTCCAGCGTACATTTCCCAGATGTGCAGAAGCAGAGTTTCAAGATTATGATGCAATCTGCTGTGGAATTTCGCTCCAGATGACATTTTCCATATGTACAGAAGCAGAGTTTCAGGATTATTTTGAAATCTGCTATGGAATTTCGCTCCAGATGACATTTTCCAGATGTGCAGAAGCCGAGTTTCAGGATGATGCTGAAAGTTTCCATGGAATGTCTCTCTTGCTGACATTTTCCATATGTACAAAAGCAGAGTTTCACGATGATGCTGAAATCTGACTTTCAATTTCGCTTTAGGTGATATTTTCCTGATGTGCAGAAGCAGAGTTTCAAGATTACGATGCAATCTGCCTTGCAATTTCTCTCTAGCTGACATTTTCCAGATGTGCAGAAGCAGAGTTTCAAGATTATGATGCAATCTGCCTTGCAATTTCTCTCTAGCTGACATTTTCCAGATGTGCAGAAGCAGAGTTTCAAGATTATGATGCAATCTGCCTTGCAATTTCTCTCCAGCTAACATTTTCCAGATGTGCAGAAGCAGAGTTTCAGGGTTATTTTGAAATCTGCTATGGAATTTCGCTCCAGCTAACATTTTCCAGATGTGCAGAAGCAGAGTTTCAGGGTTATTTTGAAATCTGCTATGGAATTTCGATCCAGATGACATTTTCCAGATGTGCAGAAGCAGAGTTTCAGGGTTATTTTGAAATCTGCTATGGAATTTCAATCCAGATGACATTTTCCAGATGTGCAGAAGCAGAGTTTCAGGGTTATTTTGAAATCTGCTATGGAATTTCGATCCAGATGACATTTTCCAGATGTGCAGAAGCAGAGTTTCAGGGTTATTTTGAAATCTGCTATGGAATTTCGATCCAGATGACATTTTCCAGATGTGCAGAAGCAGAGTTTCAAGATTATGATGCAATCTGCCTTGCAATTTCTCTCCAGCTGACATTTTCCAGATGTGCAGAAGCAGAGTTTCACGATGGTGATGCTGAAATCTGCCTTGCAATGTCTCTCCAGCGTACATTTCCCAGATGTGCAGAAGCAGAGTTTCAAGATTATGATGCAATCTGCTTTGTAATTTCTCTCCAGCTGACATTTTCCAGATCTGCAGGAGCAGAGTTTCCGGATGATTCTGAAATCTGCTTTGCAATTTCTCTCTAGCTGAAATTTTCCAGATGTGTAGAAGCAGTTTCAGCATGATTTTGAAATCTGCCTTGCAATTTCTCTCCAGCTGACATTTTCCAGATGTGCAGAAGCATAGTTTCAGGATGATGCTGAAATCTGCCATTGAATTTCGCTCCAGATGACATATTTCCAGATGTGCAGAAGCAGAGTTTCAGGATGACGCTGAAATCTGCTTTGGAATTTCTCTCCAGCTGACATTTTCCAGATGTGCAGAAGCAGAGTTTCAGGATGATGCTGAAATCTGCTTTGTAATTTCTCTCCAGCTGACATTTTCCAGATGTGCAGAAGCATAGTTTCAGGATGATGCTGAAATTTGCCATGGAATTTCTCTCCAGCTGACATTTTCCAGATGTGTAGAAGCAGAGTTTCAGGATGATGCTGAAATCTGCTTTGTAATTTCTCTCCAGCTGACATTTTCCACATGTGTAGAAGCAGAGTTTCAGGATGATGCTGCAATCTGCCTTGAAATTTCTCTCCAGCTGACATTTTCCAGATGTGCAGAAGAAGAGTTTCAGGATGATGCAGAAATCTGCCTTGCAATTTCTCTCTAGCTGACATTTTCCAGATGTGCAGAAGCAGAGTTTCAGGATGATGCTGAAATTTGCCATGGAATTTCTCTCCAGCTGACATTTTACAGATGTGCAGAAGCAGAGTTTCAGGATGATGCTGAAATTTGCCATGGAATTTCTCTCCAGCTGACATTTTCCAGATGTGCAGAAGCAGAGATTCAGGATGATGCTGAAATCTGCTTTGGAATTTCTCTCCAGCTGACATTTTCCAGATGTGCAGAAGCAGAGTTTCAGGATGATGCTGAAATTTGCCATGGAATTTCTCTCCAGCTGACATTTTCCACATGTGTAGAAGCAGAGTTTCAGGATGATGCTGCAATCTGCCTTGAAACTTCTCTCCAGCTGACATTTTCCAGACGTGGAGAAGCACAGTTTCAGGATGATTCTGAAATCTGCTTTGCAATTTCTCTCTAGGTGACATTTTCCAGATGTGCAGAAGAAGAGTTTCAGGATGATGCTGAAATTTGCCATGGAATTTCTCTCCAGATGACATTTTCCAGATGTGCAGATGCAGAGATTCAAGATTATGATGCAATCTGCCTTGCAATTTCTCTCTAGCTGACATTTTCCAGATGTGCAGAAGCAGAGTTTCAAGATTATGATGCAATGTGCCTTGCAATTTCTCTCTAGCTGACATTTTCCAGATGTGCAGAAGCAGAGTTTCAAGATTATGATGCAATCTGCCTTGCACTTTCTCTCTAGCTGACATTTTCCATATGTACAAAAGCAGAGTTTCAAGATTATGATGCAATCTGCTATGGAATTTCTCTCCAGCTGACATTTTCCAGATGTGCAGATTCAGAGATTCAAGATTATGATGCAATCTGCCTTGCAATTTCTCTCTAGCTGACATTTTCCAGATGTGCAGAAGCAGTTTCAGCATGATTTTGAAATCTGCCTTGCAATTTCCTCTAAGTGAGATATTCCAGATGTGCAGAAGCAGAGTTTCAGGATAATGCTGAAATCTGCCATGGAATTTCACTCCAGATGACATATTTCCAGATGTGCAGAAGCAGAGTTTCTGCATGACGCTGAAATCTGCTTTGGAATTTCTCTCCAGCTGACATTTTCCAGATGTGCAGAAGCAGAGTTTCAGGATGATGCTGAAATCTGCTTTGTAATTTCTCTCCAGCTGACATTTTCCAGATGTGCAGAAGCAGAGTTTCAGGATGATGCTGAAATTTGCCATGGAATTTCTCTCCAGCTGACATTTTCCAGATGTGTAGAAGCAGAGTTTCAGGATGATGCTGAAATCTGCTTTGTAATTTCTCTCCAGCTGACATTTTCCACATGTGTAGAAGCAGAGTTTCAGGATGATGCTGCAATCTGCCTTGAAATTTCTCTCCAGCTGACATTTTCCAGATGTGCAGAAGAAGAGTTTCAGGATGATGCAGAAATCTGCCTTGCAATTTCTCTCTAGCTGACATTTTCCAGATGTGCAGAAGCAGAGTTTCAGGATGATGCTGAAATTTGCCATGGAATTTCTCTCCAGCTGACATTTTACAGATGTGCAGAAGCAGAGTTTCAGGATGATGCTGAAATTTGCCATGGAATTTCTCTCCAGCTGACATTTTCCATATGTGCAGAAGCAGAGTTTCAGGATGATGCTGAAATCTGCTTTGGAATTTCTCTCCAGCTGACATTTTCCAGATGTGCAGAAGCAGAGTTTCAGGATGATGCTGAAATCTGCTTTGGAATTTCTCTCCAGCTGACATTTTCCAGATGTGCAGAAGCAGAGTTTCAGGATGATGCTGAAATTTGCCATGGAATTTCTCTCCAGCTGACATTTTCCACATGTGTAGAAGCAGAGTTTCAGGATGATGCTGCAATCTGCCTTGAAATTTCTCTCCAGCTGACATTTTCCAGACGTGGAGAAGCAGAGTTTCAGGATGATTCTGAAATCTGCCTTGCACTTTCTCTCTAGCTGACATTTTCCATATGTACAAAAGCAGAGTTTCAAGATTATGATGCAATCTGCTATGGAATTTCTCTCCAGCTGACATTTTCCAGATGTGCAGATTCAGAGATTCAAGATTATGATGCTATCTGCCTTGCAATTTCTCTCTAGCTGACATTTTCCAGATGTGCAGAAGCAGAGTTTCAAGATTATGATGCAATCTGCCTTGCAATTTCTCTCTAGCTGACATTTTCCAGATGTGCAGAAGTGGAGTTTCAAGATTATGCTACAATCTGCTTTGGAATTTCGCTCCATATAACATTTTCCATATTTACAGAAGCAGAGTTTCAAGATGATCTTGAAATCTGCTTTGTAATTTCTCTCCTGCTGACATTTTCCAGATGTGCAGAAGCAGAGTTCCAGGATTACGCTGAAATCTGCTTTGTAATTTCTCTCCAGGTAACATTTTCCAGATGTGCAGAAGCCGAGTTTCAGGATGATGCTGAAAGTTTCCATGGAATGTCTCTCTTGCTGACATTTTCCATATGTACAAAAGCAGAGTTTCACGATGATGCTGAAATCTGACTTTCAATTTCGCTTTAGGTGATATTTTCGTGATGTGCAGAAGCAGAGTTTCAAGATTACGATGCAATCTGCCTTGCAATTTCTCTCTAGCTGACATTTTCCAGATGTGCAGAAGCAGAGTTTCAAGATTATGATGCAATCTGCCTTGCAATTTCTCTCTAGCTGACATTTTCCAGATGTGCAGAAGCAGAGTTTCAGGGTTATTTTGAAATCTGCTATGGAATTTCGATCCAGATGACATTTTCCAGATGTGCAGAAGCAGAGTTTCAGGGTTATTTTGAAATCTGCTATGGAATTTCGATCCAGATGACATTTTCCAGATGTGCAGAAGCAGAGTTTCAGGGTTATTTTGAAATCTGCTATGGAATTTCGATCCAGATGACATTTTCCAGATGTGCAGAAGCAGAGTTTCAGGGTTATTTTGAAATCTGCTATGGAATTTCGATCCAGATGACATTTTCCAGATGTGCAGAAGCAGAGTTTCAAGATTATGATGCAATCTGCCTTGCAATTTCTCTCCAGCTGACATTTTCCAGATGTGCAGAAGCAGAGTTTCACGATGGTGATGCTGAAATCTGCCTTGCAATGTCTCTCCAGCGTACATTTCCCAGATGTGCAGAAGCAGAGTTTCAAGATTATGATGCAATCTGCTGTGGAATTTCGCTCCACATGACATTTTCCATATGTACAGAAGCAGAGTTTCAGGATTATTTTGAAATCTGCTATGGAATTTCGCTCCAGATGACATTTTCCAGATGTGCAGAAGCCGAGTTTCAGGATGATGCTGAAAGTTTCCATGGAATGTCTCTCTTGCTGACATTTTCCATATGTACAAAAGCAGAGTTTCACGATGATGCTGAAATCTGACTTTCAATTTCGCTTTAGGTGATATTTTCCTGATGTGCAGAAGCAGAGTTTCAAGATTACGATGCAATCTGCCTTGCAATTTCTCTCTAGCTGACATTTTCCAGATGTGCAGAAGCAGAGTTTCAAGATTATGATGCAATCTGCCTTGCAATTTCTCTCTAGCTGACATTTTCCAGATGTGCAGAAGCAGAGTTTCAGGGTTATTTTGAAATCTGCTATGGAATTTCGATCCAGATGACATTTTCCAGATGTGCAGAAGCAGAGTTTCAGGGTTATTTTGAAATCTGCTATGGAATTTCGATCCAGATGACATTTTCCAGATGTGCAGAAGCAGAGTTTCAGGGTTATTTTGAAATCTGCTATGGAATTTCGATCCAGATGACATTTTCCAGATGTGCAGAAGCAGAGTTTCAGGGTTATTTTGAAATCTGCTATGGAATTTCGATCCAGATGACATTTTCCAGATGTGCAGAAGCAGAGTTTCAAGATTATGATGCAATCTGCCTTGCAATTTCTCTCCAGCTGACATTTTCCAGATGTGCAGAAGCAGAGTTTCACGATGGTGATGCTGAAATCTGCCTTGCAATGTCTCTCCAGCGTACATTTCCCAGATGTGCAGAAGCAGAGTTTCAAGATTATGATGCAATCTGCTGTGGAATTTCGCTCCAGATGACATTTTCCATATGTACAGAAGCAGAGTTTCAGGATTATTTTGAAATCTGCTATGGAATTTCGCTCCAGATGACATTTTCCAGATGTGCAGAAGCCGAGTTTCAGGATGATGCTGAAAGTTTCCATGGAATGTCTCTCTTGCTGACATTTTCCATATGTACAAAAGCAGAGTTTCACGATGATGCTGAAATCTGACTTTCAATTTCGCTTTAGGTGATATTTTCCTGATGTGCAGAAGCAGAGTTTCAAGATTACGATGCAATCTGCCTTGCAATTTCTCTCTAGCTGACATTTTCCAGATGTGCAGAAGCAGAGTTTCAAGATTATGATGCAATCTGCCTTGCAATTTCTCTCTAGCTGACATTTTCCAGATGTGCAGAAGCAGAGTTTCAGGGTTATTTTGAAATCTGCTATGGAATTTCGATCCAGATGACATTTTCCAGATGTGCAGAAGCAGAGTTTCAGGGTTATTTTGAAATCTGGTATGGAATTTCGCTCCAGCTAACATTTTCCAGATGTGCAGAAGCAGAGTTTCAGGGTTATTTTGAAATCTGCTATGGAATTTCGATCCAGATGAAATTTTCCAGATGTGCAGAAGCAGAGTTTCAGGGTTATTTTGAAATCTGCTATGGAATTTCGATCCAGATGACATTTTCCAGATGTGCAGAAGCAGAGTTTCAGGGTTATTTTGAAATCTGCTATGGAATTTCGATCCAGATGACATTTTCCAGATGTGCAGAAGCAGAGTTTCAGGGTTATTTTGAAATCTGCTATGGAATTTCGATCCAGATGACATTTTCCAGATGTGCAGAAGCAGAGTTTCAAGATTATGATGCAATCTGCCTTGCAATTTCTCTCCAGCTGACATTTTCCAGATGTGCAGAAGCAGAGTTTCACGATGGTGATGCTGAAATCTGCCTTGCAATGTCTCTCCAGCGTACATTTCCCAGATGTGCAGAAGCAGAGTTTCAAGATTATGATGCAATCTGCTGTGGAATTTCGCTCCAGATGACATTTTCCATATGTACAGAAGCAGAGTTTCAGGATTATGATGCAATCTGCCTTGCAATTTCTCTCCAGCTGACATTTTCCAGATGTGCAGAAGCAGAGTTTCAGGATGATGCTGAAATCTGCTTTGTAATTTCTCTCCAGGTAACATTTTCCAGATTTGCAGAAGCAGAGTTTCACGATGATGATGCTGAAATCTGCCTTGCAATTTCTCTCCAGCTGACATTTTCCAGATGTGCAGAAGCAGAGTTTCAAGATTACGATGCAATCTGCCTTGCAATTTCTCTCTAGCTGACATTTTCCAGATGTGCAGAAGCAGAGTTTCAAGATTATGATGCAATATGCCTTGCAATTTCTCTCTAGCTGACATTTTCCAGATGTGCAGAAGCAGAGTTTCAGGGTTATTTTGAAATCTGCTATGGAATTTCGATCCAGATGACATTTTCCAGATGTGCAGAAGCAGAGTTTCAGGGTTATTTTGAAATCTGGTATGGAATTTCGCTCCAGCTAACATTTTCCAGATGTGCAGAAGCAGAGTTTCAGGGTTATTTTGAAATCTGCTATGGAATTTCGATCCAGATGAAATTTTCCAGATGTGCAGAAGCAGAGTTTCAGGGTTATTTTGAAATCTGCTATGGAATTTCGATCCAGATGACATTTTCCAGATGTGCAGAAGCAGAGTTTCAGGGTTATTTTGAAATCTGCT
Source organism: Pantherophis vulpinus (assembly GCA_037215915.1). Lineage (NCBI taxonomy): Eukaryota > Metazoa > Chordata > Lepidosauria > Squamata > Colubridae > Pantherophis > Pantherophis vulpinus. Next base: position 1,174,471 of record JAXLNS010000046.1, on the reverse strand, counting down.
ATGGAATTTCGATCCAGATGACATTTTCCAGATGTGCAGAAGCAGAGTTTCAGGGTTATTTTGAAATCTGCTATGGAATTTCGATCCAGATGACATTTTCCAGATGTGCAGAAGCAGAGTTTCAAGATTATGATGCAATCTGCCTTGCAATTTCTCTCCAGCTGACATTTTCCAGATGTGCAGAAGCAGAGTTTCACGATGGTGATGCTGAAATCTGCCTTGCAATGTCTCTCCAGCGTACATTTCCCAGATGTGCAGAAGCAGAGTTTCAAGATTATGATGCAATCTGCTGTGGAATTTCGCTCCAGATGACATTTTCCATATGTACAGAAGCAGAGTTTCAGGATTATGATGCAATCTGCCTTGCAATTTCTCTCCAGCTGACATTTTCCAGATGTGCAGAAGCAGAGTTTCAGGATGATGCTGAAATCTGCTTTGTAATTTCTCTCCAGGTAACATTTTCCAGATTTGCAGAAGCAGAGTTTCACGATGATGATGCTGAAATCTGCCTTGCAATTTCTCTCCAGCTGACATTTTCCAGATGTGCAGAAGCAGAGTTTCAAGATTATGATGCAATCTGCCTTGCAATTTCTCTCCAGCTGACATTTTCCAGATTCGCAGAAGCAGAGTTTCACGATGATGATGCTGAAATCTGCCTTGCAATTTCTCTCTAGCTGACATTTTCCAGATGTGCAGAAGCAGATTTTGAAGATTATGATGCAATCTGCCTTGCACTTTCTCTATAGCTGACATTTTCCAGATGTGCAGAAGCAGAGTTTCAAGATTATGATGCAATCTGCCTTGCAATTTCTCTCCAGCTGACATTTTCCAGATGTGCAGAAGCAGAGTTTCACGATGGTGATGCGGAAATCTGCCTTGCAATTTCTCTCCAGCGTACATTTCCCAGATGTGCAGAAGCAGAGTTTCAAGGTTATGATGCAATCTGCCTTGCAATTTCTCTCTAGCTGACATTTTCCAGATGTGCAGAAGCAGAGTTTCAGGGTTATTTTGAAATCTGCTATGGAATTTCGATCCAGATGACATTTTCCAGATGTGCAGAAGCAGAGTTTCAGGGTTATTTTGAAATCTGCTATGGAATTTCGATCCAGATGACATTTTCCAGATGTGCAGAAGCAGAGTTTCAGGGTTATTTTGAAATCTGCTATGGAATTTCGATCCAGATGACATTTTCCAGATGTGCAGAAGCAGAGTTTCAGGGTTATTTTGAAATCTGCTATGGAATTTCGATCCAGATGACATTTTCCAGATGTGCAGAAGCAGAGTTTCAGGGTTATTTTGAAATCTGCTATGGAATTTCGATCCAGATGACATTTTCCAGATGTGCAGAAGCAGAGTTTCAGGGTTATTTTGAAATCTGCTATGGAATTTCGATCCAGATGACATTTTCCAGATGTGCAGAAGCAGAGTTTCAAGATTATGATGCAATCTGCCTTGCAATTTCTCTCCAGCTGACATTTTCCAGATGTGCAGAAGCAGAGTTTCACGATGGTGATGCTGAAATCTGCCTTGCAATGTCTCTCCAGCGTACATTTCCCAGATGTGCAGAAGCAGAGTTTCAAGATTATGATGCAATCTGCTGTGGAATTTCGCTCCAGATGACATTTTCCATATGTACAGAAGCAGAGTTTCAGGATTATTTTGAAATCTGCTATGGAATTTCGCTCCAGATGACATTTTCCAGATGTGCAGAAGCCGAGTTTCAGGATGATGCTGAAAGTTTCCATGGAATGTCTCTCTTGCTGACATTTTCCATATGTACAAAAGCAGAGTTTCACGATGATGCTGAAATCTGACTTTCAATTTCGCTTTAGGTGATATTTTCCTGATGTGCAGAAGCAGAGTTTCAAGATTACGATGCAATCTGCCTTGCAATTTCTCTCTAGCTGACATTTTCCAGATGTGCAGAAGCAGAGTTTCAAGATTATGATGCAATCTGCCTTGCAATTTCTCTCTAGCTGACATTTTCCAGATGTGCAGAAGCAGAGTTTCAGGGTTATTTTGAAATCTGCTATGGAATTTCGATCCAGATGACATTTTCCAGATGTGCAGAAGCAGAGTTTCAGGGTTATTTTGAAATCTGCTATGGAATTTCGCTCCAGCTAACATTTTCCAGATGTGCAGAAGCAGAGTTTCAGGGTTATTTTGAAATCTGCTATGGAATTTCGATCCAGATGAAATTTTCCAGATGTGCAGAAGCAGAGTTTCAGGGTTATTTTGAAATCTGCTATGGAATTTCGATCCAGATGACATTTTCCAGATGTGCAGAAGCAGAGTTTCAGGGTTATTTTGAAATCTGCTATGGAATTTCGATCCAGATGACATTTTCCAGATGTGCAGAAGCAGAGTTTCAGGGTTATTTTGAAATCTGCTATGGAATTTCGATCCAGATGACATTTTCCAGATGTGCAGAAGCAGAGTTTCAAGATTATGATGCAATCTGCCTTGCAATTTCTCTCCAGCTGACATTTTCCAGATGTGCAGAAGCAGAGTTTCACGATGGTGATGCTGAAATCTGCCTTGCAATGTCTCTCCAGCGTACATTTCCCAGATGTGCAGAAGCAGAGTTTCAAGATTATGATGCAATCTGCTGTGGAATTTCGCTCCAGATGACATTTTCCATATGTACAGAAGCAGAGTTTCAGGATTATGATGCAATCTGCCTTGCAATTTCTCTCCAGCTGACATTTTCCAGATGTGCAGAAGCAGAGTTTCAGGATGATGCTGAAATCTGCTTTGTAATTTCTCTCCAGGTAACATTTTCCAGATTTGCAGAAGCAGAGTTTCACGATGATGATGCTGAAATCTGCCTTGCAATTTCTCTCTAGCTGACATTTTCCAGATGTGCAGAAGCAGAGTTTCAAGATTATGATGCAATCTGCCTTGCAATTTCTCTCTAGCTGACATTTTCCAGATGTGCAGAAGCAGAGTTTCAGGGTTATTTTGAAATCTGCTATGGAATTTCGATCCAGATGACATTTTCCAGATGTGCAGAAGCAGAGTTTCAGGGTTATTTTGAAATCTGCTATGGAATTTCGATCCAGATGACATTTTCCAGATGTGCAGAAGCAGAGTTTCAGGGTTATTTTGAAATCTGCTATGGAATTTCGATCCAGATGACATTTTCCAGATGTGCAGAAGCAGAGTTTCAGGGTTATTTTGAAATCTGCTATGGAATTTCGATCCAGATGACATTTTCCAGATGTGCAGAAGCAGAGTTTCAAGATTATGATGCAATCTGCCTTGCAATTTCTCTCCAGCTGACATTTTCCAGATGTGCAGAAGCAGAGTTTCACGATGGTGATGCTGAAATCTGCCTTGCAATGTCTCTCCAGCGTACATTTCCCAGATGTGCAGAAGCAGAGTTTCAAGATTATGATGCAATCTGCTGTGGAATTTCGCTCCAGATGACATTTTCCATATGTACAGAAGCAGAGTTTCAGGATTATTTTGAAATCTGCTATGGAATTTCGCTCCAGATGACATTTTCCAGATGTGCAGAAGCCGAGTTTCAGGATGATGCTGAAAGTTTCCATGGAATGTCTCTCTTGCTGACATTTTCCATATGTACAAAAGCAGAGTTTCACGATGATGCTGAAATCTGACTTTCAATTTCGCTTTAGGTGATATTTTCCTGATGTGCAGAAGCAGAGTTTCAAGATTACGATGCAATCTGCCTTGCAATTTCTCTCTAGCTGACATTTTCCAGATGTGCAGAAGCAGAGTTTCAGGGTTATTTTGAAATCTGCTATGGAATTTCGATCCAGATGACATTTTCCAGATGTGCAGAAGCAGAGTTTCAGGGTTATTTTGAAATCTGCTTTGTAATTTCTCTCCAGGTAACATTTTCCAGATTTGCAGAAGCAGAGTTTCACGATGATGATGCTGAAATCTGCCTTGCAATTTCTCTCCAGCTGACATTTTCCAGATGTGCAGAAGCAGAGTTTCAAGATTATGATGCAATCTGCCTTGCAATTTCTCTCCAGCTGACATTTTCCAGATTTGCAGAAGCAGAGTTTCACGATGATGATGCTGAAATCTGCCTTGCAATTTCTCTCTAGCTGACATTTTCCAGTTGTGCAGAAGCAGATTTTGAAGATTATGATGCAATCTGCCTTGCACTTTCTCTATAGCTGACATTTTCCAGATGTGCAGAAGCAGAGTTTCAAGATTATGATGCAATCTGCCTTGCAATTTCTCTCCAGCTGACATTTTCCAGATGTGCAGAAGCAGAGTTTCACGATGGTGATGCGGAAATCTGCCTTGCAATTTCTCTCCAGCGTACATTTCCCAGATGTGCAGAAGCAGAGTTTCAAGGTTATGATGCAATCTGCCTTGCAATTTCTCTCTAGCTGACATTTTCCAGATGTGCAGAAGCAGAGTTTCAGGGTTATTTTGAAATCTGCTATGGAATTTCGATCCAGATGACATTTTCCAGATGTGCAGAAGCAGAGTTTCAGGGTTATTTTGAAATCTGCTATGGAATTTCGATCCAGATGACATTTTCCAGATGTGCAGAAGCAGAGTTTCAGGGTTATTTTGAAATCTGCTATGGAATTTCGATCCAGATGACATTTTCCAGATGTGCAGAAGCAGAGTTTCAGGGTTATTTTGAAATCTGCTATGGAATTTCGATCCAGATGACATTTTCCAGATGTGCAGAAGCAGAGTTTCAGGGTTATTTTGAAATCTGCTATGGAATTTCGATCCAGATGACATTTTCCAGATGTGCAGAAGCAGAGTTTCAGGGTTATTTTGAAATCTGCTATGGAATTTCGATCCAGATGACATTTTCCAGATGTGCAGAAGCAGAGTTTCAAGATTATGATGCAATCTGCCTTGCAATTTCTCTCCAGCTGACATTTTCCAGATGTGCAGAAGCAGAGTTTCACGATGGTGATGCTGAAATCTGCCTTGCAATGTCTCTCCAGCGTACATTTCCCAGATGTGCAGAAGCAGAGTTTCAAGATTATGATGCAATCTGCTGTGGAATTTCGCTCCAGATGACATTTTCCATATGTACAGAAGCAGAGTTTCAGGATTATTTTGAAATCTGCTATGGAATTTCGCTCCAGATGACATTTTCCAGATGTGCAGAAGCCGAGTTTCAGGATGATGCTGAAAGTTTCCATGGAATGTCTCTCTTGCTGACATTTTCCATATGTACAAAAGCAGAGTTTCACGATGATGCTGAAATCTGACTTTCAATTTCGCTTTAGGTGATATTTTCCTGATGTGCAGAAGCAGAGTTTCAAGATTACGATGCAATCTGCCTTGCAATTTCTCTCTAGCTGACATTTTCCAGATGTGCAGAAGCAGAGTTTCAAGATTATGATGCAATCTGCCTTGCAATTTCTCTCTAGCTGACATTTTCCAGATGTGCAGAAGCAGAGTTTCAGGGTTATTTTGAAATCTGCTATGGAATTTCGATCCAGATGACATTTTCCAGATGTGCAGAAGCAGAGTTTCAGGGTTATTTTGAAATCTGGTATGGAATTTCGCTCCAGCTAACATTTTCCAGATGTGCAGAAGCAGAGTTTCAGGGTTATTTTGAAATCTGCTATGGAATTTCGATCCAGATGAAATTTTCCAGATGTGCAGAAGCAGAGTTTCAGGGTTATTTTGAAATCTGCTATGGAATTTCGATCCAGATGACATTTTCCAGATGTGCAGAAGCAGAGTTTCAGGGTTATTTTGAAATCTGCTATGGAATTTCGATCCAGATGACATTTTCCAGATGTGCAGAAGCAGAGTTTCAGGGTTATTTTGAAATCTGCTATGGAATTTCGATCCAGATGACATTTTCCAGATGTGCAGAAGCAGAGTTTCAAGATTATGATGCAATCTGCCTTGCAATTTCTCTCCAGCTGACATTTTCCAGATGTGCAGAAGCAGAGTTTCACGATGGTGATGCTGAAATCTGCCTTGCAATGTCTCTCCAGCGTACATTTCCCAGATGTGCAGAAGCAGAGTTTCAAGATTATGATGCAATCTGCTGTGGAATTTCGCTCCAGATGACATTTTCCATATGTACAGAAGCAGAGTTTCAGGATTATGATGCAATCTGCCTTGCAATTTCTCTCCAGCTGACATTTTCCAGATTTGCAGAAGCAGAGTTTCACGATGATGATGCTGAAATCTGCCTTGCAATTTCTCTCTAGCTGACATTTTCCACATGTGCAGAAGCAGATTTTGAAGATTATGATGCAATCTGCCTTGCACTTTCTCTATAGCTGACATTTTCCAGATGTGCAGAAGCAGAGTTTCAAGATTATGATGCAATCTGCCTTGCAATTTCTCTCCAGCTGACATTTTCCAGATGTGCAGAAGCAGAGTTTCACGATGGTGATGCGGAAATCTGCCTTGCAATTTCTCTCCAGCGTACATTTCCCAGATGTGCAGAAGCAGAGTTTCAAGGTTATGATGCAATCTGCTGTGCAATTTCGCTCCAGCTGACATTTTCCAGATGTGCAGAAGCAGAGTTTCAGGATGATGCAAGCTGCCTTGGAATTTCTCTCTAGCTGACATTTTCCAGATGTGCAGAAGCAGAATTCCAGGTTTTGTCATGAAAACTGCCATGGAATTTCGCTCCAGATGACATATTTCCAGATGTGCAGAAGCAGAGTTTCAGGATGATGGTGAAATCTGCCTTGCAATTTTTCTCTAGCTGACATTTTCCAGATGTGGAGAAGCAGAGTTTCAAGATTATGATGCAATCTGCCTTGCAATTTCTCTCCAGCTGACATTTTCCAGATGTGCAGAAGCAGGTTTTGAAGATTATGATGCAATCTGCCTTGCACTTTCTCTATAGCTGACATTTTCCAGATGTGCAGAAGCAGAGTTTTAAGATTATGATGCAATCTGCCTTGCAATTTCTCTCTAGCTGACATTTTCCAGATGTGCAGAAGCAGAGTTTCAAGATTATGATGCAATCTGCCTTGCAATTTCTCTCCTGCTGACATTTTCCAGATGTGGAGAAGCAGAGTTTCAATATTATGATGCAATCTGCCTTGCAATTTCTCTCTAGCTGACATTTTCCAGATGTGCAGAAGCAGAGTTTCAAGATTATGATGCAATCTGCCTTGCAATTTCTCTCCAGCTGACATTTTCCAGATGTGCAGAAGCAGAGTTTCACGATGGTGATGCTGAAATCTGCCTTGCAATGTCTCTCCAGCGTACATTTCCCAGATGTGCAGAAGCAGAGTTTCAAGATTATGATGCAATCTGCTGTGGAATTTCGCTCCAGATGACATTTTCCATATGTGCAGAAGCAGAGTTTCACGATGATGCTGAAATCTGCTTTGAAATTTCTCTCCAGCTGACATTTTCCAGATGTGCAGAAGCAGAGTTTCAAGATTATGATGCAATCTGCCTTGCAATTTCTCTCCTGCTGACATTTTCCAGATGTGGAGAAGCAGAGTTTCAAGATTATGATGCAATCTGCCTTGCAATTTCTCTCTAGCTGACATTTTCCAGATGTGCAGAAGCAGAGTTTCAAGATTACGATGCAATCTGCCTTGCAATTTCTCTCTAGCTGACATTTTCCAGATGTTGACAAGCATAGTTTCAGGATGATGCTGAAATCTGCTTTGTAATTTCTCTCCAGCTAACATTGTCCAGATGTGGAGAAGCCGAGTTTCAGGATGATGCTGAAAGTTTCCATGGAATGTCTCTCTTGCTGACATTTTCCATATGTACAAAAGCAGAGTTTCCTGATGATGCTGAAATCTGCCTTTCAATTTCGCTTTAGGTGATATTTTCCTGATGTGCAGAAGCAGAGTTTCAAGATTACGATGCAATCTGCCTTGCAATTTCTCTCTAGCTGACAGTTTCCAGATGTGCAGAAGCAGAGTTTCAAGATTATTCTGCAATCTGCTGTGGAATTTCGCTCCCGATGACATTTTCCATATGTACAGAAGCAGAGTTTCAGGATAATGCAATCTGCCTTGCAATTTCTCTCCAGATGATATTTTCCAGATGTGCAAAAGCAGAGTTTCACTATGATGATGCTGAAATCTGCCTTGCAATGTCTCTCCAGCGTACATTTCCCAGATGTGCAGAAGCAGAGTTTCAAGATTATGATGCAATCTGCTGTGGAATTTCGCTCCAGATGACATTTTCCATATGTGCAGAAGCAGAGTTTCACGATGATGCTGAAATCTGCTTTGTAATTTCTCTCCAGCTGACATTTTCCAGATGTGCAGAAGCAGAGTTTCAAGATTATGATGCAATCTGCCTTGCAATTTCTCTCCTGCTGACATTTTCCAGATGTGGAGAAGCAGAGTTTCAAGATTATGATGCAATCTGCCTTGCAATTTCTCTCTAGCTGACATTTTCCAGATGTGCAGAAGCAGAGTTTCAAGATTATGATGCAATCTGCCTTGCAATTTCTCTCTATTTGACATTTTCCAGATGTGCAGAAGCAGAGTTTCAGGGTTATTTTGAAATCTGCTATGGAATTTCGCTCCAGATGACATTTTCCAGATGTGCAGAAGCAGAGTTTCAGGATTACGCTGAAATCTGCCTTGCAATTTCTCTCTAGCTGACATTTTCCAGATGTGCAGAAGCAGAGTTTCAGGATTACGCTGAAATCTGCCTTGCAATTTCTCTCTAGCTGACATTGTCCAGATGTGTAGAAGCCGAGTTTCAGGATGATGCTGAAAGTTTCCATGGAATGTCTCTCTAGCTGACATTTTCCATATGTACAAAAGCAGAGTTTCAGGATAATGCAATCTGCCTTGCAATTTCTCTCCAGATGACATTTTCCAGATGTGCAGATGCAGAGTTTCACGATGATGCTGAAATCTGCCTTTCAATTTCGCTTTAGGTGATATTTTCCTGATGTGCAGAAGCAGAGTTTCAGGGTTATTTTGAAATCTGCCTTGCAATTTCGCTCCAGATGACATTTTCCAGATGTGCAGAAGCAGAGTTTCAAGATTATGATGCAATCTGCCTTGCAATTTCTCTCTAGCTGACATTTTCCAGATGTGCAGAAGCAGAGTTTCAAGATTATGATGCAATCTGGCTTGCAATTTCTCTCCAGCTGACATTTTCCAGATGTGCAGATGCAGAGATTCAAGATTATGATGCAATCTGCCTTGCAATTTCTCTCTAGCTGACATTTTCCAGATGTGCAGAAGCAGAGTTTCAAGATTATGATGCAATCTGCTGTGGAATTTCGCTCCAGATGACATTTTCCATATGTACAGAAGCAGAGTTTCAGGTTTATTTTGAAATCTGCTATGGAATTTCGCTCCAGATGACATTTTCCAGATGTGCAGAAGCCGAGTTTCAGGATGATGCTGAAAGTTTCCATGGAATGTCTCTCTTGCTGACATTTTCCATATGTACAAAAGCAGAGTTTCACGATGATGCTGAAATCTGACTTTCAATTTCGCTTTAGGTGATATTTTCCTGATGTGCAGAAGCAGAGTTTCAAGATTACGATGCAATCTGCCTTGCAATTTCTGTCTAGCTGACATTTTCCAGATGTGCAGAAGCAGAGTTTCAAGATTATGATGCAATCTGCCTTGCAATTTCTCTCTAGCTGACATTTTCCAGATGTGCAGAAGCAGAGTTTCAGGGTTATTTTGAAATCTGCTATGGAATTTCGATCCAGATGACATTTTCCAGATGTGCAGAAGCAGAGTTTCAGGGTTATTTTGAAATCTGCTATGGAATTTCGCTCCAGCTAACATTTTCCAGATGTGCAGAAGCAGAGTTTCAGGGTTATTTTGAAATCTGCTATGGAATTTCGATCCAGATGAAATTTTCCAGATGTGCAGAAGCAGAGTTTCAGGGTTATTTTGAAATCTGCTATGGAATTTCGATCCAGATGACATTTTCCAGATGTGCAGAAGCAGAGTTTCAGGGTTATTTTGAAATCTGCTATGGAATTTCGATCCAGATGACATTTTCCAGATGTGCAGAAGCAGAGTTTCAGGGTTATTTTGAAATCTGCTATGGAATTTCGATCCAGATGACATTTTCCAGATGTGCAGAAGCAGAGTTTCAAGATTATGATGCAATCTGCCTTGCAATTTCTCTCCAGCTGACATTTTCCAGATGTGCAGAAGCAGAGTTTCACGATGGTGATGCTGAAATCTGCCTTGCAATGTCTCTCCAGTGTACATTTCCCAGATGTGCAGAAGCAGAGTTTCAAGATTATGATGCAATCTGCTGTGGAATTTCGCTCCAGATGACATTTTCCATATGTACAGAAGCAGAGTTTCAGGATTATGATGCAATCTGCCTTGCAATTTCTCTCCAGCTGACATTTTCCAGATGTGCAGAAGCAGAGTTTCAGGATGATGCTGAAATCTGCTTTGTAATTTCTCTCCAGGTAACATTTTCCAGATTTGCAGAAGCAGAGTTTCACGATGATGATGCTGAAATCTGCCTTGCAATTTCTCTCCAGCTGACATTTTCCAGATGTGCAGAAGCAGAGTTTCAAGATTATGATGCAATCTGCCTTGCAATTTCTCTCCAGCTGACATTTTCCAGATTTGCAGAAGCAGAGTTTCACGATGATGATGCTGAAATCTGCCTTGCAATTTCTCTCTAGCTGACATTTTCCACATGTGCAGAAGCAGATTTTGAAGATTATGATGCAATCTGCCTTGCACTTTCTCTATAGCTGACATTTTCCAGATGTGCAGAAGCAGAGTTTCAAGATTATGATGCAATCTGCTGTGGAATTTCGCTCCAGATGACATTTTCCATATGTACAGAAGCAGAGTTTCAGGATTATGATGCAATCTGCCTTGCAATTTCTCTCCAGCTGACATTTTCCAGATGTGCAGAAGCAGAGTTTCAGGATGATGCTGAAATCTGCTTTGTAATTTCTCTCCAGGTAACATTTTCCAGATTTGCAGAAGCAGAGTTTCACGATGATGATGCTGAAATCTGCCTTGCAATTTCTCTCCAGCTGACATTTTCCAGATGTGCAGAAGCAGAGTTTCAAGATTATGATGCAATCTGCCTTGCAATTTCTCTCCAGCTGACATTTTCCAGATTTGCAGAAGCAGAGTTTCACGATGATGATGCTGAAATCTGCCTTGCAATTTCTCTCTAGCTGACATTTTCCACATGTGCAGAAGCAGATTTTGAAGATTATGATGCAATCTGCCTTGCACTTTCTCTATAGCTGACATTTTCCAGATGTGCAGAAGCAGAGTTTCAAGATTATGATGCAATCTGCCTTGCAATTTCTCTCCAGCTGACATTTTCCAGATGTGCAGAAGCAGAGTTTCACGATGGTGATGCGGAAATCTGCCTTGCAATTTCTCTCCAGCGTACATTTCCCAGATGTGCAGAAGCAGAGTTTCAAGGTTATGATGCAATCTGCTGTGCAATTTCGCTCCAGCTGACATTTTCCAGATGTGCAGAAGCAGAGTTTCAGGATGATGCAAGCTGCCTTGGAATTTCTCTCTAGCTGACATTTTCCAGATGTGCAGAAGCAGAATTCCAGGTTTTGTCATGAAAACTGCCATGGAATTTCGCTCCAGATGACATATTTCCAGATGTGCAGAAGCAGAGTTTCAGGATGATGGTGAAATCTGCCTTGCAATTTTTCTCTAGCTGACATTTTCCAGATGTGGAGAAGCAGAGTTTCAAGATTATGATGCAATCTGCCTTGCAATTTCTCTCCAGCTGACATTTTCCAGATGTGCAGAAGCAGGTTTTGAAGATTATGATGCAATCTGCCTTGCACTTTCTCTATAGCTGACATTTTCCAGATGTGCAGAAGCAGAGTTTTAAGATTATGATGCAATCTGCCTTGCAATTTCTCTCTAGCTGACATTTTCCAGATGTGCAGAAGCAGAGTTTCAAGATTATGATGCAATCTGCCTTGCAATTTCTCTCCTGCTGACATTTTCCAGATGTGGAGAAGCAGAGTTTCAATATTATGATGCAATCTGCCTTGCAATTTCTCTCTAGCTGACATTTTCCAGATGTGCAGAAGCAGAGTTTCAAGATTATGATGCAATCTGCCTTGCAATTTCTCTCCAGCTGACATTTTCCAGATGTGCAGAAGCAGAGTTTCACGATGGTGATGCTGAAATCTGCCTTGCAATGTCTCTCCAGCGTACATTTCCCAGATGTGCAGAAGCAGAGTTTCAAGATTATGATGCAATCTGCTGTGGAATTTCGCTCCAGATGACATTTTCCATATGTGCAGAAGCAGAGTTTCACGATGATGCTGAAATCTGCTTTGAAATTTCTCTCCAGCTGACATTTTCCAGATGTGCAGAAGCAGAGTTTCAAGATTATGATGCAATCTGCCTTGCAATTTCTCTCCAGCTGACATTTTCCAGATGTGCAGAAGCAGAGTTTCAGGATGATGCAAGCTGCCTTGGAATTTCTCTCTAGCTGACATTTTCCAGATGTGCAGAAGCAGAATTCCAGGTTTTGTCATGAAAACTGCCATGGAATTTCGCTCCAGATGACATATTTCCAGATGTGCAGAAGCAGAGTTTCAGGATGATGGTGAAATCTGCCTTGCAATTTTTCTCTAGCTGACATTTTCCAGATGTGGAGAAGCAGAGTTTCAAGATTATGATGCAATCTGCCTTGCAATTTCTCTCCAGCTGACATTTTCCAGATGTGCAGAAGCAGGTTTTGAAGATTATGATGCAATCTGCCTTGCACTTTCTCTATAGCTGACATTTTCCAGATGTGCAGAAGCAGAGTTTTAAGATTATGATGCAATCTGCCTTGCAATTTCTCTCTAGCTGACATTTTCCAGATGTGCAGAAGCAGAGTTTCAAGATTATGATGCAATCTGCCTTGCAATTTCTCTCCTGCTGACATTTTCCAGATGTGGAGAAGCAGAGTTTCAATATTATGATGCAATCTGCCTTGCAATTTCTCTCTAGCTGACATTTTCCAGATGTGCAGAAGCAGAGTTTCAAGATTATGATGCAATCTGCCTTGCAATTTCTCTCCAGCTGACATTTTCCAGATGTGCAGAAGCAGAGTTTCACGATGGTGATGCTGAAATCTGCCTTGCAATGTCTCTCCAGCGTACATTTCCCAGATGTGCAGAAGCAGAGTTTCAAGATTATGATGCAATCTGCTGTGGAATTTCGCTCCAGATGACATTTTCCATATGTGCAGAAGCAGAGTTTCACGATGATGCTGAAATCTGCTTTGAAATTTCTCTCCAGCTGACATTTTCCAGATGTGCAGAAGCAGAGTTTCAAGATTATGATGCAATCTGCCTTGCAATTTCTCTCCTGCTGACATTTTCCAGATGTGGAGAAGCAGAGTTTCAAGATTATGATGCAATCTGCCTTGCAATTTCTCTCTAGCTGACATTTTCCAGATGTGCAGAAGCAGAGTTTCAAGATTACGATGCAATCTGCCTTGCAATTTCTCTCTAGCTGACATTTTCCAGATGTTGACAAGCATAGTTTCAGGATGATGCTGAAATCTGCTTTGTAATTTCTCTCCAGCTAACATTGTCCAGATGTGGAGAAGCCGAGTTTCAGGATGATGCTGAAAGTTTCCATGGAATGTCTCTCTTGCTGACATTTTCCATATGTACAAAAGCAGAGTTTCCTGATGATGCTGAAATCTGCCTTTCAATTTCGCTTTAGGTGATATTTTCCTGATGTGCAGAAGCAGAGTTTCAAGATTACGATGCAATCTGCCTTGCAATTTCTCTCTAGCTGACAGTTTCCAGATGTGCAGAAGCAGAGTTTCAAGATTATTCTGCAATCTGCTGTGGAATTTCGCTCCCGATGACATTTTCCATATGTACAGAAGCAGAGTTTCAGGATAATGCAATCTGCCTTGCAATTTCTCTCCAGATGATATTTTCCAGATGTGCAAAAGCAGAGTTTCACTATGATGATGCTGAAATCTGCCTTGCAATGTCTCTCCAGCGTACATTTCCCAGATGTGCAGAAGCAGAGTTTCAAGATTATGATGCAATCTGCTGTGGAATTTCGCTCCAGATGACATTTTCCATATGTGCAGAAGCAGAGTTTCACGATGATGCTGAAATCTGCTTTGTAATTTCTCTCCAGCTGACATTTTCCAGATGTGCAGAAGCAGAGTTTCAAGATTATGATGCAATCTGCCTTGCAATTTCTCTCCTGCTGACATTTTCCAGATGTGGAGAAGCAGAGTTTCAAGATTATGATGCAATCTGCCTTGCAATTTCTCTCTAGCTGACATTTTCCAGATGTGCAGAAGCAGAGTTTCAAGATTATGATGCAATCTGCCTTGCAATTTCTCTCTATTTGACATTTTCCAGATGTGCAGAAGCAGAGTTTCAGGGTTATTTTGAAATCTGCTATGGAATTTCGCTCCAGATGACATTTTCCAGATGTGCAGAAGCAGAGTTTCAGGATTACGCTGAAATCTGCCTTGCAATTTCTCTCTAGCTGACATTTTCCAGATGTGCAGAAGCAGAGTTTCAGGATTACGCTGAAATCTGCCTTGCAATTTCTCTCTAGCTGACATTGTCCAGATGTGTAGAAGCCGAGTTTCAGGATGATGCTGAAAGTTTCCATGGAATGTCTCTCTAGCTGACATTTTCCATATGTACAAAAGCAGAGTTTCAGGATAATGCAATCTGCCTTGCAATTTCTCTCCAGATGACATTTTCCAGATGTGCAGATGCAGAGTTTCACGATGATGCTGAAATCTGCCTTTCAATTTCGCTTTAGGTGATATTTTCCTGATGTGCAGAAGCAGAGTTTCAGGGTTATTTTGAAATCTGCCTTGCAATTTCGCTCCAGATGACATTTTCCAGATGTGCAGAAGCAGAGTTTCAAGATTATGATGCAATCTGCCTTGCAATTTCTCTCTAGCTGACATTTTCCAGATGTGCAGAAGCAGAGTTTCAAGATTATGATGCAATCTGGCTTGCAATTTCTCTCCAGCTGACATTTTCCAGATGTGCAGATGCAGAGATTCAAGATTATGATGCAATCTGCCTTGCAATTTCTCTCTAGCTGACATTTTCCAGATGTGCAGAAGCAGAGTTTCAAGATTATGATGCAATCTGCCTTGCAATTTCTCTCTAGCTGACATTTTCCAGATGTGCAGAAGCAGAGTTTCAAGATTATGATGCAATCTGCCTTGCACTTTCTCTCTAGCTGACATTTTCCATATGTACAAAAGCAGAGTTTCAAGATTATGATGCAATCTGCTATGGAATTTCGCTGCAGATGACATTTTCGAGATGTACAGAAGCAGAGTTTCAGGAGGATGCAATTTGCCTTGCAATTTCTCTCCAACTGATATTTTCCAGATGTGCAGAAACAGAGTTTGACGATGATGATGCTGAAATCTGCCTTGCAATTTCTCTCCAGCTGACATTTTCCAGATGTGCAGAAGCAGAGTTGCACGATGATGATGATGCAATCTGCCTTGCAATTTCTCTCTAGCTGACATTTTCCAGATGTGGAGAAGCAGAGTTTCAAGATTATGATGCAATCTGCCTTGCAATTTCTCTCTAGCTGACATTTTCCAGATGTGGAGAAGCAGAGTTTCAGGGTCATTTTGAAATCTGCTATGGAATTTCGCTCCAGATGACATTTTCCAGATGTGCAGAAGCAGAGTTTCAAGATTGTGATTCAATCTGCCTTGCAATTTCTCTCTAGCTGACATTTTCCAGATGTGCAGAAGCAGAGTTTCAAGATTACGATGCAATCTGCCTTGCAATTTCTCTCCAGCTGACATTTTCCAGATGTGCAGAAGCAGAGTTTCAAGATTATGATGCAATCTGCTGTGGAATTTCGCCCAAGATGACATTTTCCATATGTGCAGAAGCAGAGTTTCAAGATTATGATGCAATGTGCCTTGCAATTTCTCTCTAGCTGACATTTTCCAGATGTGGAGAAGCAGAGTTTCACGATGATGATGCTGAAATCTGCCTTGCAATTTCTCTCCAGCTGACATTTTCCAGATGTGCAGAAACAGAGTTTCACGATGATGATGCTGAAATCTGCCTTGCAATTTCTCTCCAGCTGACATTTTCCAGATGTGGAGAAGCAGAGTTTCACGATAATGATGCTGAAATCTGCCTTGCAATTTCTCTCCAGATGACATTTTCCAGATGTGCAGAAGCAGAGTTTCAGGATTACGCTGAAATCTGCCTTGCAATTTCTCTCTAGCTGACATTTTCCAGATGTGCAGAAGCAGAGTTTCAGGATTACGCTGAAATCTGCCTTGCAATTTCTCTCCAGCTAACATTGTCCAGATGTGGAGAAGCCGAGTTTCAGGATGATGCTGAAAGTTTCCATGGAATGTCTCTCTAGCTGACATTTTCCATATGTACAAAAGCAGAGTTTCAGGATAATGCAATCTGCCTTGCAATTTCTCTCCAGATGACATTTTCCAGATGTGCAGATGCAGAGATTCAAGATTATGATGCAATCTGCCTTGCAATTTCTCTCTAGCTGACATTTTCCAGATGTGCAGAAGCAGAGTTTCAAGATTATGATGCAATCTGCCTTGCAATTTCTCTCTAGCTGACATTTTCCAGATGTGCAGAAGCAGAGTTTCAAGATTACGATGCAATCTGCCTTGCAATTTCTCTCTAGCTGACATTTTCCAGATGTGCAGAAGCAGAGTTTCAAGATTATGATGCAATCTGCCTTGCAATTTCTCTCTAGCTGACATTTTCCAGATGTGCAGAAGCAGAGTTTCAGGGTTATTTTGAAATCTGCTATGGAATTTCGATCCAGATGACATTTTCCAGATGTGCAGAAGCAGAGTTTCAGGGTTATTTTGAAATCTGCTATGGAATTTCGCTCCAGCTAACATTTTCCAGATGTGCAGAAGCAGAGTTTCAGGGTTATTTTGAAATCTGCTATGGAATTTCGATCCAGATGAAATTTTCCAGATGTGCAGAAGCAGAGTTTCAGGGTTATTTTGAAATCTGCTATGGAATTTCGATCCAGATGACATTTTCCAGATGTGCAGAAGCAGAGTTTCAGGGTTATTTTGAAATCTGCTATGGAATTTCGATCCAGATGACATTTTCCAGATGTGCAGAAGCAGAGTTTCAGGGTTATTTTGAAATCTGCTATGGAATTTCGATCCAGATGACATTTTCCAGATGTGCAGAAGCAGAGTTTCAAGATTATGATGCAATCTGCCTTGCAATTTCTCTCCAGCTGACATTTTCCAGATGTGCAGAAGCAGAGTTTCACGATGGTGATGCTGAAATCTGCCTTGCAATGTCTCTCCAGCGTACATTTCCCAGATGTGCAGAAGCAGAGTTTCAAGATTATGATGCAATCTGCTGTGGAATTTCGCTCCAGATGACATTTTCCATATGTGCAGAAGCAGAGTTTCACGATGATGCTGAAATCTGCTTTGTAATTTCTCTCCAGCTGACATTTTCCAGATGTGCAGAAGCAGAGTTTCAAGATTATGATGCAATCTGCCTTGCAATTTCTCTCCTGCTGACATTTTCCAGATGTGGAGAAGCAGAGTTTCAAGATTATGATGCAATCTGCCTTGCAATTTCTCTCTAGCTGACATTTTCCAGATGTGCAGAAGCAGAGTTTCAGGGTTATTTTGAAATCTGCTATGGAATTTCGCTCCACCTAACATTTTCCAGATGTGCAGAAGCAGAGTTTCAGGGTTATTTTGAAATCTGCTATGGAATTTCGATCCAGATGACATTTTCCAGATGTGCAGAAGCAGAGTTTCAGGGTTATTTTGAAATCTGCTATGGAATTTCGATCCAGATGACATTTTCCAGATGTGCAGAAGCAGAGTTTCAAGATTATGATGCAATCTGCCTTGCAATTTCTCTCCAGCTGACATTTTCCAGATGTGCAGAAGCAGAGTTTCACGATGGTGATGCTGAAATCTGCCTTGCAATGTCTCTCCAGCGTACATTTCCCAGATGTGCAGAAGCAGAGTTTCAAGATTATGATGCAATCTGCTGTGGAATTTCGCTCCAGATGACATTTTCCATATGTACAGAAGCAGAGTTTCAGGATTATGATGCAATCTGCCTTGCAATTTCTCTCCAGCTGACATTTTCCAGATGTGCAGAAGCAGAGTTTCAGGATGATGCTGAAATCTGCTTTGTAATTTCTCTCCAGGTAACATTTTCCAGATTTGCAGAAGCAGAGTTTCACGATGATGATGCTGAAATCTGCCTTGCAATTTCTCTCCAGCTGACATTTTCCAGATGTGCAGAAGCAGAGTTTCAAGATTATGATGCAATCTGCCTTGCAATTTCTCTCCAGCTGACATTTTCCAGATTTGCAGAAACAGAGTTTCACGATGATGATGCTGAAATCTGCCTTGCAATTTCTCTCTAGCTGACATTTTCCAGATGTGCAGAAGCAGATTTTGAAGATTATGATGCAATCTGCCTTGCACTTTCTCTATAGCTGACATTTTCCAGATGTGCAGAAGCAGAGTTTCAAGATTATGATGCAATCTGCCTTGCAATTTCTCTCCAGCTGACATTTTCCAGATGTGCAGAAGCAGAGTTTCACGATGGTGATGCGGAAATCTGCCTTGCAATTTCTCTCCAGCGTACATTTCCCAGATGTGCAGAAGCAGAGTTTCAAGGTTATGATGCAATCTGCTGTGCAATTTCGCTCCAGATGACATTTTCCAGATGTGCAGAAGCAGAGTTTCAAGATTGTGATGCAATCTGCCTTGCAATTTCTCTCTAGCTGACATTTTCCAGATGTGGAGAAGCAGAGTTTCAAGATTATGATGCAATGTGCCTTGCAATTTCTCTCTAGCTGACATTTTCCAGATGTGGAGAAGCAGAGTTTCACGATGATGATGCTGAAATCTGCCTTGCAATTTCTCTCCAGCTGACATTTTCCAGATGTGCAGAAACAGAGTTTCACGATGATGATGCTAAAATCTGCCTTGCAATTTCTCTCCAGCTGACATTTTCCAGATGTGGAGAAGCAGAGTTTCACGATAATGATGCTGAAATCTGCCTTGCAATTTCTCTCCAGATGACATTTTCCAGATGTGCAGAAGCAGAGTTTCAGGATTACGCTGAAATCTGCCTTGCAATTTCTCTCTAGCTGACATTTTCCAGATGTGCAGAAGCAGAGTTTCAAGATTATGATGCAATCTGCCTTGCAATTTCTCTCCTGCTGACATTTTCCAGATGTGGAGAAGCAGAGTTTCAAGATTATGATGCAATCTGCCTTGCAATTTCTCTCTAGCTGACATTTTCCAGATGTGCAGAAGCAGAGTTTCAGGGTTATTTTGAAATCTGCTATGGAATTTCGCTCCACCTAACATTTTCCAGATGTGCAGAAGCAGAGTTTCAGGGTTATTTTGAAATCTGCTATGGAATTTCGATCCAGATGACATTTTCCAGATGTGCAGAAGCAGAGTTTCAGGGTTATTTTGAAATCTGCTATGGAATTTCGATCCAGATGACATTTTCCAGATGTGCAGAAGCAGAGTTTCAAGATTATGATGCAATCTGCCTTGCAATTTCTCTCCAGCTGACATTTTCCAGATGTGCAGAAGCAGAGTTTCACGATGGTGATGCTGAAATCTGCCTTGCAATGTCTCTCCAGCGTACATTTCCCAGATGTGCAGAAGCAGAGTTTCAAGATTATGATGCAATCTGCTGTGGAATTTCGCTCCAGATGACATTTTCCATATGTACAGAAGCAGAGTTTCAGGATTATGATGCAATCTGCCTTGCAATTTCTCTCCAGCTGACATTTTCCAGATGTGCAGAAGCAGAGTTTCAGGATGATGCTGAAATCTGCTTTGTAATTTCTCTCCAGGTAACATTTTCCAGATTTGCAGAAGCAGAGTTTCACGATGATGATGCTGAAATCTGCCTTGCAATTTCTCTCCAGCTGACATTTTCCAGATGTGGAGAAGCAGAGTTTCAGGGTTATTTTGAAATCTGCTATGGAATTTCGCTCCAGCTAACATTTTCCAGATGTGCAGAAGCAGAGTTTCAGGGTTATTTTGAAATCTGCTATGGAATTTCGATCCAGATGAAATTTTCCAGATGTGCAGAAGCAGAGTTTCAGGGTTATTTTGAAATCTGCTATGGAATTTCGATCCAGATGACATTTTCCAGATGTGCAGAAGCAGAGTTTCAGGGTTATTTTGAAATCTGCTATGGAATTTCGATCCAGATGACATTTTCCAGATGTGCAGAAGCAGAGTTTCAAGATTATGATGCAATCTGCCTTGCAATTTCTCTACAGCTGACATTTTCCAGATGTGCAGAAGCAGAGTTTCACGATGGTGATGCTGAAATCTGCCTTGCAATGTCTCTCCAGCGTACATTTCCCAGATGTGCAGAAGCAGAGTTTCAAGATTATGATGCAATCTGCTGTGGAATTTCGCTCCAGATGACATTTTCCATATGTGCAGAAGCAGAGTTTCACGATGATGCTGAAATCTGCTTTGTAATTTCTCTCCAGCTGACATTTTCCAGATGTGCAGAAGCAGAGTTTCAAGATTATGATGCAATCTGCCTTGCAATTTCTCTCCTGCTGACATTTTCCAGATGTGGAGAAGCAGAGTTTCAAGATTATGATGCAATCTGCCTTGCAATTTCTCTCTAGCTGACATTTTCCAGATGTGCAGAAGCAGAGTTTCAGGGTTATTTTGAAATCTGCTATGGAATTTCGCTCCACCTAACATTTTCCAGATGTGCAGAAGCAGAGTTTCAGGGTTATTTTGAAATCTGCTATGGAATTTCGATCCAGATGACATTTTCCAGATGTGCAGAAGCAGAGTTTCAGGGTTATTTTGAAATCTGCTATGGAATTTCGATCCAGATGACATTTTCCAGATGTGCAGAAGCAGAGTTTCAAGATTATGATGCAATCTGCCTTGCAATTTCTCTCCAGCTGACATTTTCCAGATGTGCAGAAGCAGAGTTTCACGATGGTGATGCTGAAATCTGCCTTGCAATGTCTCTCCAGCGTACATTTCCCAGATGTGCAGAAGCAGAGTTTCAAGATTATGATGCAATCTGCTGTGGAATTTCGCTCCAGATGACATTTTCCATATGTACAGAAGCAGAGTTTCAGGATTATGATGCAATCTGCCTTGCAATTTCTCTCCAGCTGACATTTTCCAGATGTGCAGAAGCAGAGTTTCAGGATGATGCTGAAATCTGCTTTGTAATTTCTCTCCAGGTAACATTTTCCAGATTTGCAGAAGCAGAGTTTCACGATGATGATGCTGAAATCTGCCTTGCAATTTCTCTCCAGCTGACATTTTCCAGATGTGCAGAAGCAGAGTTTCAAGATTATGATGCAATCTGCCTTGCAATTTCTCTCCAGCTGACATTTTCCAGATTTGCAGAAGCAGAGTTTCACGATGATGATGCTGAAATCTGCCTTGCAATTTCTCTCTAGCTGACATTTTCCAGATGTGCAGAAGCAGATTTTGAAGATTATGATGCAATCTGCCTTGCACTTTCTCTATAGCTGACATTTTCCAGATGTGCAGAAGCAGAGTTTCAAGATTATGATGCAATCTGCCTTGCAATTTCTCTCCAGCTGACATTTTCCAGATGTGCAGAAGCAGAGTTTCACGATGGTGATGCGGAAATCTGCCTTGCAATTTCTCTCCAGCGTACATTTCCCAGATGTGCAGAAGCAGAGTTTCAAGGTTATGATGCAATCTGCTGTGCAATTTCGCTCCAGATGACATTTTCCAGATGTGCAGAAGCAGAGTTTCAAGATTGTGATGCAATCTGCCTTGCAATTTCTCTCTAGCTGACATTTTCCAGATGTGGAGAAGCAGAGTTTCAAGATTATGATGCAATGTGCCTTGCAATTTCTCTCTAGCTGACATTTTCCAGATGTGGAGAAGCAGAGTTTCACGATGATGATGCTGAAATCTGCCTTGCAATTTCTCTCCAGCTGACATTTTCCAGATGTGCAGAAACAGAGTTTCACGATGATGATGCTGAAATCTGCCTTGCAATTTCTCTCCAGCTGACATTTTCCAGATGTGGAGAAGCAGAGTTTCACGATAATGATGCTGAAATCTGCCTTGCAATTTCTCTCCAGATGACATTTTCCAGATGTGCAGAAGCAGAGTTTCAGGATTACGCTGAAATCTGCCTTGCAATTTCTCTCTAGCTGACATTTTCCAGATATGCAGAAGCAGAGTTTCAAGATTATGATGCAATCTGCCTTGCAATTTCTCTCCTGCTGACATTTTCCAGATGTGGAGAAGCAGAGTTTCAAGATTATGATGCAATCTGCCTTGCAATTTCTCTCTAGCTGACATTTTCCAGATGTGCAGAAGCAGAGTTTCAGGGTTATTTTGAAATCTGCTATGGAATTTCGCTCCACCTAACATTTTCCAGATGTGCAGAAGCAGAGTTTCAGGGTTATTTTGAAATCTGCTATGGAATTTCGATCCAGATGACATTTTCCAGATGTGCAGAAGCAGAGTTTCAGGGTTATTTTGAAATCTGCTATGGAATTTCGATCCAGATGACATTTTCCAGATGTGCAGAAGCAGAGTTTCAAGATTATGATGCAATCTGCCTTGCAATTTCTCTCCAGCTGACATTTTCCAGATGTGCAGAAGCAGAGTTTCACGATGGTGATGCTGAAATCTGCCTTGCAATGTCTCTCCAGCGTACATTTCCCAGATGTGCAGAAGCAGAGTTTCAAGATTATGATGCAATCTGCTGTGGAATTTCGCTCCAGATGACATTTTCCATATGTACAGAAGCAGAGTTTCAGGATTATGATGCAATCTGCCTTGCAATTTCTCTCCAGCTGACATTTTCCAGATGTGCAGAAGCAGAGTTTCAGGATGATGCTGAAATCTGCTTTGTAATTTCTCTCCAGGTAACATTTTCCAGATTTGCAGAAGCAGAGTTTCACGATGATGATGCTGAAATCTGCCTTGCAATTTCTCTCCAGCTGACATTTTCCAGATGTGCAGAAGCAGAGTTTCAAGATTATGATGCAATCTGCCTTGCAATTTCTCTCCAGCTGACATTTTCCAGATTTGCAGAAGCAGAGTTTCACGATGATGATGCTGAAATCTGCCTTGCAATTTCTCTCTAGCTGACATTTTCCAGATGTGCAGAAGCAGATTTTGAAGATTATGATGCAATCTGCCTTGCACTTTCTCTATAGCTGACATTTTCCAGATGTGCAGAAGCAGAGTTTCAAGATTATGATGCAATCTGCCTTGCAATTTCTCTCCAGCTGACATTTTCCAGATGTGCAGAAGCAGAGTTTCACGATGGTGATGCGGAAATCTGCCTTGCAATTTCTCTCCAGCGTACATTTCCCAGATGTGCAGAAGCAGAGTTTCAAGGTTATGATGCAATCTGCTGTGCAATTTCGCTCCAGATGACATTTTCCAGATGTGCAGAAGCAGAGTTTCAAGATTGTGATGCAATCTGCCTTGCAATTTCTCTCTAGCTGACATTTTCCAGATGTGGAGAAGCAGAGTTTCAAGATTATGATGCAATGTGCCTTGCAATTTCTCTCTAGCTGACATTTTCCAGATGTGGAGAAGCAGAGTTTCACGATGATGATGCTGAAATCTGCCTTGCAATTTCTCTCCAGCTGACATTTTCCAGATGTGCAGAAACAGAGTTTCACGATGATGATGCTGAAATCTGCCTTGCAATTTCTCTCCAGCTGACATTTTCCAGATGTGGAGAAGCAGAGTTTCACGATAATGATGCTGAAATCTGCCTTGCAATTTCTCTCCAGATGACATTTTCCAGATGTGCAGAAGCAGAGTTTCAGGATTACGCTGAAATCTGCCTTGCAATTTCTCTCTAGCTGACATTTTCCAGATGTGCAGAAGCAGAGTTTCAGGATTACGCTGAAATCTGCCTTGCAATTTCTCTCCAGCTAACATTGTCCAGATGTGGAGAAGCCGAGTTTCAGGATGATGCTGAAAGTTTCCATGGAATGTCTCTCTAGCTGACATTTTCCATATGTACAAAAGCAGAGTTTCAGGATAATGCAATCTGCCTTGCAATTTCTCTCCAGATGACATTTTCCAGATGTGCAGATGCAGAGATTCAAGATTATGATGCAATCTGCCTTGCAATTTCTCTCTAGCTGACATTTTCCAGATGTGCAGAAGCAGAGTTTCAAGATTATGATGCAATCTGCCTTGCAATTTCTCTCTAGCTGACATTTTCCAGATGTGCAGAAGCAGAGTTTCAAGATTATGATGCAATCTGCCTTGCAATTTCTCTCTAGCTGACATTTTCCAGATGTGCAGAAGCAGAGTTTCAGGGTTATTTTGAAATCTGCTATGGAATTTCGATCCAGATGACATTTTCCAGATGTGCAGAAGCAGAGTTTCAGGGTTATTTTGAAATCTGCTATGGAATTTCGCTCCAGCTAACATTTTCCAGATGTGCAGAAGCAGAGTTTCAGGGTTATTTTGAAATCTGCTATGGAATTTCGATCCAGATGAAATTTTCCAGATGTGCAGAAGCAGAGTTTCAGGGTTATTTTGAAATCTGCTATGGAATTTCGATCCAGATGACATTTTCCAGATGTGCAGAAGCAGAGTTTCAGGGTTATTTTGAAATCTGCTATGGAATTTCGATCCAGATGACATTTTCCAGATGTGCAGAAGCAGAGTTTCAGGGTTATTTTGAAATCTGCTATGGAATTTCGATCCAGATGACATTTTCCAGATGTGCAGAAGCAGAGTTTCAAGATTATGATGCAATCTGCCTTGCAATTTCTCTCCAGCTGACATTTTCCAGATGTGCAGAAGCAGAGTTTCACGATGGTGATGCTGAAATCTGCCTTGCAATGTCTCTCCAGCGTACATTTCCCAGATGTGCAGAAGCAGAGTTTCAAGATTATGATGCAATCTGCTGTGGAATTTCGCTCCAGATGACATTTTCCATATGTACAGAAGCAGAGTTTCAGGATGATGCTGAAATCTGCTTTGTAATTTCTCTCCAGGTAACATTTTCCAGATTTGCAGAAGCAGAGTTTCACGATGATGATGCTGAAATCTGCCTTGCAATTTCTCTCCAGCTGACATTTTCCAGATGTGCAGAAGCAGAGTTTCAAGATTATTATGCAATCTGCCTTGCAATTTCTCTCCAGCTGACATTTTCCAGATTTGCAGAAGCAGAGTTTCACGATGATGATGCTGAAATCTGCCTTGCAATTTCTCTCTAGCTGACATTTTCCAGATGTGCAGAAGCAGATTTTGAAGATTATGATGCAATCTGCCTTGCACTTTCTCTATAGCTGACATTTTCCAGATGTGCAGAAGCAGAGTTTCAAGATTATGATGCAATCTGCCTTGCAATTTCTCTCCAGCTGACATTTTCCAGATGTGCAGAAGCAGAGTTTCACGATGGTGATGCGGAAATCTGCCTTGCAATTTCTCTCCAGCGTACATTTCCCAGATGTGCAGAAGCAGAGTTTCAAGGTTATGATGCAATCTGCTGTGCAATTTCGCTCCAGCTGACATTTTCCAGATGTGCAGAAGCAGAGTTTCAGGATGATGCAAGCTGCCTTGGAATTTCTCTCTAGCTGACATTTTCCAGATGTGCAGAAGCAGAATTCCAGGTTTTGTCATGAAAACTGCCATGGAATTTCGCTCCAGATGACATATTTCCAGATGTGCAGAAGCAGAGTTTCAGGATGATGGTGAAATCTGCCTTGCAATTTTTCTCTAGCTGACATTTTCCAGATGTGGAGAAGCAGAGTTTCAAGATTATGATGCAATCTGCCTTGCAATTTCTCTCCAGCTGACATTTTCCAGATGTGCAGAAGCAGGTTTTGAAGATTATGATGCAATCTGCCTTGCACTTTCTCTATAGCTGACATTTTCCAGATGTGCAGAAGCAGAGTTTTAAGATTATGATGCAATCTGCCTTGCAATTTCTCTCTAGCTGACATTTTCCAGATGTGCAGAAGCAGAGTTTCAAGATTATGATGCAATCTGCCTTGCAATTTCTCTCCTGCTGACATTTTCCAGATGTGGAGAAGCAGAGTTTCAATATTATGATGCAATCTGCCTTGCAATTTCTCTCTAGCTGACATTTTCCAGATGTGCAGAAGCAGAGTTTCAAGATTATGATGCAATCTGCCTTGCAATTTCTCTCCAGCTGACATTTTCCAAATGTGCAGAAGCAGAGTTTCACGATGGTGATGCTGAAATCTGCCTTGCAATGTCTCTCCAGCGTACATTTCCCAGATGTGCAGAAGCAGAGTTTCAAGATTATGATGCAATCTGCTGTGGAATTTCGCTCCAGATGACATTTTCCATATGTGCAGAAGCAGAGTTTCACGATGATGCTGAAATCTGCTTTGTAATTTCTCTCCAGCTGACATTTTCCAGATGTGCAGAAGCAGAGTTTCAAGATTATGATGCAATCTGCCTTGCAATTTCTCTCCTGCTGACATTTTCCAGATGTGGAGAAGCAGAGTTTCAAGATTATGATGCAATCTGCCTTGCAATTTCTCTCTAGCTGACATTTTCCAGATGTGCAGAAGCAGAGTTTCAAGATTATGATGCAATCTGCCTTGCAATTTCTCTCTAGCTGACATTTTCCAGATGTTGAGAAGCAGAGTTTCAGGATGATGCTGAAATCTGCTTTGTAATTTCTCTCCAGCTAACATTGTCCAGATGTGGAGAAGCCGAGTTTCAGGATGATGCTGAAAGTTTCCATGGAATGTCTCTCTTGCTGACATTTTCCATATGTACAAAAACAGAGTTTCCCGATGATGCTGAAATCTGCCTTTCAATTTCGCTTTAGGTGATATTTTCCTGATGTGCAGAAGCAGAGTTTCAAGATTACGATGCAATCTGCCTTGCAATTTCTCTCTAGCTGACAGTTTCCAGATGTGCAGAAGCAGAGTTTCAAGATTATTCTGCAATCTGCTGTGGAATTTCGCTCCAGATGACATTTTCCATATGTACAGAAGCAGAGTTTCAGGATAATGCAATCTGCCTTGCAATTTCTCTCCAGATGACATTTTCCAGATGTGCAAAAGCAGAGTTTCACGATGATGATGCTGAAATCTGCCTTGCAATTTCTCTCCAGCTGACATTTTCCAGATGTGCAGAAGCAGAGTTTCAAGATTATGATGCAATCTGCCTTGCAATTTCTCTCTATTTGACATTTTCCAGATGTGCAGAAGCAGAGTTTCAGGGTTATTTTGAAATCTGCTATGGAATTTCGCTCCAGATGACATTTTCCAGATGTGCAGAAGCAGAGTTTCAGGATTACGCTGAAATCTGCCTTGCAATTTCTCTCTAGCTGACATTTTCCAGATGTGCAGAAGCAGAGTTTCAGGATTACGCTGAAATCTGCCTTGCAATTTCTCTCTAGCTGACATTTTCCAGATGTTGAGAAGCAGAGTTTCAGGATGATGCTGAAATCTGCTTTGTAATTTCTCTCCAGCTAACATTGTCCAGATTGTAGAAGCCGAGTTTCAGGATGATGCTGAAAGTTTCCATGGAATGTCTCTCTTGCTGACATTTTCCATATGTACAAAAGCAGAGTTTCACGATGATGCTGAAATCTGCCTTGCAATTTCTCTCTAGCTGACATTTTCCAGATGTGCAGAAGCAGAGTTCCAGGATTACGCTGAAATCTGCCTTGCAATTTCTCTCTAGCTGACATTTTCCAGATGTGCAGAAGCAGAGTTTCAGGGTTATTTTGAAATCTGCTATGGAATTTCGCTCCAGATGACATTTTCCAGATGTGCAGAAGCAGAGTTTCAGGATTACGCTGAAATCTGCCTTGCAATTTCTCTCTAGCTGACATTTTCCAGATGTGCAGAAGCAGAGTTTCAGGATTACGCTGAAATCTGCCTTGCAATTTCTCTCCAGCTAACATTGTCCAGATGTGTAGAAGCCGAGTTTCAGGATGATGCTGAAAGTTTCCATGGAATGTCTCTCTAGCTGACATTTTCCATATGTACAAAAGCAGAGTTTCAGGATAATGCAATCTGCCTTGCAATTTCTCTCCAGATGACATTTTCCAGATGTGCAGATGCAGAGTTTCACGATGATGCTGAAATCTGCCTTTCAATTTCGCTTTAGGTGATATTTTCCTGATGTGCAGAAGCAGAGTTTCAATATTACGTTGCAATCTGCCTTGCAATTTCTCTCTAGCTGACATTTTCCAGATGTGCAGAAGCAGAGTTTCAAGATTATGATGCAATCTCCCTTGCAATTTCTCTCTAGCTGACATTTTCCAGATGTGCAGAAGCAGAGTTTCAAGATTATGATGCAATCTGGCTTGCAATTTCTCTCCAGCTGACATTTTCCAGATGTGCAGATGCAGAGATTCAAGATTATGATGCAATCTGCCTTGCAATTTCTCTCTAGCTGACATTTTCCAGATGTGCAGAAGCAGAGTTTCAAGATTATGATGCAATCTGCCTTGCAATTTCTCTCTAGCTGACATTTTCCAGATGTGCAGAAGCAGAGTTTCAAGATTATGATGCAATCTGCCTTGCACTTTCTCTCTAGCTGACATTTTCCATATGTACAAAAGCAGAGTTTCAAGATTATGATGCAATCTGCTATGGAATTTCGCTCCAGATGACATTTTCGAGATGTACAGAAGCAGAGTTTCAGGAGGATGCAATTTGCCTTGCAATTTCTCTCCAACTGATATTTTCCAGATGTGCAGAAACAGAGTTTGACGATGATGATGCTGAAATCTGCCTTGCAGTTTCTCTCCAGCTGACATTTTCCAGATGTGCAGAAGCAGAGTTTCACGATGATGATGATGCAATCTGCCTTGCAATTTCTCTCTAGCTGACATTTTCCAGATGTGGAGAAGCAGAGTTTCAAGATTATGATGCAATCTGCCTTGCAATTTCTCTCTAGCTGACATTTTCCAGATGTGGAGAAGCAGAGTTTCAGGGTCATTTTGAAATCTGCTATGGAATTTTGCTCCAGATGACATTTTCCAGATGTGCAGAAGCAGAGTTTCAAGATTGTGATTCAATCTGCCTTGCAATTTCTCTCTAGCTGACATTTTCCAGATGTGCAGAAGCAGAGTTTCAAGATTACGATGCAATCTGCCTTGCAATTTCTCTCCAGCTGACATTTTCCAGATGTGCAGAAGCAGAGTTTCAAGATTATGATGCAATCTGCTGTGGAATTTCGCCCAAGATGACATTTTCCATATGTGCAAAAGCAGAGTTTCAAGATTGTGATTCAATCTGCCTTGCAATTTCTCTCTAGCTGACATTTTCCAGATGTGGAGAAGCAGAGTTTCAAGATTATGATGCAATGTGCCTTGCAATTTCTCTCTAGCTGACATTTTCCAGATGTGGAGAAGCAGAGTTTCACGATGATGATGCTGAAATCTGCCTTGCAATTTCTCTCCTGCTGACATTTTCCAGATGTGCAGTAACAGAGTTTCACGATGATGATGCTGAAATCTGCCTTGCAATTTCTCTCCAGCTGACATTTTCCAGATGTGCAGAAGCAGAGTTTCACGATGATGATGATGCAATCTGCCTTGCAATTTCTCTCTAGCTGACATTTTCCAGATGTGGAGAAGCAGAGTTTCACGATGATGATGCTGAAATCTGCCTTGCAATTTCTCTCCAGATGACATTTTCCAGATGTGCAGAAGCAGAGTTTCAGGATTACGCTGAAATCTGCCTTGCAATTTCTCTCTAGCTGACATTTTCCAGATGTGCAGAAGCAGAGTTTCAGGATTACGCTGAAATCTGCCTTGCAATTTCTCTCCAGCTAACATTGTCCAGATGTGTAGAAGCCGAGTTTCAGGATGATGCTGAAAGTTTCCATGGAATGTCTCTCTTGCTGACATTTTCCATATGTACAAAAGCACAGTTTCACGATGATGCTGAAATCTGCCTTTCAATTTCGCTTCAGGTGATATTTTCCTGATGTGCAGAAGCAGAGTTTCACGATGATGATGATGCAATCTGCCTTGCAATTTCTCTCTAGCTGACATTTTCCAGATGTGGAGAAGCAGAGTTTCACGATGATGATGCAATCTGCCTTGCAATTTCTCTCTAGCTGACATTTTCCAGATGTGCAGAAGCAGAGTTTCAAGATTATGATGCAATCTGCCTTGCACTTTCTCTCTAGCTGACATTTTCCATATGTACAAAAGCAGAGTTTCAAGATTATCACGGAATCTGCTATGGAATTTCGCTCCAGATGACATTTTCGAGATGTACAGAAGCAGAGTTTCAGGAGGATGCAATTTGCCTTGCAATTTCTCTCCAGCTGATATTTTCCAGATGTGCAGAAACAGAGTTTGACGATGATGATGCTGAAATCTGCCTTGCAATTTCTCTCCAGCTGACATTTTCCAGATGTGCAGAAGCAGAGTTTCACGATGATGATGATGCAATCTGCCTTGCAATTTCTCTCTAGCTGACATTTTCCAGATGTGGAGAAGCAGAGTTTCAAGATTATGATGCAATCTGCCTTTCAATTTCTCTCTAGCTGACATTTTCCAGATGTGGAGAAGCAGAGTTTCAGGGTCATTTTGAAATCTGCTATGGAATTTTGCTCCAGATGACATTTTCCAGATGTGCAGAAGCAGAGTTTCAAGATTGTGATTCAATCTGCCTTGCAATTTCTCTCTAGCTGACATTTTCCAGATGTGCAGAAGCAGAGTTTCAAGATTACGATGCAATCTGCCTTGCAATTTCTCTCCAGCTGACATTTTCCAGATGTGCAGAAGCAGAGTTTCAAGATTATGATGCAATCTGCTGTGGAATTTCGCCCAAGATGACATTTTCCATATGTGCAGAAGCAGAGTTTCAAGATTGTGATTCAATCTGCCTTGCAATTTCTCTCTAGCTGACATTTTCCAGATGTGGAGAAGCAGAGTTTCAAGATTATGATGCAATCTGCCTTGAAATTTCTCTCTAGCTGACATTTTCCAGATGTGGAGAAGCAGAGTTTCACGATGATGATGCTGAAATCTGCCTTGCAATTTCTCTCCAGCTGACATTTTCCAGATGTGCAGAAACAGAGTTTCACGATGATGATGCTGAAATCTGCCTTGCAATTTCTCTCCAGCTGACATTTTCCAGATGTGCAGAAGCAGAGTTTCACGATGATGATGATGCAATCTGCCTTGCAATTTCTCTCTAGCTGACATTTTCCAGATGTGGAGAAGCAGAGTTTCAAGATTATGATGCAATCTGCCTTGCAATTTCTCTCTAGCTGACATTTTCCAGATGTGGAGAAGCAGAGTTTCAGGGTCATTTTGAAATCTGCTATGGAATTTCTCTCCAGCTGACATTTTCCAGATGTGCAGACGCAGAGTTTCATGATGATGATGCTGAAATCTGCCTTGCAATTTCTCTCCAGCTGACATTTTCCAGATGTGCAGAAGCAGAGTTTCAAGATTATGATGCAATCTGCCTTGCAATTTCTCTCTAGCTTAAAATTTTCCAGATGTGCAGAAGCATAGTTTCAAGATTGTGATTCAATCTGCCTTGCAATTTCTCTCCAGCTAACATTGTCCAGATGTGTAGAAGCCGAGTTTCAGGATGATGCTGAAAGTTTCCATGGAATGTCTCTCTTGCTGACATTTTCCATATGTACAAAAGCAGAGTTTCACGATGATGCTGAAATCTGCCTTTCAATTTCGCTTTAGGTGATATTTTCCTGATGTGCAGAAGCAGAGTTTCAATATTACGTTGCAATCTGCCTTGCAATTTCTCTCTAGCTGACATTTTCCAGATGTGCAGAAGCAGAGTTTCAAGATTATGATGCAATCTGCCTTGCAATTTCTCTCTAGCTGACATTTTCCAGATGTGCAGAAGCAGAGTTTCAAGATTATGATGCAATCTGCCTTGCAATTTCTCTCCAGCTGACATTTTCCAGATGTGCAGATGCAGAGATTCAAGATTATGATGCAATCTGCCTTGCAATTTCTCTCTAGCTGACATTTTCCAGATGTGCAGAAGCAGAGTTTCAAGATTATGATGCAATCTGCCTTGCACTTTCTCTCTAGCTGACATTTTCCATATGTACAAAAGCAGAGTTTCAAGATTATGATGCAATCTGCTATGGAATTTCGCTCCAGATGACATTTTCGAGATGTACAGAAGCAGAGTTTCAGGAGGATGCAATTTGCCTTGCAATTTCTCTCCAGCTGATATTTTCCAGATGTGCAGAAACAGAGTTTCACGATGATGATGCTGAAATCTGCCTTGCAATTTCTCTCCAGCTGACATTTTCCAGATGTGCAGAAGCAGAGTTTCACGATGATGATGATGCAATCTGCCTTGCAATTTCTCTCTAGCTGACCTTTTCCAGATGTGGAGAAGCAGAGTTTCAAGATTATGATGCAATCTGCCTTGCAATTTCTCTCTAGCTGACATTTTCCAGATGTGGAGAAGCAGAGTTTCAGGGTCATTTTGAAATCTGCTATGGAATTTCGCTCCAGATGACATTTTCCAGATGTGCAGAAGCAGAGTTTCAAGATTGTGATTCAATCTGCCTTGCAATTTCTCTCTAGCTGACATTTTCCAGATGTGGAGAAGCAGAGTTTCAAGATTATGATGCAATCTGCCTTGCAATTTCTCTGTAGCTGACATTTTCCAGATGTGGAGAAGCAGAGTTTCAGGGTCATTTTGAAATCTGCTATGGAATTTCCCTCCAGCTGACATTTTCCAGATGTGCAGACGCAGAGTTTCACGATGATGATGCTGAAATCTGCCTTGCAATTTCTCTCCAGCTGACATTTTCCAGATGTGCAGAAGCAGAGTTTCAAGATTATGATGCAATCTGCCTTGCAATTTCTCTCTACCTTAAAATTTTCCAGATGTGCAGAAGCATAGTTTCAAGATTATGATGCAATCTGCCTTGCAATTTCTCTCCAGTTGACATTTTCCAGATGTGCAGAAGCAGAGTTTCACGATGATGATGATGAAATCTACATTGCAATTTCTCTCCAGCTGACATTTTCCAGATGTGTAGATGCAGAGATTCAAGATTATGATGCAATCTGCCTTGCAATTTCTCTCTAGCTGACATTTTCCAGATGTGGAGAAGCAGAGTTTCAAGATTATGATGCAATCTGCCTTGCAATTTCTCTCTAGCTGACATTTTCCAGATGTGGAGAAGCAGAGTTTCAGGGTCATTTTGAACTCTGCTATGGAATTTCGCTCCAGATGACATTTTCCAGATGTGCAGAAGCAGAGTTTCAAGATTGTGATTCAATCTGCCTTGCAATTTCTCTCTAGCTGACATTTTCCAGATGTGGAGAAGCAGAGTTTCAAGATTATGATGCAATGTGCCTTGCAATTTCTCTCTAGCTGACATTTTCCAGATGTGAAGAAGAAGAGTTTCACGATGATGATGCTGAAATCTGCCTTGCAATTTCTCTCCAGCTGACATTTTCCAGATGTGCAGAAACAGAGTTTCACGATGATGATGCTGAAATCTGCCTTGCAATTTCTCTCCAGCTGACATTTTCCAGATGTGCAGAAGCAGAGTTTCACGATGATGATGATGCAATCTGCCTTGCAATTTCTCTCTAGCTGACATTTTCCAGATGTGGAGAAGCAGAGTTTCAAGATTATGATGCAATCTGCCTTGCAATTTCTCTCTAGCTGACATTTTCCAGATGTGGAGAAGCAGAGTTTCAGGGTCATTTTGAAATCTGCTATGGAATTTCGCTCCAGATGACATTTTCCAGATGTGCAGAAGCAGAGTTTCAAGATTGTGATTCAATCTGCCTTGCAATTTCTCTCTAGCTGACATTTTCCAGATGTGGAGAAGCAGAGTTTCAAGATTATGATGCAATCTGCCTTGCAATTTCTCTCTAGCTGACATTTTCCAGATGTGGAGAAGCAGAGTTTCAGGGTCATTTTGAAATCTGCTATGGAATTTCTCTCCAGCTGACATTTTCCAGATGTGGAGAAGCAGAGTTTCACGATGATGATGCTGAAATCTGCCTTGCAATTTCTCTACAGCTGACATTTTCCAGATGTGCAGAAGCAGAGTTTCACGATGATGATGATGAAATCTACATTGCAATTTCTCTCCAGCTGACATTTTCCAGATGTGTAGATGCAGAGATTCAAGATTATGATGCAATCTGCCTTGCAATTTCTCTCTAGCTGACATTTTCCAGATGTGGAGAAGCAGAGTTTCAAGATTATGATGCAATCTGCCTTGCAATTTCTCTCTAGCTGACATTTTCCAGATGTGGAGAAGCAGAGTTTCAGGGTCATTTTGAAATCTGCTATGGAATTTCGCTCCAGATGACATTTTCCAGATGTGCAGAAGCAGAGTTTCAAGATTGTGATTCAATCTGCCTTGCAATTTCTCTCTAGCTGACATTTTCCAGATGTGGAGAAGCAGAGTTTCAAGATTATGATGCAATCTGCCTTGCAATTTCTCTCTAGCTGACATTTTCCAGATGTGGAGAAGCAGAGTTTCACGATGATGATGCTGAAATCTGCCTTGCAATTTCTCTCCAGCTGACATTTTCCAGATGTGCAGAAACAGAGTTTCACGATGATGATGATGCTGAAATCTGCCTTTCAATTTCTCTCCAGCTGACATTTTCCAGATGTGCAGAAGCAGAGTTTCACGATGATGATGATGCAATCTGCCTTGCAATTTCTCTCTAGCTGACATTTTCCAGATGTGGAGAAGCAGAGTTTCAGGATAATTTTGAAATCTGCTATGGAATTTCAATCCAGATGACATTTTCCAGATGTGGAGAAGCAGAGTTTCAAGATTATGATGCAATCTGCCTTGCAATTTCTCTCCAGCTAACATTTTCCAGATGTGCAGAAGCAGAGTTTCAGGGTTATTTTGAAATCTGCTATGGAATTTCGCTCCAGCTAACATTTTCCAGATGTGCAGAAGCAGAGTTTCAGGGTTATTTTGAAATCTGCTATGGAATTTCGATCCAGATGACAGTTTACAGATGTGCAGAAGCAGAGTTTGAGGGTTATTTTGAAATCTGCTATGGAATTTCGCTCCAGATGACATTTTCCAGATGTGCAGAAGCAGAGTTTCAAGATTGTGATTCAATCTGCCTTGCAATTTCTCTCTAGCTGACATTTTCCAGATGTGGAGAAGCAGAGTTTCAAGATTATGATGCAATGTGCCTTGCAATTTCTCTCTAGCTGACATTTTCCAGATGTGAAGAAGAAGAGTTTCACGATGATGATGCTGAAATCTGCCTTGCAATTTCTCTCCAGCTGACATTTTCCAGATGTGCAGAAACAGAGTTTCACGATGATGATGCTGAAATCTGCCTTGCAATTTCTCTCCAGCTGACATTTTCCAGATGTGCAGAAGCAGAGTTTCACGATGATGATGATGCAATCTGCCTTGCAATTTCTCTCTAGCTGACATTTTCCAGATGTGGAGAAGCAGAGTTTCAAGATTATGATGCAATCTGCCTTGCAATTTCTCTCTAGCTGACATTTTCCAGATGTGGAGAAGCAGAGTTTCAGGGTCATTTTGAAATCTGCTATGGAATTTCGCTCCAGATGACATTTTCCAGATGTGCAGAAGCAGAGTTTCAAGATTGTGATTCAATCTGCCTTGCAATTTCTCTCTAGCTGACATTTTCCAGATGTGGAGAAGCAGAGTTTCAAGATTATGATGCAATCTGCCTTGCAATTTCTCTCTAGCTGACATTTTCCAGATGTGGAGAAGCAGAGTTTCAGGGTCATTTTGAAATCTGCTATGGAATTTCTCTCCAGCTGACATTTTCCAGATGTGGAGAAGCAGAGTTTCACGATGATGATGCTGAAATCTGCCTTGCAATTTCTCTCCAGCTGACATTTTCCAGATGTGCAGAAGCAGAGTTTCACGATGATGATGATGAAATCTACATTGCAATTTCTCTCCAGCTGACATTTTCCAGATGTGTAGATGCAGAGATTCAAGATTATGATGCAATCTGCCTTGCAATTTCTCTCTAGCTGACATTTTCCAGATGTGGAGAAGCAGAGTTTCAAGATTATGATGCAATCTGCCTTGCAATTTCTCTCTAGCTGACATTTTCCAGATGTGGAGAAGCAGAGTTTCAGGGTCATTTTGAAATCTGCTATGGAATTTCGCTCCAGATGACATTTTCCAGATGTGCAGAAGCAGAGTTTCAAGATTGTGATTCAATCTGCCTTGCAATTTCTCTCTAGCTGACATTTTCCAGATGTGGAGAAGCAGAGTTTCAAGATTATGATGCAATCTGCCTTGCAATTTCTCTCTAGCTGACATTTTCCAGATGTGGAGAAGCAGAGTTTCACGATGATGATGCTGAAATCTGCCTTGCAATTTCTCTCCAGCTGACATTTTCCAGATGTGCAGAAACAGAGTTTCACGATGATGATGATGCTGAAATCTGCCTTGCAATTTCTCTCCAGCTGACATTTTCCAGATGTGCAGAAGCAGAGTTTCACGATGATGATGATGCAATCTGCCTTGCAATTTCTCTCTAGCTGACATTTTCCAGATGTGGAGAAGCAGAGTTTCAGGATAATTTTGAAATCTGCTATGGAATTTCAATCCAGATGACATTTTCCAGATGTGGAGAAGCAGAGTTTCAAGATTATGATGCAATCTGCCTTGCAATTTCTCTCCAGCTAACATTTTCCAGATGTGCAGAAGCAGAGTTTCAGGGTTATTTTGAAATCTGCTATGGAATTTCGCTCCAGCTAACATTTTCCAGATGTGCAGAAGCAGAGTTTCAGGGTTATTTTGAAATCTGCTATGGAATTTCGATCCAGATGACAGTTTACAGATGTGCAGAAGCAGAGTTTGAGGGTTATTTTGAAGTCTGCTATGGAATTTCGATCCAGATGACATTTTCCATATGTACAGAAGCAGAGTTTCAGGATTATTTTGAAATCTGCTATGGAATTTCGCTCCAGATGACATTTTCCAGATGTGCAGAAGCCGAGTTTCAGGATGATGCTGAAAGTTTCCATGGAATGTCTCTCTTGCTGACATTTTCCATATGTACAAAAGCAGAGTTTCACGATGATGCTGAAATCTGCCTTTCAATTTCGCTTTAGGTGATATTTTCCTGATGTGCAGAAGGAGAGTTTCAATATTACGTTGCAATCTGCCTTGCAATTTCTCTCTAGCTGACATTTTCCAGATGTGCAGAAGCAGAGTTTCAAGATTATGATGCAATCTGCCTTGCAATTTCTCTCTAGCTGACATTTTCCAGATGTGCAGAAGTAGAGTTTCAAGATTATGATGCAATCTGCCTTGCAATTTCTCTCCAGCTGACATTTTCCAGATGTGCAGATGCAGAGATTCAAGATTATGATGCAATCTGCCTTGCAATTTCTCTCTAGCTGACATTTTCCAGATGTGGAGAAGCAGAGTTTCAAGATTATGATGCAATGTGCCTTGCAATTTCTCTCTAGCTGACATTTTCCAGATGTGAAGAAGAAGAGTTTCACGATGATGATGCTGAAATCTGCCTTGCAATTTCTCTCCAGCTGACATTTTCCAGATGTGCAGAAACAGAGTTTCACGATGATGATGCTGAAATCTGCCTTGCAATTTCTCTCCAGCTGACATTTTCCAGATGTGCAGAAGCAGAGTTTCACGATGATGATGATGCAATCTGCCTTGCAATTTCTCTCTAGCTGACATTTTCCAGATGTGGAGAAGCAGAGTTTCAAGATTATGATGCAATCTGCCTTGCAATTTCTCTCTAGCTGACATTTTCCAGATGTGGAGAAGCAGAGTTTCAGGGTCATTTTGAAATCTGCTATGGAATTTCGCTCCAGATGACATTTTCCAGATGTGCAGAAGCAGAGTTTCAAGATTGTGATTCAATCTGCCTTGCAATTTCTCTCTAGCTGACATTTTCCAGATGTGGAGAAGCAGAGTTTCAAGATTATGATGCAATCTGCCTTGCAATTTCTCTCTAGCTGACATTTTCCAGATGTGGAGAAGCAGAGTTTCAGGGTCATTTTGAAATCTGCTATGGAATTTCTCTCCAGCTGACATTTTCCAGATGTGGAGAAGCAGAGTTTCACGATGATGATGCTGAAATCTGCCTTGCAATTTCTCTACAGCTGACATTTTCCAGATGTGGAGAAGCAGAGTTTCAGGGTCATTTTGAAATCTGCTATGGAATTTCGCTCCAGATGACATTTTCCAGATGTGCAGAAGCAGAGTTTCAAGATTGTGATTCAATCTGCCTTGCAATTTCTCTCTAGCTGACATTTTCCAGATGTGGAGAAGCAGAGTTTCAAGATTATGATGCAATCTGCCTTGCAATTTCTCTCTAGCTGACATTTTCCAGATGTGGAGAAGCAGAGTTTCACGATGATGATGCTGAAATCTGCCTTGCAATTTCTCTCCAGCTGACATTTTCCAGATGTGCAGAAACAGAGTTTCACGATGATGATGCTGAAATCTGCCTTGCAATTTCTCTCCAGCTGACATTTTCCAGATGTGCAGAAGCAGAGTTTCACGATGATGATGATGCAATCTGCCTTGCAATTTCTCTCTAGCTGACATTTTCCAGATGTGGAGAAGCAGAGTTTCAGGATAATTTTGAAATCTGCTATGGAATTTCAATCCAGATGACATTTTCCAGATGTGGAGAAGCAGAGTTTCAAGATTATGATGCAATCTGCCTTGCAATTTCTCTCCAGCTAACATTTTCCAGATGTGCAGAAGCAGAGTTTCAGGGTTATTTTGAAATCTGCTATGGAATTTCGCTCCAGCTAACATTTTCCAGATGTGCAGAAGCAGAGTTTCAGGGTTATTTTGAAATCTGCTATGGAATTTCGATCCAGATGACAGTTTACAGATGTGCAGAAGCAGAGTTTGAGGGTTATTTTGAAATCTGCTATGGAATTTCGATCCAGATGACATTTTCCATATGTACAGAAGCAGAGTTTCAGGATTATTTTGAAATCTGCTATGGAATTTCGCTCCAGATGACATTTTCCAGATGTGCAGAAGCCGAGTTTCAGGATGATGCTGAAAGTTTCCATGGAATGTCTCTCTTGCTGACATTTTCCATATGTACAAAAGCAGAGTTTCACGATGATGCTGAAATCTGCCTTTCAATTTCGCTTTAGGTGATATTTTCCTGATGTGCAGAAGGAGAGTTTCAATATTACGTTGCAATCTGCCTTGCAATTTCTCTCTAGCTGACATTTTCCAGATGTGCAGAAGCAGAGTTTCAAGATTATGATGCAATCTGCCTTGCAATTTCTCTCTAGCTGACATTTTCCAGATGTGCAGAAGTAGAGTTTCAAGATTATGATGCAATCTGCCTTGCAATTTCTCTCCAGCTGACATTTTCCAGATGTGCAGATGCAGAGATTCAAGATTATGATGCAATCTGCCTTGCAATTTCTCTCTAGCTGACATTTTCCAGATGTGCAGAAGCAGAGTTTCAAGATTATGATGCAATCTGCCTTGCAATTTCTCTCTAGCTGACATTTTCCAGATGTGCAGAAGCAGAGTTTCAAGATTATGATGCAATCTGCCTTGCACTTTCTCTCTAGTTGACATTTTCCATATGTACAAAAGCAGAGTTTCAAGATTATCATGCAATCTGCTATGGAATTTCGCTCCAGATGACATTTTCGAGATGTACAGAAGCAGAGTTTCAGGAGGATGCAATTTGCCTTGCAATTTCTCTCCAGCTGATATTTTCCAGATGTGCAGAAACAGAGTTTCACGATGATGATGCTGAAATCTGCCTATGCAATTTCTCTCCAGCTGACATTTTCCAGATGTGCAGAAGCAGAGTTTCACGATGATGATGATGATGCAATCTGCCTTGCAATTTCTCTCTAGCTGACATTTTCCAGATGTGGAGAAGCAGAGTGTCAGGGTCATTTTGAAATCTGCTATGGAATTTCGCTCCAGATGACATTTTCCAGATGTGCAGAAGCAGAGTTTCAAGATTGTGATTCAATCTGCCTTGCAATTTCTCTCTAGCTGACATTTTCCAGATGTGGAGAAGCAGAGTTTCAAGATTATGATGCAATCTGCCTTGCAATTTCTCTCTAGCTGACATTTTCCAGATGTGGAGAAGCAGAGTTTCAGGGTCATTTTGAAATCTGCTATGGAATTTCTCTCCAGGTGACATTTTCCAGATGTGCAGACGCAGAGTTTCACGATGATGATGCTGAAATCTGCCTTGCAATTTCTCTCCAGCTGACATTTTCCAGATGTGCAGAAGCATAGTTTCAAGATTATGATGCAATGTGCCTTGCAATTTCTCTCCAGCTGACATTTTCCAGATGTGCAGAAGCAGAGTTTCACGATGATGATGATGCAATCTGCCTTGCAATTTCTCTCTAGCTGACATTTTCCAGATGTGCAGACGCAGAGATTCAAGATTATGATGCAATCTGCCTTGCAATTTCTCTCTAGCTGACATTTTCCAGATGTACAGAAGCAGAGTTTCAGGAGGATGCAATTTGCCTTGCAATTTCTCTCCAGCTGATATTTTCCAGATGTGCAGAAGCAGAGTTTCACGATGATGATGCTGAAATCTGCCTTGCAATTTCTCTCCAGCTGACATTTTCCAGATGTGCAGAAGCAGAGTTTCACGATGATGATGATGCAATCTGCCTTGCAATTTCTCTCTAGCTGACATTGTCCACATGTGTAGAAGCCGAGTTTCACGATGATGATGCTGAAATCTACATCACAATTTCTCTCCAGCTGACATTTTCCAGATGTGCAGAAGCAGAGTTCCAGGGTTATTTTGAAATCTGCTATGGAATTTCGCTCCAGATGACATTTTCCAGATGTGCAGAAGCAGAGTTCCAGGATTATGCTGAAATCTGCTTTGTAATTTCTCTCCAGGTAACATTTTCCAGATGTGCAGAAGCCGAGTTTCAGGATGATGCTGAAAGTTGCCATGGAATGTCTCTCTTGCTGACATTTTCCATATGTACAAAAGCAGAGTATCACGATGATGCTGAAATCTGCCTTGCAATTTCTCTCTAGCTGACATTTTCCAGATGTGCAGAAGCAGAGTTTCAAGATTATGATGCAATCTGCCTTGCAATTTCTCTCTAGCTGACATTTTCCAGATGTTGAGAAGCAGAGTTTCAGGATGATGCTGAAATCTGCTTTGTAATTTCTCTCCAGCTAACATTGTCCAGATGTGTAGAAGCCGAGTTTCAGGATGATGCTGAAAGTTTCCATGGAATGTCTCTCTTGCTGACATTTTCCATATGTACAAAAGCAGAGTTTCACGATGATGCTGAAATCTGCCTTTCAATTCCGCTTTAGGTGATATTTTCCTGATGTGCAGAAGCAGAGTTTCAAGATTACGATGCAATCTGCCTTGCAATTTCTCTCTAGCTGACATTTTCCAGATGTGCAGAAGCAGAGTTTCAAGATTATGATGCAATCTGCCTTGCAATTTCTCTCCAGCTGACAT
The DNA here is from genome assembly GCA_037215915.1 of Pantherophis vulpinus. Classification (NCBI taxonomy): domain Eukaryota; kingdom Metazoa; phylum Chordata; class Lepidosauria; order Squamata; family Colubridae; genus Pantherophis; species Pantherophis vulpinus. The sequence continues at coordinate 1,133,115 of JAXLNS010000046.1, read as the reverse complement.
TTTCCAGATGTGCAGATGCAGAGATTCAAGATTATGATGCAATCTGCCTTGCAATTTCTCTCTAGCTGACATTTTCCAGATGTTCAGAAGCAGAGTTTCAAGATTATGATGCAATCTGCCTTGCAATTTCTCTCTAGCTGACATTTTCCAGATGTGCAGAAGCAGAGTTTCAAGATTATGATGATGCAATCTGCCTTGCAATTTCTCTCTAGCTGATATTTTCCAGATGTGCAGAAGCAGAGTTTCACGATGATGATGCTGAAATCTGCCTTGCAATTTCTCTCCAGCTGACATTTTCCAGATGTGCAGAAGCAGAGTTTCACGATGATGATGATGCAATCTGCCTTGCAATTTCTCTCTAGCTGACATTTTCCAGATGTGGAGAAGCAGAGTTTCAGGGTCATTTTGAAATCTGCTATGGAATTTCAATCCAGATGACATTTTCCAGATGTGCAGAAGCAGAGTTTCAAGATTGTGATGCAATCTGCCTTACAATTTCTCTCTAGATGACATTTTCCAGATGTGGAGAAGCAGAGTTTCAAGATTATGATGCAATCTGCCTTGCAATTTCTCTCCAGCTGACATTTTCCAGATGTGCAGAAGCAGAGTTTCACGATGATGATGCTGAAATCTACATTGTAATTTCTCTCCAGCTGACATTTTCCAGATGTGCAGATGCAGAGATTCAAGATTATGATGCAATCTGCCTTGCAATTTCTCTCTAGCTGACATTTTCCAGATGTGCAGAAGCAGAGTTTCAAGATTATGATGCAATCTGCCTTGCAATTTCTCTCTAGCTGACATTTTCCAGATGTTGAGAAGCAGAGTTTCAGGATGATGCTGAAAGTTGCCATGGAATGTCTCTCTTGCTGACATTTTCCATATGTACAAAAGCAGAGTTTCAAGATTATGATGCAATGTGCCTTGCAATTTCTCTCTAGCTGACATTTTCCAGATGTGCAGAAGCAGAGTTTCAAGATTATGATGCAATCTGCCTTGCAATTTCTCTCCTGCTGACATTTTCCAGATGTGCAGAAGCAGAGTTTCAAGATTATGATGCAATCTGCCTTGCAATTTCTCTCTAGCTGACAGTTTCCAGATGTGCAGAAGCAGAGTTTCAAGATTATGATGCAATCTGCTGTGGAATTTCTCTCTAGCTGACATTTTCCAGATGTGCAGAAGCAGAGTTTCAAGATTATGATGCAATCTGCCTTGCAATTTCTCTCTAGCTGACATTTTCCAGATGTTGAGAAGCAGACTTTCAGGATGATGCTGAAATCTGCTTTGTAATTTCTCTCCAGCTAACATTGTCCACATGTGTAGAAGCCGAGTTTCACGATGATGATGCTGAAATCTACATTACAATTTCTCTCCAGCTGACATTTTCCAGATGTGCAGAAGCAGAGTTCCAGGGTTATTTTGAAATCTGCTATGGAATTTCGCTCCAGATGACATTTTCCAGATGTGCAGAAGCAGAGTTCCAGGATTACGCTGAAATCTGCTTTGTAATTTCTCTCCAGGTAACATTTTCCAGATGTGAAGAAGCCGAGTTTCAGGATGATGCTGAAAGTTGCCATGGAATGTCTCTCTTGCTGACATTTTCCATATGTACAAAAGCAGAGTTTCACGATGATGCTGAAATCTGCCTTGCAATTTCTCTCTAGCTGACATTTTCCAGATGTGCAGAAGCAGAGTTTCAAGATTATGATGCAATCTGCCTTGCAATTTCTCTCCAGCTGACATTTTCCAGATGTGCAGATGCAGAGATTCAAGATTATGATGCAATCTGCCTTGCAATTTCTCTCTAGCTGACATTTTCCAGATGTGCAGAAGCAGAGTTTCAAGATTATGATGCAATCTGCCTTGCAATTTCTCTCTAGCTGACATTTTCCAGATGTGCAGAAGCAGAGTTTCAAGATTATGATGCAATCTGCCTTGCACTTTCTCTCCAGCTGACATTTTCCATATATACAAAAGCAGAGTTTCAAGATTATGACGCAATCTGCTATGGAATTTCTCTCCAGCTGACATTTTCCAGATGTGCAGAAGCAGAGTTTCACGATGATGATGATGCAATCTGCCTTGCAATTTCTCTCTAGCTGACATTTTCCACATGTGGAGAAGCAGAGTTTCAGGGTCATTTTGAAATCTGCTATGGAATTTCGCTCCAGATGACATTTTCCAGATGTGCAGAAGCAGAGTTTCAAGATTGTGATGCAATCTGCCTTGCAATTTCTCTCTAGCTGACATTTTCCAGATGTGGAGAAGCAGAGTTTCAAGATTATGATGCAATCTGCCTTGCAATTTCTCTCTAGCTGACATTTTCCAGATGTGGAGAAGCAGAGTTTCAGGGTCATTTTGAAATCTGCTATGGAATTTCTCTCCAGGTGACATTTTCCAGATGTGCAGACGCAGAGTTTCACGATGATGATGCTGAAATCTGCCTTGCAATTTCTCTCCAGCTGACATTTTCCAGATGTGCAGAAGCAGAGTTTCAAGATTATGATGCAATCTGCCTTGCAATTTCTCTCTAGCTGACAATTTCCAGATGTGCAGAAGCAGAGTTTCAAGATTATGATGCAATCTGCCTTGCAATTTCTCTCCAGCTGACATTTTCCAGATGTGCAGATGCAGAGATTCAAGATTATGATGCAATCTGCCTTGCAATTTCTCTCTAGCTGACATTTTCCAGATGTGCAGAAGCAGAGTTTCAAGATTATGGTGCAATCTGCTATGGAATTTCGCTCCAGATGACATTTTCGAGATGTACAGAAGCAGAGTTTCAGGAGGATGCAATTTGCCTTGCAATTTCTCTCCAGCTGATATTTTCCAGATGTGCAGAAGCAGAGTTTCACGATGATGATGCTGAAATCTGCCTTGCAATTTCTCTCCAGCTGACATTTTCCAGATGTGCAGAAGCAGAGTTTCACGATGATGATGCTGAAATCTGCCTTGCAATTTCTCTCCAGCTGACATTTTCCAGATGTGCAGAAGCAGAGTTTCACGATGATGATGCAATCTGCCTTGCAATTTCTCTCTAGCTGACATTTTCCAGATGTGGAGAAGCAGAGTTTCAGGGTCATTTTGAAATCTGCTATGGAATTTCGCTCCAGATGACATTTTCCAGATGTGCAGAAGCAGAGTTTCAAGATTGTGATGCAATCTGCCTTGCAATTTCTCTCTAGCTGACATTTTCCAGATGTGGAGAAGCAGAGTTTCAAGATTATGATGCAATCTGCCTTGCAATTTCTCTCTAGCTGACATTTTCCAGATGTGGAGAAGCAGAGTTTCAGGGTCATTTTGAAATCTGCTATGGAATTTCTCTCCAGGTGACATTTTCCAGATGTGCAGACGCAGAGTTTCACGATGATGATGCTGAAATCTGCCTTGCAATTTCTCTCCAGCTGACATTTTCCAGATGTGCAGAAGCAGAGTTTCAAGATTATGATGCAATCTGCCTTGCAATTTCTCTCCAGCTGACATTTTCCAGATGTGCAGAAGCAGAGTTTCACGATGATGATGCTGAAATCTGCCTTGCAATTTCTTTCCAGCTGCCATTTTCCAGATGTGCAGATGCAGAGATTCAAGATTATGATGCAATCTGCCTTGCAATTTCTCTCTAGCTGACATTTTCCAGATGTGCAGAAGCAGAGTTTCAAGATTATGATGCAATCTGCCTTGCAATTTCTCTCTAGCTGACATTTTCCAGATGTTGAGAAGCAGAGTTTCAGGATGATGCTGAAATCTGCTTTGTAATTTCTCTCCAGCTAACATTGTCCAGATGTGTAGAAGCCGAGTTTCAGGATGATGCTGAAAGTTTCCATGGAATGTCTCTCTTGCTGACATTTTCCATATGTACAAAAGCAGAGTTTCACGATGATGCTGAAATCTGCCTTGCAATTTCTCTCTAGCTGACATTTTCCAGATGTGCAGAAGCAGAGTTCCAGGATTACGCTGAAATCTGCCTTGCAATTTCTCTCTAGCTGACATTTTCCAGATGTGGAGAAGCAGAGTTTCAAGATTATGATGCAATCTGCCTTGCAATTTCTCTCTAGCTGACATTTTCCAGATGTGGAGAAGCAGAGTTTCAGGGTCATTTTGAAATCTGCTATGGAATTTCGCTCCAGATGACATTTTCCAGATGTGCAGACGCAGAGTTTCACAATGATGATGCTGAAATCTGCCTTGCAATTTCTCTCCAGCTGACATTTTCCAGATGTGCAGAAGCAGAGTTTCAAGATTATGATGCAATCTGCCTTTCAATTTCTCTCTAGCTTAAAATTTTCCAGATGTGCAGAAGCAGAGTTTCAAGATTATGATGCAATCTGCCTTGCAATTTCTCTCCAGCTGACATTTTCCAGATGTGCAGAAGCAGAGTTTCACGATGATGATGCTGAAATCTACATTGCAATTTCTCTCCAGCTGACATTTTCCAGATGTGCAGATGCAGAGATTCAAGATTATGATGCAATCTGCCTTGCAATTTCTCTCTAGCTGACATTTTCCAGATGTGCAGAAGCAGAGTTTCAAGATTATGATGCAATCTGCCTTGCAATTTCTCTCTAGCTGACATTTTCCAGATATGCAGAAGCAGAGTTTCAAGATTATGATGCAATCTGCCTGGCAATTTCTCTCTACCTGACATTTTCCATATGTACAAAAGCAGAGTTTCAGGGTCATTTTGAAATCTGCTATGGAATTTCGCTCCAGATGACATTTTCCAGATGTGCAGAAGCAGAGTTTCAAGATTATGATGCAATCTGCCTTGCAATTTCTCTCTAGTTGACATTTTCCAGATGTAGAGAAGCAGAGTTTCAGGATGATGCTGAAATCTGCTTTGTAATTTCTCTCCAGCTAGCATTGTCCAGATGTGTAGAAGCCGAGTTTCAGGATGATGCTGAAAGTTTCCATGGAATGTCTCTCTTGCTGACATTTTCCATATGTACAAAAGCAGAGTTTCACGATGATGCTGAAATCTGCCTTTCAATTTCGCTTTAGGTGATATTTTGCTGATGTGCAGAAGCAGAGTTTCAAGATTACGATGCAATCTGCCTGGCAATTTCTCTCTAGCTGACATTTTCCAGATGTGCAGAAGCAGAGTTTCAAGATTATGATGCAATCTGCCTTGCAATTTCTCTCCAGCTGACATTTTCCAGATGTGCAGATGCAGAGATTCAAGATTATGATGCAATCTGCCTTGCAATTTCTCTCTAGCTGACATTTTCCAGATGTGCAGAAGCAGAGTTTCAAGATTATGATGCAATCTGCCTTGCAATTTCTCTCTAGCTGACATTTTCCAGATGTGCAGAAGCAGAGTTTCAAGATTATGATGCAATCTGCCTTGCACTTTCTCTCCAGCTGACATTTTCCATATGTACAAAAGCAGAGTTTCAAGATTATGATGCAATCTGCTATGGAATTTCGCTCCAGATGACATTTTCGAGATGTACAGAAGCAGAGTTTCAGGAGGATGCAATTTTCCTTGCAATTTCTCTCCAGCTGATATTTTCCATATGTGCAGAAGCAGAGTTTCACGATGATGATGCTGAAATCTGCCTTGCAATTTCTCTCCAGCTGACATTTTCCAGATGTGCAGAAGCAGAGTTTCACGATGATGATGCTGAAATCTGCCTTGCAATTTCTCTCCAGCTGACATTTTCCAGATGTGCAGAAGCAGAGTTTCACGATGATGATGATGCAATCTGCCTTGCAATTTCTCTCTAGCTGACATTTTCCAGATGTGGAGAAGCAGAGTTTCAGGGTCATTTTGAAATCTGCTATGGAATTTCGCTCCAGATGACATTTTCCAGATGTGGAGAAGCAGAGTTTCACGATGATGATGCTGAAATCTACATTGCAATTTCTCTCCAGCTGATATTTTCCATATGTGCAGAAGCAGAGTTTCACGATGATGATGCTGAAATCTGCCTTGCAATTTCTCTCCAGCTGACATTTTCCAGATGTGCAGAAGCAGAGTTTCACGATGATGATGCTGAAATCTGCCTTGCAATTTCTCTCCAGCTGACATTTTCCAGATGTGCAGAAGCAGAGTTTCACGATGATGATGATGCAATCTGCCTTGCAATTTCTCTCTAGCTGACATTTTCCAGATGTGGAGAAGCAGAGTTTCAGGGTCATTTTGAAATCTGCTATGGAATTTCGCTCCAGATGACATTTTCCAGATGTGCAGAAGCAGAGTTTCAAGATTATGATGCAATCTGCCTTGCAATTTCTCTCTAGCTGACATTTTCCAGATGTTGAGAAGCAGAGTTTCAGGATGATGCTGAAATCTGCTTTGTAATTTCTCTCCAGCTAACATTGTCCAGATGTGTAGAAGCCGAGTTTCAGGATGATGCTGAAAGTTTCCATGGAATGTCTCTCTTGCTGCCATTTTCCATATGTACAAAAGCAGAGTTTCACGATGATGCTGAAATCTGCATTGCAATTTCTCTCTAGCTGACATTTTCCAGATGTGCAGACGCAGAGTTTCACGATGATGATGCTGAAATCTGCCTTGCAATTTCTCTCCAGCTGACATTTTCCAGATGTGCAGATGCAGAGATTCAAGATTATGATGCAATCTGCCTTTCAATTTCTCTCTAGCTTAAAATTTTCCAGATGTGCAGAAGCAGAGTTTCAAGATTATGATGCAATCTGCCTTGCAATTTCTCTCCAGCTGACATTTTACAGATGTGCAGAAGCAGAGTTTCACGATGATGATGCTGAAATCTACATTGCAATTTCTCTCCAGCTGACATTTTCCAGATGTGCAGATGCAGAGATTCAAGATTATGATGCAATCTGCCTTGCAATTTCTCTCTAGCTGACATTTTCCAGATGTGCAGAAGCAGAGTTTCAAGATTATGATGCAATCTGCCTTGCAATTTCTCTCTAGCTGACATTTTCCAGATATGCAGACGCAGAGTTTCAAGATTATGATGCAATCTGCCTGGCAATTTCTCTCTAGCTGACATTTTCCAGATGTGGAGAAGCAGAGTTTCAGGGTCATTTTGAAATCTGCTATGGAATTTCGCTCCAGATGACATTTTCCAGATGTGCAGAAGCAGAGTTTCAAGATTATGATGCAATCTGCCTTGCAATTTCTCTCTAGCTGACATTTTCCAGATGTAGAGAAGCAGAGTTTCAGGATGATGCTGAAATCTGCTTTGTAATTTCTCTCCAGCTAACATTGTCCAGATGTGTAGAAGCCGAGTTTCAGGATGATGCTGAAAGTTTCCATGGAATGTCTCTCTTGCTGACATTTTCCATATGTACAAAAGCAGAGTTTCACGATGATGCTGAAATCTGCCTTTCAATTTCGCTTTAGGTGATATTTTGCTGATGTGCAGAAGCAGAGTTTCAAGATTACGATGCAATCTGCCTGGCAATTTCTCTCTAGCTGACATTTTCCAGATGTGCAGAAGCAGAGTTTCAAGATTATGATGCAATCTGCCTTGCAATTTCTCTCTAGCTGACATTTTCCAGATGTGCAGAAGCAGAGTTTCAAGATTATGATGCAATCTGCCTTGCACTTTCTCTCCAGCTGACATTTTCCAGATGTGCAGAAGCAGAGTTTCACGATGATGAAGCTGAAATCTGCCTTGCAATTTCTCTCCAGCTGACATTTTCCAGATATGCAGAAGCAGAGTTTCACGATGATGATGATGCAATCTGCCTTGCAATTTCTCTCTAGCTGACATTTTCCAGATGTGGAGAAGCAGAGTTTCAGGGTCATTTTGAAATCTGCTATGGAATTTCGCTCCAGATGACATTTTCCAGATGTGCAGAAGCAGAGTTTCACGATGATGATGCTGAAATCTACATTGCAATTTCTCTCCAGCTGACATTTTCCAGATGTGCAGATGCAGAGATTCAAGATTATGATGCAATCTGCCTTGCAATTTCTCTCTAGCTGACATTTTCCAGATGTGCAGAAGCAGAGTTTCAAGATTATGATGCAATCTGCCTTGCAATTTCTCTCCAGATGACATTTTACAGATGTGCAGAAGCAGAGTTTCACGATGATGATGCTGAAATCTACATTGCAATTTCTCTCCAGCTGACATTTTCCAGATGTGCAGATGCAGAGATTCAAGATTATGATGCAATCTGCCTTGCAATTTCTCTCTAGCTGACATTTTCCAGATGTGCAGAAGCAGAGTTTCAAGATTATGATGCAATCTGCCTTGCAATTTCTCTCTAGCTGACATTTTCCAGATATGCAGAAGCAGAGTTTCACGATGATGATGATGCAATCTGCCTTGCAATTTCTCTCTAGCTGACATTTTCCAGATGTGGAGAAGCAGAGTTTCAGGGTCATTTTGAAATCTGCTATGGAATTTCGCTCCAGATGACATTTTCCAGATGTGCAGAAGCAGAGTTTCAAGATTATGATGCAATCTGCCTTGCAATTTCTCTCTAGCTGACATTTTCCAGATGTAGAGAAGCAGAGTTTCAGGATGATGCTGAAATCTGCTTTGTAATTTCTCTCCAGCTAACATTGTCCAGATGTGTAGAAGCCGAGTTTCAGGATGATGCTGAAAGTTTCCATGGAATGTCTCTCTTGCTGACATTTTCCATATGTACAAAAGCAGAGTTTCACGATGATGCTGAAATCTGCCTTTCAATTTCGCTTTAGGTGATATTTTGCTGATGTGCAGAAGCAGAGTTTCAAGATTACGATGCAATCTGCCTGGCAATTTCTCTCTAGCTGACATTTTCCAGATGTGCAGATGCAGAGATTCAAGATTATGATGCAATCTGCCTGGCAATTTCTCTCTAGCTGACATTTTCCAGATGTGCAGAAGCAGAGTTTCAAGATTATGATGCAATCTGCCTTGCAATTTCTCTCTAGCTGACATTTTCCAGATGTGCAGAAGCAGAGTTTCAAGATTATGATGCAATCTTCCTTGCACTTTCTCTCCAGCTGACATTTTCCATATTTACAAAAGCAGAGTTTCAAGATTATGATGCAATCTGCTATGGAATTTCGCTCCAGATGATATTTTCGAGATGTACAGAAGCAGAGTTTCAGGAGGATGCAATTTTCCTTGCAATTTCTCTCCAGCTGATATTTTCCAGATGTGCAGAAGCAGAGTTTCACGATGATGATGCTGAAATCTGCCTTCCAATTTCTCTCCAGCTGACATTTTCCAGATGTGCAGAAGCAGAGTTTCACGATGATGAAGCTGAAATCTGCCTTGCAATTTCTCTCCAGCTGACATTTTCCAGATATGCAGAAGCAGAGTTTCACGATGATGATGATGCAATCTGCCTTGCAATTTCTCTCTAGCTGACATTTTCCAGATGTGCAGAAGCAGAGTTTCAAGATTATGATGCAATCTTCCTTGCACTTTCTCTCCAGCTGACATTTTCCAGATGTGGAGAAGCAGAGTTTCAGGGTCATTTTGAAATCTGCTATGGAATTTCGCTCCAGATGACATTTTCCAGATGTGCAGAAGCAGAGTTTCACGATGATGATGCTGAAATCTACATTGCAATTTCTCTCCAGCTGACATTTTCCAGATGTGCAGATGCAGAGATTCAAGATTATGATGCAATCTGCCTTGCAATTTCTCTCTAGCTGACATTTTCCAGATGTGCAGAAGCAGAGTTTCAAGATTATGATGCAATCTGCCTTGCAATTTCTCTCCAGATGACATTTTACAGATGTGCAGAAGCAGAGTTTCACGATGATGATGCTGAAATCTACATTGCAATTTCTCTCCAGCTGACATTTTCCAGATGTGCAGATGCAGAGATTCAAGATTATGATGCAATCTGCCTTGCAATTTCTCTCTAGCTGACATTTTCCAGATGTGCAGAAGCAGAGTTTCAAGATTATGATGCAATCTGCCTTGCAATTTCTCTCTAGCTGACATTTTCCAGATATGCAGAAGCAGAGTTTCACGATGATGATGATGCAATCTGCCTTGCAATTTCTCTCTAGCTGACATTTTCCAGATGTGGAGAAGCAGAGTTTCAGGGTCATTTTGAAATCTGCTATGGAATTTCGCTCCAGATGACATTTTCCAGATGTGCAGAAGCAGAGTTTCAAGATTATGATGCAATCTGCCTTGCAATTTCTCTCTAGCTGACATTTTCCAGATGTAGAGAAGCAGAGTTTCAGGATGATGCTGAAATCTGCTTTGTAATTTCTCTCCAGCTAACATTGTCCAGATGTGTAGAAGCCGAGTTTCAGGATGATGCTGAAAGTTTCCATGGAATGTCTCTCTTGCTGACATTTTCCATATGTACAAAAGCAGAGTTTCACGATGATGCTGAAATCTGCCTTTCAATTTCGCTTTAGGTGATATTTTGCTGATGTGCAGAAGCAGAGTTTCAAGATTACGATGCAATCTGCCTGGCAATTTCTCTCTAGCTGACATTTTCCAGATGTGCAGAAGCAGAGTTTCAAGATTATGATGCAATCTGCCTTGCAATTTCTCTCTAGCTGACATTTTCCAGATGTGCAGAAGCAGAGTTTCAAGATTATGATGCAATCTTCCTTGCACTTTCTCTCCAGCTGACATTTTCCATATTTACAAAAGCAGAGTTTCAAGATTATGATGCAATCTGCTATGGAATTTCGCTCCAGATGATATTTTCGAGATGTACAGAAGCAGAGTTTCAGGAGGATGCAATTTTCCTTGCAATTTCTCTCCAGCTGATATTTTCCAGATGTGCAGAAGCAGAGTTTCACGATGATGATGCTGAAATCTGCCTTCCAATTTCTCTCCAGCTGACATTTTCCAGATGTGCAGAAGCAGAGTTTCACGATGATGAAGCTGAAATCTGCCTTGCAATTTCTCTCCAGCTGACATTTTCCAGATATGCAGAAGCAGAGTTTCACGATGATGATGATGCAATCTGCCTTGCAATTTCTCTCTAGCTGACATTTTCCAGATGTGCAGATGCAGAGATTCAAGATTATGATGCAATCTGCCTTGCAATTTCTCTCTAGCTGACATTTTCCAGATGTGCAGAAGCAGAGTTTCAAGATTATTATGCAATCTGCCTTGCAATTTCTCTCTAGCTGACATTTTCCAGATATGCAGAAGCAGAGTTTCAAGATTATGATGCAATCTGCCTGGCAATTTCTCTCTAGCTGACATTTTCCAGATGTGGAGAAGCAGAGTTTCAGGGTCATTTTGAAATCTGCTATGGAATTTCGCTCCAGATGACATTTTCCAGATGTGCAGAAGCAGAGTTTCAAGATTATGATGCAATCTGCCTTGCAATTTCTCTCTAGCTGACATTTTCCAGATGTTGAGAAGCAGAGTTTCAGGATGATGCTGAAATCTGCTTTGTAATTTCTCTCCAGCTAACATTGTCCAGATGTGTAGAAGCCGAGTTTCAGGATGATGCTGAAAGTTTCCATGGAATGTCTCTCTTGCTGACATTTTCCATTTGTACAAAAGCAGAGTTTCACGATGATGCTGAAATCTGCCTTGCAATTTCTCTCTAGCTGACATTTTGCAGATGTGCAGAAGCAGAGTTCCAGGATTACGCTGAAATCTGCCTTGCAATTTCTCTCTAGCTGACATTTTCCAGATGTGGAGAAGCAGAGTTTCAAGATTATGATGCAATCTGCCTTGCAATTTCTCTCTAGCTGACATTTTCCAGATGTGGAGAAGCAGAGTTTCAGGGTCATTTGAAATCTGCTATGGAATTTCGCTCCAGATGACATTTTCCAGATGTGCAGACGCAGAGTTTCACGATGATGATGCTGAAATCTGCCTTGCAATTTCTCTCCAGCTGACATTTTCCAGATGTGCAGAAGCAGAGTTTCAAGATTATGATGCAATCTGCCTTTCAATTTCTCTCTAGCTTAAAATTTTCCAGATGTGCAGAAGCAGAGTTTCAAGATTATGATGCAATCTGCCTTGCAATTTCTCTCCAGCTGACATTTTCCAGATGTGCAGAAGCAGAGTTTCACGATGATGATGCTGAAATCTACATTGCAATTTCTCTCCAGCTGACATTTTCCAGATGTGCAGATGCAGAGATTCAAGATTATGATGCAATCTGCCTTGCAATTTCTCTCTAGCTGACATTTTCCAGATGTGCAGAAACAGAGTTTCAAGATTATGATGCAATCTGCCTTGCAATTTCTCTCTAGCTGACATTTTCCAGATGTTGAGAAGCAGAGTTTCAGGATGATGCTGAAATCTGCTTTGTAATTTCTCTCCAGCTAACATTGTCCAGATGTGTAGAAGCCGAGTTTCAGGATGATGCTGAAAGTTTCCATGGAATGTCTCTCTTGCTGACATTTTCCATATGTACAAAAGCAGAGTTTCACGATGATGCTGAAATCTGCCTTGCAATTTCTCTCTAGCTGACATTTTCCAGATGTGCAGACGCAGAGTTTCACGATGATGATGCTGAAATCTGCCTTGCAATTTCTCTCCAGCTGACATTTTCCAGATGTGCAGATGCAGAGATTCAAGATTATGATGCAATCTGCCTTTCAATTTCTCTCTAGCTTAAAATTTTCCAGATGTGCAGAAGCAGAGTTTCAAGATTATGATGCAATCTGCCTTGCAATTTCTCTCCAGCTGACATTTTACAGATGTGCAGAAGCAGAGTTTCACGATGATGATGCTGAAATCTACATTGCAATTTCTCTCCAGCTGACATTTTCCAGATGTGCAGATGCAGAGATTCAAGATTATGATGCAATCTGCCTTGCAATTTCTCTCTAGCTGACATTTTCCAGATGTGCAGAAGCAGAGTTTCAAGATTATGATGCAATCTGCCTTGCAATTTCTCTCTAGCTGACATTTTCCAGATATGCAGAAGCAGAGTTTCAAGATTATGATGCAATCTGCCTGGCAATTTCTCTCTAGCTGACATTTTCCAGATGTGGAGAAGCAGAGTTTCAGGGTCATTTTGAAATCTGCTATGGAATTTCGCTCCAGATGACATTTTCCAGATGTGCAGAAGCAGAGTTTCAAGATTATGATGCAATCTGCCTTGCAATTTCTCTCTAGCTGACATTTTCCAGATGTAGAGAAGCAGAGTTTCAGGATGATGCTGAAATCTGCTTTGTAATTTCTCTCCAGCTAACATTGTCCAGATGTGTAGAAGCCGAGTTTTAGGATGATGCTGAAAGTTTCCATGGAATGTCTCTCTTGCTGACATTTTCCATATATACAAAAGCAGAGTTTCACTATGATGCTGAAATCTGCCTTTCAATTTCGCTTTAGGTGATATTTTGCTGATGTGCAGAAGCAGAGTTTCAAGATTACGATGCAATCTGCCTGGCAATTTCTCTCTAGCTGACATTTTCCAGATGTGCAGAAGCAGAGTTTCAAGATTATGATGCAATCTGCCTTGCAATTTCTCTCTAGCTGACATTTTCCAGATGTGCAGAAGCAGAGTTTCAAGATTATGATGCAATCTGCCTTGCACTTTCTCTCCAGCTGACATTTTCCATATTTACAAAAGCAGAGTTTCAAGATTATGATGCAATCTGCTATGGAATTTCGCTCCAGATGACATTTTCGAGATGTACAGAAGCAGAGTTTCAGGAGGATGCAATTTTCCTTGCAATTTCTCTCCAGCTGATATTTTCCAGATGTGCAGAAGCAGAGTTTCACGATGATGATGCTGAAATCTGCCTTGCAATTTCTCTCCAGCTGACATTTTCCAGATGTGCAGACGCAGAGTTTCACGATGATGATGCTGAAATCTGCCTTGCAATTTCTCTCCAGCTGACATTTTCCAGATATGCAGAAGCAGAGTTTCACGATGATGATGATGCAATCTGCCTTGCAATTTCTCTCTAGCTGACATTTTCCAGATGTGGAGAAGCAGAGTTTCAGGGTCATTTTGAAATCTGCTATGGAATTTCGCTCCAGATGACATTTTCCAGATGTGCAGAAGCAGAGTTTCACGATGATGATGCTGAAATCTACATTGCAATTTCTCTCCAGCTGACATTTTCCAGATGTGCAGATGCAGAGATTCAAGATTATGATGCAATCTGCCTTGCAATTTCTCTCTAGCTGACATTTTCCAGATGTGCAGAAGCAGAGTTTCAAGATTATGATGCAATCTGCCTTGCAATTTCTCTCTAGCTGACATTTTCCAGATATGCAGAAGCAGAGTTTCAAGATTATGATGCAATCTGCCTGGCAATTTCTCTCTAGCTGACATTTTCCAGATGTGGAGAAGCAGAGTTTCAGGGTCATTTTGAAATCTGCTATGGAATTTCGCTCCAGATGACATTTTCCAGATGTGCAGAAGCAGAGTTTCAAGATTATGATGCAATCTGCCTTGCAATTTCTCTCTAGCTGACATTTTCCAGATGTTGAGAAGCAGAGTTTCAGGATGATGCTGAAATCTGCTTTGTAATTTCTCTCCAGCTAACATTGTCCAGATGTGTAGAAGCCGAGTTTCAGGATGATGCTGAAAGTTTCTATGGAATGTCTCTCTTGCTGACATTTTCCATTTGTACAAAAGCAGAGTTTCACGATGATGCTGAAATCTGCCTTGCAATTTCTCTCTAGCTGACATTTTGCAGATGTGCAGAAGCAGAGTTCCAGGATTACGCTGAAATCTGCCTTGCAATTTCTCTCTAGCTGACATTTTCCAAATGTGGAGAAGCAGAGTTTCAAGATTATGATGCAATCTGCCTTGCAATTTCTCTCTAGCTGACATTTTCCAGATGTGGAGAAGCAGAGTTTCAGGGTCATTTGAAATCTGCTATGGAATTTCGCTCCAGATGACATTTTCCAGATGTGCAGACGCAGAGTTTCACGATGATGATGCTGAAATCTGCCTTGCAATTTCTCTCCAGCTGACATTTTCCAGATGTGCAGAAGCAGAGTTTCAAGATTATGATGCAATCTGCCTTTCAATTTCTCTCTAGCTTAAAATTTTCCAGATGTGCAGAAGCAGAGTTTCAAGATTATGATGCAATCTGCCTTGCAATTTCTCTCTAGCTGACATTTTCCAGATGTGCAGAAGCAGAGTTTCAAGATTATGATGCAATCTGCCTTGCACTTTCTCTCCAGCTGACATTTTCCATATTTACAAAAGCAGAGTTTCAAGATTATGATGCAATCTGCTATGGAATTTCGCTCCAGATGACATTTTCGAGATGTACAGAAGCAGAGTTTCAGGAGGATGCAATTTTCCTTGCAATTTCTCTCCAGCTGATATTTTCCAGATGTGCAGAAGCAGAGTTTCACGATGATGATGCTGAAATCTGCCTTGCAATTTCTCTCCAGCTGACATTTTCCAGATGTGCAGATGCAGAGTTTCACGATGATGATGCTGAAATCTGCCTTGCAATTTCTCTCCACCTGACATTTTCCAGATATGCAGAAGCAGAGTTTCACGATGATGATGATGCAATCTGCCTTGCAATTTCTCTCTAGCTGACATTTTCCAGATGTGGAGAAGCAGAGTTTCAGGGTCATTTTGAAATCTGCTATGGAATTTCGCTCCAGATGACATTTTCCAGATGTGCAGAAGCAGAGTTTCACGATGATGATGCTGAAATCTACATTGCAATTTCTCTCCAGCTGACATTTTCCAGATGTGCAGATGCAGAGATTCAAGATTATGATGCAATCTGCCTTGCAATTTCTCTCTAGCTGACATTTTCCAGATGTGCAGAAGCAGAGTTTCAAGATTATGATGCAATCTGCCTTGCAATTTCTCTCTAGCTGACATTTTCCAGATATGCAGAAGCAGAGTTTCAAGATTATGATGCAATCTGCCTGGCAATTTCTCTCTAGCTGACATTTTCCAGATGTGGAGAAGCAGAGTTTCAGGGTCATTTTGAAATCTGCTATGGAATTTCGCTCCAGATGACATTTTCCAGATGTGCAGAAGCAGAGTTTCAAGATTATGATGCAATCTGCCTTGCAATTTCTCTCTAGCTGACATTTTCCAGATGTTGAGAAGCAGAGTTTCAGGATGATGCTGAAATCTGCTTTGTAATTTCTCTCCAGCTAACATTGTCCAGATGTGTAGAAGCCGAGTTTCAGGATGATGCTGAAAGTTTCCATGGAATGTCTCTCTTGCTGACATTTTCCATTTGTACAAAAGCAGAGTTTCACGATGATGCTGAAATCTGCCTTGCAATTTCTCTCTAGCTGACATTTTGCAGATGTGCAGAAGCAGAGTTCCAGGATTACGCTGAAATCTGCCTTGAAATTTCTCTCTAGCTGACATTTTCCAAATGTGGAGAAGCAGAGTTTCAAGATTATGATGCAATCTGCCTTGCAATTTCTCTCTAGCTGACATTTTCCAGATGTGGAGAAGCAGAGTTTCAGGGTCATTTGAAATCTGCTATGGAATTTCGCTCCAGATGACATTTTCCAGATGTGCAGACGCAGAGTTTCACGATGATGATGCTGAAATCTGCCTTGCAATTTCTCTCCAGCTGACATTTTCCAGATGTGCAGAAGCAGAGTTTCAAGATTATGATGCAATCTGCCTTTCAATTTCTCTCTAGCTTAAAATTTTCCAGATGTGCAGAAGCAGAGTTTCAAGATTATGATGCAATCTGCCTTGCAATTTCTCTCCAGCTGACATTTTCCAGATGTGCAGAAGCAGAGTTTCACGATGATGATGCTGAAATCTACATTGCAATTTCTCTCCAGCTGACATTTTCCAGATGTGCAGATGCAGAGATTCAAGATTATGATGCAATCTGCCTTGCAATTTCTCTCTAGCTGACATTTTCCAGATGTGCAGAAGCAGAGTTTCAAGATTATGATGCAATCTGCCTTGCAATTTCTCTCTAGCTGACATTTTCCAGATATGCAGAAGCAGAGTTTCAAGATTATGATGCAATCTGCCTGGCAATTTCTCTCTAGCTGACATTTTCCAGATGTGGAGAAGCAGAGTTTCAGGGTCATTTTGAAATCTGCTATGGAATTTCCCTCCAGATGACATTTTCCAGATGTGCAGAAGCAGAGTTTCAAGATTGTGATGCAATCTGCCTTGCAATTTCTCTCTAGCTGACATTTTCCAGATGTGCAGACGCAGAGTTTCACGATGATGATGCTGAAATCTGCCTTGCAATTTCTCTCCAGCTGACATTTTCCAGATGTGCAGAAGCAGAGTTTCAAGATTATGATGCAATCTGCCTTGCAATCTCTCTCCAGCTGACATTTTCCAGATGTGCAGAGCAGAGTTTCACGATGATGATGGTGAAATCTACATTGCAATTTCTCTCCAGCTGACATTTTCCAGATGTGCAGATGCAGAGATTCAAGATTATGATGCAATCTGCCTTGCAATTTCTCTCTAGCTGACATTTTCCAGATGTTGAGAAGCAGAGTTTCAGGATGATGCTGAAATCTGCTTTGTAATTTCTCTCCAGCTAACATTGTCCAGATGTGTAGAAGCCGAGTTTCAGGATGATGCTGAAACTTTCCATGGAATGTCTCTCTTGCTGACATTTTCCATATGTACAAAAGCAGAGTTTCACGATGATGCTGAAATCTGCCTTGCAATTTCTCTCTAGCTGACATTTTGCAGATGTGCAGAAGCAGAGTTCCAGGATTACGCTGAAATCTGCCTTGCAATTTCTCTCTACCTGACATTTTCCAGATGTGGAGAAGCAGAGTTTCAAGATTATGATGCAATCTGCCTTGCAATTTCTCTCTAGCTGACATTTTCCAGATGTGGAGAAGCAGAGTTTCAGGGTCATTTGAAATCTGCTATGGAATTTCGCTCCAGATGACATTTTCCAGATGTGCAGACGCAGAGTTTCACGATGATGATGCTGAAATCTGCCTTGCAATTTCTCTCCAGCTGACATTTTCCAGATGTGCAGAAGCAGAGTTTCAAGATTATGATGCAATCTGCCTTTCAATTTCTCTCTAGCTTAAAATTTTCCAGATGTGCAGAAGCAGAGTTTCAAGATTATGATGCAATCTGCCTTGCAATTTCTCTCCAGCTGACATTTTCCAGATGTGCAGAAGCAGAGTTTCACGATGATGATGCTGAAATCTACATTGCAATTTCTCTCCAGCTGACATTTTCCAGATGTGCAGATGCAGAGATTCAAGATTATGATGCAATCTGCCTTGCAATTTCTCTCTAGCTGACATTTTCCAGATGTGCAGAAGCAGAGTTTCAAGATTATGATGCAATCTGCCTTGCAATTTCTCTCTAGCTGACATTTTCCAGATATGCAGAAGCAGAGTTTCAAGATTATGATGCAATCTGCCTGGCAATTTCTCTCTAGCTGACATTTTCCAGATGTGGAGAAGCAGAGTTTCAGGGTCATTTTGAAATCTGCTATGGAATTTCGCTCCAGATGACATTTTCCAGATGTGCAGAAGCAGAGTTTCAAGATTGTGATGCAATCTGCCTTGCAATTTCTCTCTAGCTGACATTTTCCAGATGTGCAGACGCAGAGTTTCAAGATTATGATGCAATCTGCCTTGCAATCTCTCTCCAGCTGACATTTTCCAGATGTGCAGAGCAGAGTTTCACGATGATGATGGTGAAATCTACATTGCAATTTCTCTCCAGCTGACATTTTCCAGATGTGCAGATGCAGAGATTCAAGATTATGATGCAATCTGCCTTGCAATTTCTCTCTAGCTGACATTTTCCAGATGTTGAGAAGCAGATTTTCAGGATGATGCTGAAAGTTTCCATGGAATGTCTCTCTTGCTGACATTTTCCATATGTACAAAAGCAGAGTTTCACGATGATGCTGAAATCTGCCTTGCAATTTCTCTCTAGCTGACATTTTGCAGATGTGCAGAAGCAGAGTTCCAGGATTACGCTGAAATCTGCCTTGCAATTTCTCTCTAGCTGACATTTTCCAGATGTTGAGAAGCAGATTTTCAGGATGATGCTGAAAGTTTCCATGGAATGTCTCTCTTGCTGACATTTTCCATATGTACAAAAGCAGAGTTTCACGATGATGCTGAAATCTGCCTTGCAATTTCTCTCTAGCTGACATTTTGCAGATGTGCAGAAGCAGAGTTCCAGGATTACGCTGAAATCTGCCTTGCAATTTCTCTCTAGCTGACATTTTCCAGATGTGGAGAAGCAGAGTTTCAAGATTATGATGCAATCTGCCTTGCAATTTCTCTCTAGCTGACATTTTCCAGATGTGGAGAAGCAGAGTTTCAGGGTCATTTGAAATCTGCTATGGAATTTCGCTCCAGATGACATTTTCCAGATGTGCAGACGCAGAGTTTCACGATGATGATGCTGAAATCTGCCTTGCAATTTCTCTCCAGCTGACATTTTCCAGATGTGCAGAAGCAGAGTTTCAAGATTATGATGCAATCTGCCTTTCAATTTCTCTCTAGCTTAAAATTTTCCAGATGTGCAGAAGCAGAGTTTCAAGATTATGATGCAATCTGCCTTGCAATTTCTCTCCAGCTGACATTTTCCAGATGTGCAGAAGCAGAGTTTCACGATGATGATGCTGAAATCTACATTGCAATTTCTCTCCAGCTGACATTTTCCAGATGTGCAGATGCAGAGATTCAAGATTATGATGCAATCTGCCTTGCAATTTCTCCCTAGCTGACATTTTCCAGATGTGCAGAAGCAGAGTTTCAAGATTATGATGCAATCTGCCTTGCAATTTCTCTCTAGCTGACATTTTCCAGATGTTGAGAAGCAGAGTTTCAGGATGATGCTGAAATCTGCTTTGTAATTTCTCTCCAGCTAACATTGTCCAGATGTGTAGAAGCCGAGTTTCAGGATGATGCTGAAAGTTTCCATGGAATGTCTCTCTTGCTGCCATTTTCCATATGTACAAAAGCAGAGTTTCACGATGATGCTGAAATCTGCCTTGCAATTTCTCTCTAGCTGACATTTTCCAGATGTGCAGACGCAGAGTTTCACGATGATGATGCTGAAATCTGCCTTGCAATTTCTCTCCAGCTGACATTTTCCAGATGTGCAGAAGCAGAGTTTCAAGATTATGATACAATCTGCCTTGCAATTTCTCTCCAGCTGACATTTTCCAGATGTGCAGAGCAGAGTTTCACGATGATGATGGTGAAATCTACATTGCAATTTCTCTCCAGCTGACATTTTCCAGATGTGCAGATGCAGAGATTCAAGATTATGATGCAATCTGCCTTGCAATTTCTCTCTAGCTGACATTTTCCAGATGTTGAGAAGCAGAGTTTCAGGATGATGCTGAAATCTGCTTTGTAATTTCTCTCCAGCTAACATTGTCCAGATGTGTAGAAGCCGAGTTTCAGGATGATGCTGAAACTTTCCATGGAATATCTCTCTTGCTGACATTTTCCATATGTACAAAAGCAGAGTTTCACGATGATGCTGAAATCTGCCTTTCAATTTCGCTTTAGGTGATATTTTGCTGATGTGCAGAAGCAGAGTTTCAAGATTACGATGCAATCTGCCTGGCAATTTCTCTCTAGCTGACATTTTCCAGATGTGCAGAAGCAGAGTTTCAAGATTATGATGCAATCTGCCTTGCAATTTCTCTCTAGCTGACATTTTCCAGATGTGCAGAAGCAGAGTTTCAAGATTATGATGCAATCTGCCTTGCAATTTCTCTCCTGCTGACATTTTCCAGATGTGCAGAAGCAGAGTTTCAAGATTATGATGCAATCTGCCTTGCAATTTCTCTCTAGCTTAAAATTTTCCAGATGTGCAGAAGCAGAGTTTCAAGATTATGATGCAATCTGCCTGGCAATTTCTCTCCAGCTGACATTTTCCAGATGTGCAGAAGCAGAGTTTCACGATGATGATGCTGAAATCTACATTGCAATTTCTCTCCAGCTGACATTTTCCGGATGTGCAGATGCAGAGATTCAAGATTATGATGCAATCTGCCTTTCAATTTCTCTCTAGCTGACATTTTCCAGATGTGCAGAAGCAGAGTTTCAAGATTATCATGCAATCTGCCTTGCAATTTCTCTCTAGCTGACATTTTCCAGATGTGCAGACGCAGAGTTTCACGATGATGATGCTGAAATCTGCCTTGCAATTTCTCTCCAGCTGACATTTTCCAGATGTGCAGAAGCAGAGTTTCAAGATTATGATACAATCTGCCTTGCAATTTCTCTCCAGCTGACATTTTCCAGATGTGCAGAGCAGAGTTTCACGATGATGATGGTGAAATCTACATTGCAATTTCTCTCCAGCTGACATTTTCCAGATGTGCAGATGCAGAGATTCAAGATTATGATGCAATCTGCCTTGCAATTTCTCTCTAGCTGACATTTTCCAGATGTTGAGAAGCAGAGTTTCAGGATGATGCTGAAATCTGCTTTGTAATTTCTCTCCAGCTAACATTGTCCAGATGTGTAGAAGCCGAGTTTCAGGATGATGCTGAAACTTTCCATGGAATATCTCTCTTGCTGACATTTTCCATATGTACAAAAGCAGAGTTTCACGATGATGCTGAAATCTGCCTTTCAATTTCCCTTTAGGTGATATTTTGCTGATGTGCAGAAGCAGAGTTTCAAGATTACGATGCAATCTGCCTGGCAATTTCTCTCTAGCTGACATTTTCCAGATG
The DNA here is from genome assembly GCA_037215915.1 of Pantherophis vulpinus. NCBI lineage: Eukaryota > Metazoa > Chordata > Lepidosauria > Squamata > Colubridae > Pantherophis > Pantherophis vulpinus. The sequence goes on along the minus strand of JAXLNS010000046.1, from coordinate 1,111,622 downwards.
TGCAGAAGCAGAGTTTCAAGATTATGATGCAATCTGCCTTGCAATTTCTCTCTAGCTGACATTTTCCAGATGTGCAGAAGCAGAGTTTCAAGATTATGATGCAATCTGCCTTGCAATTTCTCTCCTGCTGACATTTTCCAGATGTGCAGAAGCAGAGTTTCAAGATTATGATGCAATCTGCCTTGCAATTTCTCTCTAGCTTAAAATTTTCCAGATGTGCAGAAGCAGAGTTTCAAGATTATGATGCAATCTGCCTGGCAATTTCTCTCCAGCTGACATTTTCCAGATGTGCAGAAGCAGAGTTTCACGATGATGATGCTGAAATCTACATTGCAATTTCTCTCCAGCTGACATTTTCCGGATGTGCAGATGCAGAGATTCAAGATTATGATGCAATCTGCCTTTCAATTTCTCTCTAGCTGACATTTTCCAGATGTGCAGAAGCAGAGTTTCAAGATTATCATGCAATCTGCCTTGCAATTTCTCTCTAGCTGACATTTTCCAGATATGCAGAAGCAGAGTTTCAAGATTATGATGCAATCTGCCTGGCAATTTCTCTCTAGCTGACATTTTCCAGATGTGGAGAAGCAGAGTTTCAGGGTCATTTTGAAATCTGCTATGGAATTTCGCTCCAGATGACATTTTCCAGATGTGCAGAAGCAGAGTTTCAAGATTATGATGCAATCTGCCTTGCAATTTCTCTCTAGCTGACATTTTCCAGATGTAGAGAAGCAGAGTTTCAGGATGATGCTGAAAGTTTCCATGGAATGTCTCTCTTGCTGACATTTTCCATATGTACAAAAGCAGAGTTTCACGATGATGCTGAAATCTGCCTTTCAATTTCGCTTTAGGTGATATTTTGCTGATGTGCAGAAGCAGAGTTTCAAGATTACGATGCAATCTGCCTGGCAATTTCTCTCTAGCTGACATTTTCCAGATGTACAGAAGCAGAGTTTCAGGATGATGCTGAAATCTGCTTTGTAATTTCTCTCCAGGTAACATTGTCCAGATGTGCAGAAGCCGAGTTTCAGGATGATGCTGAAAGTTTCCATGGAATGTCTCTCTTGCTGACATTTTCCATATGTACAAAAGCAGAGTTTCACGATGATGCTGAAATCTGCCTTTCAATTTCGCTTTAGGTGATATTTTGCTGATGTGCAGAAGCAGAGTTTCAAGATTACGATGCAATCTGCCTGGCAATTTCTCTCTACCTGACATTTTCCAGATGTGCAGAAGCAGAGTTTCAAGATTATGATGCAATCTGCCTTGCAATTTCTCTCTAGCTGACATTTTCCAGATGTGCAGAAGCAGAGTTTCAAGATTATGATGCAATCTGCCTGGCAATTTCTCTCCAGCTGACATTTTCCAGATGTGCAGAAGCAGAGTTTCACGATGATGATGCTGAAATCTACATTGCAATTTCTCTCCAGCTGACATTTTCCGGATGTGCAGATGCAGAGATTCAAGATTATGATGCAATCTGCCTTTCAATTTCTCTCTAGCTGACATTTTCCAGATGTGCAGAAGCAGAGTTTCAAGATTATCATGCAATCTGCCTTGCAATTTCTCTCTAGCTGACATTTTCCAGATGTGGAGAAGCAGAGTTTCAAGATTATGATGCAATCTGCCTGGCAATTTCTCTCTAGCTGACATTTTCCAGATGTGGAGAAGCAGAGTTTCAGGGTCATTTTGAAATCTGCTATGGAATTTCGCTCCAGATGACATTTTCCAGATGTGCAGAAGCAGAGTTTCAAGATTATGATGCAATCTGCCTTGCAATTTCTCTCTAGCTGACATTTTCCAGATGTAGAGAAGCAGAGTTTCAGGATGATGCTGAAAGTTTCCATGGAATGTCTCTCTTGCTGACATTTTCCATATGTACAAAAGCAGAGTTTCACGATGATGCTGAAATCTGCCTTTCAATTTCGCTTTAGGTGATATTTTGCTGATGTGCAGAAGCAGAGTTTCAAGATTACGATGCAATCTGCCTGGCAATTTCTCTCTAGCTGACATTTTCCAGATGTACAGAAGCAGAGTTTCAGGATGATGCTGAAATCTGCTTTGTAATTTCTCTCCAGGTAACATTGTCCAGATGTGCAGAAGCCGAGTTTCAGGATGATGCTGAAAGTTTCCATGGAATGTCTCTCTTGCTGACATTTTCCATATGTACAAAAGCAGAGTTTCACGATGATGCTGAAATCTGCCTTTCAATTTCGCTTTAGGTGATATTTTGCTGATGTGCAGAAGCAGAGTTTCAAGATTACGATGCAATCTGCCTGGCAATTTCTCTCTACCTGACATTTTCCAGATGTGCAGAAGCAGAGTTTCAAGATTATGATGCAATCTGCCTTGCAATTTCTCTCTAGCTGACATTTTCCAGATGTGCAGAAGCAGAGTTTCAAGATTATGATGCAATCTACATTGTAATTTCTCTCCAGCTGACATTTTCCAGATGTGCAGATGCAGAGTTTCAAGATTATGATGCAATTTGCCTTGCAATTTCTCTCTAGCTTAAAATTTTCCAAATGTGGAGAAGCAGAGTTTCAAGATTATGATGCAATCTGCCTTGCAATTTCTCTCCAGCTGACATTTTCCAGATGTGCAGAAGCAGAGTTTCACGATGATGATGCTGAAATCTACATTGCAATTTCTCTCCAGCTGACATTTTCCGGATGTGCAGATGCAGAGATTCAAGATTATGATGCAATCTGCCTTGCAATTTCTCTCTAGCTGACATTTTCCAGATGTGCAGAAGCAGAGTTTCAAGATTATCATGCAATCTGCCTTGCAATTTCTCTCTAGCTGACATTTTCCAGATATGCAGAAGCAGAGTTTCAAGATTATGATGCAATCTGCCTGGCAATTTCTCTCTAGCTGACATTTTCCAGATGTGGAGAAGCAGAGTTTCAGGGTCATTTTGAAATCTGCTATGGAATTTCGCTCCAGATGACATTTTCCAGATGTGCAGAAGCAGAGTTTCAAGATTATGATGCAATCTGCCTTGCAATTTCTCTCTAGCTGACATTTTCCAGATGTAGAGAAGCAGAGTTTCAGGATGATGCTGAAATCTGCTTTGTAATTTCTCTCCAGCTAACATTGTCCAGATGTGGAGAAGCCGAGTTTCAGGATGATGCTGAAAGTTTCCATGGAATGTCTCTCTTGCTGACATTTTCCATATGTACAAAAGCAGAGTTTCACGATGATGCTGAAATCTGCCTTTCAATTTCGCTTTAGGTGATATTTTGCTGATGTGCAGAAGCAGAGTTTCAAGATTACGATGCAATCTGCCTGGCAATTTCTCTCTACCTGACATTTTCCAGATGGGCAGAAGCAGAGTTTCAAGATTATGATGCAATCTGCCTTGCAATTTCTCTCTAGCTGACATTTTCCAGATGTGCAGAAGCAGAGTTTCAAGATTATGATGCAATCTGCCTGGCAATTTCTCTCCAGCTGACATTTTCCAGATGTGCAGAAGCAGAGTTTCACGATGATGATGCTGAAATCTACATTGCAATTTCTCTCCAGCTGACATTTTCCGGATGTGCAGATGCAGAGATTCAAGATTATGATGCAATCTGCCTTTCAATTTCTCTCTAGCTGACATTTTCCAGATGTGCAGAAGCAGAGTTTCAAGATTATCATGCAATCTGCCTTGCAATTTCTCTCTAGCTGACATTTTCCAGATATGCAGATGCAGAGATTCAAGATTATGATGCAATCTGCCTTTCAATTTCTCTCTAGCTGACATTTTCCAGATGTGCAGAAGCAGAGTTTCAAGATTATCATGCAATCTGCCTTGCAATTTCTCTCTAGCTGACATTTTCCAGATATGCAAAAGCAGAGTTTCAAGATTATGATGCAATCTGCTATGGAATTTCGCTCCAGATGACATTTTCGAGAAGTACAGAAGCAGAGTTTCAGGATGATGCAATTTGCCTTGCAATTTCTCTCCAGCTGACATTTTCCAGATGTGCAGAAGCAGAGTTTCACGATGATGATGCTGAAATCTGCCTTGCAATTTCTCTCCAGCTGACATTTTCCAGATGTGCAGAAGCAGATTTTCACGATGATGATGATGCAATCTGCCTTGCAATTTCTCTCTAGCTGACATTTTCCAGATGTGGAGAAGCAGAGTTTCAGGGTCATTTTGAAATCTGCTATGGAATTTCGCTCCAGATGACATTTTCCAGATGTGCAGATGCAGAGTTTCAAGATTATGATGCAATGTGCCTTGCAATTTCTCTCTAGCTGACATTTTCCATATGTACAAAACCAGAGTTTCAAGATTATGATGCAATCTGTTATGGAATTTCGCTCCAGATGACATTTTCCATATGTACAGAAGCAGAGTTTCAGGATGATGCAAGCTGCCTTGCAATTTCTCTCCAGCTGACATTTTCCAGATGTGCAGAAGCAGAGTTTCACGATGATGATGCTGAAATCTGCCTTGCAATTTCTCTCCAGCTGACATTTTCCAGATGTGCAGAAGCAGAGTTTCAAGATTGTGATGCAATCTGCCTTGCAATTTCTCTCTAGCTGACATTTTCCAGATGTGGAGAAGCAGAGTTTCAAGATTATGATGCAATCTGCCTTGCAATTTCTCTCTAGCTGACATTTTCCAGATGTGGAGAAGCAGAGTTTCAGGGTCATTTTTAAAACTGCTATGGAATTTCTCTCCAGCTGACATTTTCCAGATATGCAGAAGCAGAGTTTCAAGATTATGATGCAATCTGCCTTGCAATTTCTCACTAGCTTAAAATTTTCCAGATGTGCAGAAGCAGAGTTTCAATATTATGATGCAATCTGCCTTGCAATTTCTCTCCAGCTGACATTTTCCAGATGTGCAGAAGCAGAGTTTCACGATGATGATGCTGAAATCTACATTGCAATTTCTCTCCAGCTGACATTTTCCAGATGTGCAGATGCAGAGATTCAAGATTATGATGCAATCTGCCTTGCAATTTCTCTCTAGCTGACATTTTCCAGATGTGCAGAAGCAGAGTTTCAAGATTATGATGCAATCTGCCTTGCAATTTCTCTCTAACTGACATTTTCCAGATATGCAGAAGCAGAGTTTCAAGATTATGATGCAATCTGCCTTGCAATTTCTCTCCAGCTGACATTTTCCAGATGTGCAGTAGTAGAGTTTCACGATGATAATGCTGAAATCTGCCTTGCAATTTCTCTCCAGCTGACATTTTCCAGATGTGCAGAAGCAGAGTTTCACGATGATGATGATGCAATCTGCCTTGCAATTTATCTCTAGCTGACATTTTCCAGATGTGGAGAAGCAGAGTTTCAGGGTCATTTTGAAATCTGCTATGGAATTTCGCTCCAGATGACATTTTCCAGATGTGCAGACGCAGAGTTTCAAGATTATGATGCAATCTGCCTTGCAATTTCTCTCTAGCTGACATTTTCCATAAGTACAAAAGCAGAGTTTCAGGATTATGATGCAATCTGCTATAGAATTTCGCTCCAGATGACATTTTCGAGACGTACAGAAGCAGAGTTTCCGGATGATGCAATTTGCCTTGCAATTTCTCTCCAGATGACATTTTCCAGATGTTCAGAAGCAGAGTTTCACGATGATGATGCTGAAATCTGTCTTGCAATTTCTCTCCAGCTGACATTTTCCAGATGTGCAGAAGCAGAGTTTCGCGATGATGATGATGTAATCTGCCTTGCAATTTCTCTCCAGCTGACATTTTCCAGATGTGCAGAAGCAGAGTTTCACGATGATGATGCAATCTGCCTTGCAATTTCTCTCCAGCTGACATTTTCCAGATGTGCAGAAGCAGAGTTTCACGATGATGATGATGCAATCTGCCTTGCAATTTCTCTCTAGCTGACATTTTCCAGATGTGCAGAATCAGAGTTTCACGATGATGATGCAATCTGCCTTGCAATTTCTCTCTAGCTGACATTTTCCAGATGTGGAGAAGCAGAGTTTCAAGATTGTGATGCAATCTGCCTTGCAATTTCTCTCCAGCTGACATTTTCCAGATGTGCAGAAGCAGAGTTTCACGATGATGATGCAATCTTCATTGCAATTTCTCTCTAGCTGACATTTTCCAGATGTGCAGAAGCAGAGTTTCACGATGATGATGCTGAAATCTACATTGCAATTTCTCTCTAGCTGACATTTTCCAGATGTGGAGAAGCAGAGTTTCACGATGATGATGCTGAAATCTACATTGCAATTTCTCTCCAGCTGACATTTTCCAGATGTGCAGATGCAGAGATTCAAGATTATGATGCAATCTGCCTTGCAATTTCTCTCTAGCTGACATTTTCCAGATGTGCAGAAGCAGAGTTTCAAGATTATGATGCAATCTGCCTTGCAATTTCTCTCTAACTGACATTTTCCAGATATGCAGAAGCAGAGTTTCAAGATTATGATGCAATCTGCCTTGCAATTTCTCTCCAGCTGACATTTTCCAGATGTGCAGTAGTAGAGTTTCACGATGATGATGCTGAAATCTGCCTTGCAATTTCTCTCCAGCTGACATTTTCCAGATGTGCAGAAGCAGAGTTTCACGATGATGATGATGCAATCTGCCTTGCAATTTCTCTCTAGCTGACATTTTCCAGATGTGGAGAAGCAGAGTTTCAGGGTCATTTTGAAATCTGCTATGGAATTTCGCTCCAGATGACATTTTCCAGATGTGCAGACTCAGAGTTTCAAGATTTTGATGCAATCTGCCTTGCAATTTCTCTCTAGCTGACATTTTCCATAAGTACAAAAGCAGAGTTTCAAGATTATGATGCAATCTGCTATGGAATTTCGCTCCAGATGACATTTTCGAGACGTACAGAAGCAGAGTTTCAGGAGGATGCAATTTCCCTTGCAATTTCTCTCCAGCTGACATTTTCCAGATGTGCAGAAGCAGAGTTTCACGATGATGATGCTGAAATCTGTCTTGCAATTTCTCTCCAGCTGACATTTTCCAGATGTGCAGAAGCAGAGTTTCACGATGATGATGATGCAATCTGCCTTGCAATTTCTCTCTAGCTGACATTTTCCAGATGTGGAGAAGCAGAGTTTCAAGATTGTGATGCAATCTGCCTTGCAATTTCTCTCCAGCTGACATTTTCCAGATGTGCAGATGCAGAGTTTCACGATGATGATGCAATCTTCCTTGCAATTTCTCTCTAGCTGACATTTTCCAGATGTGCAGAAGCAGAGTTTCAAGATTATGATGCAATCTGCCTGGCAATTTCTCTCTAGCTGACATTTTTCAGATGTGGAGAAGCAGAGTTTCAAGATTATGATGCAATCTGCCTTGCAATTTCTCTCTAGCTGACATTTTCCAGATATGCAGAAGCAGAGTTTCAGGGTCATTTTGAAATCTGCTATGGAATTTCGCTCCAGATGACATTTTCCAGATGTGCAGACGCAGAGTTTCAAGATTATGATGCAATCTGCCTTGCAATTTCTCTCTAGCTGACATTTTCCAGATGTACAAAAGCAGAGTTTCAAGATTATGATGCAATCTGCTATGGAATTTCGCTCCAGATGACATTTTCGAGATGTACAGAAGCAGAGTTTCAGGATGATGCAATTTGCCTTGCAATTTCTCTCCAGCTGACATTTTCCAGATGTGCAGAAGCAGAGTTTCACGATGATGATGCTGAAATCTGCCTTGCAATTTCTCTCCAGCTGACATTTTCCAGATGTGCAGAAGCAGAGTTTCACGATGATGATGCTGAAATCTGCCTTGCAATTTCTCTCCAGCTGACATTTTCCAGATGTGCAGAAGCAGATTTTCACGATGATGATGATGCAATCTGCCTGGCAATTTCTCTCTAGCTGACATTTTCCAGATGTACAGAAGCAGAGTTTCAGGATGATGCTGAAATCTGCTTTGTAATTTCTCTCCAGGTAACATTGTCCAGATGTGCAGAAGCCGAGTTTCAGGATGATGCTGAAAGTTTCCATGGAATGTCTCTCTTGCTGACATTTTCCATATGTACAAAAGCAGAGTTTCACGATGATGCTGAAATCTGCCTTTCAATTTCGCTTTAGGTGATATTTTCCTGATGTGCAGAAGCAGAGTTTCAAGATTACGATGCAATCTGCCTTGCAATTTCTCTCTAGCTGACATTTTCCAGATGTGCAGAAGCAGAGTTTCAGGGTTATTTTGAAATCTGCTATGGAATTTCGCTCCAGATGACATTTTCCAGATGTGCAGAAGCAGAGTTCCAGGATTACGCTGAAATCTGCCTTGCAATTTCTCTCTAGCTGACATTTTCCAGATGTGCAGATGCAGAGATTCAAGATTATGATGCAATCTGCCTTGCAATTTCTCTCTAGCTGACATTTTCCAGATGTGCAGAAGCAGAGTTTCAAGATTATGATGCAATCTGCCTTGCAATTTCTCTCTAGCTGACATTTTCCAGATATACAGAAGCAGAGTTTCAGGGTCATTTTGAAATCTGCTATCGAATTTCGCTCCAGATGACATTTTCCAGATGTGCAGACGCAGAGTTTCAAGATTATGATGCAATCTGCCTTGCAATTTCTCTCTAGCTGACATTTTCCAGATGTACAAAAGCAGAGTTTCAAGATTATGATGCAATCTGCTATGGAATTTCGCTCCAGATGACATTTTCGAGATGTACAGAAGCAGAGTTTCAGGATGATGCAATTTGCCTTGCAATTTCTCTCCAGCTGACATTTTCCATATGTGCAGAAGCAGAGTTTCACGATGATGATGCTGAAATCTGCCTTGCAATTTCTCTCCAGCTGACATTTTCCAGATGTGCAGAAGCAGATTTTCACGATGATGATGATGCAATCTGCCTTGCAATTTCTCTCTAGCTGACATTTTCCAGATGTGGAGAAGCAGAGTTTCAAGATTATGATGCAATCTGCCTTGCAATTTCTCTCTAGCTGACATTTTCCAGATGTGGAGAAGCAGAGTTTCAGGGTCATTTTGAAATCTGCTATGGAATTTCGCTCCAGATGACATTTTCCAGATGTGCAGATGCAGAGTTTCAAGATTATGATGCAATGTGCCTTGCAATTTCTCTCTAGCTGACATTTTCCATATGTACAAAACCAGAGTTTCAAGATTATGATGCAATCTGTTATGGAATTTCGCTCCAGATGACATTTTCCATATGTACAGAAGCAGAGTTTCAGGATGATGCAAGCTGCCTTGCAATTTCTCTCCAGCTGACATTTTCCAGATGTGCAGAAGCAGAGTTTCACGATGATGATGCTGAAATCTGCCTTGCAATTTCTCTCCAGCTGACATTTTCCAGATGTGCAGAAGCAGAGTTTCAAGATTGTGATGCAATCTGCCTTGCAATTTCTCTCTAGCTGACATTTTCCAGATGTGGAGAAGCAGAGTTTCAAGATTATGATGCAATCTGCCTTGCAATTTCTCTCTAGCTGACATTTTCCAGATGTGGAGAAGCAGAGTTTCAGGGTCATTTTGAAATCTGCTATGGAATTTCTCTCCAGCTGACATTTTCCAGATATGCAGAAGCAGAGTTTCAAGATTATGATGCAATCTGCCTTGCAATTTCTCACTAGCTTAAAATTTTCCAGATGTGCAGAAGCAGAGTTTCAATATTATGATGCAATCTCCCTTGCAATTTCTCTCCAGCTGACATTTTCCAGATGTGCAGAAGCAGAGTTTCACGATGATGATGCTGAAATCTACATTGCAATTTCTCTCCAGCTGACATTTTCCAGATGTGCAGAAGCAGAGTTTCAAGATTATGATGCAATCTGCCTGGCAATTTCTCTCTAGCTGACATTTTTCAGATGTGGAGAAGCAGAGTTTCAAGATTATGATGCAATCTGCCTTGCAATTTCTCTCTAGCTGACATTTTCCAGATATGCAGAAGCAGAGTTTCAGGGTCATTTTGAAATCTGCTATGTAATTTCGCTCCAGATGACATTTTCCAGATGTGCAGACGCAGAGTTTCAAGATTATGATGCAATCTGCCTTGCAATTTCTCTCTAGCTGACATTTTCCAGATGTACAAAAGCAGAGTTTCAAGATTATGATGCAATCTGCTATGGAATTTCGCTCCAGATGACATTTTCGAGATGTACAGAAGCAGAGTTTCAGGATGATGCAATTTGCCTTGCAATTTCTCTCCAGCTGACATTTTCCAGATGTGCAGAAGCAGAGTTTCACGATGATGATGCTGAAATCTGCCTTGCAATTTCTCTCCAGCTGACATTTTCCAGATGTGCAGAAGCAGATTTTCACGATGATGATGATGCAATCTGCCTTGCAATTTCTCTCTAGCTGACATTTTCCAGATGTGGAGAAGCAGAGTTTCAAGATTATGATGCAATCTGCCTTGCAATTTCTCTCTAGCTGACATTTTCCAGATGTGGAGAAGCAGAGTTTCAGGGTCATTTTGAAATCTGCTATGGAATTTCGCTCCAGATGACATTTTCCAGATGTGCAGATGCAGAGTTTCAAGATTATGATGCAATGTGCCTTGCAATTTCTCTCTAGCTGACATTTTCCATATGTACAAAACCAGAGTTTCAAGATTATGATGCAATCTGTTATGGAATTTCGCTCCAGATGACATTTTCCATATGTACAGAAGCAGAGTTTCAGGATGATGCAAGCTGCCTTGCAATTTCTCTCCAGCTGACATTTTCCAGATGTGCAGAAGCAGAGTTTCACGATGATGATGCTGAAATCTGCCTTGCAATTTCTCTCCAGCTGACATTTTCCAGATGTGCAGAAGCAGAGTTTCAAGATTGTGATGCAATCTGCCTTGCAATTTCTCTCTAGCTGACATTTTCCAGATGTGGAGAAGCAGAGTTTCAAGATTATGATGCAATCTGCCTTGCAATTTCTCTCTAGCTGACATTTTCCAGATGTGGAGAAGCAGAGTTTCAGGGTCATTTTGAAATCTGCTATGGAATTTCTCTCCAGCTGACATTTTCCAGATATGCAGAAGCAGAGTTTCAAGATTATGATGCAATCTGCCTTGCAATTTCTCACTAGCTTAAAATTTTCCAGATGTGCAGAAGCAGAGTTTCAATATTATGATGCAATCTCCCTTGCAATTTCTCTCCAGCTGACATTTTCCAGATGTGCAGAAGCAGAGTTTCACGATGATGATGCTGAAATCTACATTGCAATTTCTCTCCAGCTGACATTTTCCAGATGTGCAGAAGCAGAGTTTCAAGATTATGATGCAATCTGCCTGGCAATTTCTCTCTAGCTGACATTTTTCAGATGTGGAGAAGCAGAGTTTCAAGATTATGATGCAATCTGCCTTGCAATTTCTCTCTAGCTGACATTTTCCAGATATGCAGAAGCAGAGTTTCAGGGTCATTTTGAAATCTGCTATGTAATTTCGCTCCAGATGACATTTTCCAGATGTGCAGACGCAGAGTTTCAAGATTATGATGCAATCTGCCTTGCAATTTCTCTCTAGCTGACATTTTCCAGATGTACAAAAGCAGAGTTTCAAGATTATGATGCAATCTGCTATGGAATTTCGCTCCAGATGACATTTTCGAGATGTACAGAAGCAGAGTTTCAGGATGATGCAATTTGCCTTGCAATTTCTCTCCAGCTGACATTTTCCAGATGTGCAGAAGCAGAGTTTCACGATGATGATGCTGAAATCTGCCTTGCAATTTCTCTCCAGCTGACATTTTCCAGATGTGCAGAAGCAGAGTTTCAAGATTGTGATGCAATCTGCCTTGCAATTTCTCTCTAGCTGACATTTTCCAGATGTGGAGAAGCAGAGTTTCAAGATTATGATGCAATCTGCCTTGCAATTTCTCTCTAGCTGACATTTTCCAGATGTGGAGAAGCAGAGTTTCAGGGTCATTTTTAAAACTGCTATGGAATTTCTCTCCAGCTGACATTTTCCAGATATGCAGAAGCAGAGTTTCAAGATTATGATGCAATCTGCCTTGCAATTTCTCACTAGCTTAAAATTTTCCAGATGTGCAGAAGCAGAGTTTCAATATTATGATGCAATCTGCCTTGCAATTTCTCTCCAGCTGACATTTTCCAGATGTGCAGAAGCAGAGTTTCACGATGATGATGCTGAAATCTACATTGCAATTTCTCTCCAGCTGACATTTTCCAGATGTGCAGATGCAGAGATTCAAGATTATGATGCAATCTGCCTTGCAATTTCTCTCTAGCTGACATTTTCCAGATGTGCAGAAGCAGAGTTTCAAGATTATGATGCAATCTGCCTTGCAATTTCTCTCTAACTGACATTTTCCAGATATGCAGAAGCAGAGTTTCAAGATTATGATGCAATCTGCCTTGCAATTTCTCTCCAGCTGACATTTTCCAGATGTGCAGTAGTAGAGTTTCACGATGATAATGCTGAAATCTGCCTTGCAATTTCTCTCCAGCTGACATTTTCCAGATGTGCAGAAGCAGAGTTTCACGATGATGATGATGCAATCTGCCTTGCAATTTATCTCTAGCTGACATTTTCCAGATGTGGAGAAGCAGAGTTTCAGGGTCATTTTGAAATCTGCTATGGAATTTCGCTCCAGATGACATTTTCCAGATGTGCAGACGCAGAGTTTCAAGATTATGATGCAATCTGCCTTGCAATTTCTCTCTAGCTGACATTTTCCATAAGTACAAAAGCAGAGTTTCAGGATTATGATGCAATCTGCTATAGAATTTCGCTCCAGATGACATTTTCGAGACGTACAGAAGCAGAGTTTCCGGATGATGCAATTTGCCTTGCAATTTCTCTCCAGATGACATTTTCCAGATGTGCAGAAGCAGAGTTTCGCGATGATGATGATGTAATCTGCCTTGCAATTTCTCTCCAGCTGACATTTTCCAGATGTGCAGAAGCAGAGTTTCACGATGATGATGCAATCTGCCTTGCAATTTCTCTCCAGCTGACATTTTCCAGATGTGCAGAAGCAGAGTTTCACGATGATGATGATGCAATCTGCCTTGCAATTTCTCTCTAGCTGACATTTTCCAGATGTGCAGAATCAGAGTTTCACGATGATGATGCAATCTGCCTTGCAATTTCTCTCTAGCTGACATTTTCCAGATGTGGAGAAGCAGAGTTTCAAGATTGTGATGCAATCTGCCTTGCAATTTCTCTCCAGCTGACATTTTCCAGATGTGCAGAAGCAGAGTTTCACGATGATGATGCAATCTTCATTGCAATTTCTCTCTAGCTGACATTTTCCAGATGTGCAGAAGCAGAGTTTCACGATGATGATGCTGAAATCTACATTGCAATTTCTCTCTAGCTGACATTTTCCAGATGTGGAGAAGCAGAGTTTCACGATGATGATGCTGAAATCTACATTGCAATTTCTCTCCAGCTGACATTTTCCAGATGTGCAGAAGCAGAGTTTCAAGATTATGATGCAATCTGCCTTGCAATTTCTCACTAGCTTAAAATTTTCCAGATGTGCAGAAGCAGAGTTTCAATATTATGATGCAATCTCCCTTGCAATTTCTCTCCAGCTGACATTTTCCAGATGTGCAGAAGCAGAGTTTCACGATGATGATGCTGAAATCTACATTGCAATTTCTCTCCAGCTGACATTTTCCAGATGTGCAGAAGCAGAGTTTCAAGATTATGATGCAATCTGCCTGGCAATTTCTCTCTAGCTGACATTTTTCAGATGTGGAGAAGCAGAGTTTCAAGATTATGATGCAATCTGCCTTGCAATTTCTCTCTAGCTGACATTTTCCAGATATGCAGAAGCAGAGTTTCAGGGTCATTTTGAAATCTGCTATGTAATTTCGCTCCAGATGACATTTTCCAGATGTGCAGACGCAGAGTTTCAAGATTATGATGCAATCTGCCTTGCAATTTCTCTCTAGCTGACATTTTCCAGATGTACAAAAGCAGAGTTTCAAGATTATGATGCAATCTGCTATGGAATTTCGCTCCAGATGACATTTTCGAGATGTACAGAAGCAGAGTTTCAGGATGATGCAATTTGCCTTGCAATTTCTCTCCAGCTGACATTTTCCAGATGTGCAGAAGCAGAGTTTCACGATGATGATGCTGAAATCTGCCTTGCAATTTCTCTCCAGCTGACATTTTCCAGATGTGCAGAAGCAGAGTTTCAAGATTGTGATGCAATCTGCCTTGCAATTTCTCTCTAGCTGACATTTTCCAGATGTGGAGAAGCAGAGTTTCAAGATTATGATGCAATCTGCCTTGCAATTTCTCTCTAGCTGACATTTTCCAGATGTGGAGAAGCAGAGTTTCAGGGTCATTTTTAAAACTGCTATGGAATTTCTCTCCAGCTGACATTTTCCAGATATGCAGAAGCAGAGTTTCAAGATTATGATGCAATCTGCCTTGCAATTTCTCACTAGCTTAAAATTTTCCAGATGTGCAGAAGCAGAGTTTCAATATTATGATGCAATCTGCCTTGCAATTTCTCTCCAGCTGACATTTTCCAGATGTGCAGAAGCAGAGTTTCACGATGATGATGCTGAAATCTACATTGCAATTTCTCTCCAGCTGACATTTTCCAGATGTGCAGATGCAGAGATTCAAGATTATGATGCAATCTGCCTTGCAATTTCTCTCTAGCTGACATTTTCCAGATGTGCAGAAGCAGAGTTTCAAGATTATGATGCAATCTGCCTTGCAATTTCTCTCTAACTGACATTTTCCAGATATGCAGAAGCAGAGTTTCAAGATTATGATGCAATCTGCCTTGCAATTTCTCTCCAGCTGACATTTTCCAGATGTTGAGAAGCAGAGTTTCAGGATGATGCTGAAATCTGCTTTGTAATTTCTCTCCAGCTAACATTGTCCAGATGTGTAGAAGCCGAGTTTCAGGATGATGCTGAAAGTTTCCATGGAATGTCTCTCTTGCTGACATTTTCCATATGTACAAAAGCAGAGTTTCAAGATTATGATGCAATGTGCCTTGCAATTTCTCTCCAGCTGACATTTTCCAGATGTGCAGTAGTAGAGTTTCACGATGATAATGCTGAAATCTGCCTTGCAATTTCTCTCCAGCTGACATTTTCCAGATGTGCAGAAGCAGAGTTTCACGATGATGCTGAAATCTGCTTTGTAATTTCTCTCCAGCTAACATTGTCCAGATGTGTAGAAGCCGAGTTTCAGGATGATGCTGAAAGTTTCCATGGAATGTCTCTCTTGCTGACATTTTCCATATGTACAAAAGCAGAGTTTCAAGATTATGATGCAATCTGCCTTGCAATTTCTCTCCAGCTGACATTTTCCAGATGTGCAGTAGTAGAGTTTCACGATGATAATGCTGAAATCTGCCTTGCAATTTCTCTCCAGCTGACATTTTCCAGATGTGCAGAAGCAGAGTTTCACGATGATGATGATGCAATCTGCCTTGCAATTTATCTCTAGCTGACATTTTCCAGATGTGGAGAAGCAGAGTTTCAGGGTCATTTTGAAATCTGCTATGGAATTTCGCTCCAGATGACATTTTCCAGATGTGCAGACGCAGAGTTTCAAGATTATGATGCAATCTGCCTTGCAATTTCTCTCTAGCTGACATTTTCCATAAGTACAAAAGCAGAGTTTCAGGATTATGATGCAATCTGCTATAGAATTTCGCTCCAGATGACATTTTCGAGACGTACAGAAGCAGAGTTTCCGGATGATGCAATTTGCCTTGCAATTTCTCTCCAGATGACATTTTCCAGATGTGCAGAAGCAGAGTTTCACGATGATGATGCTGAAATCTGTCTTGCAATTTCTCTCCAGCTGACATTTTCCAGATGTGCAGAAGCAGAGTTTCGCGATGATGATGATGTAATCTGCCTTGCAATTTCTCTCCAGCTGACATTTTCCAGATGTGCAGAAGCAGAGTTTCACGATGATGATGATGCAATCTGCCTTGCAATTTCTCTCTAGCTGACATTTTCCAGATGTGCAGAATCAGAGTTTCACGATGATGATGCAATCTGCCTTGCAATTTCTCTCTAGCTGACATTTTCCAGATGTGGAGAAGCAGAGTTTCAAGATTGTGATGCAATCTGCCTTGCAATTTCTCTCCAGCTGACATTTTCCAGATGTGCAGAAGCAGAGTTTCACGATGATGATGCAATCTTCATTGCAATTTCTCTCTAGCTGACATTTTCCAGATGTGCAGAAGCAGAGTTTCACGATGATGATGCTGAAATCTACATTGCAATTTCTCTCTAGCTGACATTTTCCAGATGTGGAGAAGCAGAGTTTCACGATGATGATGCTGAAATCTACATTGCAATTTCTCTCCAGCTGACATTTTCCAGATGTGCAGATGCAGAGATTCAAGATTATGATGCAATCTGCCTTGCAATTTCTCTCTAGCTGACATTTTCCAGATGTGCAGAAGCAGAGTTTCAAGATTATGATGCAATCTGCCTTGCCATTTCTCTCTAACTGACATTTTCCAGATATGCAGAAGCAGAGTTTCAAGATTATGATGCAATCTGCCTTGCAATTTCTCTCCAGCTGACATTTTCCAGATGTGCAGTAGTAGAGTTTCACGATGATGATGCTGAAATCTGCCTTGCAATTTCTCTCCAGCTGACATTTTCCAGATGTGCAGAAGCAGAGTTTCACGATGATGATGATGCAATCTGCCTTGCAATTTCTCTCTAGCTGACATTTTCCAGATGTGGAGAAGCAGAGTTTCAGGGTCATTTTGAAATCTGCTATGGAATTTCGCTCCAGATGACATTTTCCAGATGTGCAGACGCAGAGTTTCAAGATTATGATGCAATCTGCCTTGCAATTTCTCTCTAGCTGACATTTTCCATAAGTACAAAAGCAGAGTTTCAAGATTATGATGCAATCTGCTATGGAATTTCGCTCCAGATGACATTTTCGAGACGTACAGAAGCAGAGTTTCAGGAGGATGCAATTTCCCTTGCAATTTCTCTCCAGCTGACATTTTCCAGATGTGCAGAAGCAGAGTTTCACGATGATGATGCTGAAATCTGTCTTGCAATTTCTCTCCAGCTGACATTTTCCAGATGTGCAGAAGCAGAGTTTCACGATGATGATGATGCAATCTGCCTTGCAATTTCTCTCTAGCTGACATTTTCCAGATGTGGAGAAGCAGAGTTTCAAGATTGTGATGCAATCTGCCTTGCAATTTCTCTCCAGCTGACATTTTCCAGATGTGCAGATGCAGAGTTTCACGATGATGATGCAATCTTCCTTGCAATTTCTCTCTAGCTGACATTTTCCAGATGTGCAGAAGCAGAGTTTCAAGATTATGATGCAATCTGCCTGGCAATTTCTCTCTAGCTGACATTTTTCAGATGTGGAGAAGCAGAGTTTCAAGATTATGATGCAATCTGCCTTGCAATTTCTCTCTAGCTGACATTTTCCAGATATGCAGAAGCAGAGTTTCAGGGTCATTTTGAAATCTGCTATGGAATTTCGCTCCAGATGACATTTTCCAGATGTGCAGACGCAGAGTTTCAAGATTATGATGCAATCTGCCTTGCAATTTCTCTCTAGCTGACATTTTCCAGATGTACAAAAGCAGAGTTTCAAGATTATGATGCAATCTGCTATGGAATTTCGCTCCAGATGACATTTTCGAGATGTACAGAAGCAGAGTTTCAGGATGATGCAATTTGCCTTGCAATTTCTCTCCAGCTGACATTTTCCAGATGTGCAGAAGCAGAGTTTCACGATGATGATGCTGAAATCTGCCTTGCAATTTCTCTCCAGCTGACATTTTCCAGATGTGCAGAAGCAGAGTTTCACGATGATGATGCTGAAATCTGCCTTGCAATTTCTCTCCAGCTGACATTTTCCAGATGTGCAGAAGCAGATTTTCACGATGATGATGATGCAATCTGCCTGGCAATTTCTCTCTAGCTGACATTTTCCAGATGTACAGAAGCAGAGTTTCAGGATGATGCTGAAATCTGCTTTGTAATTTCTCTCCAGGTAACATTGTCCAGATGTGCAGAAGCCGAGTTTCAGGATGATGCTGAAAGTTTCCATGGAATGTCTCTCTTGCTGACATTTTCCATATGTACAAAAGCAGAGTTTCACGATGATGCTGAAATCTGCCTTTCAATTTCGCTTTAGGTGATATTTTCCTGATGTGCAGAAGCAGAGTTTCAAGATTACGATGCAATCTGCCTTGCAATTTCTCTCTAGCTGACATTTTCCAGATGTGCAGAAGCAGAGTTTCAGGGTTATTTTGAAATCTGCTATGGAATTTCGCTCCAGATGACATTTTCCAGATGTGCAGAAGCAGAGTTCCAGGATTACGCTGAAATCTGCCTTGCAATTTCACTCTAGCTGACATTTTCCAGATGTGCAGATGCAGAGATTCAAGATTATGATGCAATCTGCCTTGCAATTTCTCTCTAGCTGACATTTTCCAGATGTGCAGAAGCAGAGTTTCAAGATTATGATGCAATCTGCCTTGCAATTTCTCTCTAGCTGACATTTTCCAGATATACAGAAGCAGAGTTTCAGGGTCATTTTGAAATCTGCTATCGAATTTCGCTCCAGATGACATTTTCCAGATGTGCAGACGCAGAGTTTCAAGATTATGATGCAATCTGCCTTGCAATTTCTCTCTAGCTGACATTTTCCAGATGTACAAAAGCAGAGTTTCAAGATTATGATGCAATCTGCTATGGAATTTCGCTCCAGCTGACATTTTCGAGATGTACAGAAGCAGAGTTTCAGGATGATGCAATTTGCCTTGCAATTTCTCTCCAGCTGACATTTTCCAGATGTGCAGAAGCAGAGTTTCACGATGATGATGCTGAAATCTGCCTTGCAATTTCTCTCCAGCTGACATTTTCCAGATGTGCAGAAGCAGAGTTTCACGATGATGATGCTGAAATCTGCCTTGCAATTTCTCTCCAGCTGACATTTTCCAGATGTGCAGAAGTAGAGTTTCACGATGATGATGCTGAAATCTGCCTTGCAATTTCTCTCCAGCTGACATTTTCCAGATGTGCAGAAGCAGATTTTCACGATGATGATGATGCAATCTGCCTGGCAATTTCTCTCTAGCTGACATTTTCCAGATGTACAGAAGCAGAGTTTCAGGATGATGCTGAAATCTGCTTTGTAATTTCTCTCCAGGTAACATTGTCCAGATGTGCAGAAGCCGAGTTTCAGGATGATGCTGAAAGTTTCCATGGAATGTCTCTCTTGCTGACATTTTCCATATGTACAAAAGCAGAGTTTCACGATGATGCTGAAATCTGCCTTTCAATTTCGCTTTAGGTGATATTTTCCTGATGTGCAGAAGCAGAGTTTCAAGATTACGATGCAATCTGCCTTGCAATTTCTCTCTAGCTGACATTTTCCAGATGTGCAGAAGCAGAGTTTCAGGGTTATTTTGAAATCTGCTATGGAATTTCGCTCCAGATGACATTTTCCAGATGTGCAGAAGCAGAGTTCCAGGATTACGCTGAAATCTGCCTTGCAATTTCACTCTAGCTGACATTTTCCAGATGTGCAGATGCAGAGATTCAAGATTATGATGCAATCTGCCTTGCAATTTCTCTCTAGCTGACATTTTCCAGATGTGCAGAAGCAGAGTTTCCAGATTATGATGCAATCTGCCTTGCAATTTCTCTCTAGCTGACATTTTCCAGATATACAGAAGCAGAGTTTCAGTGTCATTTTGAAATCTGCTATCGAATTTCGCTCCAGATGACATTTTCCAGATGTGCAGACGCAGAGTTTCAAGATTATGATGCAATCTGCCTTGCAATTTCTCTCTAGCTGACATTTTCCAGATGTACAAAAGCAGAGTTTCAAGATTATGATGCAATCTGCTATGGAATTTCGCTCCAGCTGACATTTTCGAGATGTACAGAAGCAGAGTTTCAGGATGATGCAATTTGCCTTGCAATTTCTCTCCAGCTGACATTTTCCAGATGTGCAGAAGCAGAGTTTCACGATGATGATGCTGAAATCTGCCTTGCAATTTCTCTCCAGCTGACATTTTCCAGATGTGCAGAAGCAGAGTTTCACGATGATGATGCTGAAATCTGCCTTGCAATTTCTCTCCAGCTGACATTTTCCAGATGTGCAGGAGCAGATTTTCACGATGATGATGATGCAATCTGCCTTGCAATTTCTCTCTAGCTGACATTTTCCAGATGTGGAGAAGCAGAGTTTCAAGATTATGATGCAATCTGCCCTGCAATTTCTCTCTAGCTGACATTTTCCAGATGTGGAGAAGCAGAGTTTCAGGGTCATTTTGAAATCTGCTATGGAATTTCGCTCCAGATGACATTTTCCAGATGTGCAGATGCAGAGTTTCAAGATTATGATGCAATGTGCCTTGCAATTTCTCTCTAGCTGACATTTTCCATATGTACAAAACCAGAGTTTCAAGATTATGATGCAATCTGTTATGGAATTTCGCTCCAGATGACATTTTCCATATGTACAGAAGCAGAGTTTCAGGATGATGCAAGCTGCCTTGCAATTTCTCTCCAGCTGACATTTTCCAGATGTGCAGAAGCAGAGTTTCACGATGATGATGCTGAAATCTGCCTTGCAATTTCTCTCCAGCTGACATTTTCCAGATGTGCAGAAGCAGAGTTTCAAGATTGTGATGCAATCTGCCTTGCAATTTCTCTCTAGCTGACATTTTCCAGATGTGGAGAAGCAGAGTTTCAAGATTATGATGCAATCTGCCTTGCAATTTCTCTCTAGCTGACATTTTCCAGATGTGGAGAAGCAGAGTTTCAGGGTCATTTTGAAATCTGCTATGGAATTTCTCTCCAGCTGACATTTTCCAGATATGCAGAAGCAGAGTTTCAAGATTATGATGCAATCTGCCTTGCAATTTCTCACTAGCTTAAAATTTTCCAGATGTGCAGAAGCAGAGTTTCAATATTATGATGCAATCTGCCTTGCAATTTCTCTCCAGCTGACATTTTCCAGATGTGCAGTAGTAGAGTTTCACGATGATGATGCTGAAATCTGCCTTGCAATTTCTCTCCAGCTGACATTTTCCAGATGTGCAGAAGCAGAGTTTCAAGATTATGATGCAATCTGCCTTGCAATTTCTCTCTAACTGACATTTTCCAGATATGCAGAAGCAGAGTTTCAAGATTATGATGCAATCTGCCTTGCAATTTCTCTCCAGCTGACATTTTCCAGATGTGCAGTAGTAGAGTTTCACGATGATGATGCTGAAAGCTGCCTTGCAATTTCTCTCCAGCTGACATTTTCCAGATGTGCAGAAGCAGAGTTTCACGATGATGATGATGCAATCTGCCTTGCAATTTCTCTCTAGCTGACATTTTCCAGATGTGGAGAAGCAGAGTTTCAGGGTCATTTTGAAATCTGCTATGGAATTTCGCTCCAGATGACATTTTCCAGATGTGCAGACGCAGAGTTTCAAGATTATGATGCAATCTGCCTTGCAATTTCTCTCTAGCTGACATTTTCCATATGTACAAAAGCAGAGTTTCAATATTATGATGCAATCTGCCTTGCAATTTCTCTCCAGCTGACATTTTCCAGATGTGCAGAAGCAGAGTTTCACGATGATGATGCTGAAATCTACATTGCAATTTCTCTCCAGCTGACATTTTCGAGATGTGCAGATGCAGAGATTCAAGATTATGATGCAATCTGCCTTGCAATTTCTCTCTAGCTGACATTTTCCAGATGTGCAGAAGCAGAGTTTCAAGATTATGATGCAATCTGCCTTGCAATTTCTCTCTAGCTGACATTTTCCAGATGTTGAGAAGCAGAGTTTCAGGATGATGCTGAAATCTGCTTTGTAATTTCTCTCCAGCTAACATTGTCCAGATGTGTAGAAGCCGAGTTTCAGGATGATGCTGAAAGTTGCCATGGAATGTCTCTCTTGCTGACATTTTCCATATGTACAAAAGCAGAGTTTCAAGATTATGATGCAATGTGCCTTGCAATTTCTCTCTAGCTGACATTTTCCAGATGTGCAGAAGCAGAGTTTCAAGATTATGATGCAATCTGCCTTGAAATTTCTCTCTAGCTTAAAATTTTCCAGATGTGCAGAAGCAGAGTTTCAAGATTATGATGCAATCTGCCTTGCAATTTCTCTCTAGCTGACAGTTTCCAGATGTGCAGAAGCAGAGTTTCAAGATTATGATGCAATCTGCTGTGGAATTTCTCTCTAGCTGACATTTTCCAGATGTGCAGAAGCAGAGTTTCAAGATTATGATGCAATCTGCCTTGCAATTCCTCTCTAGCTGACATTTTCCAGATGTTGAGAAGCAGACTTTCAGGATGATGCTGAAATCTGCTTTGTAATTTCTCTCCAGCTAACATTGTCCACATGTGTAGAAGCCGAGTTTCACGATAATGATGCTGAAATCTACATTACAATTTCTCTCCAGCTGACATTTTCCAGATGTGCAGAAGCAGAGTTCCAGGGTTATTTTGAAATCTGCTATGGAATTTCGCTCCAGATGACATTTTCCAGATGTGCAGAAGCAGAGTTCCAGGATTACGCTGAAATCTGCTTTGTAATTTCTCTCCAGGTAAAATTTTCCAGATGTGCAGAAGCCGAGTTTCAGTATGATGCTGAAAGTTGCCATGGAATGTCTCTCTTGCTGACATTTTCCATATGTACAAAAGCAGAGTTTCACGATGATGCTGAAATCTGCCTTGCAATTTCTCTCTAGCTGACATTTTCCAGATGTGCAGAAGCAGAGTTTCAAGATTATGATGCAATCTGCCTTGCAATTTCTCTCTAGCTGACATTTTCCAAATGTTGAGAAGCAAAGTTTCAGGATGATGCTGAAATCTGCTTTGTAATTTCTCTCCAGCTAACATTGTCCAGATGTGTAGAAGCCGAGTTTCAGGATGATGCTGAAAGTTTCCATGGAATGTCTCTCTTGCTGACATTTTCCATATGTACAAAAGCAGAGTTTCACGATGATGCTGAAATCTGCCTTTCAATTCCGCTTTAGGTGATATTTTCCTGATGTGCAGAAGCCGAGTTTCAAGATTACGATGCAATCTGCCTTGCAATTTCTCTCTAGCTGACATTTTCCAGATGTGCAGAAGCAGAGTTTCAAGATTATGATGCAATCTGCCTTGCAATTTCTCTCCAGCTGACATTTTCCAGATGTGCAGATGCAGAGATTCAAGATTATGATGCAATCTGACTTGCAATTTCTCTCTAGCTGACATTTTCCAGATGTGCAGAAGCAGAGTTTCAAGATTATGATGCAATCTGCCTTGCAATTTCTCTCTAGCTGACATTTTCCAGATGTGCAGAAGCAGAGTTTCAAGATTATGATGCAATCTGCCTTGCACTTTCTCTCCAGCTGACATTTTCCATATGAACAAAAGCAGAGTTTCCAGATTATGACGCAATCTGCTATGGAATTTCGCTCCAGCTGACATTTTCGAGATGTACAGAAGCAGAGTTTCACGATGATGATGCTGAAATCTGCCTTGCAATTTCTCTCCAGCTGACATTTTCCAGATGTGCAGAAGCAGAGTTTCACGATGATGATGATGCAATCTGCCTTGCAATTTCTCTCTAGCTGACATTTTCCAGATGTGGAGAAACAGAGTTTCAGGGTCATTTTGAAATCTGCTATGGAATTTCAATCCAGATGACATTTTCCAGATGTGCAGAAGCAGAGTTTCAAGATTATGATGCAATCTGCCTTGCAATTTCTCTCTATTTGACATTTTCCAGATGTGCAGAAGCAGAGTTTCAGGGTTATTTTGAAATCTGCTATGGAATTTCGCTCCAGATGACATTTTCCAGATGTGCAGAAGCAGAGTTTCAGGATTACGCTGAAATCTGCCTTGCAATTTCTCTCTAGCTGACATTTTCCAGATGTGCAGAAGCAGAGTTTCAGGATTACGCTGAAATCTGCCTTGCAATTTCTCTCTAGCTGACATTTTCCAGATGTTGAGAAGCAGAGTTTCAGGATGATGCTGAAATCTGCTTTGTAATTTCTCTCCAGCTAACATTGTCCAGATTGTAGAAGCCGAGTTTCAGGATGATGCTGAAAGTTTCCATGGAATGTCTCTCTTGCTGACATTTTCCATATGTACAAAAGCAGAGTTTCACGATGATGCTGAAATCTGCCTTGCAATTTCTCTCTAGCTGACATTTTCCAGATGTGCAGAAGCAGAGTTCCAGGATTACGCTGAAATCTGCCTTGCAATTTCTCTCTAGCTGACATTTTCCAGATTTGCAGAAGCAGAGTTTCAGGGTTATTTTGAAATCTGCTATGGAATTTCGCTCCAGATGACATTTTCCAGATGTGCAGAAGCAGAGTTTCAGGATTACGCTGAAATCTGCCTTGCAATTTCTCTCTAGCTGACATTTTCCAGATGTGCAGAAGCAGAGTTTCAGGATTACGCTGAAATCTGCCTTGCAATTTCTCTCCAGCTAACATTGTCCAGATGTGTAGAAGCCGAGTTTCAGGATGATGCTGAAATTTTCCATGGAATGTCTCTCTAGCTGACATTTTCCATATGTACAAAAGCAGAGTTTCAGGATAATGCAATCTACCTTGCAATTTCTCTCCAGATGACATTTTCCAGATGTGCAGATGCAGAGTTTCACGATGATGCTGAAATCTGCCTTTCAATTTCGCTTTAGGTGATATTTTCCTGATGTGCAGAAGCAGAGTTTCAATATTACGTTGCAATCTGCCTTGCAATTTCTCTCTAGCTGACATTTTCCAGATGTGCAGAAGCAGAGTTTCAAGATTATGATGCAATCTCCCTTGCAATTTCTCTCTAACTGACATTTTCCAGATATGCAGAAGCAGAGTTTCAATATTATGATGCAATCTGCCTTGCAATTTCTCTCCAGCTGACATTTTCCAGATGTGCAGAAGCAGAGTTTCACGATGATGATGCTGAAATCTACATTGCAATTTCTCTCCAGCTGACATTTTCCAGATGTGCAGATGCAGAGATTCAAGATTATGATGCAATCTGCCTTGCAATTTCTCTCTAGCTGACATTTTCCAGATGTGCAGAAGCAGAGTTTCAAGATTATGATGCAATCTGCCTTGCAATTTCTCTCTAACTGACATTTTCCAGATATGCAGAAGCAGAGTTTCAAGATTATGATGCAATCTGCCTTGCAATTTCTCTCCAGCTGACATTTTCCAGATGTGCAGTAGTAGAGTTTCACGATGATGATGCTGAAATCTGCCTTGCAATTTCTCTCCAGCTGACATTTTCCAGATGTGCAGAAGCAGAGTTTCACGATGATGATGATGCAATCTGCCTTGCAATTTCTCTCTAGCTGACATTTTCCAGATGTGGAGAAGCAGAGTTTCAGGGTCATTTTGAAATCTGCTATGGAATTTCGCTCCAGATGACATTTTCCAGATGTGCAGACGCAGAGTTTCAAGATTATGATGCAATCTGCCTTGCAATTTCTCTCTAGCTGACATTTTCCATATGTACAAAAGCAGAGTTTCAAGATTATGATGCAATCTGCCTTGCAATTTCTCACTAGCTTAAAATTTTCCAGATGTGCAGAAGCAGAGTTTCAATATTATGATGCAATCTGCCTTGCAATTTCTCTCCAGCTGACATTTTCCAGATGTGGAGAAGCAGAGTTTCACGATGATGATGCTGAAATCTGCCTTGCAATTTCTCTCCAGCTGACATTTTCCAGATGTGCAGAAGCAGAGTTTCACGATGATGATGCTGAAATCTGCCTTGCAATTTCTCTCCAGCTGACATTTTCCAGATGTGCAGAAGCAGAGTTTCACGATGATGATGATGCAATCTGCCTTGCAATTTCTCTCTAGCTGACATTTTCCAGATGTGGAGAAGCAGAGTTTCAAGATTATGATGCAATCTGCCTTGCAATTTCTCTCTAGCTGACATTTTCCAGATGTGGAGAAGCAGAGTTTCAAGATTGTGATGCAATCTGCCTTGCAATTTCTCTCCAGCTGACATTTTCCAGATGTGCAGATGCAGAGATTCAAGATTATGATGCAATCTGCCTTGCAATTTCTCTCCAGCTGACATTTTCCATATGTACAAAAGCAGAGTTTCAAGATTATGATGCAATCTGCTATGGAATTTCGCTCGAGATGACATTTTCGAGATGTACAGAAGCAGAGTTTCAGGATGATGCAATTTGCCTTGCAATTTCTCTCCAGCTGACATTTTCCAGATGTGCAGAAGCAGAGTTTCACGATGATGATGCTGAAATCTACATTGCAATTTCTCTCTAGCTGACATTTTCCAGATGTGGAGAAGCAGAGTTTCAAGATTATGATGCAATCTGCCTTGCAATATCTCTCTAGCTGACATTTTCCAGATGTGGAGAAGCAGAGTTTCAAGATTATGATGCAATCTGCCTTGCAATTTCTCTCTAGCTGACATTTTCCAGATGTGGAGAAGCAGAGTTTCAAGATTATGATGCAATCTGCCTGGCAATTTCTCTCTAGCTGACATTTTTCAGATGTGGAGAAGCAGAGTTTCAAGATTATGATGCAATCTGCCTTGCAATTTCTCTCCAGCTGACATTTTCCAGATGTGCAGAAGTAGAGTTTCACGATGATGATGCTGAAATCTGCCTTGCAATTTCTCTCCAGCTGACATTTTCCAGATGTGCAGAAGCAGAGTTTCACGATGATGATGATGCAATCTGCCTTGCAATTTCTCTCTAGCTGACATTTTCCAGATGTGGAGAAGCAGAGTTTCAGGGTCATTTTGAAATCTGCTATGGAATTTCGCTCCAGATGACATTTTCCAGATGTGCAGACGCAGAGTTTCAAGATTATGATGCAATCTGCCTTGCAATTTCTCTCTAGCTGACATTTTCCATATGTACAAAAGCAGAGTTTCAAGATTATGATGCAATCTGCTATGGAATTTCGCTCGAGATGACATTTTCGAGATGTACAGAAGCAGAGTTTCAGGATGATGCAATTTGCCTTGCAATTTCTCTCCAGCTGACATTTTCCAGATGTGCAGAAGCAGAGTTTCACGATGATGATGCTGAAATCTACATTGCAATTTCTCTCTAGCTGACATTTTCCAGATGTGGAGAAGCAGAGTTTCAAGATTATGATGCAATCTGCCTTGCAATATCTCTCTAGCTGACATTTTCCAGATGTGGAGAAGCAGAGTTTCAAGATTATGATGCAATTTGCCTTGCAATTTCTCTCCAGCTGACATTTTCCAGATGTGCAGAAGCAGAGTTTCACGATGATGATGCTGAAATCTGCCTTGCAATTTCTCTCCAGCAGACATTTTCCAGATGTGCAGAAGCAGAGTTTCACGATGATGATGATGCAATCTGCCTTGC
The DNA here is from genome assembly GCA_037215915.1 of Pantherophis vulpinus. Taxonomy (NCBI): domain Eukaryota; kingdom Metazoa; phylum Chordata; class Lepidosauria; order Squamata; family Colubridae; genus Pantherophis; species Pantherophis vulpinus. The sequence goes on along the minus strand of JAXLNS010000046.1, from coordinate 1,084,384 downwards.
AATTTCTCTCCAGCTGACATTTTCCAGATGTTCAGAAGCAGAGTTTCACGATGATGATGCTGAAATCTGCCTTGCAATTTCTCTCCAGCTGACATTTTCCAGATGTGCAGAAGCAGAGTTTCACGATGATGATGCTGAAATCTGCCTTGCAATTTCTCTCCAGCTGACATTTTCCAGATGTGCAGAAGCAGAGTTTCACGATGATGATGCTGAAATCTGCCTTGCAATTTCTCTCCAGCTGACATTTTCCAGATGTGCAGAAGCAGAGTTTCACGATGATGATGATGCAATCTGCCTTGCAATTTCTCTCTAGCTGACATTTTCCAGATGTGGAGAAGCAGAGCTTCAGGGTCATTTTGAAATCTGCTATGGAATTTCGCTCCAGATGACATTTTCCAGATGTGCAGACGCAGAGTTTCAAGATTATGATGCAATCTGCCTTGCAATTTCTCTCTAGCTGACATTTTCCATATGTACAAAAGCAGAGTTTCAAGATTATGATGCAATCTGCTATGGAATTTCGCTCGAGATGACATTTTCGAGATGTACAGAAGCAGAGTTTCAGGATGATGCAATTTGCCTTGCAATTTCTCTCCAGCTGACATTTTCCAGATGTGCAGAAGCAGAGTTTCACGATGATGATGCTGAAATCTACATTGCAATTTCTCTCTAGCTGACATTTTCCAGATGTGGAGAAGCAGAGTTTCAAGATTATGATGCAATCTGCCTTGCAATATCTCTCTAGCTGACATTTTCCAGATGTGGAGAAGCAGAGTTTCAAGATTATGATGCAATTTGCCTTGCAATTTCTCTCCAGCTGACATTTTCCAGATGTGCAGAAGCAGAGTTTCACGATGATGATGCTGAAATCTGCCTTGCAATTTCTCTCCAGCAGACATTTTCCAGATGTGCAGAAGCAGAGTTTCACGATGATGATGATGCAATCTGCCTTGCAATTTCTCTCCAGCTGACATTTTCCAGATGTTCAGAAGCAGAGTTTCACGATGATGATGCTGAAATCTGCCTTGCAATTTCTCTCCAGCTGACATTTTCCAGATGTGCAGAAGCAGAGTTTCACGATGATGATGCTGAAATCTGCCTTGCAATTTCTCTCCAGCTGACATTTTCCAGATGTGCAGAAGCAGAGTTTCACGATGATGATGCTGAAATCTGCCTTGCAATTTCTCTCCAGCTGACATTTTCCAGATGTGCAGAAGCAGAGTTTCACGATGATGATGATGCAATCTGCCTTGCAATTTCTCTCTAGCTGACATTTTCCAGATGTGGAGAAGCAGAGTTTCAGGGTCATTTTGAAATCTGCTATGGAATTTCGCTCCAGATGACATTTTCCAGATGTGCAGACGCAGAGTTTCAAGATTATGATGCAATCTGCCTTGCAATTTCTCTCTAGCTGACATTTTCCATATGTACAAAAGCAGAGTTTCAAGATTATGATGCAATCTGCTTTGGAATTTCGCTCCAGATGACATTTTCGAGATGTACAGAAGCAGCGTTTCAGGATGATGCAATTTGCCTTGCAATTTCTCTCTAGCTGACATTTTCCATATGTACAAAAGCAGAGTTTCAAGATTATGATGCAATCTGCTATGGAATTTCGCTCCAGATGACATTTTCGAGATGTACAGAAGCAGAGTTTCAGGATGATGCAATTTGCCTTGCAATTTCTCTCCAGCTGACATTTTCCAGATGTGCAGAAGCAGAGTTTCACGATGATGATGCTGAAATCTGCCTTGCAATTTCTCTCCAGCAGACATTTTCCAGATGTGCAGAAGCAGAGTTTCACGATGATGATGATGCAATCTGCCTTGCAATTTCTCTCCAGCTGACATTTTCCAGATGTGCAGAAGCAGAGTTTCACGATGATGATGCTGAAATCTGCCTTGCAATTTCTCTCCAGCTGACATTTTCCAGATGTGCAGAAGCAGAGTTTCACGATGATGATGCTGAAATCTGCCTTGCAATTTCTCTCCAGCTGACATTTTCCAGATGTGCAGAAGCAGAGTTTCACGATGATGATGCTGAAATCTGCCTTGCAATTTCTCTCCAGCTGACATTTTCCAGATGTGCAGAAGCAGAGTTTCACGATGATGATGATGCAATCTGCCTTGCAATTTCTCTCTAGCTGACATTTTCCAGATGTGGAGAAGCAGAGTTTCAGGGTCATTTTGAAATCTGCTATGGAATTTCGCTCCAGATGACATTTTCCAGATGTGCAGACGCAGAGTTTCAAGATTATGATGCAATCTGCCTTGCAATTTCTCTCTAGCTGACATTTTCCATATGTACAAAAGCAGAGTTTCAAGATTATGATGCAATCTGCTATGGAATCTCGCTCCAGATGACATTTTCGAGATGTACAGAAGCAGAGTTTCAGGATGATGCAATTTGCCTTGCAATTTCTCTCCAGCTGACATTTTCCAGATGTGCAGAAGCAGAGTTTCACGATGATGATGCTGAAATCTGCCTTGCAATTTCTCTCCAGCTGACATTTTCCAGATGTGCAGAAGCAGAGTTTCACGATGATGATACTGAAATCTGCCTTGCAATTTCTCTCCAGCTGACATTTTCCAGATGTGCAGAAGCAGAGTTTCACGATGATGATGATGCAATCTGCCTTGCAATTTCTCTCTAGCTGACATTTTCCATATGTACAAAAGCAGAGTTTCAAGATTATGATGCAATCTGCTATGGAATTTCGCTCCAGATGACATTTTCGAGATGTACAGAAGCAGAGTTTCAGGATGATGCAATTTGCCTTGCAATTTCTCTCCAGCTGACATTTTCAAGATGTGCAGAAGCAGAGTTTCACGATGATGATGCTGAAATCTGCCTTGCAATTTCTCTCCAGCTGACATTTTCCAGATGTCCAGAAGCAGAGTTTCACGATGATGATGCTGAAATCTGCCTTGCAATTTCTCTCCAGCTGACATTTTCCAGATGTGCAGAAGCAGAGTTTCACGATGATGATGATGCAATGTGCCTTGCAATTTCTCTCTAGCTGACATTTTCCAGATGTGGAGAAGCAGAGTTTCAAGATTATGATGCAATCTGCCTTGCAATTTCTCTCCAGCTGACATTTTCCACATGTGCAGATGCAGAGATTCAAGATTATGATGCAATCTGCCTTGCAATTTCTCTCCAGCTGACATTTTCCAGATGTGCAGATGCAGAGATTCAAGATTATGATGCAATCTGCCTTGCAATTTCTCTCTAGCTGACATTTTCCAGATATGCAGAAGCAGAGTTTCAAGATTATGATGCAATCTGCCTGGCAATTTCTCTCTAGCTGACATTTTTCAGATGTGGAGAAGCAGACTTTCAAGATTATGATGCAATCTGCCTTGCAATTTCTCTCTAGCTGACATTTTCCAGATGTGGAGAAGCAGAGTTTCAGGGTCATTTTGAAATCTGCTATGGAATTTCGCTCCAGATGACATTTTCCAGATGTGCAGACGCAGAGTTTCAAGATTATAATGCAATCTGCCTTGCAATTTCTCTCTAGCTGACATTTTCCATATGTACAAAAGCAGAGTTTCAAGATTATGATGCAATCTGCTATGGAATTTTGCTCGAGATGACATTTTCGAGATGTACAGAAGCAGAGTTTCAGGATGATGCAATTTGCCTTGCAATTTCTCTCCAGCTGACATTTTCCAGATGTGCAGAAGCAGAGTTTCACGATGATGATGCTGAAATCTGCCTTGCAATTTCTCTCCAGCTGACATTTTCCAGATGTGCAGAAGCAGAGTTTCACGATGATGATGATGCAATCTGCCTTGCAATTTCTCTCTAGCTGACATTTTCCAGATGTGGAGAAGCAGAGTTTCAGGGTCATTTTGAAATCTGCTATGGAATTTCGCTCCAGATGACAATTTCCAGATGTGCAGAAGCAGAGTTTCAAGATTATGATGCAATCTGCCTTGCAATTTCTCTCTAGCTGACAGTTTCCAGATGTGGAGAAGCAGAGTTTCAGGGTCATTTTGAAATCTGCTATGGAATTTCTCTCCAGCTGACATTTTCCAGATATACAGAAGCAGAGTTTCAAGATTATGATGCAATCTGCCTTGCAATTTCTCTCTAGCTTAAAATTTTCCAGATGTGCAGAAGCAGAGTTTCACGATGATGATGCTGAAATCTACATTGCAATTTCTCTCCAGCTGACATTTTCCAGATGTGCAGATGCAGAGATTCAAGATTCTGATGCAATCTGCCTTGCAATTTCTCTCTAGCTGACATTTTCCAGATATGCAGAAGCAGAGTTTCAAGATTATGATGCAATCTGCCTGGCAATTTCTCTCTAGCTGACATTTTTCAGATGTGGAGAAGCAGAGTTTCAAGATTGTGATGCAATCTGCCTTGCAATTTCTCTCTAGCTGACATTTTCCAGATGTGGAGAAGCAGAGTTTCAGGGTCATTTTGAAATCTGCTATGGAATTTCGCTCCAGATGACATTTTCCAGATGTGCAGAAGCAGAGTTTCAAGATTATGATGCAATCTGCCTTGCAATTTCTCTCTAGCTGACATTTTCCATATGTACAAATGCAGAGTTTCAAGATTTTGATGCAATCTGCTATGGAATTTCGCTCCAGATGACATTTTCGAGATGTACAGAAGCAGAGTTTCAGGATGATGCAATTTGCCTTGCAATTTCTCTCCAGCTGACATTTTCCAGATGTGCAAAAGCAGAGTTTCACGATGATGATGCTGAAATCTGCCTTGCAATTTCTCTCCAGCTGACATTTTCCAGATGTGCAGAAGCAGAGTTTCACGATGATGATGCTGAAATCTGCCTTGCAATTTCTCTCCAGCTGACATTTTCCAGATGTGCAGAAGCAGAGTTTCACGATGATGATGATGCAATCTGCCTTGCAATTTCTCTCTAGCTGACATTTTCCAGATGTGCAGAAGCAGAGTTTCAAGATTATGATGAGATCTGCCTTGCAATTTCTCTCTAGCTGACATTTTCCATATGTACAAAAGCAGAGTTTCAGGGTCATTTTGAAATCTGCTATGGAATTTCGCTCCAGATGACATTTTCCAGATGTGCAGAGGCAGAGTTTCAAGATTATAATGCAATCTGCCTTGCAATTTCTCTCTAGCTGACATTTTCCATATGTACAAAAGCAGAGTTTCAAGATTATGATGCAATCTGCTATGGAATTTCGCTCGAGATGACATTTTCGAGATGTACAGAAGCAGAGTTTCATGATGATGCAATTTGCCTTGCAATTTCTCTCCAGCTGACATTTTCCAGATGTGCAGAAGCAGAGTTTCACGATGATGATGCTGAAATCTACATTGCAATTTCTCTCTAGCTGACATTTTCCAGATGTGGAGAAGCAGAGTTTCAAGATTATGATGCAATCTGCCTTGCAATTTCTCTCTAGCTGACATTTTCCAGATGTGGAGAAGCAGAGTTTCAAGATTATGATGCAATCTGCCTGGCAATTTCTCTCTAGCTGACATTTTTCAGATGTGGAGAAGCAGAGTTTCAAGATTATGATGCAATCTGCCTTGCAATTTCTCTCCAGCTGACATTTTCCAGATGTGCAGAAGTAGAGTTTCACGATGATGATGCTGAAATCTGCCTTGCAATTTCTCTCCAGCTGACATTTTCCAGATGTGCAGAAGCAGAGTTTCACGATGATGTTGATGCAATCTGCCTTGCAATTTCTCTCTAGCTGACATTTTCCAGATGTGGAGAAGCAGAGTTTCAGGGTCATTTTGAAATCTGCTATGGAATTTCGCTCCAGATGACATTTTCCAGATGTGCAGACGCAGAGTTTCAAGATTATGATGCAATCTGCCTTGAAATTTCTCTCTAGCTGACATTTTCCATATGTACAAAAGCAGAGTTTCAAGATTATGATGCAATCTGCTATGGAATTTCGCTCCAGATGACATTTTCGAGATGTACAGAAGCAGAGTTTCAGGATGATGCAATTTGCCTTGCAATTTCTCTCCAGCTGACATTTTCCAGATGTGCAAAAGCAGAGTTTCACGATGATGATGCTGAAATCTGCCTTGCAATTTCTCTCCAGCTGACATTTTCCAGATGTGCAGAAGCAGAGTTTCACGATGATGATGCTGAAGTCTGCCTTGCAATTTCTCTCCAGCTGACATTTTCCAGATGTGCAGAAGCAGAGTTTCACGATGATGATGATGCAATCTGCCTTGCAATTTCTCTCTAGCTGACATTTTCCAGATGTGCAGAAGCAGAGTTTCAAGATTATGATGCAATCTGCCTTGCAATTTCTCTCTAGCTGACATTTTCCAGATGTGGAGAAGCAGAGTTTCAGGGTCATTTTGAAATCTGCTATGGAATTTCGCTCCAGATGACATTTTCCAGATGTGCAGACGCAGAGTTTCAAGATTATAATGCAATCTGCCTTGCAATTTCTCTCTAGCTGACATTTTCCATATGTACAAAAGCAGAGTTTCAAGATTATGATGCAATCTGCTATCGAATTTCGCTCGAGATGACATTTTCGAGATGTACAGAAGCAGAGTTTCATGATGATGCAATTTGCCTTGCAATTTCTCTCCAGCTGACATTTTCCAGATGTGCAGAAGCAGAGTTTCACGATGATGATGCTGAAATCTACATTGCAATTTCTCTCTAGCTGACATTTTCCAGATGTGGAGAAGCAGAGTTTCAAGATTATGATGCAATCTGCCTTGCAATTTCTCTCTAGCTGACATTTTCCAGATGTGGAGAAGCAGAGTTTCAAAATTATGATGCAATCTGCCTTGCAATTTCTCTCTAGCTGACATTTTCCAGATGTGGAGAAGCAGAGTTTCAAGATTATGATGCAATCTGCCTGGCAATTTCTCTCTAGCTGACATTTTTCAGATGTGGAGAAGCAGAGTTTCAAGATTATGATGCAATCTGCCTTGCAATTTCTCTCCAGCTGACATTTTCCAGATGTGCAGAAGTAGAGTTTCACGATGATGATGCTGAAATCTGCCTTGCAATTTCTCTCCAGCTGACATTTTCCAGATGTGCAGAAGCAGAGTTTCACGATGATGTTGATGCAATCTGCCTTGCAATTTCTCTCTAGCTGACATTTTCCAGATGTGGAGAAGCAGAGTTTCAGGGTCATTTTGAAATCTGCTATGGAATTTCGCTCCAGATGACATTTTCCAGATGTGCAGACGCAGAGTTTCAAGATTATGATGCAATCTGCCTTGAAATTTCTCTCTAGCTGACATTTTCCATATGTACAAAAGCAGAGTTTCAAGATTATGATGCAATCTGCTATGGAATTTCGCTCCAGATGACATTTTCGAGATGTACAGAAGCAGAGTTTCAGGATGATGCAATTTGCCTTGCAATTTCTCTCCAGCTGACATTTTCCAGATGTGCAAAAGCAGAGTTTCACGATGATGATGCTGAAATCTGCCTTGCAATTTCTCTCCAGCTGACATTTTCCAGATGTGCAGAAGCAGAGTTTCACGATGATGATGCTGAAATCTGCCTTGCAATTTCTCTCCAGCTGACATTTTCCAGATGTGCAGAAGCAGAGTTTCACGATGATGATGATGCAATCTGCCTTGCAATTTCTCTCTAGCTGACATTTTCCAGATGTGCAGAAGCAGAGTTTCAAGATTATGATGCAATCTGCCTTGCAATTTCTCTCTAGCTGACATTTTCCAGATGTGGAGAAGCAGAGTTTCAGGGTCATTTTGAAATCTGCTATGGAATTTCGCTCCAGATGACATTTTCCAGATGTGCAGACGCAGAGTTTCAAGATTATAATGCAATCTGCCTTGCAATTTCTCTCTAGCTGACATTTTCCATATGTACAAAAGCAGAGTTTCAAGATTATGATGCAATCTGCTATGGAATTTCGCTCGAGATGACATTTTCGAGATGTACAGAAGCAGAGTTTCATGATGATGCAATTTGCCTTGCAATTTCTCTCCAGCTGACATTTTCCAGATGTGCAGAAGCAGAGTTTCACGATGATGATGCTGAAATCTACATTGCAATTTCTCTCTAGCTGACATTTTCCAGATGTGGAGAAGCAGAGTTTCAAGATTATGATGCAATCTGCCTTGCAATTTCTCTCTAGCTGACATTTTCCAGATGTGGAGAAGCAGAGTTTCAAGATTATGATGCAATCTGCCTTGCAATTTCTCTCTAGCTGACATTTTCCAGATGTGGAGAAGCAGAGTTTCAAGATTATGATGCAATCTGCCTGGCAATTTCTCTCTAGCTGACATTTTTCAGATGTGGAGAAGCAGAGTTTCAAGATTATGATGCAATCTGCCTTGCAATTTCTCTCCAGCTGACATTTTCCAGATGTGCAGAAGTAGAGTTTCACGATGATGATGCTGAAATCTGCCTTGCAATTTCTCTCCAGCTGACATTTTCCAGATGTGCAGAAGCAGAGTTTCACGATGATGTTGATGCAATCTGCCTTGCAATTTCTCTCTAGCTGACATTTTCCAGATGTGGAGAAGCAGAGTCTCAGGGTTATTTTGAAATCTGCTATGGAATTTCGCTCCAGATGACATTTTCCAGATGTGCAGACGCAGAGTTTCAAGATTATGATGCAATCTGCCTTGAAATTTCTCTCTAGCTGATATTTTCCATATGTACAAAAGCAGAGTTTCAAGATTATGATGCAATCTGCTATGGAATTTTGCTCCAGATGACATTTTCGAGATGTACAGAAGCAGAGTTTCAGGATGATGCAATTTGCCTTGCAATTTCTCTCCAGCTGACATTTTCCAGATGTGCAAAAGCAGAGTTTCACGATGATGATGCTGAAATCTGCCTTGCAATTTCTCTCCAGCTGACATTTTCCAGATGTGCAGAAGCAGAGTTTCACGATGATGATGCTGAAATCTGCCTTGCAATTTCTCTCCAGCTGACATTTTCCAGATGTGCAGAAGCAGAGTTTCACGATGATGATGATGCAATCTGCCTTGCAATTTCTCTCTAGCTGACATTTTCCAGATGTGCAGAAGCAGAGTTTCAAGATTATGATGCAATCTGCCTTGCAATTTCTCTCTAGCTGACATTTTCCAGATGTGGAGAAGCAGAGTTTCAGGGTCATTTTGAAATCTGCTATGGAATTTCGCTCCAGATGACATTTTCCAGATGTGCAGACGCAGAGTTTCAAGATTATAATGCAATCTGCCTTGCAATTTCTCTCTAGCTGACATTTTCCATATGTACAAAAGCAGAGTTTCAAGATTATGATGCAATCTGCTATGGAATTTCGCTCGAGATGACATTTTCGAGATGTACAGAAGCAGAGTTTCATGATGATGCAATTTGCCTTGCAATTTCTCTCCAGCTGACATTTTCCAGATGTGCAGAAGCAGAGTTTCACGATGATGATGCTGAAATCTACATTGCAATTTCTCTCTAGCTGACATTTTCCAGATGTGGAGAAGCAGAGTTTCAAGATTATGATGCAATCTGCCTTGCAATTTCTCTCTAGCTGACATTTTCCAGATGTGGAGAAGCAGAGTTTCAAGATTATGATGCAATCTGCCTTGCAATTTCTCTCTAGCTGACATTTTCCAGATGTGGAGAAGCAGAGTTTCAAGATTATGATGCAATCTGCCTGGCAATTTCTCTCTAGCTGACATTTTTCAGATGTGGAGAAGCAGAGTTTCAAGATTATGATGCAATCTGCCTTGCAATTTCTCTCCAGCTGACATTTCCAAGATGTGCAGAAGTAGAGTTTCACGATGATGATGCTGAAATCTGCCTTGCAATTTCTCTCCAGCTGACATTTTCCAGATGTGCAGAAGCAGAGTTTCAAGATTATGATGCAATCTGCCTTGCACTTTCTCTCCAGCTGACATTTTCCATATGTGGAGAAGCAGAGTTTCAAGATTATGATGCAATCTGCCTTGCAATTTCTCTCTAGCTGACATTTTCCAGATGTGGAGAAGCAGAGTTTCAAGATTATGATGCAATCTGCCTGGCAATTTCTCTCTAGCTGACATTTTTCAGATGTGGAGAAGCAGAGTTTCAAGATTATGATGCAATCTGCCTTGCAATTTCTCTCCAGCTGACATTTCCAAGATGTGCAGAAGTAGAGTTTCAAGATTATGATGCAATCTGCTATGGAATTTCGCTCCAGATGACATTTTCGAGATGTACAGAAGCAGAGTTTCAGGATGATGCAATTTGCCTTGCAATTTCTCTCCATCTGACATTTTCCAGATGTGCAGAAGCAGAGTTTCACGATGATGATGCTGAAATCTGCCTTGCAATTTCTCTCCAGCAGACATTTTCCAGATGTGCAGAAGCAGAGTTTCACGATGATGATGATGCAATCTGCCTTGCAATTTCTCTCCAGCTGACATTTTCCAGATGTGCAGAAGCAGAGTTTCACGATGATGATGCTGAAATCTGCCTTGCAATTTCTCTCCAGCTGACATTTTCCAGATGTGCAGAAGCAGAGTTTCAAGATTATGATGCAATCTGCCTTGCACTTTCTCTCCAGCTGACATTTTCCATATGTACAAAAGCAGAGTTTCACGATGATGATGCTGAAATCTGCCTTTCAATTTCTCTCCAGCTGACATTTTCCAGATGTGCAGAAGCAGAGTTTCACGATGATGATGATGCAATCTGCCTTGCAATTTCTCTCTAGCTGACATTTTCCAGATGTGGAGAAGCAGAGTTTCAGGGTCATTTTGAAATCTGCTATGGAATTTCGCTCCAGATGACATTTTCCAGATGTGCAGACGCAGAGTTTCAAGATTATGATGCAATCTGCCTTGCAATTTCTCTCTAGCTGACATTTTCCATATGTACAAAAGCAGAGTTTCAAGATTATGATGCAATCTGCTATGGAATTTCGCTCGAGATGACATTTTCGAGATGTACAGAAGCAGAGTTTCAGGATGATGCAATTTGCCTTGCAATTTCTCTCCAGCTGACATTTTCCAGATGTGCAGAAGCAGAGTTTCACGATGATGATGCTGAAATCTGCCTTGCAATTTCTCTCCAGCTGACATTTTCCAGATGTGCAGAAGCAGAGTTTCACGATGATGATGCTGAAATCTGCCTTGCAATTTCTCTCCAGCTGACATTTTCCAGATGTGCAGACATTTTCAAGATGTGCAGAAGCAGAGTTTCACGATGATGATGCTGAAATCTGCCTTGCAATTTCTCTCCAGCTGACATTTTCCAGATGTCCAGAAGCAGAGTTTCACGATGATGATGCTGAAATCTGCCTTGCAATTTCTCTCCAGCTGACATTTTCCAGATGTGCAGAAGCAGAGTTTCACGATGATGATGATGCAATGTGCCTTGCAATTTCTCTCTAGCTGACATTTTCCAGATGTGGAGAAGCAGAGTTTCAAGATTATGATGCAATCTGCCTTGCAATTTCTCTCTAGCTGACATTTTCCAGATGTGGAGAAGCAGAGTTTCAAGATTGTGATGCAATCTGCCTTGCAATTTCTCTCCAGCTGACATTTTCCAGATGTGCAGATGCAGAGATTCAAGATTATGATGCAATCTGCCTTGCAATTTCTCTCCAGCTGACATTTTCCAGATGTGCAGATGCAGAGATTCAAGATTATGATGCAATCTGCCTTGCAATTTCTCTCTAGCTGACATTTTCCAGATATGCAGAAGCAGAGTTTCAAGATTATGATGCAATCTGCCTGGCAATTTCTCTCTAGCTGACATTTTTCAGATGTGGAGAAGCAGACTTTCAAGATTATGATGCAATCTGCCTTGCAATTTCTCTCTAGCTGACATTTTCCAGATGTGGAGAAGCAGAGTTTCAGGGTCATTTTGAAATCTGCTATGGAATTTCGCTCCAGATGACATTTTCCAGATGTGCAGACGCAGAGTTTCAAGATTATAATGCAATCTGCCTTGCAATTTCTCTCTAGCTGACATTTTCCATATGTACAAAAGCAGAGTTTCAAGATTATGATGCAATCTGCTATGGAATTTTGCTCGAGATGACATTTTCGAGATGTACAGAAGCAGAGTTTCAGGATGATGCAATTTTCCTTGCAATTTCTCTCCAGCTGACATTTTCCAGATGTGCAGAAGCAGAGTTTCACGATGATGATGCTGAAATCTGCCTTGCAATTTCTCTCCAGCTGACATTTTCCAGATGTGCAGAAGCAGAGTTTCACGATGATGATGATGCAATCTGCCTTGCAATTTCTCTCTAGCTGACATTTTCCAGATGTGGAGAAGCAGAGTTTCAGGGTCATTTTGAAATCTGCTATGGAATTTCGCTCCAGATGACAATTTCCAGATGTGCAGAAGCAGAGTTTCAAGATTATGATGCAATCTGCCTTGCAATTTCTCTCTAGCTGACAGTTTCCAGATGTGGAGAAGCAGAGTTTCAGGGTCATTTTGAAATCTGCTATGGAATTTCTCTCCAGCTGACATTTTCCAGATATACAGAAGCAGAGTTTCAAGATTATGATGCAATCTGCCTTGCAATTTCTCTCTAGCTTAAAATTTTCCAGATGTGCAGAAGCAGAGTTTCACGATGATGATGCTGAAATCTACATTGCAATTTCTCTCCAGCTGACATTTTCGAGATGTGCAGATGCAGAGATTCAAGATTATGATGCAATCTGCCTTGCAATTTCTCTCTAGCTGACATTTTCCAGATGTGCAGAAGCAGAGTTTCAAGATTATGATGCAATCTGCCTTGCAATTTCTCTCTAACTGACATTTTCCAGATATGCAGAAGCAGAGTTTCAAGATTATGATGCAATCTGCCTGGCAATTTCTCTCTAGCTAACATTTTTCAGATGTGGAGAAGCAGAGTTTCAAGATTATGATGCAATCTGCCTTGCAATTTCTCTCTAGCTGACATTTTCCAGATGTGCAGAAGCAGAGTTTCAAGATTATGATGCAATCTGCCTTGCAATTTCTCTCCAGCTGACATTTTCCAGATGTGCAGAAGCAGAGTTTCACGATGATGATGCTGAAATCTGCCTTGCAATTTCTCTCCAGCTGACATTTTCCAGATGTGCAGAAGCAGAGTTTCACGATGATGATGATGCAATCTGCCTTGCAATTTCTCTCTAGCTGACATTTTCCAGATGTGCAGATGCAGAGATTCAAGATTATGATGCAATCTGCCTTGCAATTTCTCTCTAGCTGACATTTTCCAGATATGCAGAAGCAGAGTTTCAAGATTATGATGCAATCTGCCTGGCAATTTCTCTCTAGCTGACATTTTCCATATGTACAGAAGCAGAGTTTCAGGATGATGCAAGCTGCCTTGCAATTTCTCTCCAGCTGACATTTTCCAGATGTGCAGAAGCAGAGTTTCAAGATTATGATGCAATCTGCCTTGCAATTTCTCTCTAGCTGACAGTTTCCAGATGTGGAGAAGCAGAGTTTCAGGGTCATTTTGAAATCTGCTATGGAATTTCTCTCCAGCTGACATTTTCCAGATATACAGAAGCAGAGTTTCAAGATTATGATGCAATCTGCCTTGCAATTTCTCTCTAGCTTAAAATTTTCCAGATGTGCAGAAGCAGAGTTTCACGATGATGATGCTGAAATCTACATTGCAATTTCTCTCTAGCTGACATTTTCCAGATGTGCAGAAGCAGAGTTTCAAGATTATGATGCAATCTGCCTTGCAATTTCTCTCTAACTGACATTTTCCAGATATGCAGAAGCAGAGTTTCAAGATTATGATGCAATCTGCCTGGCAATTTCTCTCTAGCTGACATTTTTCAGATGTGGAGAAGCAGAGTTTCAAGATTATGATGCAATCTGCCTTGCAATTTCTCTCTAGCTGACATTTTCCAGATGTGCAGAAGCAGAGTTTCAAGATTATGATGCAATCTGCCTTGCAATTTCTCTCCAGCTGACATTTTCCAGATGTGCAGAAGCAGAGTTTCACGATGATGATGCTGAAATCTGCCTTGCAATTTCTCTCTAGCTGACATTTTCCAGATGTGCAGAAGCAGAGTTTCACGATGATGATGCTGAAATCTACATTGCAATTTCTCTCCAGCTGACATTTTCCAGATGTGCAGATGCAGAGATTCAATATTATGATGCAATCTGCCTTGCAATTTCTCTCTAGCTGACATTTTCCAGATATGCAGAAGCAGAGTTTCAAGATTATGATGCAATCTGCCTGGCAATTTCTCTCTAGCTGACATTTTTCAGATGTGGAGAAGCAGAGTTTCAAGATTATGATGCAATCTGCCTTGCAATTTCTCTCTAGCTGACATTTTCCAGATGTGGAGAAGCAGAGTTTCAGGGTCATTTTGAAATCTGCTATGGAATTTCGCTCCAGATGACATTTTCCAGATGTGCAGAAGCAGTGTTTCAAGATTATGATGCAATCTGCCTTGCAATTTCTCTCTAGCTGAAATTTTCCAGATGTGCAGAAGCAGAGTTTCAAGATTATGATGCAATCTGCCTTGCACTTTCTCTCCAGCTGACATTTTCCATATGTACAAAAGCAGAGTTTCAAGATTATGATGCAATCTGCTATAGAATTTCGCTCCAGATGACATTTTCGAGATGTACAGAAGCAGAGTTTCAGGAGGATGCAATTTGCCTTGCAATTTCTCTCCAGCTGATATTTTCCAGATGTGCAGAAGCAGAGTTTCACGATGATGATGCTGAAATCTGCCTTGCAATTTCTCTCCAGCTGACATTTTCCAGATGTGCAGAAGCAGAGTTTCACGATGATGATGCTGAAATCTGCCTTGCAATTTCTCTCCAGCTGACATTTTCCAGATGTGCAGAAGCAGAGTTTCACGATGATGATGATGCAATCTGCATTGCAATTTCTCTCTAGCTGACATTTTCGAGATGTGCAGATGCAGAGATTCAAGATTATGATGCAATCTGCCTTGCAATTTCTCTCTAGCTGACGTTTTCCAGATGTGCATGTTGCAATATTTTCTGGATCAGACTCAATAAAGATATTAAGAAGTAAAGATTTAAATATATTTCCTTTTATTTACAATAGGCATTCTATATTCACTGAATATTCACAGATAGAAGCAAGGAAAAGGGTGAAGATGGCTCCTTATATATACAATGGGTGGAGCTAAGTGTGGGAGTGATGAGTCATGAATACATTAAGGATTGAAGAATAAGTTAACCCCTGATATCCCATTCATATACTATTTACACATTAGAGAATAAGGCATTTACATCTGACAAATCCCCCTCTAAATGCCGATTCGTTATACAACACCAATTACATTCAGATTCAGGACAATATAAAATATGCAGTTTAGAAGTCAGATATTTGTGCTGTTTAGAAGGTAAGGGCTTTGTTAATATGTCAGCTAATTGTTCTGAAGTATCACAGTGTATTGCTTTAATAAATCCATCCTGAGACAACTGTCTTACATGTTTAAATTTTATATCTATATGTCTGGACCTTTGTCCAATGGCATCAGATCTAGATATTTCAATAGCTGCTTTATTGTCTTCATGCATGACAAAAGGCAAAGTAGGTTTTCTCCAAACATCTGAAATTAAATCGTTAAACCATACAAGGTTATTTGCAGCTTTGGATAAACAAACATATTCTGCTTCTGTCGTTGAAGTGGCTACTAGTTCTTGTTTACCAGTGTACCAGTAAACTGGACAGTCATTTAAGAGAAAAATATAGCCAGATGTACTTTTTCTGCATGACGTGTCTCCAGCCCAATCTGCATCTGCCTAACATACAAGCTTTGGTTCTTTATTATCACTAGGTTCTAATACTAAGCAGAAATCTAGAGTACTTTTCAGATATCTTAAAATTCTTTTAACAGCTTCCCAGTGATACATTGTTGGTTTGCTGACGTGTCTGGATAATAAGTTGAGTGGTAAAGCGATATCTGGTCTAGTCCAATTAGATATATAGAGAAGCGAACCTATGATTGATCTATAAAACGTGTTATCCTTGAATTCAGGGGAAGATTCATCAGTATTTCTAAGAAAATCAGTTTGCATAGGAGTATCACAGGGTTTGGCATTGATTAGGTTACATTTATTCAAAAGTTCTATAATTTTATCTCTTTGAGTAAGTTTGAATCCCCTTCTAGTCTTATTAATTTGGACACCAAGATATTTGTTCACTTTACCTAGGGATTTCAACGAGAAATGTTCATTTAACTTATTTACAAAAGTTTCTCTTCTCTCTTTGTGTTTTCCTATATACAAAATGTCATCTACGTAAATCAATACAAATTCAACGTAGTTGTCACCCTTTTTGACAAAAAAACAGTTATCAGCAGTGGTAGCATTGAAATCCATAGTCTTAAGTACTTTTACCAAACAATCATACCATCTTTTACCAGATTGTTTTAATCCGTACAAACTCTTATTCAACAACCAAATTTCATTTTTGTTGGTGTTGCAAGATTTTCTGGATCAGACTCAATAAGGATATTAAGAAGTAAAGGTTTAAATATATTTCCTTTTATTTACAATAGGCATTCTATATTCACTGAATATTCACAGATAGAAGCAAGGAAAAGGGTGAAGATGGCTCCTTATATATACAATGGGTGGAGCTATGTGTGGGAGTGATGAGTCATGAATACATTAAGGATAGAAGAATAAGTTAACCCCTGATATCCCATTCATATACTATTTACACATTAGAGAATAAGGCATTTACATCTGACAAATCCCCCTCTAAATGCCGATTCGTTATACAACACCAATTACATTCAGATTCAGGACAATATAAAATATGCAGTTTAGAAGTCAGATATTTGTGCTGTTTAGAAGGTAAGGGCTTTGTTAATATGTCAGCTAATTGTTCTGAAGTATCACAGTGTATTGCTTTAATAAATCCATCCTGAGACAACTGTCTCACATGTTTAAATTTTATATCTATATGTCTGGACCTTTGTCCAATGGCATCAGATCTAGATATTTCAATAGCTGCTTTATTGTCTTCATGCATGACAAAAGGCAAAGCAGGTTTTCTCCAAACATCTGAAATTAAATCGTTAAACCATACAAGGTTATTTGCAGCTTTGGATAAACAAACATATTCTGCTTCTGTCATTGAAGTGGCTACTAGTTCTTGTTTACCAGTGTACCAGTAAACTGGACAGTCATTTAAGAGAAAAATATAGCCAGATGTACTTTTTCTGCATGACGTGTCTCCAGCCCAATCTGCATCTGCGTAACATACAAGCTTTGGTTCTTTATTATCACTAGGTTCTAATACTAAGCAGAAATCTAGAGTACTTTTCAGATATCTTAAAATTCTTTTAACAGCTTCCCAGTGATACATTGTTGGTTTGCTGACGTGTCTGGATAATAAGTTGAGTGGTAAAGCGATATCTGGCCTAGTCCAATTAGATATATAGAGAAGCGAACCTATGATTGATCTATAAAACGTGTTATCCTTGAATTCAGGGGAAGATTCATCAGTATTTCTAAGAAAATCAGTTTGCATAGGAGTATCACAGGGTTTGGCATTGATTAGGTTACATTTATTCAAAAGTTCTATAATTTTATCTCTTTGAGTAAGTTTGAATCCCCTTCTAGTCTTATTAATTTGGACACCAAGATATTTGTTCACTTTACCTAGGGATTTCAACGAGAAATGTTCATTTAACTTATTTACAAAAGTTTCTCTTCTCTCTTTGTGTTTTCCTATATACAAAATGTCATCTACGTAAATCAATACAAATTCAACGTAGTTGTCACCCTTCTTGACAAAAAAACAGTTATCGGCAGTGGTAGCATTGAAATCCATAGTCTTAAGTACTTTTACCAAACAATCATACCATCTTTTACCAGATTGTTTTAATCCGTACAAACTCTTATTCAACAACCAAATTTCATTTTTGTTGGTGTATTGACTGTGAGGTGCTCTTACATATATTTCCTTATCTAGTTTCGCGTGTAGATAAGCAGTCTGTATGTCATATTGAAATACATCAAGGTTGAGTGCTGATGCTACCAGTAGAGCTGTTTTGACACTCTCTGTTCTTACTGTGGGGGAATACGTATCAGTATAGTCCTCCGGATATTTCTGTGCATAACCTTGTGCAACTAATCTAGCTTTGTATAGAGTATTGCCTCCTTCTAAATTCTTAATTTTATATATCCACCTGGTACCAATAATTGTTTTATCTTTAGGTGCAATTGCAGGTGTAAATACATTTAATCCTTGTAAACTTTCCATCTCTTTCTTCATAGCTAGTTCCCATTTTTCTTTTTCTTCACGAGGAAGTTTTAACACTTCCTCATATGTGTTAGGTGTTATTGGTTCACCATCCATATGCATTATGTAATCCCTGTATTTATTTGGCATTTGATTCCTGTTGTTCCTAATGACTCTTTCAGGTTTGCTATTGTTATCGTGCAAATATCTTGCTTCCTTTTTTGTCAGTGTGTCTGTCCTTATTTTGTGTTGGCTATTTGTCCAAGTTTTAGTTTTGCTTTTGTGTTTGTTGATATTTTGTTTTTCTATGGTCCCTTCCTCATGAGGTTTTGTTTCTTTGCATTTATTTGGAAATATTTCATTAAGATGTAATTTAGACCAGTTGGCTTGTTCATGGAACACAGCTGTTCTGGAAACTATAAATTTGTTATTATTATCAATGAATCTGTATCCTTTGGTGCCAGTTTCATATCCCATGAATCTGAGTCTTCTGGATACATTTTCTCCCTTTCTTCTCAACTGTTTGGGTATGTGTACGTCTGCAGTGACTCCAAATATGTGCATGTGTGACAATTTTGGCTTCCTATTATACATTACTTCGTATGGTGTCTTGTTTACAATACTGGACCAGGTTCTATTTTGTGTGTAATTTGAATAATGTAGGGCTTCTGACCAAAATTGTTTGCTTAAGCCAGCATCCTCCAATGTGCACCTAATCATGGTTTGTAATGTGGAATTTTTCCTCTCTGCAATTCCGTTCTGGAACGCAGAAAATGGACTAGACGTGTAATGTAGCATTCCTCTGTCCTTTAACCATTGGGAGAATTCTTTAGACATGAATTCACATCCCCTATCTGTCATAATTTGTTTTATTCTGATATTGTGTTGTGTTTCTATGCGTTTGTAAAATTCCTTAAATTTTTGAAATGTTTCATCTTTATGTTTTAGTGTATAAACAAACCCATAACGGCTATAATCGTCTACTATTGTCAGGAAGTAACGTTTTCTATAAGTGATTGATGGAGTTAATGGGCCTACTAGGTCCATGTGTACTAAGTCAAAAATTTTGTTAGTTGATCTAGTAGAGTTTTTTGGCCTGGGACTAGTTTTTAGTTTTGTAGATTTACATACTGAGCATTCCAAATAGTTTTCACAATTTTTTATTTTGACACCTTCTGCGTGTTCAGTCATTTTTTGTACTACAGGAAAACTGGCATGTCCTAACTTCCTATGCAAGATGTGAGCACACTCATCATGAATTGGCTTACCTATTTTTGGTTTTTTTTTATCGTGTGTATCTGTATGATTATGAGATATTTTACATTCATCATTGTCACTGTTGCTAATATTTTCATCATCTGCTTCAATACAATCTTCTATATTTGAATCAATGTTATGCAACCATTCTTCCTTTGTTATCAAATAAGGTAGGCCTCCTTTAATCGTTACAGTGCCTATACTTGTTTTATTCTTCTCTAAAGTCGCTTTTCCCTTTGAGAAAACTATATTAATGTCAGAATCTCTACTTAGTTTTATGGCACTTAGTATGTTATGAGGTATTTCAGGTATTAACAATACCCCCTCTATTTTTCCTAGACCAGGCAAAGTTACATTCCCTCTGCCTAATACTTGAACCTTTTCTTGGTTAGCTACCTTTATTACAAATTTATCTTCTGTAAATGAAGACAATATATTTTTGTTATTAGTGGTGTGATTAGTTGCTCCAGAATCAATAAGCCAATTATTGTTCTCATTTTGCTGTAATTTTGTGTTGTCTTGTTTGTTTAGTCCATTCAGTGAACCAGATTTTCTATCTTTTGAATTTTCTCTGCCCCCTCTATTTTCTCTGTAATTTGGTGGGCTCCTATATCTATGTCTATCTATGGAGGACTGTCTATAATTGTATTTGTTCCTATATTCTGACCTATGTCTTTCCTTTGAAATTTTGGGGCAATCTCTTCTATTGTGTTCCCTGGATCCACAATTGTGACATTTGTATGTTTCATTATATTTTTCTTGGAAAACTACTTTCTTAAAAGGTTTGTGTTCTGTGTGATTGCTAGAACGATTTTTTCTTGAATTGTCTTCTGCTATCAATTTGTTAGATAGACTTTCTATGGATAAATATCCTAGATTGATAGTGTCTAAATGTGACATAAAGCTATCCCATGATGAATCAAGTGAGTTGATAATAACACTTTTCATTGTTTGGTCTGAAATCACCTCCCCCCTCAAGTGCAGCTCAGCTCTTATTTTGTTTAAAGATATTAAATGCTCACTTATGGAAACCCCTGGTTTTACTCTAGATGAAAAGAAATCCTTAGACATTCTTGTGGTGGTAGCTACACTGTCGCTGTGAAACAAATTAAACATGCATTGAATAATTTCAGAAACAGTCTGATTTGGTTTGATGCTATGATACATTGCAGGAGACACACTAGATATTATTAAGTAAAAAGCTCTATGATGTAAACAATCTATTTTTAAAGTCCAAGGTCTTTTTGGGGGACTAGTGATAAAGAATAGTAAGTTTTCTTTCATAAAGACCACCTGGAGCTGTTGATACCATTCTTGCAAATTAATGCCATCAACCCTTAGTTTTGGGAAGTCACTGGGTAAGTTTCCCACATTATTTTGTCCATTACTTACAACCTCAGGTAGTCCGTGGTCTCGCAAGTGTAGAAAATTGCAAAACGGCATGGGGATGCTCGCAACGAGTCTGCGTGGCTCTTTCACCAGTTCATGTCTTCCCGGGTCGTCTGCGTAGTTTCGCGCATGCGCGTTGTCCATTTCTTCTTTGACTTCGTTATGGAAGGTTCTCTCCACCGCGGCTCGCTCGCTTTGCTCTTCTTCAGATGAGTCGGTCTCTGTTTCGGCCTTGGGAGCTCTGACGACGGCGGCTGCTCTTCTTTTCTTTTTGGGAGCGTAGTCACTTGCTTCGGTCTTTGGTGTAGGGCGGAATCGACAAGGCTCTCTAGGTTCGGGCGTCGTCGCTCTCGAAGTCAGGATGGGAGCGGGCAGGTCTTGAGGTATCGGCTTGTTCGCTCTCTTCTTCGGTGTCTTTTTGGTAATTTTTAGTTTTGGCCCAAATGCAGCAAAAAGCGTTTTCATCGCTGACTTTACTTGGGATTTTGTTGAATCATCTTCACTTTCTGATTCTGGCTCTTCCGAGGAGTTTGAATCCTCTTTTTCATTTTCGTTGTCAGATAATGTTTTTCGCGCCAGAAATTTTGAACTGAGCGTTTTGATTGGCTCTGCTTCGCTCACCTTGGAGGCCTGTTGAAACCAAGATGGCTGCCATTCAAAATTTCGCGCGGGATCACATTTCTTCTTCTTCGTAATAGCTTTCTCTGTAGTCATATCACTCACAATTTTTGGTTCTTTAGACTTCTCATTAGTGATGTTTTTCTCTTTCGCTGCTCCGCTGTTCTTCAGCATTTCTTGGAGGTTCGCGATGATGCTTTCATCATTTTTCTGGCTTTTTAATAGTTTTAATATCTCTGACCTGAGTTCGTTATTCTCTATTATTTCTTCGTCTTCAGTGGTGTATTCTTCGGATTCTCTTGAAATTGCGTTTGTGGATTCGTTGATTATTTCTTGTTCTGTTTCCATTTCTTTGCTGTAGGCTCTGGTGTTGGGCCTATCCTTCTTAGACATTTTTTAGTTTTTATTGAGTCAATTAACCATCCTCTGCTACCAGCTTGTTGCAAGATTTTCTGGATCAGACTCAATAAGGATATTAAGAAGTAAAGGTTTAAATATATTTCCTTTTATTTACAATAGGCATTCTATATTCACTGAATATTCACAGATAGAAGCAAGGAAAAGGGTGAAGATGGCTCCTTATATATACAATGGGTGGAGCTATGTGTGGGAGTGATGAGTCATGAATACATTAAGGATAGAAGAATAAGTTAACCCCTGATATCCCATTCATATACTATTTACACATTAGAGAATAAGGCATTTACATCTGACAGTTGGTGTATTGACTGTGAGGTGCTCTTACATATATTTCCTTATCTAGTTTCGCGTGTAGATAAGCAGTCTGTATGTCATATTGAAATACATCAAGGTTGAGTGCTGATGCTACCACTAGAGCTGTTTTGACACTCTCTGTTCTTACTGTGGGGGAATACGTATCAGTATAGTCCTCCGGATATTTCTGTGCATAACCTTGTGCAACTAATCTAGCTTTGTATAGAGTATTGCCTCCTTCTAAATTCTTAATTTTGTATATCCACCTGGTACCAATAATTGTTTTATCTTTAGGTGCAATTGCAGGTGTAAATACATTTAATCCTTGTAAACTTTCCATCTCTTTCTTCATAGCTAGTTCCCATTTTTCTTTTTCTTCACGAGGAAGTTTTAACACTTCCTCATATGTGTTAGGTGTTATTGGTTCACCATCCATATGCATTATGTAATCCCTGTATTTATTTGGCATTTGATTCCTGTTGTTCCTAATGACTCTTTCAGGTTTGCTATTGTTATCGTGCAAATATCTTGCTTCCTTTTTTGTCAGTGTGTCTGTCCTTATTTTGTGTTGGCTATTTGTCCAAGTTTTAGTTTTGCTTTTGTGTTTGTTGATATTTTGTTTTTCTATGGTCCCTTCCTCATGAGGTTTTGTTTCTTTGCATTTATTTGGAAATATTTCATTAAGATGTAATTTAGACCAGTTGGCTTGTTCATGGAACACAGCTGTTCTGGAAACTATAAATTTGTTATTATTATCAATGAATCTGTATCCTTTGGTGCCAGTTTCATATCCCATGAATCTGAGTCTTCTGGATACATTTTCTCCCTTTCTTCTCAACTGTTTGGGTATGTGTACGTCTGCAGTGACTCCAAATATGTGCATGTGTGATAATTTTGGCTTCCTATTATACATTACCTCGTATGGTGTCTTGTTTACAATACTGGACCAGGTTCTATTTTGTGTGTAATTTGAATAATGTAGGGCTTCTGACCAAAATTGTTTGCTTAAGCCAGCATCCTCCAATGTGCACCTAATCATGGTTTGTAATGTGGAATTTTTTCTTTCTGCAATTCCGTTCTGGAACGCAGAAAATGGACTAGACGTGTAATGTAGCATTCCTCTGTCCTTTAACCATTGGGAGAATTCTTTAGACATGAATTCACATCCCCTATCTGTCATAATTTGTTTTATTCTGATATTGTGTTGTGTTTCTATGCGTTTGTAAAATTCCTTAAATTTTTGAAATGTTTCATCTTTATGTTTTAGTGTATAAACAAACCCATAACAGCTATAATCGTCTACTATTGTCAGGAAGTAACGTTTTCTATAAGTGATTGATGGAGTTAATGGGCCTACTAGGTCCATGTGTACTAAGTCAAAAATTTTGTTAGTTGATCTAGTAGAGTTTCTTGGCCTGGGACTAGTTTTTAGTTTTGTAGATTTACATACTGAGCATTCCAAATAGTTTTCACAATTTTTTAATAGCTTTCTCTGTAGTCATATCACTCACAATTTTTGGTTCTTTAGACTTCTCATTAGTGATGTTTTTCTCTTTCGCTGCTCCGCTGTTCTTCAGCATTTCTTGGAGGTTCGCGATGAGGCTTTCATCATTTTTCTGGCTTTTTAATAGTTTTAATATCTCTGACCTGAGTTCGTTATTCTCTATTTCGATTTCCTTCTGGTCATCGTTTTCATCTATTATTTCTTCGTCTTCAGTGGTGTATTCTTCGGATTCTCTTGAAATTGCGTTTGTGGATTCGTTGATTATTTCTTGTTCTGTTTCCATTTCTTTGCTGTAGGCCCTGGTGTTGGGCCTATCCTTCTTAGACATTTTTAAGTTTTTATTGAGTCAATTAACCATCCTCTGCTACCAGCTTGTTGCAATATTTTCTGGATCAGACTCAATAAAGATATTAAGAAGTAAAGATTTAAATATATTTCCTTTTATTTACAATAGGCATTCTATATTCACTGAATATTCACAGATAGAAGCAAGGAAAAGGGTGAAGATGGCTCCTTATATATACAATGGGTGGAGCTAAGTGTGGGAGTGATGAGTCATGAATACATTAAGGATTGAAGAATAAGTTAACCCCTGATATCCCATTCATATACTATTTACACATTAGAGAATAAGGCATTTACATCTGACAGTGCAGAAGCAGAGTTTCAAGATTATGATGCAATCTGCCTTGCAATTTCTCTCTAACTGACATTTTCCAGATATGCAGAAGCAGAGTTTCAAGATTATGATGCAATCTGCCTGGCAATTTCTCTCTAGCTGACATTTTTCAGATGTGGAGAAGCAGAGTTTCAAGATTATGATGCAATCTGCCTTGCAATTTCTCTCTAGCTGACATTTTCCAGATGTGCAGAAGCAGAGTTTCAAGATTATGATGCAATCTGCCTTGCAATTTCTCTCCAGCTGACATTTTCCAGATGTGCAGAAGCAGAGTTTCACGATGATGATGCTGAAAACTGCCTTGCAATTTCTCTCCAGCTGACATTTTCCAGATGTGCAGAAGCAGAGTTTCACGATGATGATGCTGAAATCTGCCTTGCAATTTCTCTCCAGCTGACATTTTCCAGATGTGCAGAAGCAGAGTTTCACGATGATGATGATGCAATCTGCCTTGCAATTTCTCTCTAGCTGACATTTTCCAGATGTGGAGAAGCAGAGTTTCAAGACTATGATGCAATCTGCCTTGCAATTTCTCTCTAGCTGACATTTTCCAGATGTGGAGAAGCAGAGTTTCAGGGTCATTTTGAAATCTGCTATGGAATTTCGCTCCAGATGACATTTTCCAGATGTGCAGATGCAGAGTTTCAAGATTATGATGCAATCTGCCTTGCAATTTCTCTCTAGCTGACATTTTCCATATGTACAAAAGCAGAGTTTCAAGATTATGATGCAATCTGTTATGGAATTTCGCTCCAGATGACATTTTCCATATGTACAGAAGCAGAGTTTCAGGATGATGCAAGCTGCCTTGCAATTTCTCTCCAGATGACATTTTCCAGATGTGCAGAAGCAGAGTTTCAAGATTATGATGCAATCTGCCTTGCAATTTCTCTCTAGCTGACAGTTTCCAGATGTGGAGAAGCAGAGTTTCAGGGTCATTTTGAAATCTGCTATGGAATTTCTCTCCAGCTGACATTTTCCAGATATACAGAAGCAGAGTTTCAAGATTATGATGCAATCTGCCTTGCAATTTCTCTCTAGCTTAAAATTTTCCAGATGTGCAGAAGCAGAGTTTCACGATGATGATGCTGAAATCTACATTGCAATTTCTCTCCAGCTGACATTTTCGAGATGTGCAGATGCAGAGATTCAAGATTATGATGCAATCTGCCTTGCAATTTCTCTCTAGCTGACATTTTCCAGATGTGCAGAAGCAGAGTTTCAAGATTATGATGCAATCTGCCTTGCAATTTCTCTCTAACTGACATTTTCCAGATATGCAGAAGCAGAGTTTCAAGATTATGATGCAATCTGCCTGGCAATTTCTCTCTAGCTGACATTTTTCAGATGTGGAGAAGCAGAGTTTCAAGATTATGATGCAATCTGCCTTGCAATTTCTCTCTAGCTGACATTTTCCAGATGTGCAGAAGCAGAGTTTCAAGATTATGATGCAATCTGCCTTGCAATTTCTCTCCAGCTGACATTTTCCAGATGTGCAGAAGCAGAGTTTCACGATGATGATGCTGAAATCTGCCTTGCAATTTCTCTCCAGCTGACATTTTCCAGATGTGCAGAAGCAGAGTTTCACGATGATGATGATGCAATCTGCCTTGCAATTTCTCTCTAGCTGACATTTTCCAGATGTGCAGAAGCAGAGTTTCACGATGATGATGCTGAAATCTACATTGCAATTTCTCTCCAGCTGACATTTTCCAGATGTGCAGATGCAGAGATTCAATATTATGATGCAATCTGCCTTGCAATTTCTCTCTAGCTGACATTTTCCAGATGTGCAGAAGCAGAGTTTCAAGATTATGATGCAATCTGCCTTGCACTTTCTCTCCAGCTGACATTTTCCATATGTACAAAAGCAGAGTTTCAAGATTATGATGCAATCTGCTATAGAATTTCGCTCCAGATGACATTTTCGAGATGTACAGAAGCAGAGTTTCAGGAGGATGCAATTTGCTATGCAATTTCTCTCCAGCTGATATTTTCCAGATGTGCAGAAGCAGAGTTTCACGATGATGATGCTGAAATCTGCCTTGCAATTTCTCTCCAGCTGACATTTTCCAGATGTGCAGAAGCAGAGTTTCACGATGATGATGCTGAAATCTGCCTTGCAATTTCTCTCCAGCTGACATTTTCCAGATGTGCAGAAGCAGAGTTTCACGATGATGATGATGCAATCTGCATTGCAATTTCTCTCTAGCTGACATTTTCCAGATGTGGAGAAGCAGAGTTTCAGGGTCATTTTGAAATCTGCTATGGAATTTCGCTCCAGATGACATTTTCCAGATGTGCAGAAGCAGAGTTTCAAGATTGTGATGCAATCTGCCTTGCAATTTCTCTCTAGCTGACATTTTCCAGATGTGGAGAAGCAGAGTTTCAAGATTATGATGCAATCTGCCTTGCAATTTCTCTCTAGCTGACATTTTCCAGATGTGGAGAAGCAGAGTTTCAGGGTCATTTTGAAATCTGCTATGGAATTTCTCTCCAGCTGACATTTCCCAGATATACAGAAGCAGAGTTTCAAGATTATGATGCAATCTGCCTTGCAATTTCTCTCTAGCTTAAAATTTTCCAGATGTGCAGAAGCAGAGTTTCACGATGATGATGCTGAAATCTACATTGCAATTTCTCTCCAGCTGACATTTTCGAGATGTGCAGATGCAGAGATTCAAGATTATGATGCAATCTGCCTTGCAATTTCTCTCTAGCTGACATTTTCCAGATGTGCAGAAGCAGAGTTTCAAGATTATGATGCAATCTGCCTTGCAATTTCTCTCTAACTGACATTTTCCAGATGTGGAGAAGCAGAGTTTCAGGGTCATTTTGAAATCTGCTATGGAATTTCTCTCCAGCTGACATTTCCCAGATATACAGAAGCAGAGTTTCAAGATTATGATGCAATCTGCCTTGCAATTTCTCTCTAGCTTAAAATTTTCCAGATGTGCAGAAGCAGAGTTTCACGATGATGATGCTGAAATCTACATTGCAATTTCTCTCCAGCTGACATTTTCGAGATGTGTAGATGCAGAGATTCAAGATTATGATGCAATCTGCCTTGCAATTTCTCTCTAGCTGACATTTTCCAGATGTGCAGAAGCAGAGTTTCAAGATTATGATGCAATCTGCCTTGCAATTTCTCTCTAACTGACATTTTCCAGATATGCAGAAGCAGAGTTTCAAGATTATGATGCAATCTGCCTGGCAATTTCTCTCTAGCTGACATTTTTCAGATGTGGAGAAGCAGAGTTTCAAGATTATGATGCAATCTGCCTTGCAATTTCTCTCTAGCTGACATTTTCCAGATGTGCAGAAGCAGAGTTTCAAGATTATGATGCAATCTGCCTTGCAATTTCTCTCCAGCTGACATTTTCCAGATGTGCAGAAGCAGAGTTTCAGGATGATGATGCTGAAATCTGCCTTGCAATTTCTCTCCAGCCGACATTTTCCAGATGTGCAGAAGCAGAGTTTCACGATGATGATGCTGAAATCTGCCTTGCAATTTCTCTCCAGCTGACATTTTCCAGATGTGCAGAAGCAGAGTTTCACGATGATGATGATGCAATCTGCCTTGCAATTTCTCTCTAGCTGACATTTTCCAGATGTGGAGAAGCAGAGTTTCAAGATTATGATGCAATCTGCCTTGCAATTTCTCTCTAGCTGACATTTTCCAGATGTGGAGAAGCAGAGTTTCAGGGTCATTTTGAAATCTGCTATGGAATTTCGCTCCAGATGACATTTTCCAGATGTGCAGATGCAGAGTTTCAAGATTATGATGCAATCTGCCTTGCAATTTCTCTCTAGCTGACATTTTCCATATGTACAAAAGCAGAATTTCAAGATTATGATGCAATCTGTTATGGAATTTCGCTCCAGATGACATTTTCCATATGTACAGAAGCAGAGTTTCACGATGATGATGATGCAATCTGCCTTGCAATTTCTCTCCAGCTGACATTTTCCAGATGTGCAGAAGCAGAGTTTCACGATGATGATGCTGAAATCTGCCTTGCAATTTCTCTCCAGCTGACATTTTCCAGATGTGCAGAAGCAGAGTTTCACGATGATGATGATGCAATCTGCCTTGCAATTTCTCTCTAGCTGACATTTTCCAGATGTGGAGAAGCAGAGTTTCAAGATTATGATGCAATCTGCCTTGCAATTTCTCTCTAGCTGACATTTTCCAGATGTGGAGAAGCAGAGTTTCAGGGTCATTTTGAAATCTGCTATGGAATTTCGCTCCAGATGACATTTTCCAGATGTGCAGATGCAGAGTTTCAAGATTATGATGCAATCTGCCTTGCAATTTCTCTCTAGCTGACATTTTCCATATGTACAAAAGCAGAGTTTCAAGATTATGATGCAATCTGTTATGGAATTTCGCTCCAGATGACATTTTCCATATGTACAGAAGCAGAGTTTCAGGATGATGCAAGCTGCCTTGCAATTTCTCTCCAGATGACATTATCCAGATGTGCAGAAGCAGAGTTTCAAGATTATGATGCAATCTGCCTTGCAATTTCTCTCTAGCTGACAGTTTCCAGATGTGGAGAAGCAGAGTTTCAAGATTATGATGCAATCTGCCTTGCACTTTCTCTCCAGCTGACATTTTCCATATGTACAAAAGCAGAGTTTCAAGATTATGATGCAATCTGCTATAGAATTTCGCTCCAGATGACATTTTCGAGATGTACAGAAGCAGAGTTTCAGGAGGATGCAATTTGCCTTGCAATTTCTCTCCAGCTGATATTTTCCAGATGTGCAGAAGCAGAGTTTCACGATGATGATGCTGAAATCTGCCTTGCAATTTCTCTCCAGCTGACATTTTCCAGATGTGCAGAAGCAGAGTTTCACGATGATGATGCTGAAATCTGCCTTGCAATTTCTCTCCAGCTGACATTTTCCAGATGTGCAGAAGCAGAGTTTCAAGATTATGATGATGCAATCTGCATTGCAATTTCTCTCTAGCTGACATTTTCCAGATGTGGAGAAGCAGAGTTTCAGGGTCATTTTGAAATCTGCTATGGAATTTCGCTCCAGATGACATTTTCCAGATGTGCAGAAGCAGAGTTTCAAGATTGTGATGCAATCTGCCTTGCAATTTCTCTCTAGCTGACATTTTCCAGATGTGGAGAAGCAGAGTTTCAAGATTATGATGCAATCTGCCTTGCAATTTCTCTCTAGCTGACATTTTCCAGATGTGGAGAAGCAGAGTTTCAGGGTCATTTTGAAATCTGCTATGGAATTTCTCTCCAGCTGACATTTCCCAGATATACAGAAGCAGAGTTTCAAGATTATGATGCAATCTGCCTTGCAATTTCTCTCTAGCTTAAAATTTTCCAGATGTGCAGAAGCAGAGTTTCACGATGATGATGCTGAAATCTACATTGCAATTTCTCTCCAGCTGACATTTTCGAGATGTGCAGATGCAGAGATTCAAGATTATGATGCAATCTGCCTTGCAATTTCTCTCTAGCTGACATTTTCCAGATGTGCAGAAGCAGAGTTTCAAGATTATGATGCAATCTGCCTTGCAATTTCTCTCTAACTGACATTTTCCAGATATGCAGAAGCAGAGTTTCAAGATTATGATGCAATCTGCCTGGCAATTTCTCTCTAGCTGACATTTTTCAGATGTGGAGAAGCAGAGTTTCAAGATTATGATGCAATCTGCCTTGCAATTTCTCTCTAGCTGACATTTTCCAGATGTGCAGAAGCAGAGTTTCAAGATTATGATGCAATCTGCCTTGCAATTTCTCTCCAGCTGACATTTTCCAGATGTGCAGAAGCAGAGTTTCACGATGATGATGCTGAAATCTGCCTTGCAATTTCTCTCCAGCTGACATTTTCCAGATGTGCAGAAGCAGAGTTTCACGATGATGATGCTGAAATCTGCCTTGCAATTTCTCTCCAGCTGACATTTTCCAGATGTGCAGAAGCAGAGTTTCAAGATTATGATGCAATCTGCCTTGCAATTTCTCTCTAGCTGACAGTTTCCAGATGTGGAGAAGCAGAGTTTCAAGATTATGATGCAATCTGCCTTGCACTTTCTCTCCAGCTGACATTTTCCATATGTACAAAAGCAGAGTTTCAAGATTATGATGCAATCTGCTATAGAATTTCGCTCCAGATGACATTTTCGAGATGTACAGAAGCAGAGTTTCAGGAGGATGCAATTTGCCTTGCAATTTCTCTCCAGCTGATATTTTCCAGATGTGCAGAAGCAGAGTTTCACGATGATGATGCTGAAATCTGCCTTGCAATTTCTCTCCAGCTGACATTTTCCAGATGTGCAGAAGCAGAGTTTCACGATGATGATGCTGAAATCTGCCTTGCAATTTCTCTCCAGCTGACATTTTCCAGATGTGCAGAAGCAGAGTTTCACGATGATGATGATGCAATCTGCATTGCAATTTCTCTCTAGCTGACATTTTCCAGATGTGGAGAAGCAGAGTTTCAGGGTCATTTTGAAATCTGCTATGGAATTTCGCTCCAGATGACATTTTCCAGATGTGCAGAAGCAGAGTTTCAAGATTGTGATGCAATCTGCCTTGCAATTTCTCTCTAGCTGACATTTTCCAGATGTGGAGAAGCAGAGTTTCAAGATTATGATGCAATCTGCCTTGCAATTTCTCTCTAGCTGACATTTTCCAGATGTGGAGAAGCAGAGTTTCAGGGTCATTTTGAAATCTGCTATGGAATTTCTCTCCAGCTGACATTTCCCAGATATACAGAAGCAGAGTTTCAAGATTATGATGCAATCTGCCTTGCAATTTCTCTCTAGCTTAAAATTTTCCAGATGTGCAGAAGCAGAGTTTCACGATGATGATGCTGAAATCTACATTGCAATTTCTCTCCAGCTGACATTTTCGAGATGTGCAGATGCAGAGATTCAAGATTATGATGCAATCTGCCTTGCAATTTCTCTCTAGCTGACATTTTCCAGATGTGCAGAAGCAGAGTTTCAAGATTATGATGCAATCTGCCTTGCAATTTCTCTCTAACTGACATTTTCCAGATATGCAGAAGCAGAGTTTCAAGATTATGATGCAATCTGCCTGGCAATTTCTCTCTAGCTGACATTTTTCAGATGTGGAGAAGCAGAGTTTCAAGATTATGATGCAATCTGCCTTGCAATTTCTCTCTAGCTGACATTTTCCAGATGTGCAGAAGCAGAGTTTCAAGATTATGATGCAATCTGCCTTGCAATTTCTCTCCAGCTGACATTTTCCAGATGTGCAGAAGCAGAGTTTCACGATGATGATGCTGAAATCTGCCTTGCAATTTCTCTCCAGCTGACATTTTCCAGATGTGCAGAAGCAGAGTTTCACGATGATGATGCTGAAATCTGCCTTGCAATTTCTCTCCAGCTGACATTTTCCAGATGTGCAGAAGCAGAGTTTCACGATGATGATGATGCAATCTGCCTTGCAATTTCTCTCTAGCTGACATTTTCCAGATGTGGAGAAGCAGAGTTTCAAGATTATGATGCAATCTGCCTTGCAATTTCTCTCTAGCTGACATTTTCCAGATGTGGAGAAGCAGAGTTTCAGGGTCATTTTGAAATCTGCTATGGAATTTCGCTCCAGATGACATTTTCCAGATGTGCAGATGCAGAGTTTCAAGATTATGATGCAATCTGCCTTGCAATTTCTCTCTAGCTGACATTTTCCATATGTACAAAAGCAGAATTTCAAGATTATGATGCAATCTGTTATGGAATTTCGCTCCAGATGACATTTTCCATATGTACAGAAGCAGAGTTTCACGATGATGATGATGCAATCTGCCTGGCAATTTCTCTCTAGCTGACATTTTCCAGATGTGGAGAAGCAGAGTTTCAAGATTATGATGCAATCTGCCTTGCAATTTCTCTCTAGCTGACATTTTCCAGATGTGGAGAAGCAGAGTTTCAGGGTCATTTTGAAATCTGCTATGGAATTTCGCTCCAGATGACATTTTCCAGATGTGCAGATGCAGAGTTTCAAGATTATGATGCAATCTGCCTTGCAATTTCTCTCTAGCTGACATTTTCCATATGTACAAAAGCAGAGTTTCAAGATTATGATGCAATCTGTTATGGAATTTCGCTCCAGATGACATTTTCCATATGTACAGAAGCAGAGTTTCAGGATGATGCAAGCTGCCTTGCAATTTCTCTCCAGATGACATTTTCCAGATGTGCAGAAGCAGAGTTTCACGATGATGATGATGCAATCTGCCTTGCAATTTCTCTCTAGCTGACAGTTTCCAGATGTGGAGAAGCAGAGTTTCAAGATTATGATGCAATCTGCCTTGCAATTTCTCTCTAGCTGACATTTTCCAGATGTGGAGAAGCAGAGTTTCAGGGTCATTTTGAAATCTGCTATGGAATTTCGCTCCAGATGACATTTTCCAGATGTGCAGATGCAGAGTTTCAAGATTATGATGCAATCTGCCTTGCAATTTCTCTCTAGCTGACATTTTCCATATGTACAAAAGCAGAATTTCAAGATTATGATGCAATCTGTTATGGAATTTCGCTCCAGATGACATTTTCCATATGTACAGAAGCAGAGTTTCACGATGATGATGATGCAATCTGCCTTGCAATTTCTCTCTAGCTGACATTTTCCAGATGTGGAGAAGCAGAGTTTCAAGATTATGATGCAATCTGCCTTGCAATTTCTCTCTAGCTGACATTTTCCAGATGTGGAGAAGCAGAGTTTCAGGGTCATTTTGAAATCTGCTATGGAATTTCGCTCCAGATGACATTTTCCAGATGTGCAGATGCAGAGTTTCAAGATTATGATGCAATCTGCCTTGCAATTTCTCTCTAGCTGACATTTTCCATATGTACAAAAGCAGAGTTTCAAGATTATGATGCAATCTGTTATGGAATTTCGCTCCAGATGACATTTTCCATATGTACAGAAGCAGAGTTTCAGGATGATGCAAGCTGCCTTGCAATTTCTCTCCAGATGACATTTTCCAGATGTGCAGAAGCAGAGTTTCAAGATTATGATGCAATCTGCCTTGCAATTTCTCTCTAGCTGACAGTTTCCAGATGTGGAGAAGCAGAGTTTCAGGGTCATTTTGAAATCTGCTATGGAATTTCTCTCCAGCTGACATTTTCCAGATATACAGAAGCAGAGTTTCAAGATTATGATGCAATCTGCCTTGCAATTTCTCTCTAGCTTAAAATTTTCCAGATGTGCAGAAGCAGAGTTTCACGATGATGATGCTGAAATCTACATTGCAATTTCTTTCCAGCTGACATTTTCGAGATGTGCAGATGCAGAGATTCAAGATTATGATGCAATCTGCCTTGCAATTTCTCTCTAGCTGACATTTTCCAGATGTGCAGAAGCAGAGTTTCAAGATTATGATGCAATCTGCCTTGCAATTTCTCTCTAACTGACATTTTCCAGATATGCAGAAGCAGAGTTTCAAGATTATGATGCAATCTGCCTGGCAATTTCTCTCTAGCTGACATTTTTCAGATGTGGAGAAGCAGAGTTTCAAGATTATGATGCAATCTGCCTTGCAATTTCTCTCTAGCTGACATTTTCCAGATGTGCAGAAGCAGAGTTTCAAGATTATGATGCAATCTGCCTTGCAATTTCTCTCCAGCTGACATTTTCCAGATGTGCAGAAGCAGAGTTTCACGATGATGATGCTGAAATCTGCCTTGCAATTTCTCTCCAGCTGACATTTTCCAGATGTGCAGAAGCAGAGTTTCACGATGATGATGATGCAATCTGCCTTGCAATTTCTCTCTAGCTGACATTTTCCAGATGTGCAGAAGCAGAGTTTCACGATGATGATGCTGAAATCTACATTGCAATTTCTCTCCAGCTGACATTTTCCAGATGTGCAGATGGAGAGATTCAATATTATGATGCAATCTGCCTTGCAATTTCTCTCTAGCTGACATTTTCCAGATGTGCAGAAGCAGAGTTTCAAGATTATGATGCAATCTGCCTTGCACTTTCTCTCCAGCTGACATTTTCCATATGTACAAAAGCAGAGTTTTAAGATTATGATGCAATCTGCTATAGAATTTCGCTCCAGATGACATTTTCGAGATGTACAGAAGCAGAGTTTCAGGAGGATGCAATTTGCCTTGCAATTTCTCTCCAGCTGATATTTTCCAGATGTGCAGAAGCAGAGTTTCACGATGATGATGCTGAAATCTGCCTTGCAATTTCTCTCCAGCTGACATTTTCCAGATGTGCAGAAGCAGAGTTTCACGATGATGATGCTGAAATCTGCCTTGCAATTTCTCTCCAGCTGACATTTTCCAGATGTGCAGAAGCAGAGTTTCACGATGATGATGATGCAATCTGCATTGCAATTTCTCTCTAGCTGACATTTTCCAGATGTGGAGAAGCAGAGTTTCAGGGTCATTTTGAAATCTGCTATGGAATTTCGCTCCAGATGACATTTTCCAGATGTGCAGAAGCAGAGTTTCAAGATTGTGATGCAATCTGCCTTGCAATTTCTCTCTAGCTGACATTTTCCAGATGTGGAGAAGCAGAGTTTCAAGATTATGATGCAATCTGCCTTGCAATTTCTCTCTAGCTGACATTTTCCAGATGTGGAGAAGCAGAGTTTCAGGGTCATTTTGAAATCTGCTATGGAATTTCTCTCCAGCTGACATTTCCCAGATATACAGAAGCAGAGTTTCAAGATTATGATGCAATCTGCCTTGCAATTTCTCTCTAGCTTAAAATTTTCCAGATGTGCAGAAGCAGAGTTTCACGATGATGATGCTGAAATCTACATTGCAATTTCTCTCCAGCTGACATTTTCGAGATGTGCAGATGCAGAGATTCAAGATTATGATGCAATCTGCCTTGCAATTTCTCTCTAGCTGACATTTTCCAGATGTGCAGAAGCAGAGTTTCAAGATTATGATGCAATCTGCCTTGCAATTTCTCTCTAACTGACATTTTCCAGATATGCAGAAGCAGAGTTTCAAGATTATGATGCAATCTGCCTGGCAATTTCTCTCTAGCTGACATTTTTCAGATGTGGAGAAGCAGAGTTTCAAGATTATGATGCAATCTGCCTTGCAATTTCTCTCTAGCTGACATTTTCCAGATGTGCAGAAGCAGAGTTTCAAGATTATGATGCAATCTGCCTTGCAATTTCTCTCCAGCTGACATTTTCCAGATGTGCAGAAGCAGAGTTTCACGATGATGATGCTGAAATCTGCCTTGCAATTTCTCTCCAGCTGACATTTTCCAGATGTGCAGAAGCAGAGTTTCAAGATTATGATGCAATCTGCCTTGCAATTTCTCTCTAGCTGACAGTTTCCAGATGTGGAGAAGCAGAGTTTCAAGATTATGATGCAATCTGCCTTGCACTTTCTCTCCAGCTGACATTTTCCATATGTACAAAAGCAGAGTTTCAAGATTATGATGCAATCTGCTATAGAATTTCGCTCCAGATGACATTTTCGAGATGTACAGAAGCAGAGTTTCAGGAGGATGCAATTTGCCTTGCAATTTCTCTCCAGCTGATATTTTCCAGATGTGCAGAAGCAGAGTTTCACGATGATGATGCTGAAATCTGCCTTGCAATTTCTCTCCAGCTGACATTTTCCAGATGTGCAGAAGCAGAGTTTCACGATGATGATGCTGAAATCTGCCTTGCAATTTCTCTCCAGCTGACATTTTCCAGATGTGCAGAAGCAGAGTTTCACGATGATGATGATGCAATCTGCCTTGCAATTTCTCTCTAGCTGACATTTTCCAGATGTGGAGAAGCAGAGTTTCAGGGTCATTTTGAAATCTGCTATGGAATTTCGCTCCAGATGACATTTTCCAGATGTGCAGAAGCAGAGTTTCAAGATTGTGATGCAATCTGCCTTGCAATTTCTCTCTAGCTGACATTTTCCAGATGTGGAGAAGCAGAGTTTCAAGATTATGATGCAATCTGCCTTGCAATTTCTCTCTAGCTGACATTTTCCAGATGTGGAGAAGCAGAGTTTCAGGGTCATTTTGAAATCTGCTATGGAATTTCTCTCCAGCTGACATTTCCCAGATATACAGAAGCAGAGTTTCAAGATTATGATGCAATCTGCCTTGCAATTTCTCTCTAGCTTAAAATTTTCCAGATGTGCAGAAGCAGAGTTTCACGATGATGATGCTGAAATCTACATTGCAATTTCTCTCCAGCTGACATTTTCGAGATGTGCAGATGCAGAGATTCAAGATTATGATGCAATCTGCCTTGCAATTTCTCTCTAGCTGACATTTTCCAGATGTGCAGAAGCAGAGTTTCAAGATTATGATGCAATCTGCCTTGCAATTTCTCTCTAACTGACATTTTCCAGATATGCAGAAGCAGAGTTTCAAGATTATGATGCAATCTGCCTGGCAATTTCTCTCTAGCTGACATTTTTCAGATGTGGAGAAGCAGAGTTTCAAGATTATGATGCAATCTGCCTTGCAATTTCTCTCTAGCTGACATTTTCCAGATGTGGAGAAGCAGAGTTTCAGGGTCATTTTGAAATCTGCTATGGAATTTCTCTCCAGCTGACATTTCCCAGATATACAGAAGCAGAGTTTCAAGATTATGATGCAATCTGCCTTGCAATTTCTCTCTAGCTTAAAATTTTCCAGATGTGCAGAAGCAGAGTTTCACGATGATGATGCTGAAATCTACATTGCAATTTCTCTCCAGCTGACATTTTCGAGATGTGCAGATGCAGAGATTCAAGATTATGATGCAATCTGCCTTGCAATTTCTCTCTAGCTGACATTTTCCAGATGTGCAGAAGCAGAGTTTCAAGATTATGATGCAATCTGCCTTGCAATTTCTCTCTAACTGACATTTTCCAGATATGCAGAAGCAGAGTTTCAAGATTATGATGCAATCTGCCTGGCAATTTCTCTCTAGCTGACATTTTTCAGATGTGGAGAAGCAGAGTTTCAAGATTATGATGCAATCTGCCTTGCAATTTCTCTCTAGCTGACATTTTCCAGATGTGCAGAAGCAGAGTTTCAAGATTATGATGCAATCTGCCTTGCAATTTCTCTCTAGCTGACATTTTCCAGATGTGCAGAAGCAGAGTTTCAAGATTATGATGCAATCTGCCTTGCAATTTCTCTCCAGCTGACATTTTCCAGATGTGCAGAAGCAGAGTTTCACGATGATGATGCTGAAATCTGCCTTGCAATTTCTCTCCAGCTGACATTTTCCAGATGTGCAGAAGCAGAGTTTCACGATGATGATGATGCAATCTGCCTTGCAATTTCTCTCTAGCTGACATTTTCCAGATGTGCAGAAGCAGAGTTTCACGATGATGATGCTGAAATCTACATTGCAATTTCTCTCCAGCTGACATTTTCCAGATGTGCAGATGCAGAGATTCAATATTATGATGCAATCTGCCTTGCAATTTCTCTCTAGCTGACATTTTCCAGATGTGCAGAAGCAGAGTTTCAAGATTATGATGCAATCTGCCTTGCACTTTCTCTCCAGCTGACATTTTCCATATGTACAAAAGCAGAGTTTCAAGATTATGATGCAATCTGCTATAGAATTTCGCTCCAGATGACATTTTCGAGATGTACAGAAGCAGAGTTTCAGGAGGATGCAATTTGCCTTGCAATTTCTCTCCAGCTGATATTTTCCAGATGTGCAGAAGCAGAGTTTCACGATGATGATGCTGAAATCTGCCTTGCAATTTCTCTCCAGCTGACATTTTCCAGATGTGCAGAAGCAGAGTTTCACGATGATGATGCTGAAATCTGCCTTGCAATTTCTCTCCAGCTGACATTTTCCAGATGTGCAGAAGCAGAGTTTCACGATGATGATGATGCAATCTGCATTGCAATTTCTCTCTAGCTGACATTTTCCAGATGTGGAGAAGCAGAGTTTCAGGGTCATTTTGAAATCTGCTATGGAATTTCGCTCCAGATGACATTTTCCAGATGTGCAGAAGCAGAGTTTCAAGATTGTGATGCAATCTGCCTTGCAATTTCTCTCTAGCTGACATTTTCCAGATGTGGAGAAGCAGAGTTTCAAGATTATGATGCAATCTGCCTTGCAATTTCTCTCTAGCTGACATTTTCCAGATGTGGAGAAGCAGAGTTTCAGGGTCATTTTGAAATCTGCTATGGAATTTCTCTCCAGCTGACATTTCCCAGATATACAGAAGCAGAGTTTCAAGATTATGATGCAATCTGCCTTGCAATTTCTCTCTAGCTTAAAATTTTCCAGATGTGCAGAAGCAGAGTTTCACGATGATGATGCTGAAATCTACATTGCAATTTCTCTCCAGCTGACATTTTCGAGATGTGCAGATGCAGAGATTCAAGATTATGATGCAATCTGCCTTGCAATTTCTCTCTAGCTGACATTTTCCAGATGTGCAGAAGCAGAGTTTCAAGATTATGATGCAATCTGCCTTGCAATTTCTCTCTAACTGACATTTTCCAGATATGCAGAAGCAGAGTTTCAAGATTATGATGCAATCTGCCTGGCAATTTCTCTCTAGCTGACATTTTTCAGATGTGGAGAAGCAGAGTTTCAAGATTATGATGCAATCTGCCTTGCAATTTCTCTCTAGCTGACATTTTCCAGATGTGCAGAAGCAGAGTTTCAAGATTATGATGCAATCTGCCTTGCAATTTCTCTCCAGCTGACATTTTCCAGATGTGCAGAAGCAGAGTTTCACGATGATGATGCTGAAATCTGCCTTGCAATTTCTCTCCAGCTGACATTTTCCAGATGTGCAGAAGCAGAGTTTCACGATGATGATGCTGAAATCTGCCTTGCAATTTCTCTCCAGCTGACATTTTCCAGATGTGCAGAAGCAGAGTTTCACGATGATGATGATGCAATCTGCCTTGCAATTTCTCTCTAGCTGACATTTTCCAGATGTGGAGAAGCAGAGTTTCAAGATTATGATGCAATCTGCCTTGCAATTTCTCTCTAGCTGACAGTTTCCAGATGTGGAGAAGCAGAGTTTCAGGGTCATTTTGAAATCTGCTATGGAATTTCGCTCCAGATGACATTTTCCAGATGTGCAGATGCAGAGTTTCAAGATTATGATGCAATCTGCCTTGCAATTTCTCTCTAGCTGACATTTTCCATATGTACAAAAGCAGAATTTCAAGATTATGATGCAATCTGTTATGGAATTTCGCTCCAGATGACATTTTCCATATGTACAGAAGCAGAGTTTCACGATGATGATGATGCAATCTGCCTTGCAATTTCTCTCTAGCTGACATTTTCCAGATGTGGAGAAGCAGAGTTTCAAGATTATGATGCAATCTGCCTTGCAATTTCTCTCTAGCTGACATTTTCCAGATGTGGAGAAGCAGAGTTTCAGGGTCATTTTGAAATCTGCTATGGAATTTCGCTCCAGATGACATTTTCCAGATGTGCAGATGCAGAGTTTCAAGATTATGATGCAATCTGCCTTGCAATTTCTCTCTAGCTGACATTTTCCATATGTACAAAAGCAGAGTTTCAAGATTATGATGCAATCTGTTATGGAATTTCGCTCCAGATGACATTTTCCATATGTACAGAAGCAGAGTTTCAGGATGATGCAAGCTGCCTTGCAATTTCTCTCCAGATGACATTTTCCAGATGTGCAGAAGCAGAGTTTCAAGATTATGATGCAATCTGCCTTGCAATTTCTCTCTAGCTGACAGTTTCCAGATGTGGAGAAGCAGAGTTTCAGGGTCATTTTGAAATCTGCTATGGAATTTCTCTCCAGCTGACATTTTCCAGATATACAGAAGCAGAGTTTCAAGATTATGATGCAATCTGCCTTGCAATTTCTCTCTAGCTTAAAATTTTCCAGATGTGCAGAAGCAGAGTTTCACGATGATGATGCTGAAATCTACATTGCAATTTCTTTCCAGCTGAC
This sequence comes from Pantherophis vulpinus, assembly GCA_037215915.1. NCBI lineage: Eukaryota > Metazoa > Chordata > Lepidosauria > Squamata > Colubridae > Pantherophis > Pantherophis vulpinus. The sequence continues at coordinate 1,044,203 of JAXLNS010000046.1, read as the reverse complement.
ATTTTCGAGATGTGCAGATGCAGAGATTCAAGATTATGATGCAATCTGCCTTGCAATTTCTCTCTAGCTGACATTTTCCAGATGTGCAGAAGCAGAGTTTCAAGATTATGATGCAATCTGCCTTGCAATTTCTCTCTAACTGACATTTTCCAGATATGCAGAAGCAGAGTTTCAAGATTATGATGCAATCTGCCTGGCAATTTCTCTCTAGCTGACATTTTTCAGATCTGGAGAAGCAGAGTTTCAAGATTATGATGCAATCTGCCTTGCAATTTCTCTCTAGCTGACATTTTCCAGATGTGCAGAAGCAGAGTTTCAAGATTATGATGCAATCTGCCTTGCAATTTCTCTCCAGCTGACATTTTCCAGATGTGCAGAAGCAGAGTTTCACGATGATGATGCTGAAATCTGCCTTGCAATTTCTCTCCAGCTGACATTTTCCAGATGTGCAGAAGCAGAGTTTCACGATGATGATGCTGAAATCTGCCTTGCAATTTCTCTCCAGCTGACATTTTCCAGATGTGCAGAAGCAGAGTTTCACGATGATGATGATGCAATCTGCCTTGCAATTTCTCTCTAGCTGACATTTTCCAGATGTGGAGAAGCAGAGTTTCAAGATTATGATGCAATCTGCCTTGCAATTTCTCTCTAGCTGACAGTTTCCAGATGTGGAGAAGCAGAGTTTCAAGATTATGATGCAATCTGCCTTGCACTTTCTCTCCAGCTGACATTTTCCATATGTACAAAAGCAGAGTTTCAAGATTATGATGCAATCTGCTATAGAATTTCGCTCCAGATGACATTTTCGAGATGTACAGAAGCAGAGTTTCAGGAGGATGCAATTTGCCTTGCAATTTCTCTCCAGCTGATATTTTCCAGATGTGCAGAAGCAGAGTTTCACGATGATGATGCTGAAATCTGCCTTGCAATTTCTCTCCAGCTGACATTTTCCAGATGTGCAGAAGCAGAGTTTCACGATGATGATGCTGAAATCTGCCTTGCAATTTCTCTCCAGCTGACATTTTCCAGATGTGCAGAAGCAGAGTTTCACGATGATGATGATGCAATCTGCATTGCAATTTCTCTCTAGCTGACATTTTCCAGATGTGGAGAAGCAGAGTTTCAGGGTCATTTTGAAATCTGCTATGGAATTTCGCTCCAGATGACATTTTCCAGATGTGCAGAAGCAGAGTTTCAAGATTGTGATGCAATCTGCCTTGCAATTTCTCTCTAGCTGACATTTTCCAGATGTGGAGAAGCAGAGTTTCAAGATTATGATGCAATCTGCCTTGCAATTTCTCTCTAGCTGACATTTTCCAGATGTGGAGAAGCAGAGTTTCAGGGTCATTTTGAAATCTGCTATGGAATTTCTCTCCAGCTGACATTTCCCAGATATACAGAAGCAGAGTTTCAAGATTATGATGCAATCTGCCTTGCAATTTCTCTCTAGCTTAAAATTTTCCAGATGTGCAGAAGCAGAGTTTCACGATGATGATGCTGAAATCTACATTGCAATTTCTCTCCAGCTGACATTTTCGAGATGTGCAGATGCAGAGATTCAAGATTATGATGCAATCTGCCTTGCAATTTCTCTCTAGCTGACATTTTCCAGATGTGCAGAAGCAGAGTTTCAAGATTATGATGCAATCTGCCTTGCAATTTCTCTCTAACTGACATTTTCCAGATATGCAGAAGCAGAGTTTCAAGATTATGATGCAATCTGCCTGGCAATTTCTCTCTAGCTGACATTTTTCAGATGTGGAGAAGCAGAGTTTCAAGATTATGATGCAATCTGCCTTGCAATTTCTCTCTAGCTGACATTTTCCAGATGTGCAGAAGCAGAGTTTCAAGATTATGATGCAATCTGCCTTGCAATTTCTCTCCAGCTGACATTTTCCAGATGTGCAGAAGCAGAGTTTCACGATGATGATGCTGAAATCTGCCTTGCAATTTCTCTCCAGCTGACATTTTCCAGATGTGCAGAAGCAGAGTTTCACGATGATGATGCTGAAATCTGCCTTGCAATTTCTCTCCAGCTGACATTTTCCAGATGTGCAGAAGCAGAGTTTCACGATGATGATGATGCAATCTGCCTTGCAATTTCTCTCTAGCTGACATTTTCCAGATGTGGAGAAGCAGAGTTTCAAGATTATGATGCAATCTGCCTTGCAATTTCTCTCTAGCTGACATTTTCCAGATGTGGAGAAGCAGAGTTTCAGGGTCATTTTGAAATCTGCTATGGAATTTCGCTCCAGATGACATTTTCCAGATGTGCAGATGCAGAGTTTCAAGATTATGATGCAATCTGCCTTGCAATTTCTCTCTAGCTGACATTTTCCATATGTACAAAAGCAGAATTTCAAGATTATGATGCAATCTGTTATGGAATTTCGCTCCAGATGACATTTTCCATATGTACAGAAGCAGAGTTTCACGATGATGATGATGCAATCTGCCTTGCAATTTCTCTCTAGCTGACATTTTCCAGATGTGGAGAAGCAGAGTTTCAAGATTATGATGCAATCTGCCTTGCAATTTCTCTCTAGCTGACATTTTCCAGATGTGGAGAAGCAGAGTTTCAGGGTCATTTTGAAATCTGCTATGGAATTTCGCTCCAGATGACATTTTCCAGATGTGCAGATGCAGAGTTTCAAGATTATGATGCAATCTGCCTTGCAATTTCTCTCTAGCTGACATTTTCCATATGTACAAAAGCAGAGTTTCAAGATTATGATGCAATCTGTTATGGAATTTCGCTCCAGATGACATTTTCCATATGTACAGAAGCAGAGTTTCAGGATGATGCAAGCTGCCTTGCAATTTCTCTCCAGATGACATTTTCCAGATGTGCAGAAGCAGAGTTTCAAGATTATGATGCAATCTGCCTTGCAATTTCTCTCTAGCTGACAGTTTCCAGATGTGGAGAAGCAGAGTTTCAGGGTCATTTTGAAATCTGCTATGGAATTTCTCTCCAGCTGACATTTTCCAGATATACAGAAGCAGAGTTTCAAGATTATGATGCAATCTGCCTTGCAATTTCTCTCTAGCTTAAAATTTTCCAGATGTGCAGAAGCAGAGTTTCACGATGATGATGCTGAAATCTACATTGCAATTTCTTTCCAGCTGACATTTTCGAGATGTGCAGATGCAGAGATTCAAGATTATGATGCAATCTGCCTTGCAATTTCTCTCTAGCTGACATTTTCCAGATGTGCAGAAGCAGAGTTTCAAGATTATGATGCAATCTGCCTTGCAATTTCTCTCTAACTGACATTTTCCAGATATGCAGAAGCAGAGTTTCAAGATTATGATGCAATCTGCCTGGCAATTTCTCTCTAGCTGACATTTTTCAGATGTGGAGAAGCAGAGTTTCAAGATTATGATGCAATCTGCCTTGCAATTTCTCTCTAGCTGACATTTTCCAGATGTGCAGAAGCAGAGTTTCAAGATTATGATGCAATCTGCCTTGCAATTTCTCTCCAGCTGACATTTTCCAGATGTGCAGAAGCAGAGTTTCACGATGATGATGCTGAAATCTGCCTTGCAATTTCTCTCCAGCTGACATTTTCCAGATGTGCAGAAGCAGAGTTTCACGATGATGATGATGCAATCTGCCTTGCAATTTCTCTCTAGCTGACATTTTCCAGATGTGCAGAAGCAGAGTTTCACGATGATGATGCTGAAATCTACATTGCAATTTCTCTCCAGCTGACATTTTCCAGATGTGCAGATGCAGAGATTCAATATTATGATGCAATCTGCCTTGCAATTTCTCTCTAGCTGACATTTTCCAGATGTGCAGAAGCAGAGTTTCAAGATTATGATGCAATCTGCCTTGCACTTTCTCTCCAGCTGACATTTTCCATATGTACAAAAGCAGAGTTTCAAGATTATGATGCAATCTGCTATAGAATTTCGCTCCAGATGACATTTTCGAGATGTACAGAAGCAGAGTTTCAGGAGGATGCAATTTGCCTTGCAATTTCTCTCCAGCTGATATTTTCCAGATGTGCAGAAGCAGAGTTTCACGATGATGATGCTGAAATCTGCCTTGCAATTTCTCTCCAGCTGACATTTTCCAGATGTGCAGAAGCAGAGTTTCACGATGATGATGCTGAAATCTGCCTTGCAATTTCTCTCCAGCTGACATTTTCCAGATGTGCAGAAGCAGAGTTTCACGATGATGATGATGCAATCTGCATTGCAATTTCTCTCTAGCTGACATTTTCCAGATGTGGAGAAGCAGAGTTTCAGGGTCATTTTGAAATCTGCTATGGAATTTCGCTCCAGATGACATTTTCCAGATGTGCAGAAGCAGAGTTTCAAGATTGTGATGCAATCTGCCTTGCAATTTCTCTCTAGCTGACATTTTCCAGATGTGGAGAAGCAGAGTTTCAAGATTATGATGCAATCTGCCTTGCAATTTCTCTCTAGCTGACATTTTCCAGATGTGGAGAAGCAGAGTTTCAGGGTCATTTTGAAATCTGCTATGGAATTTCTCTCCAGCTGACATTTCCCAGATATACAGAAGCAGAGTTTCAAGATTATGATGCTGAAATCTACATTGCAATTTCTCTCCAGCTGACATTTTCGAGATGTGCAGATGCAGAGATTCAAGATTATGATGCAATCTGCCTTGCAATTTCTCTCTAGCTTAAAATTTTCCAGATGTGCAGAAGCAGAGTTTCACGATGATGATGCTGAAATCTACATTGCAATTTCTCTCCAGCTGACATTTTCGAGATGTGCAGATGCAGAGATTCAAGATTATGATGCAATCTGCCTTGCAATTTCTCTCTAGCTTAAAATTTTCCAGATGTGCAGAAGCAGAGTTTCACGATGATGATGCTGAAATCTACATTGCAATTTCTCTCCAGCTGACATTTTCGAGATGTGCAGATGCAGAGATTCAAGATTATGATGCAATCTGCCTTGCAATTTCTCTCTAGCTGACATTTTCCAGATGTGCAGAAGCAGAGTTTCAAGATTATGATGCAATCTGCCTTGCAATTTCTCTCTAACTGACATTTTCCAGATATGCAGAAGCAGAGTTTCAAGATTATGATGCAATCTGCCTGGCAATTTCTCTCTAGCTGACATTTTTCAGATGTGGAGAAGCAGAGTTTCAAGATTATGATGCAATCTGCCTTGCAATTTCTCTCTAGCTGACATTTTCCAGATGTGCAGAAGCAGAGTTTCAAGATTATGATGCAATCTGCCTTGCAATTTCTCTCCAGCTGACATTTTCCAGATGTGCAGAAGCAGAGTTTCACGATGATGATGCTGAAATCTGCCTTGCAATTTCTCTCCAGCTGACATTTTCCAGATGTGCAGAAGCAGAGTTTCACGATGATGATGCTGAAATCTGCCTTGCAATTTCTCTCCAGCTGACATTTTCCAGATGTGCAGAAGCAGAGTTTCACGATGATGATGATGCAATCTGCCTTGCAATTTCTCTCTAGCTGACATTTTCCAGATGTGGAGAAGCAGAGTTTCAAGATTATGATGCAATCTGCCTTGCAATTTCTCTCTAGCTGACATTTTCCAGATGTGGAGAAGCAGAGTTTCAGGGTCATTTTGAAATCTGCTATGGAATTTCGCTCCAGATGACATTTTCCAGATGTGCAGATGCAGAGTTTCAAGATTATGATGCAATCTGCCTTGCAATTTCTCTCTAGCTGACATTTTCCATATGTACAAAAGCAGAGTTTCAAGATTATGATGCAATCTGTTATGGAATTTCGCTCCAGATGACATTTTCCATATGTACAGAAGCAGAGTTTCACGATGATGATGCTGAAATCTACATTGCAATTTCTCTCCAGCTGACATTTTCGAGATGTGCAGATGCAGAGATTCAAGATTATGATGCAATCTGCCTTGCAATTTCTCTCTAGCTGACATTTTCCAGATGTGGAGAAGCAGAGTTTCACGATGATGATGCTGAAATCTGCCTTGCAATTTCTCTCCAGCTGACATTTTCCAGATGTGCAGAAGCAGAGTTTCACGATGATGATGATGCAATCTGCCTTGCAATTTCTCTCTAGCTGACATTTTCCAGATGTGCAGAAGCAGAGTTTCACGATGATGATGCTGAAATCTACATTGCAATTTCTCTCCAGCTGACATTTTCCAGATGTGCAGATGCAGAGATTCAATATTATGATGCAATCTGCCTTGCAATTTCTCTCTAGCTGACATTTTCCAGATATGCAGAAGCAGAGTTTCAAGATTATGATGCAATCTGCCTGGCAATTTCTCTCTAGCTGACATTTTTCAGATGTGGAGAAGCAGAGTTTCAAGATTATGATGCAATCTGCCTTGCAATTTCTCTCTAGCTGACATTTTCCAGATGTGGAGAAGCAGAGTTTCAGGGTCATTTTGAAATCTGCTATGGAATTTCGCTCCAGATGACATTTTCCAGATGTGCAGAAGCAGAGTTTCAAGATTATGATGCAATCTGCCTTGCAATTTCTCTCTAGCTGAAATTTTCCAGATGTGCAGAAGCAGAGTTTCAAGATTATGATGCAATCTGCCTTGCACTTTCTCTCCAGCTGACATTTTCCATATGTACAAAAGCAGAGTTTCAAGATTATGATGCTATCTGCTATAGAATTTCCCTCCAGATGACATTTTCGAGATGTACAGAAGCAGAGTTTCAGGAGGATGCAATTTGCCTTGCAATTTCTCTCCAGCTGACATTTTCCAGATGTGCAGAAGCAGAGTTTCACGATGATGATGATGCAATCTGCATTGCAATTTCTCTCTAGCTGACATTTTCCAGATGTGGAGAAGCAGAGTTTCAGGGTCATTTTGAAATCTGCTATGGAATTTCTCTCCAGCTGACATTTTCCAGATGTGCAGACGCAGAGTTTCACGATGATGATGCTGAAATCTGCCTTGCAATTTCTCTCCAGCTGACATTTTCCAGATGTGCAGAAGCAGAGTTTCAAGATTATGATGCAATCTGCCTTGCAATTTCTCTCCAGCTGACATTTTCCAGATGTGCAGAAGCAGAGTTTCATGATGATGATGCTGAAATCTACATTGCAATTTCTCTCCAGCTGACATTTTCCAGATGTGCAGATGCAGAGATTCAAGATTATGATGCAATCTGCCTTGCAATTTCTCTCTAGCTGACATTTTCCAGATGTGCAGAAGCAGAGTTTCAAGATTATGATGCAATCTGCCTTGCAATTTCTCTCTAGCTGACATTTTCCAGATGTTGAGAAGCAGAGTTTCAGGATGATGCTGAAATCTGCTTTGTAATTTCTCTCCAGCTAACATTGTTCAGATGTGTAGAAGCCGAGTTTCAGGATGATGCTGAAAGTTTCCATGGAATGTCTCTCTTGCTGACATTTTCCATATGTACAAAAGCAGAGTTTCACGATGATGCTGAAATCTGCCTTGCAATTTCTCTCTAGCTGACATTTTCCAGATGTGCAGAAGCAGAGTTCCAGGATTACGCTGAAATCTGCCTTGCAATTTCTCTCTAGCTGACATTTTCCAGATGTGGAGAAGCAGAGTTTCAAGATTATGATGCAATCTGCCTTGCAATTTCTCTCTAGCTGACATTTTCCAGATGTGGAGAAGCAGAGTTTCAGGGTCATTTTGAAATCTGCTATGGAATTTCTCTCCAGCTGACATTTTCCAGATGTGCAGACGCAGAGTTTCACGATGATGATGCTGAAATCTGCCTTGCAATTTCTCTCCAGCTGACATATTCCAGATGTGCAGAAGCAGAGTTTCAAGATTATGATGCAATCTGCCTTGCAATTTCTCTCCAGCTGACATTTTCCAGATGTGCAGAAGCAGAGTTTCATGATGATGATGCTGAAATCTACATTGCAATTTCTCTCCAGCTGACATTTTCCAGATCTGCAGATGCAGAGATTCAAGATTATGATGCAATCTGCCTTGCAATTTCTCTCTAGCTGACATTTTCCAGATGTGCAGAAGCAGAGTTTCAAGATTATGATGCAATCTGCCTTGCAATTTCTCTCTAGCTGACATTTTCCAGATGTTGAGAAGCAGAGTTTCAGGATGATGCTGAAATCTGCTTTGTAATTTCTCTCCAGCTAACATTGTCCAGATGTGTAGAAGCCGAGTTTCAGGATGATGCTGAAAGTTTCCATGGAATGTCTCTCTTGCTGACATTTTCCATATGTACAAAAGCAGAGTTTCACGATGATGCTGAAATCTGCCTTGCAATTTCTCTCTAGCTGACATTTTCCAGATGTGCAGAAGCAGAGTTCCAGGATTACGCTGAAATCTGCCTTGCAATTTCTCTCTAGCTGACATTTTCCAGATGTGGAGAAGCAGAGTTTCAAGATTATGATGCAATCTGCCTTGCAATTTCTCTCTAGCTGACATTTTCCAGATGTGGAGAAGCAGAGTTTCAGGGTCATTTTGAAATCTGCTATGGAATTTCGCTCCAGATGACATTTTCGAGATGTACAGAAGCAGAGTTTCAGGAGGATGCAATTTGCCTTGCAATTTCTCTCCAGCTGATATTTTCCAGATGTGCAGAAGCAGAGTTTCACGATGATGATGCTGAAATCTGCCTTGCAATTTCTCTCCAGCTGACATTTTCCAGATGTGCAGAAGCAGAGTTTCACGATGATGATGATGCAATCTGCCTTGCAATTTCTCTCTAGCTGACATTTTCCAGATGTGGAGAAGCAGAGTTTCAGGGTCATTTTGAAATCTGCTATGGAATTTCGCTCCAGATGACATTTTCCAGATGTGCAGAAGCAGTGTTTCAAGATTATGATGCAATCTGCCTTGCAATTTCTCTCTAGCTGAAATTTTCCAGATGTGCAGAAGCAGAGTTTCAAGATTATGATGCAATCTGCCTTGCACTTTCTCTCCAGCTGACATTTTCCATATGTACAAAAGCAGAGTTTCAAGATTATGATGCAATCTGCTATAGAATTTCTCTCCAGCTGACATTTTCCAGATATACAGAAGCAGAGTTTCAAGATTATGATGCAATCTGCCTTGCAATTTCTCTCTAGCTTAAAATTTTCCAGATGTGCAGAAGCAGAGTTTCACGATGATGATGCTGAAATCTACATTGCAATTTCTCTCCAGCTGACATTTTCGAGATGTGCAGATGCAGAGATTCAAGATTATGATGCAATCTGCCATGCAATTTCTCTCTAGCTGACATTTTCCAGATGTGCAGAAGCAGAGTTTCAAGATTATGATGCAATCTGCCTTGCAATTTCTCTCTAACTGACATTTTCCAGATATGCAGAAGCAGAGTTTCAAGATTATGATGCAATCTGCCTGGCAATTTCTCTCTAGCTGACATTTTTCAGATGTGGAGAAGCAGAGTTTCAAGATTATGATGCAATCTGCCTTGCAATTTCTCTCTAGCTGACATTTTCCAGATGTGCAGAAGCAGAGTTTCAAGATTATGATGCAATCTGCCTTGCAATTTCTCTCCAGCTGTCATTTTCCAGATGTGCAGAAGCAGAGTTTCACGATGATGATGATGCAATCTGCCTTGCAATTTCTCTCTAGCTGACATTTTCCAGATGTGCAGAAGCAGAGTTTCAAGATTATGATGCAATCTGCCTTGCACTTTCTCTCCAGCTGACATTTTCCATATGTACAAAAGCAGAGTTTCAAGATTATGATGCAATCTGCTATAGAATTTCTCTCCAGCTGACATTTTCCAGATATACAGAAGCAGAGTTTCAAGATTATGATGCAATCTGCCTTGCAATTTCTCTCTAGCTGACATTTTCCAGATGTGCAGAAGCAGAGTTTCAAGATTATGATGCAATCTGCCTTGCAATTTCTCTCCAGCTGACATTTTCCAGATGTGCAGAAGCAGAGTTTCACGATGATGATGATGCAATCTGCCTTGCAATTTCTCTCTAGCTGACATTTTCCAGATGTGCAGAAGCAGAGTTTCAAGATTATGATGCAATCTGCCTTGCACTTTCTCTCCAGCTGACATTTTCCATATGTACAAAAGCAGAGTTTCAAGATTATGATGCAATCTGCTATAGAATTTCTCTCCAGCTGACATTTTCCAGATATACAGAAGCAGAGTTTCAAGATTATGATGCAATCTGCCTTGCAATTTCTCTCTAGCTTAAAATTTTCCAGATGTGCAGAAGCAGAGTTTCACGATGATGATGCTGAAATCTACATTGCAATTTCTCTCCAGCTGACATTTTCGAGATGTGCAGATGCAGAGATTCAAGATTATGATGCAATCTGCCATGCAATTTCTCTCTAGCTGACATTTTCCACATGTGCAGAAGCTGAGTTTCAAGATTACGATGCAATCTGCCTTGCAATTTCTCTCCAGCTGACATTTTCCAGATGTGCAGAAGCAGAGTTTCAAGATTATGATGCAATCTGCCTTGCAATTTCTCTCCAGCTGACATTTTCCAGATGTGCAGAAGCAGAGTTTCACGATGATGATGATGCAATCTGCCTTGCAATTTCTCTCTAGCTGACATTTTCCAGATGTGCAGAAGCAGAGTTTCAAGATTATGATGCAATCTGCCTTGCACTTTCTCTCCAGCTGACATTTTCCATATGTACAAAAGCAGAGTTTCAAGATTATGATGCAATCTGCTATAGAATTTCTCTCCAGCTGACATTTTCCAGATATACAGAAGCAGAGTTTCAAGATTATGATGCAATCTGCCTTGCAATTTCTCTCTAGCTGACATTTTCCAGATGTGCAGAAGCAGAGTTTCAAGATTATGATGCAATCTGCCTTGCAATTTCTCTCCAGCTGACATTTTCCAGATGTGCAGAAGCAGAGTTTCACGATGATGATGATGCAATCTGCCTTGCAATTTCTCTCTAGCTGACATTTTCCAGATGTGCAGAAGCAGAGTTTCAAGATTATGATGCAATCTGCCTTGCACTTTCTCTCCAGCTGACATTTTCCATATGTACAAAAGCAGAGTTTCAAGATTATGATGCAATCTGCTATAGAATTTCTCTCCAGCTGACATTTTCCAGATATACAGAAGCAGAGTTTCAAGATTATGATGCAATCTGCCTTGCAATTTCTCTCTAGCTTAAAATTTTCCAGATGTGCAGAAGCAGAGTTTCACGATGATGATGCTGAAATCTACATTGCAATTTCTCTCCAGCTGACATTTTCGAGATGTGCAGATGCAGAGATTCAAGATTATGATGCAATCTGCCATGCAATTTCTCTCTAGCTGACATTTTCCACATGTGCAGAAGCTGAGTTTCAAGATTACGATGCAATCTGCCTTGCAATTTCTCTCCAGCTGACATTTTCCAGATGTGCAGAAGCAGAGTTTCACGATGATGATGCTGAAATCTGCCTTGCAATTTCTCTCCAGCTGACATTTTACAAATGTGCAGAAGCAGAGTTCCAGGATTACGCTGAAATCTGCCTTGCAATTTCTCTCTAGCTGACATTTTCCAGATGTGCAGAAGCAGAGTTTCAAGATTATGATGCAATCTGCCTTGCAATTTCTCTCTAGCTGACATTTTCCAGATGTTGAGAAGCAGAGTTTCAGGATGATGCTGAAATCTGCTTTGTAATTTCTCTCCAGCTAACATTGTCCAGATGTGTAGAAGCCGAGTTTCAGGATGATGCTGAAAGTTTCCATGGAATGTCTCTCTTGCTGACATTTTCCATATGTTCAAAAGCAGAGTTTCACGATGATGCTGAAATCTGCCTTGCAATTTCTCTCTAGCTGACATTTTCCAGATGTGGAGAAGCAGAGTTTCAAGATTATGATGCAATCTGCCTTGCAATTTCTCTCTAGCTGACATTTTCCAGATGTGGAGAAGCAGAGTTTCAGAATCATTTTGAAATCTGCTATGGAATTTCGCTCCAGATGACATTTTCCAGATGTGCAGACGCAGAGTTTCACGATGATGATGCTGAAATCTGCCTTGCAATTTCTCTCCAGCTGACATTTTCCAGATGTGCAGAAGCAGAGTTTCAAGATTATGATGCAATCTGCCTTTCAATTTCTCTCTAGCTTAAAATTTTCCAGATGTGCAGAAGCAGAGTTTCAAGATTATGATGCAATCTGCCTTGCAATTTCTCTCCAGCTGACATTTTCCAGATGTGCAGAAGCAGAGTTTCACAATGATGATGCTGAAATCTACATTGCAATTTCTCTCCAGCTGACATTTTCCAGATCTGCAGATGCAGAGATTCAAGATTATGATGCAATCTGCCTTGCAATTTCTCTCTAGCTGACATTTTCCAGATGTGCAGAAGCAGAGTTTCAAGATTATGATGCAATCTGCCTTGCAATTTCTCTCTAGCTGACATTTTCCAGATGTGGAGAAGCAGAGTTTCAGGGTCATTTTGAAATCTGCTATGGAATTTCGCTCCAGATGACATTTTCCAGATGTGCAGAAGCAGAGTTTCAAGATTACGATGCAATCTGCCTGGCAATTTCTCTCTAGCTGACATTTTCCAGATGTACAGAAGCAGAGTTTCAGGATGATGCTGAAATCTGCTTTCTAATTTCTCTCCAGCTAACATTGTCCAGATGTGTAGAAGCCGAGTTTCAGGATGATGCTGAAAGTTTCCATGGAATGTCTCTCTTGCTGACATTTTCCATATGTACAAAAGCAGAGTTTCACGATGATGCTGAAATCTGCCTTTCAATTTCGCTTTAGGTGATATTTTCCTGATGTGCAGAAGCAGAGTTTCAAGATTACGATGCAATCTGCCTTGCAATTTCTCTCTACCTGACAGTTTCCAGATGTGGAGAAGCAGAGTTTCAGGGTCATTTTGAAATCTGCTATGGAATTTCGCTCCAGATGACAATTTCCAGATGTGCAGAAGCAGAGTTTCACGATGATGATGCTGAAATCTGCCTTGCAATTTCTCTCCTGCTGACATTTTCCAGATGTGCAGAAGCAGAGTTTCAAGATTATGATGCAATCTGCCTTGCAATTTCTCTCTAGCTTAAAATTTTCCAGATGTGCAGAAGCAGAGTTTCAAGATAATGATGCAATCTGCCTTGCAATTTCTCTCCAGCTGACATTTTCCAGATGTGCAGAAGCAGAGTTTCACGATGATGATGCTGAAATCTACATTGTAATTTCTCTCCAGCTGACATTTTCCAGATGTGCAGATGCAGAGATTCAAGATTATGATGCAATCTGCCTTGCAATTTCTCTCTAGCTGACATTTTCCAGATGTGCAGACGCAGAGTTTCAAGATTATGATGCAATCTGCCTTGCAATTTCTCTCTAGCAGACATTTTCCAGATGTGCAGAAGCAGAGTTTCAAGATTATCATGCAATCTGCCTTGCAATTTCTCTCTAGCTGACATTTTCCAGATATGCAGAAGCAGAGTTTCAAGATTATGATGCAATCTGCCTTGCAATTTCTCTCTAGCTGACATTTTCCAGATGTGGAGAAGCAGAGTTTCAGGGTCATTTTGAAATCTGCTATGGAATTTCGCTCCAGATGACATTTTCCAGATGTGCAGAAGCAGAGTTTCAAGATTACGATGCAATCTGCCTGGCAATTTCTCTCTAGCTGACATTTTCCAGATGTACAGAAGCAGAGTTTCAGGATGATGCTGAAATCTGCTTTCTAATTTCTCTCCAGCTAACATTGTCCAGATGTGTAGAAGCCGAGTTTCAGGATGATGCTGAAAGTTTCCATGGAATGTCTCTCTTGCTGACATTTTCCAGATGTACAAAAGCAGAGTTTCACGATGATGCTGAAATCTGCCTTTCAATTTCGCTTTAGGTGATATTTTCCTGATGTGCAGAAGCAGAGTTTCAAGATTACGATGCAATCTGCCTTGCAATTTCTCTCTACCTGACAGTTTCCAGATGTGGAGAAGCAGAGTTTCAGGGTCATTTTGAAATCTGCTATGGAATTTCGCTCCAGATGACAATTTCCAGATGTGCAGAAGCAGAGTTTCACGATGATGATGCTGAAATCTGCCTTGCAATTTCTCTCCTGCTGACATTTTCCAGATGTGCAGAAGCAGAGTTTCAAGATTATGATGCAATCTGCCTTGCAATTTCTCTCTAGCTTAAAACTTTCCAGATGTGCAGAAGCAGAGTTTCAAGATAATGATGCAATCTGCCTTGCAATTTCTCTCCAGCTGACATTTTCCAGATGTGCAGAAGCAGAGTTTCACGATGATGATGCTGAAATCTACATTGTAATTTCTCTCCAGCTGACATTTTCCAGATGTGCAGATGCAGAGATTCAAGATTATGATGCAATCTGCCTTGCAATTTCTCTCTAGCTGACATTTTCCAGATGTGCAGACGCAGAGTTTCACGATGATGATGCTGAAATCTGCCTTGCAATTTCTCTCTAGCTGACATTTTCCAAATGTGCAGAAGCAGAGATTCAAGATTATGATGCAATCTGCCTTGCAATTTCTCTCTAGCTGACATTTTCCAGATGTGCAGAAGCAGAGTTTCAAGATTATCATGCAATCTGCCTTGCAATTTCTCTCTAGCTGACATTTTCCAGATATGCAGAAGCAGAGTTTCAAGATTATGATGCAATCTGCCTGGCAATTTCTCTCTAGCTGACATTTTCCAGATGTGCAGAAGCAGAGTTTCAGGGTTATTTTGAAATCTGCTATGGAATTTCGCTCCAGATGACATTTTCCAGATGTGCAGAAGCAGAGTTTCAAGATTACGATGCAATCTGCCTGGCAATTTCTCTCTAGCTGACATTTTCCAGATGTACAGAAGCAGAGTTTCAGGATGATGCTGAAATCTGCTTTCTAATTTCTCTCCAGCTAACATTGTCCAGATGTGTAGAAGCCGAGTTTCAGGATGATGCTGAAAGTTTCCATGGAATGTCTCTCTTGCTGACATTTTCCATATGTACAAAAGCAGAGTTTCACGATGATGCTGAAATCTGCCTTTCAATTTCGCTTTAGGTGATATTTTCCTGATGTGCAGAAGCAGAGTTTCAAGATTACGATGCAATCTGCCTTGCAATTTCTCTCTAGCTGACATTTTCCAGATGTGCAGAAGCAGAGTTTCAGGGTTATTTTGAAATCTGCTATGGAATTTCGCTCCAGATGACATTTTCCAGATGTGCAGAAGCAGAGTTCCAGGATTACGCTGAAATCTGCCTTGCAATTTCTCTCTAGCTGACATTTTCCAGATGTGCAGAAGCAGAGTTTCAGGATGATGCTGAAATCTGCTTTCTAATTTCTCTCCAGCTAACATTGTCCAGATGTGTAGAAGCCGAGTTTCAGGATGATGCTGAAAGTTTCCATGGAATGTCTCTCTTGCTGACATTTTCCATATGTACAAAAGCAGAGTTTCACGATGATGCTGAAATCTGCCTTGCAATTTCGCTTTAGGTGATATTTTCCTGATGTGCAGAAGCAGAGTTTCAAGATTACGATGCAATCTGCCTTGCAATTTCTCTCTAGCTGACATTTTCCAGATGTGCAGAAGCAGAGTTTCAGGGTTATTTTGAAATCTGCTATGGAATTTCGCTCCAGATGACATTTTCCAGATGTGCAGAAGCAGAGTTCCAGGATTACGCTGAAATCTGCCTTGCAATTTCTCTCTAGCTGACATTTTCCAGATGTGCAGAAGCAGAGTTTCAGGATGATGCTGAAATCTGCTTTCTAATTTCTCTCCAGCTAACATTGTCCAGATGTGTAGAAGCCGAGTTTCAGGATGATGCTGAAAGTTTCCATGGAATGTCTCTCTTGCTGACATTTTCCATATGTACAAAAGCAGAGTTTCACGATGATGCTGAAATCTGCCTTGCAATTTCTCCTTAGGTGATATTTTCCTGATGTGCAGAAGCAGAGTTTCAAGATTACGATGCAATCTGCCTTGCAATTTCTCTCTACCTGACAGTTTCCAGATGTGGAGAAGCAGAGTTTCAGGGTCATTTTGAAATCTGCTATGGAATTTCTCTCCAGCTGACATTTCCCAGATATACAGAAGCAGAGTTTCAAGATTATGATGCAATCTGCCTTGCAATTTCTCTCTAGCTTAAAATTTTCCAGATGTGCAGAAGCAGAGTTTCACGATGATGATGATGCAATCTGCCTTGCAATTTCTCTCTAGCTGACATTTTCCAGATGTGCAGAAGCAGAGTTTCACGATGATGATGCTGAAATCTACATTGCAATTTCTCTCCAGCTGACATTTTCCAGATGTGCAGATGCAGAGATTCAATATTATGATGCAATCTGCCTTGCAATTTCTCTCTAGCTGACATTTTCCAGATGTGCAGAAGCAGAGTTTCAAGATTATGATGCAATCTGCCTTGCACTTTCTCTCCAGCTGACATTTTCCATATGTACAAAAGCAGAGTTTCAAGATTATGATGCAATCTGCTATAGAATTTCGCTCCAGATGACATTTTCGAGATGTACAGAAGCAGAGTTTCAGGAGGATGCAATTTGGCTTGCAATTTCTCTCCAGCTGATATTTTCCAGATGTGCAGAAGCAGAGTTTCACGATGATGATGCTGAAATCTGCCTTGCAATTTCTCTCCAGCTGACATTTTCCAGATGTGCAGAAGCAGAGTTTCACGATGATGATGCTGAAATCTGCCTTGCAATTTCTCTCCAGCTGACATTTTCCAGATGTGCAGAAGCAGAGTTTCACGATGATGATGATGCAATCTGCCTTGCAATTTCTCTCTAGCTGACATTTTCCAGATGTGGAGAAGCAGAGTTTCAGGGTCATTTTGAAATCTGCTATGGAATTTCTCTCCAGCTGACATTTCCCAGATATACAGAAGCAGAGTTTCAAGATTATGATGCAATCTGCCTTGCAATTTCTCTCTAGCTTAAAATTTTCCAGATGTGCAGAAGCAGAGTTTCACGATGATGATGCTGAAATCTACATTGCAATTTCTCTCCAGCTGACATTTTCGAGATGTGCAGATGCAGAGATTCAAGATTATGATGCAATCTGCCTTGCAATTTCTCTCTAGCTTAAAATTTTCCAGATGTGCAGAAGCAGAGTTTCACGATGATGATGCTGAAATCTACATTGCAATTTCTCTCCAGCTGACATTTTCGAGATGTGCAGATGCAGAGATTCAAGATTATGATGCAATCTGCCTTGCAATTTCTCTCTAGCTGACATTTTCCAGATGTGCAGAAGCAGAGTTTCAAGATTATGATGCAATCTGCCTTGCAATTTCTCTCTAACTGACATTTTCCAGATATGCAGAAGCAGAGTTTCAAGATTATGATGCAATCTGCCTGGCAATTTCTCTCTAGCTGACATTTTTCAGATGTGGAGAAGCAGAGTTTCAAGATTATGATGCAATCTGCCTTGCAATTTCTCTCTAGCTGACATTTTCCAGATGTGCAGAAGCAGAGTTTCAAGATTATGATGCAATCTGCCTTGCAATTTCTCTCCAGCTGACATTTTCCAGATGTGCAGAAGCAGAGTTTCACGATGATGATGCTGAAATCTGCCTTGCAATTTCTCTCCAGCTGACATTTTCCAGATGTGCAGAAGCAGAGTTTCACGATGATGATGCTGAAATCTGCCTTGCAATTTCTCTCCAGCTGACATTTTCCAGATGTGCAGAAGCAGAGTTTCACGATGATGATGATGCAATCTGCCTTGCAATTTCTCTCTAGCTGACATTTTCCAGATGTGGAGAAGCAGAGTTTCAAGATTATGATGCAATCTGCCTTGCAATTTCTCTCTAGCTGACATTTTCCAGATGTGGAGAAGCAGAGTTTCAGGGTCATTTTGAAATCTGCTATGGAATTTCGCTCCAGATGACATTTTCCAGATGTGCAGATGCAGAGTTTCAAGATTATGATGCAATCTGCCTTGCAATTTCTCTCTAGCTGACATTTTCCATATGTACAAAAGCAGAGTTTCAAGATTATGATGCAATCTGTTATGGAATTTCGCTCCAGATGACATTTTCCATATGTACAGAAGTAGAGTTTCACGATGATGATGCTGAAATCTACATTGCAATTTCTCTCCAGCTGACATTTTCGAGATGTGCAGATGCAGAGATTCAAGATTATGATGCAATCTGCCTTGCAATTTCTCTCTAGCTGACATTTTCCAGATGTGGAGAAGCAGAGTTTCACGATGATGATGCTGAAATCTGCCTTGCAATTTCTCTCCAGCTGACATTTTCCAGATGTGCAGAAGCAGAGTTTCACGATGATGATGATGCAATCTGCCTTGCAATTTCTCTCTAGCTGACATTTTCCAGATGTGCAGAAGCAGAGTTTCACGATGATGATGCTGAAATCTACATTGCAATTTCTCTCCAGCTGACATTTTCCAGATGTGCAGATGCAGAGATTCAATATTATGATGCAATCTGCCTTGCAATTTCTCTCTAGCTGACATTTTCCAGATATGCAGAAGCAGAGTTTCAAGATTATGATGCAATCTGCCTGGCAATTTCTCTCTAGCTGACATTTTTCAGATGTGGAGAAGCAGAGTTTCAAGATTATGATGCAATCTGCCTTGCAATTTCTCTCCAGCTGACATTTTCGAGATGTGCAGAAGCAGAGTTTCACGATGATGATGATGCAATCTGCATTGCAATTTCTCTCTAGCTGACATTTTCCAGATGTGGAGAAGCAGAGTTTCAGGGTCATTTTGAAATCTGCTATGGAATTTCGCTCCAGATGACATTTTCCAGATGTGCAGATGCAGAGTTTCAAGATTATGATGCAATCTGCCTTGCAATTTCTCTCTAGCTGACATTTTCCATATGTACAAAAGCAGAGTTTCAAGATTATGATGCAATCTGTTATGGAATTTCGCTCCAGATGACATTTTCCATATGTACAGAAGCAGAGTTTCACGATGATGATGCTGAAATCTACATTGCAATTTCTCTCCAGCTGACATTTTCGAGATGTGCAGATGCAGAGATTCAAGATTATGATGCAATCTGCCTTGCAATTTCTCTCTAGCTGACATTTTCCAGATGTGGAGAAGCAGAGTTTCACGATGATGATGCTGAAATCTGCCTTGCAATTTCTCTCCAGCTGACATTTTCCAGATGTGCAGAAGCAGAGTTTCACGATGATGATGATGCAATCTGCCTTGCAATTTCTCTCTAGCTGACATTTTCCAGATGTGCAGAAGCAGAGTTTCACGATGATGATGCTGAAATCTACATTGCAATTTCTCTCCAGCTGACATTTTCCAGATGTGCAGATGCAGAGATTCAATATTATGATGCAATCTGCCTTGCAATTTCTCTCTAGCTGACATTTTCCAGATATGCAGAAGCAGAGTTTCAAGATTATGATGCAATCTGCCTGGCAATTTCTCTCTAGCTGACATTTTCCAGATATGCAGAAGCAGAGTTTCAAGATTATGATGCAATCTGCCTGGCAATTTCTCTCTAGCTGACATTTTTCAGATGTGGAGAAGCAGAGTTTCAAGATTATGATGCAATCTGCCTTGCAATTTCTCTCTAGCTGACATTTTCCAGATGTGGAGAAGCAGAGTTTCAGGGTCATTTTGAAATCTGCTATGGAATTTCGCTCCAGATGACATTTTCCAGATGTGCAGAAGCAGAGTTTCAAGATTATGATGCAATCTGCCTTGCAATTTCTCTCTAGCTGAAATTTTCCAGATGTGCAGAAGCAGAGTTTCAAGATTATGATGCAATCTGCCTTGCACTTTCTCTCCAGCTGACATTTTCCATATGTACAAAAGCAGAGTTTCAAGATTATGATGCAATCTGCTATAGAATTTCCCTCCAGATGACATTTTCGAGATGTACAGAAGCAGAGTTTCAGGAGGATGCAATTTGCCTTGCAATTTCTCTCCAGCTGATATTTTCCAGATGTGCAGAAGCAGAGTTTCACGATGATGATGCTGAAATCTGCCTTGCAATTTCTCTCCAGCTGACATTTTCCAGAAGTGCAGAAGCAGAGTTTCACGATGATGATGCTGAAATCTGCCTTGCAATTTCTCTCCAGCTGACATTTTCGAGATGTGCAGAAGCAGAGTTTCACGATGATGATGATGCAATCTGCATTGCAATTTCTCTCTAGCTGACATTTTCCAGATGTGGAGAAGCAGAGTTTCAGGGTCATTTTGAAATCTGCTATGGAATTTCGCTCCAGATGACATTTTCCAGATGTGCAGAAGCAGAGTTTCAAGATTGTGATGCAATCTGCCTTGCAATTTCTCTCTAGCTGACATTTTCCAGATGTGGAGAAGCAGAGTTTCAAGATTATGATGCAATCTGCCTTGCAATTTCTCTCTAGCTGACATTTTCCAGATGTGGAGAAGCAGAGTTTCAGGGTCATTTTGAAATCTGCTATGGAATTTCTCTCCAGCTGACATTTTCCAGATGTGCAGACGCAGAGTTTCACGATGATGATGCTGAAATCTGCCTTGCAATTTCTCTCCAGCTGACATTTTCCAGATGTGCAGAAGCAGAGTTTCAAGATTATGATGCAATCTGCCTTGCAATTTCTCTCCAGCTGACATTTTCCAGATGTGCAGAAGCAGAGTTTCATGATGATGATGCTGAAATCTACATTGCAATTTCTCTCCAGCTGACATTTTCCAGATGTGCAGATGCAGAGATTCAAGATTATGATGCAATCTGCCTTGCAATTTCTCTCTAGCTGACATTTTCCAGATGTGCAGAAGCAGAGTTTCAAGATTATGATGCAATCTGCCTTGCAATTTCTCTCTAGCTGACATTTTCCAGATGTTGAGAAGCAGAGTTTCAGGATGATGCTGAAATCTGCTTTGTAATTTCTCTCCAGCTAACATTGTTCAGATGTGTAGAAGCCGAGTTTCAGGATGATGCTGAAAGTTTCCATGGAATGTCTCTCTTGCTGACATTTTCCATATGTACAAAAGCAGAGTTTCACGATGATGCTGAAATCTGCCTTGCAATTTCTCTCTAGCTGACATTTTCCAGATGTGCAGAAGCAGAGTTCCAGGATTACGCTGAAATCTGCCTTGCAATTTCTCTCTAGCTGACATTTTCCAGATGTGGAGAAGCAGAGTTTCAAGATTATGATGCAATCTGCCTTGCAATTTCTCTCTAGCTGACATTTTCCAGATGTGGAGAAGCAGAGTTTCAGGGTCATTTTGAAATCTGCTATGGAATTTCGCTCCAGATGACATTTTCCAGATGTGCAGAAGCAGAGTTTCAAGATTGTGATTCAATCTGCCTTGCAATTTCTCTCCAGCTGACATTTTCCAGATGTGCAGATGCAGAGATTCAAGATTATGATGCAATCTGCCTTGCAATTTCTCTCCAGCTGACATTTTCCAGATGTGCAGATGCAGAGATTCAAGATTATGATGCAATCTGCCTTGCAATTTCTCTCTAGCTGACATTTTCAAGATGTGCAGAAGCAGAGTTTCACGATGATGATGCTGAAATCTGCCTTGCAATTTCTCTCCAGCTGACATTTTCCAGATGTGCAGAAGCAGAGTTTCACGATGATGATGATGCAATCTGCCTTGCAATTTCTCTCTAGCTGACATTTTCCAGATGTGGAGAAGCAGAGTTTCAAGATTATGATGCAATCTGCCTTGCAATTTCTCTCTAGCTGACATTTTCCAGATGTGGAGAAGCAGAGTTTCAAGATTGTGATGCAATCTGCCTTGCAATTTCTCTCCAGCTGACATTTTCCAGATGTGCAGATGCAGAGATTCAAGATTATGATGCAATCTGCCTTGCAATTTCTCTCCAGCTGACATTTTCCAGATGTGCAGATGCAGAGATTCAAGATTGTGATGCAATCTGCCTTGCAATTTCTCTCTAGCTGACATTTTTCAGATCTGGAGAAGCAGAGTTTCAAGATTATGATGCAATCTGCCTTGCAATTTCTCTCCAGCTGACATTTTCCAGATGTGCAGAAGCAGAGTTTCAGGGTCATTTTGAAATCTGCTATGGAATTTCGCTCCAGATGACATTTTCCAGATGTGCAGAAGCAGAGTTTCAAGATTGTGATGCAATCTGCCTTGCAATTTCTCTCCAGCTGACATTTTCCAGATGTGCAGATGCAGAGATTCAAGATTATGATGCAATCTGCCTTGCAATTTCTCTCCAGCTGACATTTTCCAGATGTGCAGATGCAGAGATTCAAGATTGTGATGCAATCTGCCTTGCAATTTCTCTCTAGCTGACATTTTTCAGATGTGGAGAAGCAGACTTTCAAGATTATGATGCAATCTGCCTTGCAATTTCTCTCTAGCTGACATTTTCCAGATGTGGAGAAGCAGAGTTTCAGGGTCATTTTGAAATCTGCTATGGAATTTCGCTCCAGATGACATTTTCCAGATGTGCAGACGCAGAGTTTCAAGATTATGATGCAATCTGCTATGGAATTTTGCTCGAGATGACATTTTCGAGATGTACAGAAGCAGAGTTTCAGGATGATGCAATTTGCCTTGCAATTTCTCTCCAGCTGACATTTTCCAGATGTGCAGAAGCAGAGTTTCACGATGATGATGCTGAAATCTGCCTTGCAATTTCTCTCCAGCTGACATTTTCCAGATGTGCAGAAGCAGAGTTTCACGATGATGATGATGCAATCTGCCTTGCAATTTCTCTCTAGCTGACATTTTCCAGATGTGGAGAAGCAGAGTTTCAAGATTATGATGCAATCTGCCTTGCAATTTCTCTCTAGCTGACATTTTCCAGATGTGGAGAAGCAGAGTTTCAGGGTCATTTTGAAATCTGCTATGGAATTTCGCTCCAGATGACATTTTCCAGATGTGCAGATGCAGAGTTTCAAGATTATGATGCAATCTGCCTTGCAATTTCTCTCTAGCTGACATTTTCCATATGTACAAAAGCAGAGTTTCAAGATTATGATGCAATCTGTTATGGAATTTCGCTCCAGATGACATTTTCCATATGTACAGAAGCAGAGTTTCAGGATGATGCAAGCTGCCTTGCAATTTCTCTCCAGCTGACATTTTCCAGATGTGCAGAAGCAGAGTTTCAAGATTATGATGCAATCTGCCTTGCAATTTCTCTCTAGCTGACAGTTTCCAGATGTGGAGAAGCAGAGTTTCAGGGTCATTTTGAAATCTGCTATGGAATTTCGCTCCAGATGACATTTTCCAGATATACAGAAGCAGAGTTTCAAGATTATGATGCAATCTGCCTTGCAATTTCTCTCTAGCTTAAAATTTTCCAGATGTGCAGAAGCAGAGTTTCACGATGATGATGCTGAAATCTACATTGCAATTTCTCTCCAGCTGACATTTTCGAGATGTGCAGATGCAGAGATTCAAGATTATGATGCAATCTGCCTTGCAATTTCTCTCTAGCTGACATTTTCCAGATGTGCAGAAGCAGAGTTTCAAGATTATGATGCAATCTGCCTTGCAATTTCTCTCTAACTGACATTTTCCAGATATGCAGAAGCAGAGTTTCAAGATTATGATGCAATCTGCCTGGCAATTTCTCTCTAGCTGACATTTTTCAGATGTGGAGAAGCAGAGTTTCAAGATTATGATGCAATCTGCCTTGCAATTTCTCTCTAGCTGATATTTTCCAGATGTGCAGAAGCAGAGTTTCAAGATTATGATGCAATCTGCCTTGCAATTTCTCTCCAGCTGACATTTTCCAGATGTGCAGAAGCAGAGTTTCACGATGATGATGCTGAAATCTGCCTTGCAATTTCTCTCCAGCTGACATTTTCCAGATGTGCAGAAGCAGAGTTTCACGATGATGATGATGCAATCTGCCTTGCAATTTCTCTCTAGCTGACATTTTCCAGATATGCAGAAGCAGAGTTTCAAGATTATGATGCAATCTGCCTGGCAATTTCTCTCTAGCTGACATTTTTCAGATGTGGAGAAGCAGAGTTTCAAGATTATGATGCAATCTGCCTTGCAATTTCTCTCTAGCTGACATTTTCCAGATGTGCAGAAGCAGAGTTTCAAGATTATGATGCAATCTGCCTTGCAATTTCTCTCCAGCTGACATTTTCCAGATGTGCAGAAGCAGAGTTTCACGATGATGATGCTGAAATCTGCCTTGCAATTTCTCTCCAGCTGACATTTTCCAGATGTGCAGAAGCAGAGTTTCACGATGATGATGATGCAATCTGCCTTGCAATTTCTCTCTAGCTGACATTTTCCAGATGTGCAGAAACAGAGTTTCACGATGATGATGCTGAAATCTACATTGCAATTTCTCTCCAGCTGACATTTTCCAGATGTGCAGATGCAGAGATTCAAGATTATGATGCAATCTGCCTTGCAATTTCTCTCTAGCTGACATTTACCAGATATGCAGAAGCAGAGTTTCAAGATTATGATGCAATCTGCCTGGCAATTTCTCTCTAGCTGACTTTTTTCAGATGTGGAGAAGCAGAGTTTCAAGATTATGATGCAATCTGCCTTGCAATTTCTCTCTAGCTGACATTTTCCAGATGTGGAGAAGCAGAGTTTCAGGGTCATTTTGAAATCTGCTATGGAATTTCGCTCCAGATGACATTTTCCATATGTACAGAAGCAGAGTTTCAGGATGATGCAATTTGCCTTGCAATTTCTCTCCAGCTGACATTTTCCAGATGTGCAAAAGCAGAGTTTCACGATGATGATGCTGAAATCTGCCTTGCAATTTCTCTCCAGCTGACATTTTCCAGATGTGCAGAAGCAGAGTTTCACGATGATGATGCTGAAATCTGCCTTGCAATTTCTCTCCAGCTGACATTTTCCAGATGTGCAGAAGCAGAGTTTCACGATGATGATGATGCAATCTGCCTTGCAATTTCTCTCTAGCTGACATTTTCCAGATGTGGAGAAGCAGAGTTTCAGGGTCATTTTGAAATCTGCTATGGAATTTCGCTCCAGATGACATTTTCCAGATGTGCAGATGCAGAGTTTCAAGATTATGATGCAATCTGCCTTGCAATTTCTCTCTAGCTGACATTTTCCATATGTACAAAGGCAGAGTTTCAAGATTATGATGCAATCTGTTATGGAATTTCGCTCCAGATGACATTTTCCATATGTACAGAAGCAGAGTTTCAGGATGAAGCAAGCTGCCTTGCAATTTCTCTCCAGATGACATTTTCCAGATGTGCAGAAGCAGAGTTTCAAGATTATGATGCATTCTGCCTTGCAATTTCTCTCTAGCTGACATTTTCCAGATGTGGAGAAGCAGAGTTTCAGGGTCATTTTGAAATCTGCTATGGAATTTCGCTCCAGATGACATTTTCCAGATGTGCAGATGCAGAGTTTCAAGATTATGATGCAATCTGCCTTGCAATTTCTCTCTAGCTGACATTTTCCATATGTACAAAAGCAGAGTTTCAAGATTATGATGCAATCTGTTATGGAATTTCTCTCCAGCTGACATTTTCCAGATATACAGAAGCAGAGTTTCAAGATTATGATGCAATCTGCCTTGCAATTTCTCTCTAGCTTAAAATTTTCCAGATGTGCAGAAGCAGAGTTTCACGATGATGATGCTGAAATCTACATTGCAATTTCTCTCCAGCTGACATTTTCGAGATGTGCAGATGCAGAGATTCAAGATTATGATGCAATCTGCCTTTCAATTTCTCTCTAGCTGACATTTTCCAGATGTGCAGAAGCAGAGTTTCAAGATTATGATGCAATCTGCCTTGCAATTTCTCTCTAACTGACATTTTCCAGATATGCAGAAGCAGAGTTTCAAGATTATGATGCAATCTGCCTGGCAATTTCTCTCTAGCTGACATTTTTCAGATGTGGAGAAGCAGAGTTTCAAGATTATGATGCAATCTGCCTTGCAATTTCTCTCTAGCTGACATTTTCCAGATGTGCAGAAGCAGAGTTTCAAGATTATGATGCAATCTGCCTTGCAATTTCTCTCCAGCTGACAGTTTCCAGATGTGCAGAAGCAGAGTTTCACGATGATGATGCTGAAATCTGCCTTGCAATTTCTCTCCAGCTGACATTTTCCAGATGTGCAGAAGCAGAGTTTCACGATGATGATGATGCAATCTGCCTTGCAATTTCTCTCTAGCTGACATTTTCCAGATGTGCAGAAGCAGAGTTTCACGATGATGATGCTGAAATCTACATTGCAATTTCTCTCCAGCTGACATTTTCCAGATGTGCAGATGCAGAGATTCAATATTATGATGCAATCTGCCTTGCAATTTCTCTCTAGCTGACATTTTCCAGATATGCAGAAGCAGAGTTTCAAGATTATGATGCAATCTGCCTGGCAATTTCTCTCTAGCTGACATTTTTCAGATGTGCAGAAGCAGAGTTTCAAGATTATGATGCAATCTGCCTTGCACTTTCTCTCCAGCTGACATTTTCCATATGTACAAAAGCAGAGTTTCAAGATTATGATGCAATCTGCTATAGAATTTCGCTCCAGATGACATTTTCGAGATGTACAGAAGCAGAGTTTCAGGAGGATGCAATTTGCCTTGCAATTTCTCTCCAGCTGATATTTTCCAGATGTGCAGAAGCAGAGTTTCACGATGATGATGCTGAAATCTGCCTTGCAATTTCTCTCCAGCTGACATTTTCCAGATGTGCAGAAGCAGAGTTTCACGATGATGATGCTGAAATCTGCCTTGCAATTTCTCTCCAGCTGACATTTTCCATATGTACAGAAGCAGAGTTTCAGGATGAAGCAAGCTGCCTTGCAATTTCTCTCCAGATGACATTTTCCAGATGTGCAGAAGCAGAGTTTCAAGATTATGATGCATTCTGCCTTGCAATTTCTCTCTAGCTGACATTTTCCAGATGTGGAGAAGCAGAGTTTCAGGGTCATTTTGAAATCTGCTATGGAATTTCGCTCCAGATGACATTTTCCAGATGTGCAGATGCAGAGTTTCAAGATTATGATGCAATCTGCCTTGCAATTTCTCTCTAGCTGACATTTTCCATATGTACAAAAGCAGAGTTTCAAGATTATGATGCAATCTGTTATGGAATTTCTCTCCAGCTGACATTTTCCAGATATACAGAAGCAGAGTTTCAAGATTATGATGCAATCTGCCTTGCAATTTCTCTCTAGCTTAAAATTTTCCAGATGTGCAGAAGCAGAGTTTCACGATGATGATGCTGAAATCTACATTGCAATTTCTCTCCAGCTGACATTTTCGAGATGTGCAGATGCAGAGATTCAAGATTATGATGCAATCTGCCTTTCAATTTCTCTCTAGCTGACATTTTCCAGATGTGCAGAAGCAGAGTTTCAAGATTATGATGCAATCTGCCTTGCAATTTCTCTCTAACTGACATTTTCCAGATATGCAGAAGCAGAGTTTCAAGATTATGATGCAATCTGCCTGGCAATTTCTCTCTAGCTGACATTTTTCAGATGTGGAGAAGCAGAGTTTCAAGATTATGATGCAATCTGCCTTGCAATTTCTCTCTAGCTGACATTTTCCAGATGTGCAGAAGCAGAGTTTCAAGATTATGATGCAATCTGCCTTGCAATTTCTCTCCAGCTGACAGTTTCCAGATGTGCAGAAGCAGAGTTTCACGATGATGATGCTGAAATCTGCCTTGCAATTTCTCTCCAGCTGACATTTTCCAGATGTGCAGAAGCAGAGTTTCACGATGATGATGATGCAATCTGCCTTGCAATTTCTCTCTAGCTGACATTTTCCAGATGTGCAGAAGCAGAGTTTCACGATGATGATGCTGAAATCTACATTGCAATTTCTCTCCAGCTGACATTTTCCAGATGTGCAGATGCAGAGATTCAATATTATGATGCAATCTGCCTTGCAATTTCTCTCTAGCTGACATTTTCCAGATATGCAGAAGCAGAGTTTCAAGATTATGATGCAATCTGCCTGGCAATTTCTCTCTAGCTGACATTTTTCAGATGTGCAGAAGCAGAGTTTCAAGATTATGATGCAATCTGCCTTGCACTTTCTCTCCAGCTGACATTTTCCATATGTACAAAAGCAGAGTTTCAAGATTATGATGCAATCTGCTATAGAATTTCGCTCCAGATGACATTTTCGAGATGTACAGAAGCAGAGTTTCAGGAGGATGCAATTTGCCTTGCAATTTCTCTCCAGCTGATATTTTCCAGATGTGCAGAAGCAGAGTTTCACGATGATGATGCTGAAATCTGCCTTGCAATTTCTCTCCAGCTGACATTTTCCAGATGTGCAGAAGCAGAGTTTCACGATGATGATGCTGAAATCTGCCTTGCAATTTCTCTCCAGCTGACATTTTCCAGATGTGCAGAAGCAGAGTTTCACGATGATGATGATGCAATCTGCATTGCAATTTCTCTCTAGCTGACATTTTCCAGATGTGGAGAAGCAGAGTTTCAGGGTCATTTTGAAATCTGCTATGGAATTTCGCTCCAGATGACATTTTCCAGATGTGCAGAAGCAGAGTTCCAGGATTACGCTGAAATCTGCCTTGCAATTTCTCTCTAGCCGACATTTTCCAGATGTGGAGAAGCAGAGTTTCAAGATTATGATGCAATCTGCCTTGCAATTTCTCTCTAGCTGACATTTTCCAGATGTGGAGAAGCAGAGTTTCAGGGTCATTTTGAAATCTGCTATGGAATTTCTCTCCAGCTGACATTTTCCAGATGTGCAGACGCAGAGTTTCACGATGATGATGCTGAAATCTGCCTTGCAATTTCTCTCCAGCTGACATATTCCAGATGTGCAGAAGCAGAGTTTCAAGATTATGATGCAATCTGCCTTGCAATTTCTCTCCAGCTGACATTTTCCAGATGTGCAGAAGCAGAGTTTCATGATGATGATGCTGAAATCTACATTGCAATTTCTCTCCAGCTGACATTTTCCAGATCTGCAGATGCAGAGATTCAAGATTATGATGCAATCTGCCTTGCAATTTCTCTCTAGCTGACATTTTCCAGATGTGCAGAAGCAGAGTTTCAAGATTATGATGCAATCTGCCTTGCACTTTCTCTCCAGCTGACATTTTCCATATGTACAAAAGCAGAGTTTCAAGATTATGATGCAATCTGCTATAGAATTTCGCTCCAGATGACATTTTCGAGATGTACAGAAGCAAAGTTTCAGGAGGATGCAATTTGCCTTGCAATTTCTCTCCAGCTGATATTTTCCAGATGTGCAGAAGCAGAGTTTCACGATGATGATGCTGAAATCTGCCTTGCAATTTCTCTCCAGCTGACATTTTCCAGATGTGCAGAAGCAGAGTTTCACGATGATGATGCTGAAATCTGCCTTGCAATTTCTCTCCAGCTGACATTTTCCAGATGTGCAGAAGCAGAGTTTCACGATGATGATGCTGAAATCTGCCTTGCAATTTCTCTCCAGCTGACATTTTCCATATGTACAGAAGCAGAGTTTCAGGATGAAGCAAGCTGCCTTGCAATTTCTCTCCAGATGACATTTTCCAGATGTGCAGAAGCAGAGTTTCAAGATTATGATGCATTCTGCCTTGCAATTTCTCTCTAGCTGACATTTTCCAGATGTGGAGAAGCAGAGTTTCAGGGTCATTTTGAAATCTGCTATGGAATTTCGCTCCAGATGACATTTTCCAGATGTGCAGATGCAGAGTTTCAAGATGATGATGCAATCTGCCTTGCAATTTCTCTCTAGCTGACATTTTCCATATGTACAAAAGCAGAGTTTCAAGATTATGATGCAATCTGTTATGGAATTTCTCTCCAGCTGACATTTTCCAGATATACAGAAGCAGAGTTTCAAGATTATGATGCAATCTGCCTTGCAATTTCTCTCTAGCTTAAAATTTTCCAGATGTGCAGAAGCAGAGTTTCACGATGATGATGCTGAAATCTACATTGCAATTTCTCTCCAGCTGACATTTTCGAGATGTGCAGATGCAGAGATTCAAGATTATGATGCAATCTGCCTTTCAATTTCTCTCTAGCTGACATTTTCCAGATGTGCAGAAGCAGAGTTTCAAGATTATGATGCAATCTGCCTTGCAATTTCTCTCTAACTGACATTTTCCAGATATGCAGAAGCAGAGTTTCAAGATTATGATGCAATCTGCCTGGCAATTTCTCTCTAGCTGACATTTTTCAGATGTGGAGAAGCAGAGTTTCAAGATTATGATGCAATCTGCCTTGCAATTTCTCTCTAGCTGACATTTTCCAGATGTGCAGAAGCAGAGTTTCAAGATTATGATGCAATCTGCCTTGCAATTTCTCTCCAGCTGACAGTTTCCAGATGTGCAGAAGCAGAGTTTCACGATGATGATGCTGAAATCTGCCTTGCAATTTCTCTCCAGCTGACATTTTCCAGATGTGCAGAAGCAGAGTTTCACGATGATGATGATGCAATCTGCCTTGCAATTTCTCTCTAGCTGACATTTTCCAGATGTGCAGAAGCAGAGTTTCACGATGATGATGCTGAAATCTACATTGCAATTTCTCTCCAGCTGACATTTTCCAGATGTGCAGATGCAGAGATTCAATATTATGATGCAATCTGCCTTGCAATTTCTCTCTAGCTGACATTTTCCAGATATGCAGAAGCAGAGTTTCAAGATTATGATGCAATCTGCCTGGCAATTTCTCTCTAGCTGACATTTTTCAGATATGCAGAAGCAGAGTTTCAAGATTATGATGCAATCTGCCTTGCACTTTCTCTCCAGCTGACATTTTCCATATGTACAAAAGCAGAGTTTCAAGATTATGATGCAATCTGCTATAGAATTTCGCTCCAGATGACATTTTCGAGATGTACAGAAGCAGAGTTTCAGGAGGATGCAATTTGCCTTGCAATTTCTCTCCAGCTGATATTTTCCAGATGTGCAGAAGCAGAGTTTCACGATGATGATGCTGAAATCTGCCTTGCAATTTCTCTCCAGCTGACATTTTCCAGATGTGCAGAAGCAGAGTTTCACGATGATGATGCTGAAATCTGCCTTGCAATTTCTCTCCAGCTGACATTTTCCAGATGTGCAGAAGCAGAGTTTCACGATGATGATGATGCAATCTGCATTGCAATTTCTCTCTAGCTGACATTTTCCAGATGTGGAGAAGCAGAGTTTCAGGGTCATTTTGAAATCTGCTATGGAATTTCGCTCCAGATGACATTTTCCAGATGTGCAGAAGCAGAGTTCCAGGATTACGCTGAAATCTGCCTTGCAATTTCTCTCTAGCCGACATTTTCCAGATGTGGAGAAGCAGAGTTTCAAGATTATGATGCAATCTGCCTTGCAATTTCTCTCTAGCTGACATTTTCCAGATGTGGAGAAGCAGAGTTTCAGGGTCATTTTGAAATCTGCTATGGAATTTCTCTCCAGCTGACATTTTCCAGATGTGCAGACGCAGAGTTTCACGATGATGATGCTGAAATCTGCCTTGCAATTTCTCTCCAGCTGACATATTCCAGATGTGCAGAAGCAGAGTTTCAAGATTATGATGCAATCTGCCTTGCAATTTCTCTCCAGCTGACATTTTCCAGATGTGCAGAAGCAGAGTTTCATGATGATGATGCTGAAATCTACATTGCAATTTCTCTCCAGCTGACATTTTCCAGATCTGCAGATGCAGAGATTCAAGATTATGATGCAATCTGCCTTGCAATTTCTCTCTAGCTGACATTTTCCAGATGTGCAGAAGCAGAGTTTCAAGATTATGATGCAATCTGCCTTGCACTTTCTCTCCAGCTGACATTTTCCATATGTACAAAAGCAGAGTTTCAAGATTATGATGCAATCTGCTATAGAATTTCGCTCCAGATGACATTTTCGAGATGTACAGAAGCAAAGTTTCAGGAGGATGCAATTTGCCTTGCAATTTCTCTCCAGCTGATATTTTCCAGATGTGCAGAAGCAGAGTTTCACGATGATGATGCTGAAATCTGCCTTGCAATTTCTCTCCAGCTGACATTTTCCAGATGTGCAGAAGCAGAGTTTCACGATGATGATGCTGAAATCTGCCTTGCAATTTCTCTCCAGCTGACATTTTCCAGATGTGCAGAAGCAGAGTTTCACGATGATGATGATGCAATCTGCATTGCAATTTCTCTCTAGCTGACATTTTCCAGATGTGGAGAAGCAGAGTTTCAGGGTCATTTTGAAATCTGCTATGGAATTTCGCTCCAGATGACATTTTCCAGATGTGCAGAAGCAGAGTTCCAGGATTACGCTGAAATCTGCCTTGCAATTTCTCTCTAGCCGACATTTTCCAGATGTGGAGAAGCAGAGTTTCAAGATTATGATGCAATCTGCCTTGCAATTTCTCTCTAGCTGACATTTTCCAGATGTGGAGAAGCAGAGTTTCAGGGTCATTTTGAAATCTGCTATGGAATTTCTCTCCAGCTGACATTTTCCAGATGTGCAGACGCAGAGTTTCACGATGATGATGCTGAAATCTGCCTTGCAATTTCTCTCCAGCTGACATATTCCAGATGTGCAGAAGCAGAGTTTCAAGATTATGATGCAATCTGCCTTGCAATTTCTCTCCAGCTGACATTTTCCAGATGTGCAGAAGCAGAGTTTCATGATGATGATGCTGAAATCTACATTGCAATTTCTCTCCAGCTGACATTTTCCAGATCTGCAGATGCAGAGATTCAAGATTATGATGCAATCTGCCTTGCAATTTCTCTCTAGCTGACATTTTCCAGATGTGCAGAAGCAGAGTTTCAAGATTATGATGCAATCTGCCTTGCAATTTCTCTCTAGCTGACATTTTCCAGATGTTGAGAAGCAGAGTTTCAGGATGATGCTGAAATCTGCTTTGTAATTTCTCTCCAGCTAACATTGTCCAGATGTGTAGAAGCCGAGTTTCAGGATGATGCTGAAAGTTTCCATGGAATGTCTCTCTTGCTGACATTTTCCATATGTACAAAAGCAGAGTTTCACGATGATGCTGAAATCTGCCTTGCAATTTCTCTCTAGCTGACATTTTCCAGATGTGCAGAAGCAGAGTTCCAGGATTACGCTGAAATCTGCCTTGCAATTTCTCTCTAGCTGACATTTTCCAGATGTGGAGAAGCAGAGTTTCAAGATTATGATGCAATCTGCCTTGCAATTTCTCTCTAGCTGACATTTTCCAGATGTGGAGAAGCAGAGTTTCAGGGTCATTTTGAAATCTGCTATGGAATTTCGCTCCAGATGACATTTTCGAGATGTACAGAAGCAGAGTTTCAGGAGGATGCAATTTGCCTTGCAATTTCTCTCCAGCTGATATTTTCCAGATGTGCAGAAGCAGAGTTTCACGATGATGATGCTGAAATCTGCCTTGCAATTTCTCTCCAGCTGACATTTTCCAGATGTGCAGAAGCAGAGTTTCACGATGATGATGATGCAATCTGCCTTGCAATTTCTCTCTAGCTGACATTTTCCAGATGTGGAGAAGCAGAGTTTCAGGGTCATTTTGAAATCTGCTATGGAATTTCGCTCCAGATGACATTTTCCAGATGTGCAGAAGCAGTGTTTCAAGATTATGGTGCAATCTGCCTTGCAATTTCTCTCTAGCTGAAATTTTCCAGATGTGCAGAAGCAGAGTTTCAAGATTATGATGCAATCTGCCTTGCACTTTCTCTCCAGCTGACATTTTCCATATGTACAAAAGCAGAGTTTCAAGATTATGATGCAATCTGCTATAGAATTTCTCTCCAGCTGACATTTTCCAGATATACAGAAGCAGAGTTTCAAGATTATGATGCAATCTGCCTTGCAATTTCTCTCTAGCTTAAAATTTTCCAGATGTGCAGAAGCAGAGTTTCACGATGATGATGCTGAAATCTACATTGCAATTTCTCTCCAGCTGACATTTTCGAGATGTGCAGATGCAGAGATTCAAGATTATGATGCAATCTGCCATGCAATTTCTCTCTAGCTGACATTTTCCAGATGTGCAGAAGCAGAGTTTCAAGATTATGATGCAATCTGCCTTGCAATTTCTCTCTAACTGACATTTTCCAGATATGCAGAAGCAGAGTTTCAAGATTATGATGCAATCTGCCTGGCAATTTCTCTCTAGCTGACATTTTTCAGATGTGGAGAAGCAGAGTTTCAAGATTATGATGCAATCTGCCTTGCAATTTCTCTCTAGCTGACATTTTCCAGATGTGCAGAAGCAGAGTTTCAAGATTATGATGCAATGTGCCTTGCAATTTCTCTCCAGCTGACAGTTTCCAGATGTGCAGAAGCAGAGTTTCACGATGATGATGCTGAAATCTGCCTTGCAATTTCTCTCCAGCTGACATTTTCCAGATGTGCAGAAGCAGAGTTTCACGATGATGATGATGCAATCTGCCTTGCAATTTCTCTCTAGCTGACATTTTCCAGATGTGCAGAAGCAGAGTTTCACGATGATGATGCTGAAATCTACATTGCAATTTCTCTCCAGCTGACATTTTCCAGATGTGCAGATGCAGAGTTTCACGATGATGATGCTGAAATCTGCCTTGCAATTTCTCTCCAGCTGACATTTTCCAGATGTGGAGAAGCAGAGTTTCAGGGTCATTTTGAAATCTGCTATGGAATTTCGCTCCAGATGACATTTTCCAGATGTGGAGAAGCAGAGTTTCAAGATTATGATGCAATCTGCCTTGCAATTTCTCTCTAGCTGACATTTTCCAGATGTGGAGAAGCAGAGTTTCAGGGTCATTTTGAAATCTGCTATGGAATTTCTCTCCAGCTGACATTTTCCAGATGTGCAGACGCAGAGTTTCACAATGATGATGCTGAAATCTGCCTTGCAATTTCTCTACAGCTGACATTTTCCAGATGTGCAGAAGCAGAGTTTCAAGATTATGATGCAATCTGCCTTGCAATTTCTCTCCAGCTGACATTTTCCAGATGTGCAGAAGCAGATTTTCATGATGATGATGCTGAAATCTACATTGCAATTTCTCTCCAGCTGACATTTTCCAGATGTGCAGATGCAGCGATTCAACATTATGATGCAATCTGCCTTGCAATTTCTCTCTAGCTGACATTTTCCAGATGTGCAGAAGCAGAGTTTCAAGATTATGATGCAATCTGCCTTGCAATTTCTCTCTAGCTGACATTTTCCAGATGTTGAGAAGCAGAGTTTCAGGATGATGCTGAAATCTGCTTTGTAATTTCTCTCCAGCTAACATTGTCCAGATGTGTAGAAGCCGAGTTTCAGGATGATGCTGAAAGTTTCCATGGAATGTCTCTCTTGCTGACATTTTCCATATGTTCAAAAGCAGAGTTTCACGATGATGCTGAAATCTGCCTTGCAATTTCTCTCTAGCTGACATTTTCCAGATGTGCAGAAGCAGAGTTCCAGGATTACGCTGAAATCTGCCTTGCAATTTCTCTCTAGCTGACATTTTCCAGATGTGGAGAAGCAGAGTTTCAGGATCATTTTGAAATCTGCTATGGAATTTCGCTCCAGATGACATTTTCCAGATGTGCAGACGCAGAGTTTCACGATGATGATGCTGAAATCTGCCTTGCAATTTCTCTCCAGCTGACATTTTCCAGATGTGCAGAAGCAGAGTTTCAAGATTATGATGCAATCTGCCTTTCAATTTCTCTCTAGTTTAAAATTTTCCAGATGTGCAGAAGCAGAGTTTCAAGATTATGATGCAATCTGCCTTGCAATTTCTCTCCAGCTGACATTTTCCAGATGTGCAGAAGCAGAGTTTCACAATGATGATGCTGAAATCTACATTGCAATTTCTCTCCAGCTGACATTTTCCAGATCTGCAGATGCAGAGATTCAAGATTATGATGCAATCTGCCTTGCAATTTCTCTCTAGCTGACATTTTCCAGATGTGCAGAAGCAGAGTTTCAAGATTATGATGCAATCTGCCTTGCAATTTCTCTCTAGCTGACATTTTCCAGATGTGGAGAAGCAGAGTTTCAGGGTCATTTTGAAATCTGCTATGGAATTTCGCTCCAGATGACATTTTCCAGATGTGCAGAAGCAGAGTTTCAAGATTACGATGCAATCTGCCTGGCAATTTCTCTCTAGCTGACATTTTCCAGATGTACAGAAGCAGAGTTTCAGGATGATGCTGAAATCTGCTTTCTAATTTCTCTCCAGCTAACATTGTCCAGATGTGTAGAAGCCGAGTTTCAGGATGATGCTGAAAGTTTCCATGGAATGTCTCTCTTGCTGACATTTTCCATATGTACAAAAGCAGAGTTTCACGATGATGCTGAAATCTGCCTTTCAATTTCGCTTTAGGTGATATTTTCCTGATGTGCAGAAGCAGAGTTTCAAGATTACGATGCAATCTGCCTTGCAATTTCTCTCTAGCTGACATTTTCCAGATGTGCAGAAGCAGAGTTTCAGGGTTATTTTGAAATCTGCTATGGAATTTCGCTCCAGATGACATTTTCCAGATGTGCAGAAGCAGAGTTCCAGGATTACGCTGAAATCTGCCTTGCAATTTCTCTCTAGCTGACATTTTCCAGATGTGCAGAAGCAGAGTTTCAGGATGATGCTGAAATCTGCTTTCTAATTTCTCTCCAGCTAACATTGTCCAGATGTGTAGAAGCCGAGTTTCAGGATGATGCTGAAAGTTTCCATGGAATGTCTCTCTTGCTGACATTTTCCATATGTACAAAAGCAGAGTTTCACGATGATGCTGAAGTCTGCCTTGCAATTTCTCCTTAGGTGATATTTTCCTGATGTGCAGAAGCAGAGTTTCAAGATTACGATGCAATCTGCCTTGCAATTTCTCTCTACCTGACAGTTTCCAGATGTGGAGAAGCAGAGTTTCAGGGTCATTTTGAAATCTGCTATGGAATTTCGCTCCAGATGACAATTTCCAGATGTGCAGAAGCAGAGTTTCACGATGATGATGCTGAAATCTGCCTTGCAATTTCTCTCCTGCTGACATTTTCCAGATGTGCAGAAGCAGAGTTTCAAGATTATGATGCAATCTGCCTTGCAATTTCTCTCTAGCTTAAAATTTTCCAGATTTGCAGAAGCAGAGTTTCAAGATAATGATGCAATCTGCCTTGCAATTTCTCTCCAGCTGACATTTTCCAGATGTGCAGAAGCAGAGTTTCACGATGATGATGCTGAAATCTACATTGTAATTTCTCTCCAGCTGACATTTTCCAGATGTGCAGATGCAGAGATTCAAGATTATGATGCAATCTGCCTTGCAATTTCTCTCTAGCTGACATTTTCCAGATGTGCAGACGCAGAGTTTCACGATGATGATGCTGAAATCTGCCTTGCAATTTCTCTCTAGCTGACATTTTCCAAATGTGCAGAAGCAGAGATTCAAGATTATGATGCAATCTGCCTTGCAATTTCTCTCTAGCTGACATTTTCCAGATGTGCAGAAGCAGAGTTTCAAGATTATCATGCAATCTGCCTTGCAATTTCTCTCTAGCTGACATTTTCCAGATATGCAGAAGCAGAGTTTCAAGATTATGATGCAATCTGCCTGGCAATTTCTCTCTAGCTGACATTTTCCAGATGTGCAGAAGCAGAGTTCCAGGATTACGCTGAAATCTGCCTTGCAATTTCTCTCTAGCTGACATTTTCCAGATGTGGAGAAGCAGAGTTTCAAGATTATGATGCAATCTGCCTTGCAATTTCTCTCTAGCTGACATTTTCCAGATGTGGAGAAGCAGAGTTTCAGGGTCATTTTGAAATCTGCTATGGAATTTCGCTCCAGATGACATTTTCGAGATGTACAGAAGCAGAGTTTCAGGAGGATGCAATTTGCCTTGCAATTTCTCTCCAGCTGATATTTTCCAGATGTGCAGAAGCAGAGTTTCACGATGATGATGCTGAAATCTGCCTTGCAATTTCTCTCCAGCTGACATTTTCCAGATGTGCAGAAGCAGAGTTTCACGATGATGATGATGCAATCTGCCTTGCAATTTCTCTCTAGCTGACATTTTCCAGATGTGGAGAAGCAGAGTTTCAGGGTCATTTTGAAATCTGCTATGGAATTTCGCTCCAGATGACATTTTCCAGATGTGCAGAAGCAGTGTTTCAAGATTATGATGCAATCTGCCTTGCAATTTCTCTCTAGCTGAAATTTTCCAGATGTGCAGAAGCAGAGTTTCAAGATTATGATGCAATCTGCCTTGCACTTTCTCTCCAGCTGACATTTTCCATATGTACAAAAGCAGAGTTTCAAGATTATGATGCAATCTGCTATAGAATTTCTCTCCAGCTGACATTTTCCAGATATACAGAAGCAGAGTTTCAAGATTATGATGCAATCTGCCTTGCAATTTCTCTCTAGCTTAAAATTTTCCAGATGTGCAGAAGCAGAGTTTCACGATGATGATGCTGAAATCTACATTGCAATTTCTCTCCAGCTGACATTTTCGAGATGTGCAGATGCAGAGATTCAAGATTATGATGCAATCTGCCATGCAATTTCTCTCTAGCTGACATTTTCCAGATGTGCAGAAGCAGAGTTTCAAGATTATGATGCAATCTGCCTTGCAATTTCTCTCTAACTGACATTTTCCAGATATGCAGAAGCAGAGTTTCAAGATTATGATGCAATCTGCCTGGCAATTTCTCTCTAGCTGACATTTTTCAGATGTGGAGAAGCAGAGTTTCAAGATTATGATGCAATCTGCCTTGCAATTTCTCTCTAGCTGACATTTTCCAGATGTGCAGAAGCAGAGTTTCAAGATTATGATGCAATCTGCCTTGCAATTTCTCTCCAGCTGACAGTTTCCAGATGTGCAGAAGCAGAGTTTCACGATGATGATGCTGAAATCTGCCTTGCAATTTCTCTCCAGCTGACATTTTCCAGATGTGCAGAAGCAGAGTTTCACGATGATGATGATGCAATCTGCCTTGCAATTTCTCTCTAGCTGACATTTTCCAGATGTGCAGAAGCAGAGTTTCACGATGATGATGCTGAAATCTACATTGCAATTTCTCTCCAGCTGACATTTTCCAGATGTGCAGATGCAGAGATTCAATATTATGATGCAATCTGCCTTGCAATTTCTCTCTAGCTGACATTTTCCAGATATGCAGAAGCAGAGTTTCAAGATTATGATGCAATCTGCCTGGCAATTTCTCTCTAGCTGACATTTTTCAGATGTGGAGAAGCAGAGTTTCAAGATTATGATGCAATCTGCCTTGCAATTTCTCTCCAGCTGATATTTTCCAGATGTGCAGAAGCAGAGTTTCACGATGATGATGCTGAAATCTGCCTTGCAATTTCTCTCCAGCTGACATTTTCCAGATGTGCAGAAGCAGAGTTTCACGATGATGATGATGCAATCTGCCTTGCAATTTCTCTCTAGCTGACATTTTCCAGATGTGGAGAAGCAGAGTTTCAGGGTCATTTTGAAATCTGCTATGGAATTTCGCTCCAGATGACATTTTCCAGATGTGCAGAAGCAGAGTTTCAAGATTGTGATGCAATCTGCCTTGCAATTTCTCTCTAGCTGACATTTTCCAGATGTGGAGAAGCAGAGTTTCAAGATTATGATGCAATCTGCCTTGCAATTTCTCTCTAGCTGACATTTTCCAGATGTGGAGAAGCAGAGTTTCAGGGTCATTTTGAAATCTGCTATGGAATTTCTCTCCAGCTGACATTTTCCAGATGTGCAGACGCAGAGTTTCACGATGATGATGCTGAAATCTGCCTTGCAATTTCTCTACAGCTGACATTTTCCAGATGTGCAGAAGCAGAGTTTCAAGATTATGATGCAATCTGCCTTGCAATTTCTCTCCAGCTGACATTTTCCAGATGTGCAGAAGCAGATTTTCATGATGATGATGCTGAAATCTACATTGCAATTTCTCTCCAGCTGACATTTTCCAGATGTGCAGATGCAGTGATTCAACATTATGATGCAATCTGCCTTGCAATTTCTCTCTAGCTGACATTTTCCAGATGTGCAGAAGCAGAGTTTCAAGATTATGATGCAATCTGCCTTGCAATTTCTCTCCAGCTGACATTTTCCAGATGTGCAGAAGCAGATTTTCATGATGATGATGCTGAAATCTACATTGCAATTTCTCTCCAGCTGACATTTTCCAGATGTGCAGATGCAGCGATTCAACATTATGATGCAATCTGCCTTGCAATTTCTCTCTAGCTGACATTTTCCAGATGTGCAGAAGCAGAGTTTCAAGATTATGATGCAATCTGCCTTGCAATTTCTCTCTAGCTGACATTTTCCAGATGTTGAGAAGCAGAGTTTCAGGATGATGCTGAAATCTGCTTTGTAATTTCTCTCCAGCTAACATTGTCCAGATGTGTAGAAGCCGAGTTTCAGGATGATGCTGAAAGTTTCCATGGAATGTCTCTCTTGCTGACATTTTCCATATGTTCAAAAGCAGAGTTTCACGATGATGCTGAAATCTGCCTTGCAATTTCTCTCTAGCTGACATTTTCCAGATGTGCAGAAGCAGAGTTCCAGGATTACGCTGAAATCTGCCTTGCAATTTCTCTCTAGCTGACATTTTCCAGATGTGGAGAAGCAGAGTTTCAAGATTATGATGCAATCTGCCTTGCAATTTCTCTCTAGCTGACATTTTCCAGATGTGGAGAAGCAGAGTTTCAGGATCATTTTGAAATCTGCTATGGAATTTCGCTCCAGATGACATTTTCCAGATGTGCAGACGCAGAGTTTCACGATGATGATGCTGAAATCTGCCTTGCAATTTCTCTCCAGCTGACATTTTCCAGATGTGCAGAAGCAGAGTTTCAAGATTATGATGCAATCTGCCTTTCAATTTCTCTCTAGCTTAAAATTTTCCAGATGTGCAGAAGCAGAGTTTCAAGATTATGATGCAATCTGCCTTGCAATTTCTCTCCAGCTGACATTTTCCAGATGTGCAGAAGCAGAGTTTCACAATGATGATGCTGAAATCTACATTGCAATTTCTCTCCAGCTGACATTTTCCAGATCTGCAGATGCAGAGATTCAAGATTATGATGCAATCTGCCTTGCAATTTCTCTCTAGCTGACATTTTCTAGATGTGCAGAAGCAGAGTTTCAAGATTATGATGCAATCTGCCTTGCAATTTCTCTCTAGCTGACATTTTCCAGATGTGGAGAAGCAGAGTTTCAGGGTCATTTTGAAATCTGCTATGGAATTTCGCTCCAGATGACATTTTCCAGATGTGCAGAAGCAGAGTTTCAAGATTACGATGCAATCTGCCTGGCAATTTCTCTCTAGCTGACATTTTCCAGATGTACAGAAGCAGAGTTTCAGGATGATGCTGAAATCTGCTTTCTAATTTCTCTCCAGCTAACATTGTCCAGATGTGTAGAAGCCGAGTTTCAGGATGATGCTGAAAGTTTCCATGGAATGTCTCTCTTGCTGACATTTTCCATATGTACAAAAGCAGAGTTTCACGATGATGCTGAAATCTGCCTTGCAATTTCTCCTTAGGTGATATTTTCCTGATGTGCAGAAGCAGAGTTTCAAGATTACGATGCAATCTGCCTTGCAATTTCTCTCTAGCTGACATTTTCCAGATGTGCAGAAGCAGAGTTTCAGGGTTATTTTGAAATCTGCTATGGAATTTCGCTCCAGATGACATTTTCCAGATGTGCAGAAGCAGAGTTCCAGGATTACGCTGAAATCTGCCTTGCAATTTCTCTCTAGCTGACATTTTCCAGACGTGCAGAAGCAGAGTTTCAGGATGATGCTGAAATCTGCTTTCTAATTTCTCTCCAGCTAACATTGTCCAGATGTGTAGAAGCCGAGTTTCAGGATGATGCTGAAAGTTTCCATGGAATGTCTCTCTTGCTGACATTTTCCATATGTACAAAAGCAGAGTTTCACGATGATGCTGAAATCTGCCTTGCAATTTCTCCTTAGGTGATATTTTCCTGATGTGCAGAAGCAGAGTTTCAAGATTACGATGCAATCTGCCTTGCAATTTCTCTCTACCTGACAGTTTCCAGATGTGGAGAAGCAGAGTTTCAGGGTCATTTTGAAATCTGCTATGGAATTTCGCTCCAGATGACAATTTCCAGATGTGCAGAAGCAGAGTTTCACGATGATGATGCTGAAATCTGCCTTGCAATTTCTCTCCTGCTGACATTTTCCAGATGTGCAGAAGCAGAGTTTCAAGATTATGATGCAATCTGCCTTGCAATTTCTCTCTAGCTTAAAATTTTCCAGATGTGCAGAAGCAGAGTTTCAAGATAATGATGCAATCTGCCTTGCAATTTCTCTCCAGCTGACATTTTCCAGATGTGCAGAAGCAGAGTTTCACGATGATGATGCTGAAATCTACATTGTAATTTCTCTCCAGCTGACATTTTCCAGATGTGCAGATGCAGAGATTCAAGATTATGATGCAATCTGCCTTGCAATTTCTCTCTAGCTGACATTTTCCAGATGTGCAGACGCAGAGTTTCACGATGATGATGCTGAAATCTGCCTTGCAATTTCTCTCTAGCTGACATTTTCCAAATGTGCAGAAGCAGAGATTCAAGATTATCATGCAATCTGCCTTGCAATTTCTCTCTAGCTGACATTTTCCAGATATGCAGAAGCAGAGTTTCAAGATTATGATGCAATCTGCCTGGCAATTTCTCTCTAGCTGACATTTTCCAGATGTGCAGAAGCAGAGTTTCAGGGTTATTTTGAAATCTGCTATGGAATTTCGCTCCAGATGACATTTTCCAGATGTGCAGAAGCAGAGTTTCAGGGTTATTTTGAAATCTGCTATGGAATTTCGCTCCAGATGACATTTTCCAGATGTGCAGAAGCAGAGTTTCAAGATTACGATGCAATCTGCCTGGCAATTTCTCTCTAGCTGACATTTTCCAGATGTACAGAAGCAGAGTTTCAGGATGATGCTGAAATCTGCTTTCTAATTTCTCTCCAGCTAACATTGTCCAGATGTGTAGAAGCCGAGTTTCAGGATGATGCTGAAAGTTTCCATGGAATGTCTCTCTTGCTGACATTTTCCATATGTACAAAAGCAGAGTTTCACGATGATGCTGAAATCTGCCTTTCAATTTCGCTTTAGGTGATATTTTCCT
This sequence comes from Pantherophis vulpinus, assembly GCA_037215915.1. Lineage (NCBI taxonomy): Eukaryota > Metazoa > Chordata > Lepidosauria > Squamata > Colubridae > Pantherophis > Pantherophis vulpinus. The sequence continues at coordinate 1,001,377 of JAXLNS010000046.1, read as the reverse complement.
GATGTGCAGAAGCAGAGTTTCAAGATTACGATGCAATCTGCCTTGCAATTTCTCTCTAGCTGACATTTTCCAGATGTGCAGAAGCAGAGTTTCAGGGTTATTTTGAAATCTGCTATGGAATTTCGCTCAAGATGACATTTTCCAGATGTGCAGAAGCAGAGTTCCAGGATTACGCTGAAATCTGCCTTGCAATTTCTCTCTAGCTGACATTTTCCAGATGTGCAGAAGCAGAGTTTCAGGATGATGCTGAAATCTGCTTTCTAATTTCTCTCCAGCTAACATTGTCCAGATGTGTAGAAGCCGAGTTTCAGGATGATGCTGAAAGTTTCCATGGAATGTCTCTCTTGCTGACATTTTCCATATGTACAAAAGCAGAGTTTCACGATGATGCTGAAATCTGCCTTTCAATTTCGCTTTAGGTGATATTTTCCTGATGTGCAGAAGCAGAGTTTCAAGATTACGATGCAATCTGCCTTGCAATTTCTCTCTACCTGACAGTTTCCAGATGTGGAGAAGCAGAGTTTCAGGGTCATTTTGAAATCTGCTATGGAATTTCGCTCCAGATGACAATTTCCATATGTGCAGAAGCAGAGTTTCAAGATTATGATGTAATCTGCCTTGCAATTTCTCTCTAGCTGACATTTTCCAGATGTGGAGAAGCAGAGTTTCAAGATTATGATGCAATCTGCCTTGCAATTTCTCTCCTGCTGACATTTTCCAGATGTGCAGAAGCAGAGTTCCAGGATTACGCTGAAATCTGCCTTGCAATTTCTCTCTAGCTGACATTTTCCAGATGTGGAGAAGCAGAGTTTCAAGATTATGATGCAATCTGCCTTGCAATTTCTCTCTAGCTGACATTTTCCAGATGTGGAGAAGCAGAGTTTCAGGGTCATTTTGAAATCTGCTATGGAATTTCGCTCCAGATGACATTTTCGAGATGTACAGAAGCAGAGTTTCAGGAGGATGCAATTTGCCTTGCAATTTCTCTCCAGCTGATATTTTCCAGATGTGCAGAAGCAGAGTTTCACGATGATGATGCTGAAATCTGCCTTGCAATTTCTCTCCAGCTGACATTTTCCAGATGTGCAGAAGCAGAGTTTCACGATGATGATGATGCAATCTGCCTTGCAATTTCTCTCTAGCTGACATTTTCCAGATGTGGAGAAGCAGAGTTTCAGGGTCATTTTGAAATCTGCTATGGAATTTCGCTCCAGATGACATTTTCCAGATGTGCAGAAGCAGTGTTTCAAGATTATGATGCAATCTGCCTTGCAATTTCTCTCTAGCTGAAATTTTCCAGATGTGCAGAAGCAGAGTTTCAAGATTATGATGCAATCTGCCTTGCACTTTCTCTCCAGCTGACATTTTCCATATGTACAAAAGCAGAGTTTCAAGATTATGATGCAATCTGCTATAGAATTTCTCTCCAGCTGACATTTCCCAGATATACAGAAGCAGAGTTTCAAGATTATGATGCAATCTGCCTTGCAATTTCTCTCTAGCTTAAAATTTTCCAGATGTGCAGAAGCAGAGTTTCACGATGATGATGCTGAAATCTACATTGCAATTTCTCTCCAGCTGACATTTTCGAGATGTGCAGATGCAGAGATTCAAGATTATGATGCAATCTGCCATGCAATTTCTCTCTAGCTGACATTTTCCAGATGTGCAGAAGCAGAGTTTCAAGATTATGATGCAATCTGCCTTGCAATTTCTCTCTAACTGACATTTTCCAGATATGCAGAAGCAGAGTTTCAAGATTATGATGCAATCTGCCTGGCAATTTCTCTCTAGCTGACATTTTTCAGATGTGGAGAAGCAGAGTTTCAAGATTATGATGCAATCTGCCTTGCAATTTCTCTCTAGCTGACATTTTCCAGATGTGCAGAAGCAGAGTTTCAAGATTATGATGCAATCTGCCTTGCAATTTCTCTCCAGCTGACAGTTTCCAGATGTGCAGAAGCAGAGTTTCACGATGATGATGCTGAAATCTGCCTTGCAATTTCTCTCCAGCTGACATTTTCCAGATGTGCAGAAGCAGAGTTTCACGATGATGATGATGCAATCTGCCTTGCAATTTCTCTCTAGCTGACATTTTCCAGATGTGCAGAAGCAGAGTTTCACGATGATGATGCTGAAATCTACATTGCAATTTCTCTCCAGCTGACATTTTCCAGATGTGCAGATGCAGAGATTCAATATTATGATGCAATCTGCCTTGCAATTTCTCTCTAGCTGACATTTTCCAGATATGCAGAAGCAGAGTTTCAAGATTATGATGCAATCTGCCTGGCAATTTCTCTCTAGCTGACATTTTTCAGATGTGGAGAAGCAGAGTTTCAAGATTATGATGCAATCTGCCTTGCAATTTCTCTCCAGCTGATATTTTCCAGATGTGCAGAAGCAGAGTTTCACGATGATGATGCTGAAATCTGCCTTGCAATTTCTCTCCAGCTGACATTTTCCAGATGTGCAGAAGCAGAGTTTCACGATGATGATGATGCAATCTGCCTTGCAATTTCTCTCTAGCTGACATTTTCCAGATGTGGAGAAGCAGAGTTTCAGGGTCATTTTGAAATCTGCTATGGAATTTCGCTCCAGATGACATTTTCCAGATGTGCAGAAGCAGAGTTTCAAGATTGTGATGCAATCTGCCTTGCAATTTCTCTCTAGCTGACATTTTCCAGATGTGGAGAAGCAGAGTTTCAAGATTATGATGCAATCTGCCTTGCAATTTCTCTCTAGCTGACATTTTCCAGATGTGGAGAAGCAGAGTTTCAGGGTCATTTTGAAATCTGCTATGGAATTTCTCTCCAGCTGACATTTTCCAGATGTGCAGACGCAGAGTTTCACGATGATGATGCTGAAATCTGCCTTGCAATTTCTCTACAGCTGACATTTTCCAGATGTGCAGAAGCAGAGTTTCATGATTATGATGCAATCTGCCTTGCAATTTCTCTCCAGCTGACATTTTCCAGATGTGCAGAAGCAGATTTTCATGATGATGATGCTGAAATCTACATTGCAATTTCTCTCCAGCTGACATTTTCCAGATGTGCAGATGCAGTGATTCAACATTATGATGCAATCTGCCTTGCAATTTCTCTCTAGCTGACATTTTCCAGATGTGCAGAAGCAGAGTTTCAAGATTATGATGCAATCTGCCTTGCAATTTCTCTCCAGCTGACATTTTCCAGATGTGCAGAAGCAGATTTTCATGATGATGATGCTGAAATCTACATTGCAATTTCTCTCCAGCTGACATTTTCCAGATGTGCAGATGCAGCGATTCAACATTATGATGCAATCTGCCTTGCAATTTCTCTCTAGCTGACATTTTCCAGATGTGCAGAAGCAGAGTTTCAAGATTATGATGCAATCTGCCTTGCAATTTCTCTCTAGCTGACATTTTCCAGATGTTGAGAAGCAGAGTTTCAGGATGATGCTGAAATCTGCTTTGTAATTTCTCTCCAGCTAACATTGTCCAGATGTGTAGAAGCCGAGTTTCAGGATGATGCTGAAAGTTTCCATGGAATGTCTCTCTTGCTGACATTTTCCATATGTTCAAAAGCAGAGTTTCACGATGATGCTGAAATCTGCCTTGCAATTTCTCTCTAGCTGACATTTTCCAGATGTGCAGAAGCAGAGTTCCAGGATTACGCTGAAATCTGCCTTGCAATTTCTCTCTAGCTGACATTTTCCAGATGTGGAGAAGCAGAGTTTCAAGATTATGATGCAATCTGCCTTGCAATTTCTCTCTAGCTGACATTTTCCAGATGTGGAGAAGCAGAGTTTCAGGATCATTTTGAAATCTGCTATGGAATTTCGCTCCAGATGACATTTTCCAGATGTGCAGACGCAGAGTTTCACGATGATGATGCTGAAATCTGCCTTGCAATTTCTCTCCAGCTGACATTTTCCAGATGTGCAGAAGCAGAGTTTCAAGATTATGATGCAATCTGCCTTTCAATTTCTCTCTAGCTTAAAATTTTCCAGATGTGCAGAAGCAGAGTTTCAAGATTATGATGCAATCTGCCTTGCAATTTCTCTCCAGCTGACATTTTCCAGATGTGCAGAAGCAGAGTTTCACAATGATGATGCTGAAATCTACATTGCAATTTCTCTCCAGCTGACATTTTCCAGATCTGCAGATGCAGAGATTCAAGATTATGATGCAATCTGCCTTGCAATTTCTCTCTAGCTGACATTTTCCAGATGTGCAGAAGCAGAGTTTCAAGATTATGATGCAATCTGCCTTGCAATTTCTCTCTAGCTGACATTTTCCAGATGTGGAGAAGCAGAGTTTCAGGGTCATTTTGAAATCTGCTATGGAATTTCGCTCCAGATGACATTTTCCAGATGTGCAGAAGCAGAGTTTCAAGATTACGATGCAATCTGCCTGGCAATTTCTCTCTAGCTGACATTTTCCAGATGTACAGAAGCAGAGTTTCAGGATGATGCTGAAATCTGTTTTCTAATTTCTCTCCAGCTAACATTGTCCAGATGTGTAGAAGCCGAGTTTCAGGATGATGCTGAAAGTTTCCATGGAATGTCTCTCTTGCTGACATTTTCCATATGTACAAAAGCAGAGTTTCACGATGATGCTGAAATCTGCCTTTCAATTTCGCTTTAGGTGATATTTTCCTGATGTGCAGAAGCAGAGTTTCAAGATTACGATGCAATCTGCCTTGCAATTTCTCTCTAGCTGACATTTTCCAGATGTGCAGAAGCAGAGTTTCAGGGTTATTTTGAAATCTGCTATGGAATTTCGCTCCAGATGACATTTTCCAGATGTGCAGAAGCAGAGTTCCAGGATTACGCTGAAATCTGCCTTGCAATTTCTCTCTAGCTGACATTTTCCAGACGTGCAGAAGCAGAGTTTCAGGATGATGCTGAAATCTGCTTTCTAATTTCTCTCCAGCTAACATTGTCCAGATGTGTAGAAGCCGAGTTTCAGGATGATGCTGAAAGTTTCCATGGAATGTCTCTCTTGCTGACATTTTCCATATGTACAAAAGCAGAGTTTCACGATGATGCTGAAATCTGCCTTGCAATTTCTCCTTAGGTGATATTTTCCTGATGTGCAGAAGCAGAGTTTCAAGATTACGATGCAATCTGCCTTGCAATTTCTCTCTACCTGACAGTTTCCAGATGTGGAGAAGCAGAGTTTCAGGGTCATTTTGAAATCTGCTATGGAATTTCGCTCCAGATGACAATTTCCAGATGTGCAGAAGCAGAGTTTCACGATGATGATGCTGAAATCTGCCTTGCAATTTCTCTCCTGCTGACATTTTCCAGATGTGCAGAAGCAGAGTTTCAAGATTATGATGCAATCTGCCTTGCAATTTCTCTCTAGCTTAAAATTTTCCAGATGTGCAGAAGCAGAGTTTCAAGATAATGATGCAATCTGCCTTGCAATTTCTCTCCAGCTGACATTTTCCAGATGTGCAGAAGCAGAGTTTCACGATGATGATGCTGAAATCTACATTGTAATTTCTCTCCAGCTGACATTTTCCAGATGTGCAGATGCAGAGATTCAAGATTATGATGCAATCTGCCTTGCAATTTCTCTCTAGCTGACATTTTCCAGATGTGCAGACGCAGAGTTTCACGATGATGATGCTGAAATCTGCCTTGCAATTTCTCTCTAGCTGACATTTTCCAAATGTGCAGAAGCAGAGATTCAAGATTATCATGCAATCTGCCTTGCAATTTCTCTCTAGCTGACATTTTCCAGATATGCAGAAGCAGAGTTTCAAGATTATGATGCAATCTGCCTGGCAATTTCTCTCTAGCTGACATTTTCCAGATGTGCAGAAGCAGAGTTTCAGGGTTATTTTGAAATCTGCTATGGAATTTCGCTCCAGATGACATTTTCCAGATGTGCAGAAGCAGAGTTTCAGGGTTATTTTGAAATCTGCTATGGAATTTCGCTCCAGATGACATTTTCCAGATGTGCAGAAGCAGAGTTTCAAGATTACGATGCAATCTGCCTGGCAATTTCTCTCTAGCTGACATTTTCCAGATGTACAGAAGCAGAGTTTCAGGATGATGCTGAAATCTGCTTTCTAATTTCTCTCCAGCTAACATTGTCCAGATGTGTAGAAGCCGAGTTTCAGGATGATGCTGAAAGTTTCCATGGAATGTCTCTCTTGCTGACATTTTCCATATGTACAAAAGCAGAGTTTCACGATGATGCTGAAATCTGCCTTTCAATTTCGCTTTAGGTGATATTTTCCTGATGTGCAGAAGCAGAGTTTCAAGATTACGATGCAATCTGCCTTGCAATTTCTCTCTAGCTGACATTTTCCAGATGTGCAGAAGCAGAGTTTCAGGGTTATTTTGAAATCTGCTATGGAATTTCGCTCAAGATGACATTTTCCAGATGTGCAGAAGCAGAGTTCCAGGATTACGCTGAAATCTGCCTTGCAATTTCTCTCTAGCTGACATTTTCCAGATGTGCAGAAGCAGAGTTTCAGGATGATGCTGAAATCTGCTTTCTAATTTCTCTCCAGCTAACATTGTCCAGATGTGTAGAAGCCGAGTTTCAGGATGATGCTGAAAGTTTCCATGGAATGTCTCTCTTGCTGACATTTTCCATATGTACAAAAGCAGAGTTTCACGATGATGCTGAAATCTGCCTTTCAATTTCGCTTTAGGTGATATTTTCCTGATGTGCAGAAGCAGAGTTTCAAGATTACGATGCAATCTGCCTTGCAATTTCTCTCTACCTGACAGTTTCCAGATGTGGAGAAGCAGAGTTTCAGGGTCATTTTGAAATCTGCTATGGAATTTCTCTCCAGCTGACATTTTCCAGATGTGCAGATGCAGAGATTCAATATTATGATGCAATCTGCCTTGCAATTTCTCTCTAGCTGACATTTTCCAGATATGCAGAAGCAGAGTTTCAAGATTATGATGCAATCTGCCTGGCAATTTCTCTCTAGCTGACATTTTTCAGATGTGGAGAAGCAGAGTTTCAAGATTATGATGCAATCTGCCTTGCAATTTCTCTCCAGCTGATATTTTCCAGATGTGCAGAAGCAGAGTTTCACGATGATGATGCTGAAATCTGCCTTGCAATTTCTCTCCAGCTGACATTTTCCAGATGTGCAGAAGCAGAGTTTCACGATGATGATGATGCAATCTGCCTTGCAATTTCTCTCTAGCTGACATTTTCCAGATGTGGAGAAGCAGAGTTTCAGGGTCATTTTGAAATCTGCTATGGAATTTCGCTCCAGATGACATTTTCCAGATGTGCAGAAGCAGAGTTTCAAGATTGTGATGCAATCTGCCTTGCAATTTCTCTCTAGCTGACATTTTCCAGATGTGGAGAAGCAGAGTTTCAAGATTATGATGCAATCTGCCTTGCAATTTCTCTCTAGCTGACATTTTCCAGATGTGGAGAAGCAGAGTTTCAGGGTCATTTTGAAATCTGCTATGGAATTTCTCTCCAGCTGACATTTTCCAGATGTGCAGACGCAGAGTTTCACGATGATGATGCTGAAATCTGCCTTGCAATTTCTCTACAGCTGACATTTTCCAGATGTGCAGAAGCAGAGTTTCAAGATTATGATGCAATCTGCCTTGCAATTTCTCTCCAGCTGACATTTTCCAGATGTGCAGAAGCAGATTTTCATGATGATGATGCTGAAATCTACATTGCAATTTCTCTCCAGCTGACATTTTCCAGATGTGCAGATGCAGTGATTCAACATTATGATGCAATCTGCCTTGCAATTTCTCTCTAGCTGACATTTTCCAGATGTGCAGAAGCAGAGTTTCAAGATTATGATGCAATCTGCCTTGCAATTTCTCTCCAGCTGACATTTTCCAGATGTGCAGAAGCAGATTTTCATGATGATGATGCTGAAATCTACATTGCAATTTCTCTCCAGCTGACATTTTCCAGATGTGCAGATGCAGCGATTCAACATTATGATGCAATCTGCCTTGCAATTTCTCTCTAGCTGACATTTTCCAGATGTGCAGAAGCAGAGTTTCAAGATTATGATGCAATCTGCCTTGCAATTTCTCTCTAGCTGACATTTTCCAGATGTTGAGAAGCAGAGTTTCAGGATGATGCTGAAATCTGCTTTGTAATTTCTCTCCAGCTAACATTGTCCAGATGTGTAGAAGCCGAGTTTCAGGATGATGCTGAAAGTTTCCATGGAATGTCTCTCTTGCTGACATTTTCCATATGTTCAAAAGCAGAGTTTCACGATGATGCTGAAATCTGCCTTGCAATTTCTCTCTAGCTGACATTTTCCAGATGTGCAGAAGCAGAGTTCCAGGATTACGCTGAAATCTGCCTTGCAATTTCTCTCTAGCTGACATTTTCCAGATGTGGAGAAGCAGAGTTTCAAGATTATGATGCAATCTGCCTTGCAATTTCTCTCTAGCTGACATTTTCCAGATGTGGAGAAGCAGAGTTTCAGGATCATTTTGAAATCTGCTATGGAATTTCGCTCCAGATGACATTTTCCAGATGTGCAGACGCAGAGTTTCACGATGATGATGCTGAAATCTGCCTTGCAATTTCTCTCCAGCTGACATTTTCCAGATGTGCAGAAGCAGAGTTTCAAGATTATGATGCAATCTGCCTTTCAATTTCTCTCTAGCTTAAAATTTTCCAGATGTGCAGAAGCAGAGTTTCAAGATTATGATGCAATCTGCCTTGCAATTTCTCTCCAGCTGACATTTTCCAGATGTGCAGAAGCAGAGTTTCACAATGATGATGCTGAAATCTACATTGCAATTTCTCTCCAGCTGACATTTTCCAGATCTGCAGATGCAGAGATTCACGATGATGCTGAAATCTGCCTTGCAATTTCGCTTTAGGTGATATTTTCCTGATGTGCAGAAGCAGAGTTTCAAGATTACGATGCAATCTGCCTTGCAATTTCTCTCTAGCTGACATTTTCCAGATGTGCAGAAGCAGAGTTTCAGGGTTATTTTGAAATCTGCTATGGAATTTCGCTCCAGATGACATTTTCCAGATGTGCAGAAGCAGAGTTCCAGGATTACGCTGAAATCTGCCTTGCAATTTCTCTCTAGCTGACATTTTCCAGACGTGCAGAAGCAGAGTTTCAGGATGATGCTGAAATCTGCTTTCTAATTTCTCTCCAGCTAACATTGTCCAGATGTGTAGAAGCCGAGTTTCAGGATGATGCTGAAAGTTTCCATGGAATGTCTCCCTTGCTGACATTTTCCATATGTACAAAAGCAGAGTTTCACGATGATGCTGAAATCTGCCTTGCAATTTCTCCTTAGGTGATATTTTCCTGATGTGCAGAAGCAGAGTTTCAAGATTACGATGCAATCTGCCTTGCAATTTCTCTCTACCTGACAGTTTCCAGATGTGGAGAAGCAGAGTTTCAGGGTCATTTTGAAATCTGCTATGGAATTTCGCTCCAGATGACAATTTCCAGATGTGCAGAAGCAGAGTTTCACGATGATGATGCTGAAATCTGCCTTGCAATTTCTCTCCTGCTGACATTTTCCAGATGTGCAGAAGCAGAGTTTCAAGATTATGATGCAATCTGCCTTGCAATTTCTCTCTAGCTTAAAATTTTCCAGATGTGCAGAAGCAGAGTTTCAAGATAATGATGCAATCTGCCTTGCAATTTCTCTCCAGCTGACATTTTCCAGATGTGCAGAAGCAGAGTTTCACGATGATGATGCTGAAAACTACATTGTAATTTCTCTCCAGCTGACATTTTCCAGATGTGCAGATGCAGAGATTCAAGATTATGATGCAATCTGCCTTGCAATTTCTCTCTAGCTGACATTTTCCAGATGTGCAGACGCAGAGTTTCACGATGATGATGCTGAAATCTGCCTTGCAATTTCTCTCTAGCTGACATTTTCCAAATGTGCAGAAGCAGAGATTCAAGATTATCATGCAATCTGCCTTGCAATTTCTCTCTAGCTGACATTTTCCAGATATGCAGAAGCAGAGTTTCAAGATTATGATGCAATCTGCCTGGCAATTTCTCTCTAGCTGACATTTTCCAGATGTGCAGAAGCAGAGTTTCAGGGTTATTTTGAAATCTGCTATGGAATTTCGCTCCAGATGACATTTTCCAGATGTGCAGAAGCAGAGTTTCAGGGTCATTTTGAAATCTGCTATGGAATTTCGCTCCAGATGACAATTTCCAGATGTGCAGAAGCAGAGTTTCACGATGATGATGCTGAAATCTGCCTTGCAATTTCTCTCCTGCTGACATTTTCCAGATGTGCAGAAGCAGAGTTTCAAGATTATGATGCAATCTGCCTTGCAATTTCTCTCTAGCTTAAAATTTTCCAGATGTGCAGAAGCAGAGTTTCAAGATAATGATGCAATCTGCCTTGCAATTTCTCTCCAGCTGACATTTTCCAGATGTGCAGAAGCAGAGTTTCACGATGATGATGCTGAAATCTACATTGTAATTTCTCTCCAGCTGACATTTTCCAGATGTGCAGATGCAGAGATTCAAGATTATGATGCAATCTGCCTTGCAATTTCTCTCTAGCTGACATTTTCCAGATGTGCAGACGCAGAGTTTCACGATGATGATGCTGAAATCTGCCTTGCAATTTCTCTCTAGCTGACATTTTCCAAATGTGCAGAAGCAGAGATTCAAGATTATCATGCAATCTGCCTTGCAATTTCTCTCTAGCTGACATTTTCCAGATATGCAGAAGCAGAGTTTCAAGATTATGATGCAATCTGCCTGGCAATTTCTCTCTAGCTGACATTTTCCAGATGTGCAGAAGCAGAGTTTCAGGGTTATTTTGAAATCTGCTATGGAATTTCGCTCCAGATGACATTTTCCAGATGTGCAGAAGCAGAGTTTCAGGGTTATTTTGAAATCTGCTATGGAATTTCGCTCCAGATGACATTTTCCAGATGTGCAGAAGCAGAGTTTCAAGATTACGATGCAATCTGCCTGGCAATTTCTCTCTAGCTGACATTTTCCAGATGTACAGAAGCAGAGTTTCAGGATGATGCTGAAATCTGCTTTCTAATTTCTCTCCAGCTAACATTGTCCAGATGTGTAGAAGCCGAGTTTCAGGATGATGCTGAAAGTTTCCATGGAATGTCTCTCTTGCTGACATTTTCCATATGTACAAAAGCAGAGTTTCACGATGATGCTGAAATCTGCCTTTCAATTTCGCTTTAGGTGATATTTTCCTGATGTGCAGAAGCAGAGTTTCAAGATTACGATGCAATCTGCCTTGCAATTTCTCTCTAGCTGACATTTTCCAGATGTGCAGAAGCAGAGTTTCAGGGTTATTTTGAAATCTGCTATGGAATTTCGCTCAAGATGACATTTTCCAGATGTGCAGAAGCAGAGTTCCAGGATTACGCTGAAATCTGCCTTGCAATTTCTCTCTAGCTGACATTTTCCAGATGTGCAGAAGCAGAGTTTCAGGATGATGCTGAAATCTGCTTTCTAATTTCTCTCCAGCTAACATTGTCCAGATGTGTAGAAGCCGAGTTTCAGGATGATGCTGAAAGTTTCCATGGAATGTCTCTCTTGCTGACATTTTCCATATGTACAAAAGCAGAGTTTCACGATGATGCTGAAATCTGCCTTTCAATTTCGCTTTAGGTGATATTTTCCTGATGTGCAGAAGCAGAGTTTCAAGATTACGATGCAATCTGCCTTGCAATTTCTCTCTACCTGACAGTTTCCAGATGTGGAGAAGCAGAGTTTCAGGGTCATTTTGAAATCTGCTATGGAATTTCTCTCCAGCTGACATTTTCCAGATGTGCAGATGCAGAGATTCAATATTATGATGCAATCTGCCTTGCAATTTCTCTCTAGCTGACATTTTCCAGATATGCAGAAGCAGAGTTTCAAGATTATGATGCAATCTGCCTGGCAATTTCTCTCTAGCTGACATTTTTCAGATGTGGAGAAGCAGAGTTTCAAGATTATGATGCAATCTGCCTTGCAATTTCTCTCCAGCTGATATTTTCCAGATGTGCAGAAGCAGAGTTTCACGATGATGATGCTGAAATCTGCCTTGCAATTTCTCTCCAGCTGACATTTTCCAGATGTGCAGAAGCAGAGTTTCACGATGATGATGATGCAATCTGCCTTGCAATTTCTCTCTAGCTGACATTTTCCAGATGTGGAGAAGCAGAGTTTCAGGGTCATTTTGAAATCTGCTATGGAATTTCGCTCCAGATGACATTTTCCAGATGTGCAGAAGCAGAGTTTCAAGATTGTGATGCAATCTGCCTTGCAATTTCTCTCTAGCTGACATTTTCCAGATGTGGAGAAGCAGAGTTTCAAGATTATGATGCAATCTGCCTTGCAATTTCTCTCTAGCTGACATTTTCCAGATGTGGAGAAGCAGAGTTTCAGGGTCATTTTGAAATCTGCTATGGAATTTCTCTCCAGCTGACATTTTCCAGATGTGCAGACGCAGAGTTTCACGATGATGATGCTGAAATCTGCCTTGCAATTTCTCTACAGCTGACATTTTCCAGATGTGCAGAAGCAGAGTTTCAAGATTATGATGCAATCTGCCTTGCAATTTCTCTCCAGCTGACATTTTCCAGATGTGCAGAAGCAGATTTTCATGATGATGATGCTGAAATCTACATTGCAATTTCTCTCCAGCTGACATTTTCCAGATGTGCAGATGCAGTGATTCAACATTATGATGCAATCTGCCTTGCAATTTCTCTCTAGCTGACATTTTCCAGATGTGCAGAAGCAGAGTTTCAAGATTATGATGCAATCTGCCTTGCAATTTCTCTCCAGCTGACATTTTCCAGATGTGCAGAAGCAGATTTTCATGATGATGATGCTGAAATCTACATTGCAATTTCTCTCCAGCTGACATTTTCCAGATGTGCAGATGCAGCGATTCAACATTATGATGCAATCTGCCTTGCAATTTCTCTCTAGCTGACATTTTCCAGATGTGCAGAAGCAGAGTTTCAAGATTATGATGCAATCTGCCTTGCAATTTCTCTCTAGCTGACATTTTCCAGATGTTGAGAAGCAGAGTTTCAGGATGATGCTGAAATCTGCTTTGTAATTTCTCTCCAGCTAACATTGTCCAGATGTGTAGAAGCCGAGTTTCAGGATGATGCTGAAAGTTTCCATGGAATGTCTCTCTTGCTGACATTTTCCATATGTTCAAAAGCAGAGTTTCACGATGATGCTGAAATCTGCCTTGCAATTTCTCTCTAGCTGACATTTTCCAGATGTGCAGAAGCAGAGTTCCAGGATTACGCTGAAATCTGCCTTGCAATTTCTCTCTAGCTGACATTTTCCAGATGTGGAGAAGCAGAGTTTCAAGATTATGATGCAATCTGCCTTGCAATTTCTCTCTAGCTGACATTTTCCAGATGTGGAGAAGCAGAGTTTCAGGATCATTTTGAAATCTGCTATGGAATTTCGCTCCAGATGACATTTTCCAGATGTGCAGACGCAGAGTTTCACGATGATGATGCTGAAATCTGCCTTGCAATTTCTCTCCAGCTGACATTTTCCAGATGTGCAGAAGCAGAGTTTCAAGATTATGATGCAATCTGCCTTTCAATTTCTCTCTAGCTTAAAATTTTCCAGATGTGCAGAAGCAGAGTTTCAAGATTATGATGCAATCTGCCTTGCAATTTCTCTCCAGCTGACATTTTCCAGATGTGCAGAAGCAGAGTTTCACAATGATGATGCTGAAATCTACATTGCAATTTCTCTCCAGCTGACATTTTCCAGATCTGCAGATGCAGAGATTCAAGATTATGATGCAATCTGCCTTGCAATTTCTCTCTAGCTGACATTTTCCAGATGTGCAGAAGCAGAGTTTCAGGGTTATTTTGAAATCTGCTATGGAATTTCGCTCCAGATGACATTTTCCAGATGTGCAGAAGCAGAGTTTCAGGGTTATTTTGAAATCTGCTATGGAATTTCGCTCCAGATGACATTTTCCAGATGTGCAGAAGCAGAGTTTCAAGATTACGATGCAATCTGCCTGGCAATTTCTCTCTAGCTGACATTTTCCAGATGTACAGAAGCAGAGTTTCAGGATGATGCTGAAATCTGCTTTCTAATTTCTCTCCAGCTAACATTGTCCAGATGTGTAGAAGCCGAGTTTCAGGATGATGCTGAAAGTTTCCATGGAATGTCTCTCTTGCTGACATTTTCCATATGTACAAAAGCAGAGTTTCACGATGATGCTGAAATCTGCCTTTCAATTTCGCTTTAGGTGATATTTTCCTGATGTGCAGAAGCAGAGTTTCAAGATTACGATGCAATCTGCCTTGCAATTTCTCTCTAGCTGACATTTTCCAGATGTGCAGAAGCAGAGTTTCAGGGTTATTTTGAAATCTGCTATGGAATTTCGCTCCAGATGACATTTTCCAGATGTGCAGAAGCAGAGTTCCAGGATTACGCTGAAATCTGCCTTGCAATTTCTCTCTAGCTGACATTTTCCAGACGTGCAGAAGCAGAGTTTCAGGATGATGCTGAAATCTGCTTTCTAATTTCTCTCCAGCTAACATTGTCCAGATGTGTAGAAGCCGAGTTTCAGGATGATGCTGAAAGTTTCCATGGAATGTCTCTCTTGCTGACATTTTCCATATGTACAAAAGCAGAGTTTCACGATGATGCTGAAATCTGCCTTGCAATTTCTCCTTAGGTGATATTTTCCTGATGTGCAGAAGCAGAGTTTCAAGATTACGATGCAATCTGCCTTGCAATTTCTCTCTACCTGACAGTTTCCAGATGTGGAGAAGCAGAGTTTCAGGGTCATTTTGAAATCTGCTATGGAATTTCGCTCCAGATGACAATTTCCAGATGTGCAGAAGCAGAGTTTCACGATGATGATGCTGAAATCTGCCTTGCAATTTCTCTCCTGCTGACATTTTCCAGATGTGCAGAAGCAGAGTTTCAAGATTATGATGCAATCTGCCTTGCAATTTCTCTCTAGCTTAAAATTTTCCAGATGTGCAGAAGCAGAGTTTCAAGATAATGATGCAATCTGCCTTGCAATTTCTCTCCAGCTGACATTTTCCAGATGTGCAGAAGCAGAGTTTCACGATGATGATGCTGAAATCTACATTGTAATTTCTCTCCAGCTGACATTTTCCAGATGTGCAGATGCAGAGATTCAAGATTATGATGCAATCTGCCTTGCAATTTCTCTCTAGCTGACATTTTCCAGATGTGCAGACGCAGAGTTTCACGATGATGATGCTGAAATCTGCCTTGCAATTTCTCTCTAGCTGACATTTTCCAAATGTGCAGAAGCAGAGATTCAAGATTATCATGCAATCTGCCTTGCAATTTCTCTCTAGCTGACATTTTCCAGATATGCAGAAGCAGAGTTTCAAGATTATGATGCAATCTGCCTGGCAATTTCTCTCTAGCTGACATTTTCCAGATGTGCAGAAGCAGAGTTTCAGGGTTATTTTGAAATCTGCTATGGAATTTCGCTCCAGATGACATTTTCCAGATGTGCAGAAGCAGAGTTTCAGGGTTATTTTGAAATCTGCTATGGAATTTCGCTCCAGATGACATTTTCCAGATGTGCAGAAGCAGAGTTTCAAGATTACGATGCAATCTGCCTGGCAATTTCTCTCTAGCTGACATTTTCCAGATGTACAGAAGCAGAGTTTCAGGATGATGCTGAAATCTGCTTTCTAATTTCTCTCCAGCTAACATTGTCCAGATGTGTAGAAGCCGAGTTTCAGGATGATGCTGAAAGTTTCCATGGAATGTCTCTCTTGCTGACATTTTCCATATGTACAAAAGCAGAGTTTCACGATGATGCTGAAATCTGCCTTTCAATTTCGCTTTAGGTGATATTTTCCTGATGTGCAGAAGCAGAGTTTCAAGATTACGATGCAATCTGCCTTGCAATTTCTCTCTAGCTGACATTTTCCAGATGTGCAGAAGCAGAGTTTCAGGGTTATTTTGAAATCTGCTATGGAATTTCGCTCAAGATGACATTTTCCAGATGTGCAGAAGCAGAGTTCCAGGATTACGCTGAAATCTGCCTTGCAATTTCTCTCTAGCTGACATTTTCCAGATGTGCAGAAGCAGAGTTTCAGGATGATGCTGAAATCTGCTTTCTAATTTCTCTCCAGCTAACATTGTCCAGATGTGTAGAAGCCGAGTTTCAGGATGATGCTGAAAGTTTCCATGGAATGTCTCTCTTGCTGACATTTTCCATATGTACAAAAGCAGAGTTTCACGATGATGCTGAAATCTGCCTTTCAATTTCGCTTTAGGTGATATTTTCCTGATGTGCAGAAGCAGAGTTTCAAGATTACGATGCAATCTGCCTTGCAATTTCTCTCCAGCTGACAGTTTCCAGATGTGCAGAAGCAGAGTTTCACGATGATGATGCTGAAATCTGCCTTGCAATTTCTCTCCAGCTGACATTTTCCAGATGTGCAGAAGCAGAGTTTCACGATGATGATGATGCAATCTGCCTTGCAATTTCTCTCTAGCTGACATTTTCCAGATGTGCAGAAGCAGAGTTTCACGATGATGATGCTGAAATCTACATTGCAATTTCTCTCCAGCTGACATTTTCCAGATGTGCAGATGCAGAGATTCAATATTATGATGCAATCTGCCTTGCAATTTCTCTCTAGCTGACATTTTCCAGATATGCAGAAGCAGAGTTTCAAGATTATGATGCAATCTGCCTGGCAATTTCTCTCTAGCTGACATTTTTCAGATGTGGAGAAGCAGAGTTTCAAGATTATGATGCAATCTGCCTTGCAATTTCTCTCCAGCTGATATTTTCCAGATGTGCAGAAGCAGAGTTTCACGATGATGATGCTGAAATCTGCCTTGCAATTTCTCTCCAGCTGACATTTTCCAGATGTGCAGAAGCAGAGTTTCACGATGATGATGATGCAATCTGCCTTGCAATTTCTCTCTAGCTGACATTTTCCAGATGTGGAGAAGCAGAGTTTCAGGGTCATTTTGAAATCTGCTATGGAATTTCGCTCCAGATGACATTTTCCAGATGTGCAGAAGCAGAGTTTCAAGATTGTGATGCAATCTGCCTTGCAATTTCTCTCTAGCTGACATTTTCCAGATGTGGAGAAGCAGAGTTTCAAGATTATGATGCAATCTGCCTTGCAATTTCTCTCTAGCTGACATTTTCCAGATGTGGAGAAGCAGAGTTTCAGGGTCATTTTGAAATATGCTATGGAATTTCTCTCCAGCTGACATTTTCCAGATGTGCAGACGCAGAGTTTCACGATGATGATGCTGAAATCTGCCTTGCAATTTCTCTACAGCTGACATTTTCCAGATGTGCAGAAGCAGAGTTTCAAGATTATGATGCAATCTGCCTTGCAATTTCTCTCCAGCTGACATTTTCCAGATGTGCAGAAGCAGATTTTCATGATGATGATGCTGAAATCTACATTGCAATTTCTCTCCAGCTGACATTTTCCAGATGTGCAGATGCAGTGATTCAACATTATGATGCAATCTGCCTTGCAATTTCTCTCTAGCTGACATTTTCCAGATGTGCAGAAGCAGAGTTTCAAGATTATGATGCAATCTGCCTTGCAATTTCTCTCCAGCTGACATTTTCCAGATGTGCAGAAGCAGATTTTCATGATGATGATGCTGAAATCTACATTGCAATTTCTCTCCAGCTGACATTTTCCAGATGTGCAGATGCAGCGATTCAACATTATGATGCAATCTGCCTTGCAATTTCTCTCTAGCTGACATTTTCCAGATGTGCAGAAGCAGAGTTTCAAGATTATGATGCAATCTGCCTTGCAATTTCTCTCTAGCTGACATTTTCCAGATGTTGAGAAGCAGAGTTTCAGGATGATGCTGAAATCTGCTTTGTAATTTCTCTCCAGCTAACATTGTCCAGATGTGTAGAAGCCGAGTTTCAGGATGATGCTGAAAGTTTCCATGGAATGTCTCTCTTGCTGACATTTTCCATATGTTCAAAAGCAGAGTTTCACGATGATGCTGAAATCTGCCTTGCAATTTCTCTCTAGCTGACATTTTCCAGATGTGCAGAAGCAGAGTTCCAGGATTACGCTGAAATCTGCCTTGCAATTTCTCTCTAGCTGACATTTTCCAGATGTGGAGAAGCAGAGTTTCAAGATTATGATGCAATCTGCCTTGCAATTTCTCTCTAGCTGACATTTTCCAGATGTGGAGAAGCAGAGTTTCAGGATCATTTTGAAATCTGCTATGGAATTTCGCTCCAGATGACATTTTCCAGATGTGCAGACGCAGAGTTTCACGATGATGATGCTGAAATCTGCCTTGCAATTTCTCTCCAGCTGACATTTTCCAGATGTGCAGAAGCAGAGTTTCAAGATTATGATGCAATCTGCCTTTCAATTTCTCTCTAGCTTAAAATTTTCCAGATGTGCAGAAGCAGAGTTTCAAGATTATGATGCAATCTGCCTTGCAATTTCTCTCCAGCTGACATTTTCCAGATGTGCAGAAGCAGAGTTTCACAATGATGATGCTGAAATCTACATTGCAATTTCTCTCCAGCTGACATTTTCCAGATCTGCAGATGCAGAGATTCAAGATTATGATGCAATCTTCCTTGCAATTTCTCTCTAGCTGACATTTTCCAGATGTGCAGAAGCAGAGTTTCAAGATTATGATGCAATCTGCCTTGCAATTTCTCTCTAGCTGACATTTTCCAGATGTGGAGAAGCAGAGTTTCAGGGTCATTTTGAAATCTGCTATGGAATTTCGCTCCAGATGACATTTTCCAGATGTGCAGAAGCAGAGTTTCAAGATTACGATGCAATCTGCCTGGCAATTTCTCTCTAGCTGACATTTTCCAGATGTACAGAAGCAGAGTTTCAGGATGATGCTGAAATCTGCTTTCTAATTTCTCTCCAGCTAACATTGTCCAGATGTGTAGAAGCCGAGTTTCAGGATGATGCTGAAAGTTTCCATGGAATGTCTCTCTTGCTGACATTTTCCATATGTACAAAAGCAGAGTTTCACGATGATGCTGAAATCTGCCTTTCAATTTCGCTTTAGGTGATATTTTCCTGATGTGCAGAAGCAGAGTTTCAAGATTACGATGCAATCTGCCTTGCAATTTCTCTCTAGCTGACATTTTCCAGATGTGCAGAAGCAGAGTTTCAGGGTTATTTTGAAATCTGCTATGGAATTTCGCTCCAGATGACATTTTCCAGATGTGCAGAAGCAGAGTTCCAGGATTACGCTGAAATCTGCCTTGCAATTTCTCTCTAGCTGACATTTTCCAGACGTGCAGAAGCAGAGTTTCAGGATGATGCTGAAATCTGCTTTCTAATTTCTCTCCAGCTAACATTGTCCAGATGTGTAGAAGCCGAGTTTCAGGATGATGCTGAAAGTTTCCATGGAATGTCTCTCTTGCTGACATTTTCCATATGTACAAAAGCAGAGTTTCACGATGATGCTGAAATCTGCCTTGCAATTTCTCCTTAGGTGATATTTTCCTGATGTGCAGAAGCAGAGTTTCAAGATTACGATGCAATCTGCCTTGCAATTTCTCTCTACCTGACAGTTTCCAGATGTGGAGAAGCAGAGTTTCAGGGTCATTTTGAAATCTGCTATGGAATTTCGCTCCAGATGACAATTTCCAGATGTGCAGAAGCAGAGTTTCACGATGATGATGCTGAAATCTGCCTTGCAATTTCTCTCCTGCTGACATTTTCCAGATGTGCAGAAGCAGAGTTTCAAGATTATGATGCAATCTGCCTTGCAATTTCTCTCTAGCTTAAAATTTTCCAGATGTGCAGAAGCAGAGTTTCAAGATAATGATGCAATCTGCCTTGCAATTTCTCTCCAGCTGACATTTTCCAGATGTGCAGAAGCAGAGTTTCACGATGATGATGCTGAAATCTACATTGTAATTTCTCTCCAGCTGACATTTTCCAGATGTGCAGATGCAGAGATTCAAGATTATGATGCAATCTGCCTTGCAATTTCTCTCTAGCTGACATTTTCCAGATGTGCAGACGCAGAGTTTCACGATGATGATGCTGAAATCTGCCTTGCAATTTCTCTCTAGCTGACATTTTCCAAATGTGCAGAAGCAGAGATTCAAGATTATCATGCAATCTGCCTTGCAATTTCTCTCTAGCTGACATTTTCCAGATATGCAGAAGCAGAGTTTCAAGATTATGATGCAATCTGCCTGGCAATTTCTCTCTAGCTGACATTTTCCAGATGTGCAGAAGCAGAGTTTCAGGGTTATTTTGAAATCTGCTATGGAATTTCGCTCCAGATGACATTTTCCAGATGTGCAGAAGCAGAGTTTCAGGGTTATTTTGAAATCTGCTATGGAATTTCGCTCCAGATGACATTTTCCAGATGTGCAGAAGCAGAGTTTCAAGATTACGATGCAATCTGCCTGGCAATTTCTCTCTAGCTGACATTTTCCAGATGTACAGAAGCAGAGTTTCAGGATGATGCTGAAATCTGCTTTCTAATTTCTCTCCAGCTAACATTGTCCAGATGTGTAGAAGCCGAGTTTCAGGATGATGCTGAAAGTTTCCATGGAATGTCTCTCTTGCTGACATTTTCCATATGTACAAAAGCAGAGTTTCACGATGATGCTGAAATCTGCCTTTCAATTTCGCTTTAGGTGATATTTTCCTGATGTGCAGAAGCAGAGTTTCAAGATTACGATGCAATCTGCCTTGCAATTTCTCTCTAGCTGACATTTTCCAGATGTGCAGAAGCAGAGTTTCAGGGTTATTTTGAAATCTGCTATGGAATTTCGCTCAAGATGACATTTTCCAGATGTGCAGAAGCAGAGTTCCAGGATTACGCTGAAATCTGCCTTGCAATTTCTCTCTAGCTGACATTTTCCAGATGTGCAGAAGCAGAGTTTCAGGATGATGCTGAAATCTGCTTTCTAATTTCTCTCCAGCTAACATTGTCCAGATGTGTAGAAGCCGAGTTTCAGGATGATGCTGAAAGTTTCCATGGAATGTCTCTCTTGCTGACATTTTCCATATGTACAAAAGCAGAGTTTCACGATGATGCTGAAATCTGCCTTTCAATTTCGCTTTAGGTGATATTTTCCTGATGTGCAGAAGCAGAGTTTCAAGATTACGATGCAATCTGCCTTGCAATTTCTCTCTACCTGACAGTTTCCAGATGTGGAGAAGCAGAGTTTCAGGGTCATTTTGAAATCTGCTATGGAATTTCGCTCCAGATGACAATTTCCAGATGTGCAGAAGCAGAGTTTAACGATGATGATGCTGAAATCTGCCTTGCAATTTCTCTCCTGCTGACATTTTCCAGATGTGCAGAAGCAGAGTTTCACGATGATGATGCAATCTGCCTTGCAATTTCTCTCTAGCTTAAAATTTTCCAGATGTGCAGAAGCAGAGTTTCAAGATAATGATGCAATCTGCCTTGCAATTTCTCTCCAGCTGACATTTTCCAGATGTGCAGAAGCAGAGTTTCACGATGATGATGCTGAAATCTACATTGTAATTTCTCTCCAGCTGACATTTTCCAGATGTGCAGATGCAGAGATTCAAGATTATGATGCAATCTGCCTTGCAATTTCTCTCTAGCTGACATTTTCCAGATGTGCAGACGCAGAGTTTCACGATGATGATGCTGAAATCTGCCTTGCAATTTCTCTCTAGCTGACATTTTCCAAATGTGCAGAAGCAGAGATTCAAGATTATGATGCAATCTGCCTTGCAATTTCTCTCTAGCTGACATTTTCCAGATGTGCAGAAGCAGAGTTTCAAGATTATCATGCAATCTGCCTTGCAATTTCTCTCTAGCTGACATTTTCCAGATATGCAGAAGCAGAGTTTCAAGATTATGATGCAATCTGCCTGGCAATTTCTCTCTAGCTGACATTTTCCAGATGTGCAGAAGCAGAGTTTCAGGGTTATTTTGAAATCTGCTATGGAATTTCGCTCCAGATGACATTTTCCAGATGTGCAGAAGCAGAGTTTCAAGATTACGATGCAATCTGCCTGGCAATTTCTCTCTAGCTGACATTTTCCAGATGTACAGAAGCAGAGTTTCAGGATGATGCTGAAATCTGCTTTCTAATTTCTCTCCAGCTAACATTGTCCAGATGTGTAGAAGCCGAGTTTCAGGATGATGCTGAAAGTTTCCATGGAATGTCTCTCTTGCTGACATTTTCCATATGTACAAAAGCAGAGTTTCACGATGATGCTGAAATCTGCCTTTCAATTTCGCTTTAGGTGATATTTTCCTGATGTGCAGAAGCAGAGTTTCAAGATTACGATGCAATCTGCCTTGCAATTTCTCTCTAGCTGACATTTTCCAGATGTGCAGAAGCAGAGTTTCAGGGTTATTTTGAAATCTGCTATGGAATTTCGCTCCAGATGACATTTTCCAGATGTGCAGAAGCAGAGTTCCAGGATTACGCTGAAATCTGCCTTGCAATTTCTCTCTAGCTGACATTTTCCAGATGTGCAGAAGCAGAGTTTCAGGATGATGCTGAAATCTGCTTTCTAATTTCTCTCCAGCTAACATTGTCCAGATGTGTAGAAGCCGAGTTTCAGGATGATGCTGAAAGTTTCCATGGAATGTCTCTCTTGCTGACATTTTCCATATGTACAAAAGCAGAGTTTCACGATGATGCTGAAATCTGCCTTGCAATTTCGCTTTAGGTGATATTTTCCTGATGTGCAGAAGCAGAGTTTCAAGATTACGATGCAATCTGCCTTGCAATTTCTCTCTACCTGACAGTTTCCAGATGTGGAGAAGCAGAGTTTCAGGGTCATTTTGAAATCTGCTATGGAATTTCGCTCCAGATGACAATTTCCAGATGTGCAGAAGCAGAGTTTAACGATGATGATGCTGAAATCTGCCTTGCAATTTCTCTCCTGCTGACATTTTCCAGATGTGCAGAAGCAGAGTTTCACGATGATGATGCAATCTGCCTTGCAATTTCTCTCTAGCTTAAAATTTTCCAGATGTGCAGAAGCAGAGTTTCAAGATAATGATGCAATCTGCCTTGCAATTTCTCTCCAGCTGACATTTTCCAGATGTGCAGAAGCAGAGTTTCACGATGATGATGCTGAAATCTACATTGTAATTTCTCTCCAGCTGACATTTTCCAGATGTGCAGATGCAGAGATTCAAGATTATGATGCAATCTGCCTTGCAATTTCTCTCTAGCTGACATTTTCCAGATGTGCAGACGCAGAGTTTCACGATGATGATGCTGAAATCTGCCTTGCAATTTCTCTCTAGCTGACATTTTCCAAATGTGCAGAAGCAGAGATTCAAGATTATGATGCAATCTGCCTTGCAATTTCTCTCTAGCTGACATTTTCCAGATGTGCAGAAGCAGAGTTTCAAGATTATCATGCAATCTGCCTTGCAATTTCTCTCTAGCTGACATTTTCCAGATATGCAGAAGCAGAGTTTCAAGATTATGATGCAATCTGCCTGGCAATTTCTCTCTAGCTGACATTTTCCAGATGTGCAGAAGCAGAGTTTCAGGGTTATTTTGAAATCTGCTATGGAATTTCGCTCCAGATGACATTTTCCAGATGTGCAGAAGCAGAGTTTCAAGATTACGATGCAATCTGCCTGGCAATTTCTCTCTAGCTGACATTTTCCAGATGTACAGAAGCAGAGTTTCAGGATGATGCTGAAATCTGCTTTCTAATTTCTCTCCAGCTAACATTGTCCAGATGTGTAGAAGCCGAGTTTCAGGATGATGCTGAAAGTTTCCATGGAATGTCTCTCTTGCTGACATTTTCCATATGTACAAAAGCAGAGTTTCACGATGATGCTGAAATCTGCCTTTCAATTTCGCTTTAGGTGATATTTTCCTGATGTGCAGAAGCAGAGTTTCAAGATTACGATGCAATCTGCCTTGCAATTTCTCTCTAGCTGACATTTTCCAGATGTGCAGAAGCAGAGTTTCAGGGTTATTTTGAAATCTGCTATGGAATTTCGCTCCAGATGACATTTTCCAGATGTGCAGAAGCAGAGTTCCAGGATTACGCTGAAATCTGCCTTGCAATTTCTCTCTAGCTGACATTTTCCAGATGTGCAGAAGCAGAGTTTCAGGATGATGCTGAAATCTGCTTTCTAATTTCTCTCCAGCTAACATTGTCCAGATGTGTAGAAGCCGAGTTTCAGGATGATGCTGAAAGTTTCCATGGAATGTCTCTCTTGCTGACATTTTCCATATGTACAAAAGCAGAGTTTCACGATGATGCTGAAATCTGCCTTGCAATTTCTCCTTAGGTGATATTTTCCTGATGTGCAGAAGCAGAGTTTCAAGATTACGATGCAATCTGCCTTGCAATTTCTCTCTACCTGACAGTTTCCAGATGTGGAGAAGCAGAGTTTCAGGGTCATTTTGAAATCTGCTATGGAATTTCGCTCCAGATGACAATTTCCAGATGTGCAGAAGCAGAGTTTCACGATGATGATGCTGAAATCTGCCTTGCAATTTCTCTCCTGCTGACATTTTCCAGATGTGCAGAAGCAGAGTTTCAAGATTATGATGCAATCTGCCTTGCAATTTCTCTCTAGCTGACATTTTCCAGATGTGCAGACGCAGAGTTTCATGATGATGATGCTGAAATCTGCCTTGCAATTTCTCTCTAGCTGACATTTTCCAAATGTGCAGAAGCAGAGATTCAAGATTATGATGCAATCTGCCTTGCAATTTCTCTCTAGCTGACATTTTCCAGATGTGCAGAAGCAGAGTTTCAAGATTATCATGCAATCTGCCTTGCAATTTCTCTCTAGCTGACATTTTCCAGATATGCAGAAGCAGAGTTTCAAGATTATGATGCAATCTGCCTGGCAATTTCTCTCTAGCTGACATTTTCCAGATGTGCAGAAGCAGAGTTTCAGGGTTATTTTGAAATCTGCTATGGAATTTCGCTCCAGATGACATTTTCCAGATGTGCAGAAGCAGAGTTCCAGGATTAAATTAAATCTGCCTTGCAATTTCTCTCTAGCTGACATTTTCCAGATGTTGAGAAGCAGAGTTTCAGGATGATGCTGAAATCTGCTTTCTAATTTCTCTCCAGCTAACATTGTCCAGATGTGTAGAAGCCGAGTTTCAGGATGATGCTGAAAGTTTCCATGGAATGTCTCTCTTGGTGACATTTTCCATATGTACAAAAGCAGAGTTTCACGATGATGCTGAAATCTGCCTTGCAATTTCTCCTTAGCTGCTATTTTCCTGATGTGCAGAAGCAGAGTTTCAAGATTACGATCCAATCTGCCTTGCAATTTCTCTCTAGCTGACAGTTTCCAGATGTGGAGAAGCAGAGTTTCAGGGTCATTTTGAAATCTGCTATGGAATTTCGCTCCAGATGACAATTTCCAGATGTGCAGAAGCAGAGTTTCACGATGATGATGCTGAAATCTACATTGCAATTTCTCTCCAGCTGACATTTTCCAGATGTGCAGATGCAGAGATTCAAGATTATGATGCAATCTGCCTTGCAATTTCTCTCTAGCTGACATTTTCCAGATGTGCAGAAGCAGAGTTTCAAGATTATGATGCAATCTGCCTTGCAATTTCTCTCTAGCTGACAATTTCCAGATATGCAGAAGCAGAGTTTCAAGATTATGATGCAATCTGCCTTGCAATTTCTCTCTAGCTGACATTTTTCAGATGTGGAGAAGCAGAGTTTCAAGATTATGATGCAATCTGCCTTGCAATTTCTCTCTAGCTGACATTTTCCAGATGTGGAGAAGCAGAGTTTCAGGGTCATTTTGAAATCTGCTATGGAATTTCGCTCCAGATGACATTTTCCAGATGTGCAGACGCAGAGTTTCAAGATTATGATGCAATCTGCCTTGCACTTTCTCTCTAGCTGACATTTTCCATATGTACAAAAGCAGAGTTTCAAGATTATGATGCAATCTGCTATGGAATTTCGCTCCAGATGACATTTTCGAGATGTACAGAAGCAGTGTTTCAGGATGATGCAATTTGCCTTGCAATTTCTCTCCAGCTGACATTTTCCAGATGTGCAGAAGCAGAGTTTCACGATGATGATGCTGAAATCTGCCTTGCAATTTCTCTCCAGCTGACATTTTCCAGATGTGCAGAAGCAGAGTTTCACGATGATGATGCTGAAATCTGCCTTGCAATTTCTCTCCAGCTGACATTTTCCAGATGTGCAGAAGCAGAGTTTCACGATGATGATGATGCAATCTGCCTTGCAATTTCTCTCTAGCTGACATTTTCCAGATGTGGAGAAGCAGAGTTTCAAGATTATGATGCAATCTGCCTTGCAATTTCTCTCTAGCTGACATTTTCCAGATGTGGAGAAGCAGAGTTTCAGGGTCATATTGAAATCTGCTATGGAATTTGGCTCCAGATGACATTTTCCAGATGTGCAGATGCAGAGTTCCAGGATTACGCTGAAATCTGCCTTGCAATTTCTCTCTAGCTGACATTTTCCAGATGTGCAGAAGCAGAGTTTCAGGATGATGCTGAAATCTGCTTTCTAATTTCTCTCCAGCTAACATTGTCCAGATGTGTAGAAGCCGAGTTTCAGGATGATGCTGAAAGTTTCCATGGAATGTCTCTCTTGCTGACATTTTCCATATGTACAAAAGCAGAGTTTCACGATGATGCTGAAATCTGCCTTGCAATTTCTCCTTAGGTGATATTTTCCTGATGTGCAGAAGCAGAGTTTCAAGATTACGATGCAATCTGCCTTGCAATTTCTCTCTACCTGACAGTTTCCAGATGTGGAGAAGCAGAGTTTCAGGGTCATTTTGAAATCTGCTATGGAATTTCGCTCCAGATGACAATTTCCAGATGTGCAGAAGCAGAGTTTCACGATGATGATGCTGAAATCTGCCTTGCAATTTCTCTCCTGCTGACATTTTCCAGATGTGCAGAAGCAGAGTTTCAAGATTATGATGCAATCTGCCTTGCAATTTCTCTCTAGCTGACATTTTCCAGATGTGCAGACGCAGAGTTTCATGATGATGATGCTGAAATCTGCCTTGCAATTTCTCTCTAGCTGACATTTTCCAAATGTGCAGAAGCAGAGATTCAAGATTATGATGCAATCTGCCTTGCAATTTCTCTCTAGCTGACATTTTCCAGATGTGCAGAAGCAGAGTTTCAAGATTATCATGCAATCTGCCTTGCAATTTCTCTCTAGCTGACATTTTCCAGATATGCAGAAGCAGAGTTTCAAGATTATGATGCAATCTGCCTGGCAATTTCTCTCTAGCTGACATTTTCCAGATGTGCAGAAGCAGAGTTTCAGGGTTATTTTGAAATCTGCTATGGAATTTCGCTCCAGATGACATTTTCCAGATGTGCAGAAGCAGAGTTCCAGGATTAAATTAAATCTGCCTTGCAATTTCTCTCTAGCTGACATTTTCCAGATGTTGAGAAGCAGAGTTTCAGGATGATGCTGAAATCTGCTTTCTAATTTCTCTCCAGCTAACATTGTCCAGATGTGTAGAAGCCGAGTTTCAGGATGATGCTGAAAGTTTCCATGGAATGTCTCTCTTGGTGACATTTTCCATATGTACAAAAGCAGAGTTTCACGATGATGCTGAAATCTGCCTTGCAATTTCTCCTTAGCTGCTATTTTCCTGATGTGCAGAAGCAGAGTTTCAAGATTACGATCCAATCTGCCTTGCAATTTCTCTCTAGCTGACAGTTTCCAGATGTGGAGAAGCAGAGTTTCAGGGTCATTTTGAAATCTGCTATGGAATTTCGCTCCAGATGACAATTTCCAGATGTGCAGAAGCAGAGTTTCACGATGATGATGCTGAAATCTACATTGCAATTTCTCTCCAGCTGACATTTTCCAGATGTGCAGATGCAGAGATTCAAGATTATGATGCAATCTGCCTTGCAATTTCTCTCTAGCTGACATTTTCCAGATGTGCAGAAGCAGAGTTTCAAGATTATGATGCAATCTGCCTTGCAATTTCTCTCTAGCTGACAATTTCCAGATATGCAGAAGCAGAGTTTCAAGATTATGATGCAATCTGCCTTGCAATTTCTCTCTAGCTGACATTTTTCAGATGTGGAGAAGCAGAGTTTCAAGATTATGATGCAATCTGCCTTGCAATTTCTCTCTAGCTGACATTTTCCAGATGTGGAGAAGCAGAGTTTCAGGGTCATTTTGAAATCTGCTATGGAATTTCGCTCCAGATGACATTTTCCAGATGTGCAGACGCAGAGTTTCAAGATTATGATGCAATCTGCCTTGCACTTTCTCTCTAGCTGACATTTTCCATATGTACAAAAGCAGAGTTTCAAGATTATGATGCAATCTGCTATGGAATTTCGCTCCAGATGACATTTTCGAGATGTACAGAAGCAGTGTTTCAGGATGATGCAATTTGCCTTGCAATTTCTCTCCAGCTGACATTTTCCAGATGTGCAGAAGCAGAGTTTCACGATGATGATGCTGAAATCTGCCTTGCAATTTCTCTCCAGCTGACATTTTCCAGATGTGCAGAAGCAGAGTTTCACGATGATGATGCTGAAATCTGCCTTGCAATTTCTCTCCAGCTGACATTTTCCAGATGTGCAGAAGCAGAGTTTCACGATGATGATGATGCAATCTGCCTTGCAATTTCTCTCTAGCTGACATTTTCCAGATGTGGAGAAGCAGAGTTTCAAGATTATGATGCAATCTGCCTTGCAATTTCTCTCTAGCTGACATTTTCCAGATGTGGAGAAGCAGAGTTTCAGGGTCATATTGAAATCTGCTATGGAATTTGGCTCCAGATGACATTTTCCAGATGTGCAGATGCAGAGTTCCAGGATTACGCTGAAATCTGCCTTGCAATTTCTCTCTAGCTGACATTTTCCAGATGTGCAGAAGCAGAGTTTCAGGATGATGCTGAAATCTGCTTTCTAATTTCTCTCCAGCTAACATTGTCCAGATGTGTAGAAGCCGAGTTTCAGGATGATGCTGAAAGTTTCCATGGAATGTCTCTCTTGCTGACATTTTCCATATGTACAAAAGCAGAGTTTCACGATGATGCTGAAATCTGCCTTGCAATTTCTCCTTAGGTGATATTTTCCTGATGTGCAGAAGCAGAGTTTCAAGATTACGATGCAATCTGCCTTGCAATTTCTCTCTACCTGACAGTTTCCAGATGTGGAGAAGCAGAGTTTCAGGGTCATTTTGAAATCTGCTATGGAATTTCGCTCCAGATGACAATTTCCAGATGTGCAGAAGCAGAGTTTCACGATGATGATGCTGAAATCTGCCTTGCAATTTCTCTCCTGCTGACATTTTCCAGATGTGCAGAAGCAGAGTTTCAAGATTATGATGCAATCTGCCTTGCAATTTCTCTCTAGCTGACATTTTCCAGATGTGCAGACGCAGAGTTTCATGATGATGATGCTGAAATCTGCCTTGCAATTTCTCTCTAGCTGACATTTTCCAAATGTGCAGAAGCAGAGATTCAAGATTATGATGCAATCTGCCTTGCAATTTCTCTCTAGCTGACATTTTCCAGATGTGCAGAAGCAGAGTTTCAAGATTATCATGCAATCTGCCTTGCAATTTCTCTCTAGCTGACATTTTCCAGATATGCAGAAGCAGAGTTTCAAGATTATGATGCAATCTGCCTGGCAATTTCTCTCTAGCTGACATTTTCCAGATGTGCAGAAGCAGAGTTTCAGGGTTATTTTGAAATCTGCTATGGAATTTCGCTCCAGATGACATTTTCCAGATGTGCAGAAGCAGAGTTCCAGGATTAAATTAAATCTGCCTTGCAATTTCTCTCTAGCTGACATTTTCCAGATGTTGAGAAGCAGAGTTTCAGGATGATGCTGAAATCTGCTTTCTAATTTCTCTCCAGCTAACATTGTCCAGATGTGTAGAAGCCGAGTTTCAGGATGATGCTGAAAGTTTCCATGGAATGTCTCTCTTGGTGACATTTTCCATATGTACAAAAGCAGAGTTTCACGATGATGCTGAAATCTGCCTTGCAATTTCTCCTTAGCTGCTATTTTCCTGATGTGCAGAAGCAGAGTTTCAAGATTACGATCCAATCTGCCTTGCAATTTCTCTCTAGCTGACAGTTTCCAGATGTGGAGAAGCAGAGTTTCAGGGTCATTTTGAAATCTGCTATGGAATTTCGCTCCAGATGACAATTTCCAGATGTGCAGAAGCAGAGTTTCACGATGATGATGCTGAAATCTACATTGCAATTTCTCTCCAGCTGACATTTTCCAGATGTGCAGATGCAGAGATTCAAGATTATGATGCAATCTGCCTTGCAATTTCTCTCTAGCTGACATTTTCCAGATGTGCAGAAGCAGAGTTTCAAGATTATGATGCAATCTGCCTTGCAATTTCTCTCTAGCTGACAATTTCCAGATATGCAGAAGCAGAGTTTCAAGATTATGATGCAATCTGCCTTGCAATTTCTCTCTAGCTGACATTTTTCAGATGTGGAGAAGCAGAGTTTCAAGATTATGATGCAATCTGCCTTGCAATTTCTCTCTAGCTGACATTTTCCAGATGTGGAGAAGCAGAGTTTCAGGGTCATTTTGAAATCTGCTATGGAATTTCGCTCCAGATGACATTTTCCAGATGTGCAGACGCAGAGTTTCAAGATTATGATGCAATCTGCCTTGCACTTTCTCTCTAGCTGACATTTTCCATATGTACAAAAGCAGAGTTTCAAGATTATGATGCAATCTGCTATGGAATTTCGCTCCAGATGACATTTTCGAGATGTACAGAAGCAGTGTTTCAGGATGATGCAATTTGCCTTGCAATTTCTCTCCAGCTGACATTTTCCAGATGTGCAGAAGCAGAGTTTCACGATGATGATGCTGAAATCTGCCTTGCAATTTCTCTCCAGCTGACATTTTCCAGATGTGCAGAAGCAGAGTTTCACGATGATGATGCTGAAATCTGCCTTGCAATTTCTCTCCAGCTGACATTTTCCAGATGTGCAGAAGCAGAGTTTCACGATGATGATGATGCAATCTGCCTTGCAATTTCTCTCTAGCTGACATTTTCCAGATGTGGAGAAGCAGAGTTTCAAGATTATGATGCAATCTGCCTTGCAATTTCTCTCTAGCTGACATTTTCCAGATGTGGAGAAGCAGAGTTTCAGGGTCATATTGAAATCTGCTATGGAATTTGGCTCCAGATGACATTTTCCAGATGTGCAGATGCAGAGTTTCAAGATTATGATGCAATGTGCCTTGCAATTTCTCTCCAGCTGACATTTTCCAGATATGCAGAAGCAGAGTTTCAAGATTATGATGCAATCTGCCTTGCAATTTCTCTCTAGCTGACATTTTTCAGATGTGGAGAAGCAGAGTTTCAAGATTATGATGCAATCTGCCTTGCAATTTCTCTCTAGCTGACATTTTCCAGATGTGGAGAAGCAGAGTTTCAAGATTATGATGCAATCTGCCTTGCAATTTCTCTCTAGCTGACATTTTCCAGATGTGCAGACGCAGAGTTTCACGATGATGATGCTGAAATCTGCCTTGCAATTTCTCTCCAGCTGACATTTTCCAGATGTGCAGAAGCAGAGTTTCACGATGATGATGATGCAATCTGCATTGCAATTTCTCTCTAGCTGACATTTTCCAGATGTGGAGAAGCAGAGTTTCAGGGTCATTTTGAAATCTGCTATGGAATTTCGCTCCAGATGACATTTTCCAGATGTGCAGAAGCAGAGTTCCAGGATTACGCTGAAATCTGCCTTGCAATTTCTCTCTAGCCGACATTTTCCAGATGTGGAGAAGCAGAGTTTCAAGATTATGATGCAATCTGCCTTGCAATTTCTCTCTAGCTGACATTTTCCAGATGTGGAGAAGCAGAGTTTCAGGGTCATTTTGAAATCTGCTATGGGATTTCTCTCCAGCTGACATTTTCCAGATGTGCAGACGCAGAGTTTCACGATGATGATGCTGAAATCTGCCTTGCAATTTCTCTCCAGCTGACATATTCCAGATGTGCAGAAGCAGAGTTTCAAGATTATGATGCAATCTGCCTTGCAATTTCTCTCCAGCTGACATTTTCCAGATGTGCAGAAGCAGAGTTTCATGATGATGATGCTGAAATCTACATTGCAATTTCTCTCCAGCTGACATTTTCCAGATCTGCAGATGCAGAGATTCAAGATTATGATGCAATCTGCCTTGCAATTTCTCTCTAGCTGACATTTTCCAGATGTGCAGAAGCAGAGTTTCAAGATTATGATGCAATCTGCCTTGCAATTTCTCTCTAGCTGACATTTTCCAGATGTTGAGAAGCAGAGTTTCAGGATGATGCTGAAATCTGCTTTGTAATTTCTCTCCAGCTAACATTGTCCAGATGTGTAGAAGCCGAGTTTCAGGATGATGCTGAAAGTTTCCATGGAATGTCTCTCTTGCTGACATTTTCCATATGTACAAAAGCAGAGTTTCACGATGATGCTGAAATCTGCCTTGCAATTTCTCTCTAGCTGACATTTTCCAGATGTGGAGAAGCAGAGTTTCAAGATTATGATGCAATCTGCCTTGCAATTTCTCTCTAGCTGACATTTTCCAGATGTGGAGAAGCAGAGTTTCAGGGTCATTTTGAAATCTGCTATGGAATTTCGCTCCAGATGACATTTTCGAGATGTACAGAAGCAGAGTTTCAGGAGGATGCAATTTGCCTTGCAATTTCTCTCCAGCTGATATTTTCCAGATGTGCAGAAGCAGAGTTTCACGATGATGATGCTGAAATCTGCCTTGCAATTTCTCTCCAGCTGACATTTTCCAGATGTGCAGAAGCAGAGTTTCACGATGATGATGATGCAATCTGCCTTGCAATTTCTCTCTAGCTGACATTTTCCAGATGTGGAGAAGCAGAGTTTCAGGGTCATTTTGAAATCTGCTATGGAATTTCGCTCCAGATGACATTTTCCAGATGTGCAGAAGCAGTGTTTCAAGATTATGATGCAATCTGCCTTGCAATTTCTCTCTAGCTGAAATTTTCCAGATGTGCAGAAGCAGAGTTTCAAGATTATGATGCAATCTGCCTTGCACTTTCTCTCCAGCTGACATTTTCCATATGTACAAAAGCAGAGTTTCAAGATTATGATGCAATCTGCTATAGAATTTCTCTCCAGCTGACATTTTCCAGATATACAGAAGCAGAGTTTCAAGATTATGATGCAATCTGCCTTGCAATTTCTCTCTAGCTTAAAATTTTCCAGATGTGCAGAAGCAGAGTTTCACGATGATGATGCTGAAATCTACATTGCAATTTCTCTCCAGCTGACATTTTCGAGATGTGCAGATGCAGAGATTCAAGATTATGATGCAATCTGCCATGCAATTTCTCTCTAGCTGACATTTTCCAGATGTGCAGAAGCAGAGTTTCAAGATTATGATGCAATCTGCCTTGCAATTTCTCTCCAGCTGACAGTTTCCAGATGTGCAGAAGCAGAGTTTCACGATGATGATGCTGAAATCTGCCTTGCAATTTCTCTCCAGCTGACATTTTCCAGATGTGCAGAAGCAGAGTTTCACGATGATGATGATGCAATCTGCCTTGCAATTTCTCTCTAGCTGACATTTTCCAGATGTGCAGAAGCAGAGTTTCACGATGATGATGCTGAAATCTACATTGCAATTTCTCTCCAGCTGACATTTTCCAGATGTGCAGATGCAGAGTTTCACGATGATGATGCTGAAATCTACATTGCAATTTCTCTCCAGCTGACATTTTCGAGATGTGCAGATGCAGAGATTCAAGATTATGATGCAATCTGCCTTGCAATTTCTCTCTAGCTGACATTTTCCAGATGTGCAGAAGCAGAGTTTCAAGATTATGATGCAATCTGCCTTGCAATTTCTCTCTAACTGACATTTTCCAGATATGCAGAAGCAGAGTTTCAAGATTATGATGCAATCTGCCTGGCAATTTCTCTCTAGCTGACATTTTTCAGATGTGGAGAAGCAGAGTTTCAAGATTATGATGCAATCTGCCTTGCAATTTCTCTCTAGCTGACATTTTCCAGATGTGCAGAAGCAGAGTTTCAAGATTATGATGCAATCTGCCTTGCAATTTCTCTCCAGCTGACAGTTTCCAGATGTGCAGAAGCAGAGTTTCACGATGATGATGCTGAAATCTGCCTTGCAATTTCTCTCCAGCTGACATTTTCCAGATGTGCAGAAGCAGAGTTTCACGATGATGATGATGCAATCTGCCTTGCAATTTCTCTCTAGCTGACATTTTCCAGATGTGCAGAAGCAGAGTTTCACAATGATGATGCTGAAATCTACATTGCAATTTCTCTCCAGCTGACATTTTCCAGATGTGCAGATGCAGAGATTCAATATTATGATGCAATCTGCCTTGCAATTTCTCTCTAGCTGACATTTTCCAGATATGCAGAAGCAGAGTTTCAAGATTATGATGCAATCTGCCTGGCAATTTCTCTCTAGCTGACATTTTTCAGATGTGGAGAAGCAGAGTTTCAAGATTATGATGCAATCTGCCTTGCAATTTCTCTCCAGCTGATATTTTCCAGATGTGCAGAAGCAGAGTTTCACGATGATGATGCTGAAATCTGCCTTGCAATTTCTCTCCAGCTGACATTTTCCAGATGTGCAGAAGCAGAGTTTCACGATGATGATGATGCAATCTGCCTTGCAATTTCTCTCTAGCTGACATTTTCCAGATGTGGAGAAGCAGAGTTTCAGGGTCATTTTGAAATCTGCTATGGAATTTCGCTCCAGATGACATTTTCCAGATGTGCAGAAGCAGAGTTTCAAGATTGTGATGCAATCTGCCTTGCAATTTCTCTCTAGCTGACATTTTCCAGATGTGGAGAAGCAGAGTTTCAAGATTATGATGCAATCTGCCTTGCAATTTCTCTCTAGCTGACATTTTCCAGATGTGGAGAAGCAGAGTTTCAGGGTCATTTTGAAATCTGCTATGGAATTTCTCTCCAGCTGACATTTTCCAGATGTGCAGACGCAGAGTTCCACGATGATGATGCTGAAATCTGCCTTGCAATTTCTCTCCAGCTGACATTTTCCAGATGTGCAGAAGCAGAGTTTCAAGATTATGATGCAATCTGCCTTGCAATTTCTCTCCAGCTGACATTTTCCAGATGTGCAGAAGCAGATTTTCATGATGATGATGCTGAAATCTACATTGCAATTTCTATCCAGCTGACATTTTCCAGATGTGCAGATGCAGCGATTCAACATTATGATGCAATCTGCCTTGCAATTTCTCTCTAGCTGACATTTTCCAGATGTGCAGAAGCAGAGTTTCAAGATTATGATGCAATCTGCCTTGCAATTTCTCTCTAGCTGACATTTTCCAGATGTTGAGAAGCAGAGTTTCAGGATGATGCTGAAATCTGCTTTGTAATTTCTCTCCAGCTAACATTGTCCAGATGTGTAGAAGCCGAGTTTCAGGATGATGCTGAAAGTTTCCATGGAATGTCTCTCTTGCTGACATTTTCCATATGTTCAAAAGCAGAGTTTCACGATGATGCTGAAATCTGCCTTGCAATTTCTCTCCAGCTGACATTTTCCAGATGTGCAGAAGCAGAGTTCCAGGATTACGCTGAAATCTGCCTTGCAATTTCTCTCTAGCTGACATTTTCCAGATGTGGAGAAGCAGAGTTTCAAGATTATGATGCAATCTGCCTTGCAATTTCTCTCTAGCTGACATTTTCCAGATGTGGAGAAGCAGAGTTTCAGGATCATTTTGAAATCTGCTATGGAATTTCGCTCCAGATGACATTTTCCAGATGTGCAGACGCAGAGTTTCACGATGATGATGCTGAAATCTGCCTTGCAATTTCTCTCCAGCTGACATTTTCCAGATGTGCAGAAGCAGAGTTTCAAGATTATGATGCAATCTGCCTTTCAATTTCTCTCTAGCTTAAAATTTTCCAGATGTGCAGAAGCAGAGTTTCAAGATTATGATGCAATCTGCCTTGCAATTTCTCTCCAGCTGACATTTTCCAGATGTGCAGAAGCAGAGTTTCACAATGATGATGCTGAAATCTACATTGCAATTTCTCTCCAGCTGACATTTTCCAGATCTGCAGATGCAGAGATTCAAGATTATGATGCAATCTGCCTTGCAATTTCTCTCTAGCTGACATTTTCCAGATGTGCAGAAGCAGAGTTTCAAGATTATGATGCAATCTGCCTTGCAATTTCTCTCTAGCTGACATTTTCCAGATGTGGAGAAGCAGAGTTTCAGGGTCATTTTGAAATCTGCTATGGAATTTCGCTCCAGATGACATTTTCCAGATGTGCAGAAGCAGAGTTTCAAGATTACGATGCAATCTGCCTGGCAATTTCTCTCTAGCTGACATTTTCCAGATGTACAGAAGCAGAGTTTCAGGATGATGCTGAAATCTGCTTTCTAATTTCTCTCCAGCTAACATTGTCCAGATGTGTAGAAGCCGAGTTTCAGGATGATGCTGAAAGTTTCCATGGAATGTCTCTCTTGCTGACATTTTCCATATGTACAAAAGCAGAGTTTCACGATGATGCTGAAATCTGCCTTTCAATTTCGCTTTAGGTGATATTTTCCTGATGTGCAGAAGCAGAGTTTCAAGATTACGATGCAATCTGCCTTGCAATTTCTCTCTAGCTGACATTTTCCAGATGTGCAGAAGCAGAGTTTCAGGGTTATTTTGAAATCTGCTATGGAATTTCGCTCCAGATGACATTTTCCAGATGTGCAGAAGCAGAGTTCCAGGATTACGCTGAAATCTGCCTTGCAATTTCTCTCTAGCTGACATTTTCCAGATGTGCAGAAGCAGAGTTTCAGGATGATGCTGAAATCTGCTTTCTAATTTCTCTCCAGCTAACATTGTCCAGATGTGTAGAAGCCGAGTTTCAGGATGATGCTGAAAGTTTCCATGGAATGTCTCTCTTGCTGACATTTTCCATATGTACAAAAGCAGAGTTTCACGATGATGCTGAAATCTGCCTTGCAATTTCTCCTTAGGTGATATTTTCCTGATGTGCAGAAGCAGAGTTTCAAGATTACGATCCAATCTGCCTTGCAATTTCTCTCTACCTGACAGTTTCCAGATGTGGAGAAGCAGAGTTTCAGGGTCATTTTGAAATCTGCTATGGAATTTCGCTCCAGATGACA
Organism: Pantherophis vulpinus; assembly: GCA_037215915.1. Classification (NCBI taxonomy): domain Eukaryota; kingdom Metazoa; phylum Chordata; class Lepidosauria; order Squamata; family Colubridae; genus Pantherophis; species Pantherophis vulpinus. The sequence continues at coordinate 964,308 of JAXLNS010000046.1, read as the reverse complement.
ATTTCCAGATGTGCAGAAGCAGAGTTTCACGATGATGATGCTGAAATCTGCCTTGCAATTTCTCTCCTGCTGACATTTTCCAGATGTGGAGAAGCAGAGTTTCAAGATTATGATGCAATCTGTTTTGCAATTTCTCTCTAGCTTAAAATTTTCCAGATGTGCAGAAGCAGAGTTTCAAGATAATGATGCAATCTGCCTTGCAATTTCTCTCCAGCTGACATTTTCCAGATGTGCAGAAGCAGAGTTTCACGATGATGATGCTGAAATCTACATTGTAATTTCTCTCCAGCTGACATTTTCCAGATGTGCAGATGCAGAGATTCAAGATTATGATGCAATCTGCCTTGCAATTTCTCTCTAGCTGACATTTTCCAGATGTGCAGACGCAGAGTTTCACGATGATGATGCTGAAATCTGCCTTGCAATTTCTCTCTAGCTGACATTTTCCAAATGTGCAGAAGCAGAGATTCAAGATTATGATGCAATCTGCCTTGCAATTTCTCTCTAGCTGACATTTTCCAGATGTGCAGAAGCAGAGTTTCAAGATTATCATGCAATCTGCCTTGCAATTTCTCTCTAGCTGACATTTTCCAGATATGCAGAAGCAGAGTTTCAAGATTATGATGCAATCTGCCTGGCAATTTCTCTCTAGCTGACATTTTCCAGATGTGCAGAAGCAGAGTTTCAGGGTTATTTTGAAATCTGCTATGGAATTTCGCTCCAGATGACATTTTCCAGATGTGCAGAAGCAGAGTTTCAAGATTACGATGCAATCTGCCTGGCAATTTCTCTCTAGCTGACATTTTCCAGATGTACAGAAGCAGAGTTTCAGGATGATGCTGAAATCTGCTTTCTAATTTCTCTCCAGCTAACATTGTCCAGATGTGTAGAAGCCGAGTTTCAGGATGATGCTGAAAGTTTCCATGGAATGTCTCTCTTGCTGACATTTTCCATATGTACAAAAGCAGAGTTTCACGATGATGCTGAAATCTGCCTTTCAATTTCGCTTTAGGTGATATTTTCCTGATGTGCAGAAGCAGAGTTTCAAGATTACGATGCAATCTGCCTTGCAATTTCTCTCTAGCTGACATTTTCCAGATGTGCAGAAGCAGAGTTTCAGGGTTATTTTGAAATCTGCTATGGAATTTCGCTCCAGATGACATTTTCCAGATGTGCAGAAGCAGAGTTCCAGGATTACGCTGAAATCTGCCTTGCAATTTCTCTCTAGCTGACATTTTCCAGATGTGCAGAAGCAGAGTTTCAGGATGATGCTGAAATCTGCTTTCTAATTTCTCTCCAGCTAACATTGTCCAGATGTGTAGAAGCCGAGTTTCAGGATGATGCTGAAAGTTTCCATGGAATGTCTCTCTTGCTGACATTTTCCATATGTACAAAAGCAGAGTTTCACGATGATGCTGAAATCTGCCTTGCAATTTCTCCTTAGGTGATATTTTCCTGATGTGCAGAAGCAGAGTTTCAAGATTACGATCCAATCTGCCTTGCAATTTCTCTCTACCTGACAGTTTCCAGATGTGGAGAAGCAGAGTTTCAGGGTCATTTTGAAATCTGCTATGGAATTTCGCTCCAGATGACAATTTCCAGATGTGCAGAAGCAGAGTTTCACGATGATGATGCTGAAATCTGCCTTGCAATTTCTCTCCTGCTGACATTTTCCAGATGTGGAGAAGCAGAGTTTCAAGATTATGATGCAATCTGTTTTGCAATTTCTCTCTAGCTTAAAATTTTCCAGATGTGCAGAAGCAGAGTTTCAAGATAATGATGCAATCTGCCTTGCAATTTCTCTCCAGCTGACATTTTCCAGATGTGCAGATGCAGAGATTCAAGATTATGATGCAATCTGCCTTGCAATTTCTCTCTAGCTGACATTTTCCAGATGTGCAGACGCAGAGTTTCACGATGATGATGCTGAAATCTGCCTTGCAATTTCTCTCTAGCTGACATTTTCCAAATGTGCAGAAGCAGAGATTCAAGATTATGATGCAATCTGCCTTGCAATTTCTCTCTAGCTGACATTTTCCAGATGTGCAGAAGCAGAGTTTCAAGATTATCATGCAATCTGCCTTGCAATTTCTCTCTAGCTGACATTTTCCAGATATGCAGAAGCAGAGTTTCAAGATTATGATGCAATCTGCCTGGCAATTTCTCTCTAGCTGACATTTTCCAGATGTGCAGAAGCAGAGTTTCAGGGTTATTTTGAAATCTGCTATGGAATTTCGCTCCAGATGACATTTTCCAGATGTGCAGAAGCAGAGTTTCAAGATTACGATGCAATCTGCCTGGCAATTTCTCTCTAGCTGACATTTTCCAGATGTACAGAAGCAGAGTTTCAGGATGATGCTGAAATCTGCTTTCTAATTTCTCTCCAGCTAACATTGTCCAGATGTGTAGAAGCCGAGTTTCAGGATGATGCTGAAAGTTTCCATGGAATGTCTCTCTTGCTGACATTTTCCATATGTACAAAAGCAGAGTTTCACGATGATGCTGAAATCTGCCTTTCAATTTCGCTTTAGGTGATATTTTCCTGATGTGCAGAAGCAGAGTTTCAAGATTACGATGCAATCTGCCTTGCAATTTCTCTCTAGCTGACATTTTCCAGATGTGCAGAACCAGTGTTTCAGGGTTATTTTGAAATCTGCTATGGAATTTCGCTCCAGATGACATTTTCCAGATGTGCAGAAGCAGAGTTCCAGGATTACGCTGAAATCTGCCTTGCAATTTCTCTCTAGCTGACATTTTCCAGATGTGCAGAAGCAGAGTTTCAGGATGATGCTGAAATCTGCTTTCTAATTTCTCTCCAGCTAACATTGTCCAGATGTGTAGAAGCCGAGTTTCAGGATGATGCTGAAAGTTTCCATGGAATGTCTCTCTTGCTGACATTTTCCATATGTACAAAAGCAGAGTTTCACGATGATGCTGAAATCTGCCTTGCAATTTCTCCTTAGGTGATATTTTCCTGATGTGCAGAAGCAGAGTTTCAAGATTACGATGCAATCTGCCTTGCAATTTCTCTCTACCTGACAGTTTCCAGATGTGGAGAAGCAGAGTTTCAGGGTCATTTTGAAATCTGCTATGGAATTTCGCTCCAGATGACAATTTCCAGATGTGCAGAAGCAGAGTTTCACGATGATGATGCTGAAATCTGCCTTGCAATTTCTCTCCTGCTGACATTTTCCAGATGTGCAGAAGCAGAGTTTCAAGATTATGATGCAATCTGCCTTGCAATTTCTCTCTAGCTTAAAATTTTCCAGATGTGCAGAAGCAGAGTTTCAAGATAATGATGCAATCTTCCTTGCAATTTCTCTCCAGCTGACATTTTCCAGATGTGCAGAAGCAGAGTTTCACGATGATGATGCTGAAATCTACATTGTAATTTCTCTCCAGCTGACATTTTCCAGATGTGCAGATGCAGAGATTCAAGATTATGATGCAATCTGCCTTGCAATTTCTCTCTACCTGACAGTTTCCAGATGTGGAGAAGCAGAGTTTCAGGGTCATTTTGAAATCTGCTATGGAATTTCGCTCCAGATGACAATTTCCAGATGTGCAGAAGCAGAGTTTCACGATGATGATGCTGAAATCTGCCTTGCAATTTCTCTCCTGCTGACATTTTCCAGATGTGGAGAAGCAGAGTTTCAAGATTATGATGCAATCTGTTTTGCAATTTCTCTCTAGCTTAAAATTTTCCAGATGTGCAGAAGCAGAGTTTCAAGATAATGATGCAATCTGCCTTGCAATTTCTCTCCAGCTGACATTTTCCAGATGTGCAGATGCAGAGATTCAAGATTATGATGCAATCTGCCTTGCAATTTCTCTCTAGCTGACATTTTCCAGATGTGCAGACGCAGAGTTTCACGATGATGATGCTGAAATCTGCCTTGCAATTTCTCTCTAGCTGACATTTTCCAAATGTGCAGAAGCAGAGATTCAAGATTATGATGCAATCTGCCTTGCAATTTCTCTCTAGCTGACATTTTCCAGATGTGCAGAAGCAGAGTTTCAAGATTATCATGCAATCTGCCTTGCAATTTCTCTCTAGCTGACATTTTCCAGATATGCAGAAGCAGAGTTTCAAGATTATGATGCAATCTGCCTGGCAATTTCTCTCTAGCTGACATTTTCCAGATGTGCAGAAGCAGAGTTTCAGGGTTATTTTGAAATCTGCTATGGAATTTCGCTCCAGATGACATTTTCCAGATGTGCAGAAGCAGAGTTTCAAGATTACGATGCAATCTGCCTGGCAATTTCTCTCTAGCTGACATTTTCCAGATGTACAGAAGCAGAGTTTCAGGATGATGCTGAAATCTGCTTTCTAATTTCTCTCCAGCTAACATTGTCCAGATGTGTAGAAGCCGAGTTTCAGGATGATGCTGAAAGTTTCCATGGAATGTCTCTCTTGCTGACATTTTCCATATGTACAAAAGCAGAGTTTCACGATGATGCTGAAATCTGCCTTTCAATTTCGCTTTAGGTGATATTTTCCTGATGTGCAGAAGCAGAGTTTCAAGATTACGATGCAATCTGCCTTGCAATTTCTCTCTAGCTGACATTTTCCAGATGTGCAGAACCAGTGTTTCAGGGTTATTTTGAAATCTGCTATGGAATTTCGCTCCAGATGACATTTTCCAGATGTGCAGAAGCAGAGTTCCAGGATTACGCTGAAATCTGCCTTGCAATTTCTCTCTAGCTGACATTTTCCAGATGTGCAGAAGCAGAGTTTCAGGATGATGCTGAAATCTGCTTTCTAATTTCTCTCCAGCTAACATTGTCCAGATGTGTAGAAGCCGAGTTTCAGGATGATGCTGAAAGTTTCCATGGAATGTCTCTCTTGCTGACATTTTCCATATGTACAAAAGCAGAGTTTCACGATGATGCTGAAATCTGCCTTGCAATTTCTCCTTAGGTGATATTTTCCTGATGTGCAGAAGCAGAGTTTCAAGATTACGATGCAATCTGCCTTGCAATTTCTCTCTACCTGACAGTTTCCAGATGTGCAGAAGCAGAGTTTCAGGGTCATTTTGAAATCTGCTATGGAATTTCGCTCCAGATGACAATTTCCAGATGTGCAGAAGCAGAGTTTCACGATGATGATGCTGAAATCTGCCTTGCAATTTCTCTCCTGCTGACATTTTCCAGATGTGCAGAAGCAGAGTTTCAAGATTATGATGCAATCTGCCTTGCAATTTCTCTCTAGCTTAAAATTTTCCAGATGTGCAGAAGGAGAGTTTCAAGATAATGATGCAATCTTCCTTGCAATTTCTCTCCAGCTGACATTTTCCAGATGTGCAGAAGCAGAGTTTCACGATGATGATGCTGAAATCTACATTGTAATTTCTCTCCAGCTGACATTTTCCAGATGTGCAGATGCAGAGATTCAAGATTATGATGCAATCTGCCTTGCAATTTCTCTCTAGCTGACATTTTCCAGATGTGCAGACGCAGAGTTTCACGATGATGATGCTGAAATCTGCCTTGCAATTTCTCTCTAGCTGACATTTTCCAGATGTGCAGAAGCAGAGATTCAAGATTATGATGCAATCTGCCTTGCAATTTCTCTCTAGCTGACATTTTCCAGATGTGCAGAAGCAGAGTTTCAAGATTATGATGCAATCTGCCTTGCAATTTCTCTCTAGCTGACATTTTCCAGATATGCAGAAGCAGAGTTTCAAGATTATGATGCAATCTGCCTGGCAATTTCTCTCTAGCTGACATTTTCCAGATGTGCAGAAGCAGAGTTTCAGGGTTATTTTGAAATCTGCTATGGAATTTCGCTCCAGATGACATTTTCCAGATGTGCAGAAGCAGAGTTCCAGGATTAAATTAAATCTGCCTTGCAATTTCTCTCTAGCTGACATTTTCCAGATGTTGAGAAGCAGAGTTTCAGGATGATGCTGAAATCTGCTTTCTAATTTCTCTCCAGCTAACATTGTCCAGATGTGTAGAAGCCGAGTTTCAGGATGATGCTGAAAGTTTCCATGGAATGTCTCTCTTGGTGACATTTTCCATATGTACAAAAGCAGAGTTTCACGATGATGCTGAAATCTGCCTTGCAATTTCTCCTTAGGTGCTATTTTCCTGATGTGCAGAAGCAGAGTTTCAAGATTACGATCCAATCTGCCTTGCAATTTCTCTCTAGCTGACAGTTTCCAGATGTGGAGAAGCAGAGTTTCAGGGTCATTTTGAAATCTGCTATGGAATTTCGCTCCAGATGACAATTTCCAGATGTGCAGAAGCAGAGTTTCACGATGATGATGCTGAAATCTACATTGCAATTTCTCTCCAGCTGACATTTTCCAGATGTGCAGATGCAGAGATTCAAGATTATGATGCAATCTGCCTTGCAATTTCTCTCTAGCTGACATTTTCCAGATGTGCAGAAGCAGAGTTTCAAGATTATGATGCAATCTGCCTTGCAATTTCTCTCTAGCTGACAATTTCCAGATATGCAGAAGCAGAGTTTCAAGATTATGATGCAATCTGCCTTGCAATTTCTCTCTAGCTGACATTTTTCAGATGTGGAGAAGCAGAGTTTCAAGATTATGATGCAATCTGCCTTGCAATTTCTCTCTAGCTGACATTTTCCAGATGTGCAGAAGCAGAGTTTCAGGGTCATTTTGAAATCTGCTATGGAATTTCGCTCCAGATGACATTTTCCAGATGTGCAGACGCAGAGTTTCAAGATTATGATGCAATCTGCCTTGCACTTTCTCTCTAGCTGACATTTTCCATATGTACAAAAGCAGAGTTTCAAGATTATGATGCAATCTGCTATGGAATTTCGCTCCAGATGACATTTTCGAGATGTACAGAAGCAGTGTTTCAGGATGATGCAATTTGCCTTGCAATTTCTCTCCAGCTGACATTTTCCAGATGTGCAGAAGCAGAGTTTCACGATGATGATGCTGAAATCTGCCCTGCAATTTCTCTCCAGCTGACATTTTCCAGATGTGCAGAAGCAGAGTTTCACGATGATGATGCTGAAATCTGCCTTGCAATTTCTCTCCAGCTGACATTTTCCAGATGTGCAGAAGCAGAGTTTCACGATGATGATGATGCAATCTGCCTTGCAATTTCTCTCTAGCTGACATTTTCCAGATGTGGAGAAGCAGAGTTTCAAGATTATGATGCAATCTGCCTTGCAATTTCTCTCTAGCTGACATTTTCCAGATGTGGAGAAGCAGAGTTTCAGGGTCATATTGAAATCTGCTATGGAATTTGGCTCCAGATGACATTTTCCAGATGTGCAGATGCAGAGTTTCAAGATTATGATGCAATGTGCCTTGCAATTTCTCTCCAGCTGACATTTTCCAGATATGCAGAAGCAGAGTTTCAAGATTATGATGCAATCTGCCTTGCAATTTCTCTCTAGCTGACATTTTTCAGATGTGGAGAAGCAGAGTTTCAAGATTATGATGCAATCTGCCTTGCAATTTCTCTCTAGCTGACATTTTCCAGATGTGGAGAAGCAGAGTTTCAAGATTATGATGCAATCTGCCTTGCAATTTCTCTCTAGCTGACATTTTCCAGATGTGCAGAAGCAGAGTTTCAAGATTATGATGCAATCTGCCTTGCAATTTCTCTCTAGCTTAAAATTTTCCAAATGTGCAGAAGCAGAGATTCAAGATTATGATGCAATCTGCCTTGCAATTTCTCTCTAGCTGACATTTTCCAGATGTGCAGAAGCAGAGTTTCAAGATTATCTTGCAATCTGCCTTGCAATTTCTCTCTAGCTGACATTTTCCAGATATGCAGAAGCAGAGTTTCAAGATTATGATGCAATCTGCCTGGCAATTTCTCTCTAGCTGACATTTTCCAGATGTGGAGAAGCAGAGTTTCAGGGTCATTTTGAAATCTGCTATGGAATTTCGCTCCAGATGACATTTTCCAGATGTGCAGAAGCAGAGTTCCAGGATTACGCTGAAATCTGCCTTGCAATTTCTCTCTAGCTGACATTTTCCAGATGTGCAGAAGCAGAGTTTCAAGATTATGATGCAATCTGCCTTGCAATTTCTCTCTAGCTGACATTTTCCAGATGTTGAGAAGCAGAGTTTCAGGATGATGCTGAAATCTGCTTTCTAATTTCTCTCCAGCTAACATTGTCCAGATGTGTAGAAGCCGAGTTTCAGGATGATGCTGAAAGTTTCCATGGAATGTCTCTCTTGCTGACATTTTCCATATGTACAAAAGCAGAGTTTCACGATGATGCTGAAATCTGCCTTGCAATTTCTCCTTAGGTGATATTTTCCTGATGTGCAGAAGCAGAGTTTCAAGATTACGATGCAATCTGCCTTGCAATTTCTCTCTAGCTGACAGTTTCCAGATGTGCAGAAGCAGAGTTTCAAGATTATCTTGCAATCTGCCTTGCAATTTCTCTCTAGCTGACATTTTCCAGATATGCAGAAGCAGAGTTTCAAGATTATGATGCAATCTGCCTGGCAATTTCTCTCTAGCTGACATTTTCCAGATGTGGAGAAGCAGAGTTTCAGGGTCATTTTGAAATCTGCTATGGAATTTCGCTCCAGATGACATTTTCCAGATGTGCAGAAGCAGAGTTCCAGGATTACGCTGAAATCTGCCTTGCAATTTCTCTCTAGCTGACATTTTCCAGATGTGCAGAAGCAGAGTTTCAAGATTATGATGCAATCTGCCTTGCAATTTCTCTCTAGCTGACATTTTCCAGATGTTGAGAAGCAGAGTTTCAGGATGATGCTGAAATCTGCTTTCTAATTTCTCTCCAGCTAACATTGTCCAGATGTGTAGAAGCCGAGTTTCAGGATGATGCTGAAAGTTTCCATGGAATGTCTCTCTTGCTGACATTTTCCATATGTACAAAAGCAGAGTTTCACGATGATGCTGAAATCTGCCTTGCAATTTCTCCTTAGGTGATATTTTCCTGATGTGCAGAAGCAGAGTTTCAAGATTACGATGCAATCTGCCTTGCAATTTCTCTCTAGCTGACAGTTTCCAGATGTGGAGAAGCAGAGTTTCAGGGTCATTTTGAAATCTGCTATGGAATTTCGCTCCAGATGACAATTTCCAGATGTGCAGAAGCAGAGTTTCACGATGATGATGCTGAAATCTACATTGCAATTTCTCTCCAGCTGACATTTTCCAGATGTGCAGATGCAGAGATTCAAGATTATGATGCAATCTGCCTTGCAATTTCTCTCTAGCTGACATTTTCCAGATGTGCAGAAGCAGAGTTTCAAGATTATGATGCAATCTGCCTTGCAATTTCTCTCTAGCTGACAATTTCCAGATATGCAGAAGCAGAGTTTCAAGATTATGATGCAATCTGCCTTGCAATTTCTCTCTAGCTGACATTTTTCAGATGTGGAGAAGCAAAGTTTCAAGATTATGATGCAATCTGCCTTGCAATTTCTCTCTAGCTGACATTTTCCAGATGTGGAGAAGCAGAGTTTCAGGGTCATTTTGAAATCTGCTATGGAATTTCGCTCCAGATGACATTTTCCAGATGTGCAGACGCAGAGTTTCAAGATTATGATGCAATCTGCCTTGCAATTTCTCTCTAGCTGACATTTTCCATATGTACAAAAGCAGAGTTTCAGGGTCATTTTGAAATCTGCTATGGAATTTCGCTCCAGATGACATTTTCCAGATGTGCAGAAGCAGAGTTTCAAGATTATGATGCAATCTGCCTTGCAATTTCTCTCTAGCTGACATTTTCCAGATGTAGACAAGCAGAGTTTCAGGATGATGCTGAAATCTGCTTTGTAATTTCTCTCCAGGTAACATTGTCCAGATGTGTAGAAGCCGAGTTTCAGGATGATGATGAAAGTTTCCATGGAATGTCTCTCTTGCTGACATTTTCCATATGTACAAAAGCAGAGTTTCACGATGATGCTGAAATCTGCCTTTCAATTTCGCTTTAGGTGATATTTTGCTGATGTGCAGAAGCAGAGTTTCAAGATTACGATGCAATCAGCCTGGCAATTTCTCTCTAGCTGACATTTTCCAGATGTACAAAAGCAGAGTTTCAGGATGATGCTGAAATCTGCTTTGTAATTTCTCTCCAGGTAACATTGTCCAGATGTGCAGAAGCCGAGTTTCAGGATGATGCTGAAAGTTTCCATGGAATGTCTCTCTTGCTGACATTTTCCATATGTACAAAAGCAGAGTTTCACGATGATGCTGAAATCTGCCTTTCAATTTCGCTTTAGGTGATATTTTCCTGATGTGCAGAAGCAGAGTTTCAAGATTACGATGCAATCTGCCTTGCAATTTCTCTCTAGCTGACATTTTCCAGATGTGCAGAAGCAGAGTTTCAGGGTTATTTTGAAATCTGCTATGGAATTTCGCTCCAGATGACATTTTCCAGATGTGCAGAAGCAGAGTTCCAGGATTACGCTGAAATCTGCCTTGCAATTTCTCTCTAGCTGACATTTTCCAGATGTGCAGAAGCAGAGTTTCAAGATTATGATGCAATCTGCCTTGCAATTTCTCTCTAGCTGACATTTTCCAGATGTTGAGAAGCAGAGTTTCAGGATGATGCTGAAATCTGCTTTCTAATTTCTCTCCAGCTAACATTGTCCAGATGTGTAGAAGCCGAGTTTCAGGATGATGCTGAAAGTTTCCATGGAATGTCTCTCTTGCTGACATTTTCCATATGTACAAAAGCAGAGTTTCACGATGATGCTGAAATCTGCCTTGCAATTTCTCCTTAGGTGATATTTTCCTGATGTGCAGAAGCAGAGTTTCAAGATTACGATGCAATCTGCCTTGCAATTTCTCTCTAGCTGACAGTTTCCAGATGTGGAGAAGCAGAGTTTCAGGGTCATTTTGAAATCTGCTATGGAATTTCGCTCCAGATGACAATTTCCAGATGTGCAGAAGCAGAGTTTCACGATGATGATGCTGAAATCTACATTGCAATTTCTCTCCAGCTGACATTTTCCAGATGTACAAAAGCAGAGTTTCAGGATGATGCTGAAATCTGCTTTGTAATTTCTCTCCAGGTAACATTGTCCAGATGTGCAGAAGCCGAGTTTCAGGATGATGCTGAAAGTTTCCATGGAATGTCTCTCTTGCTGACATTTTCCATATGTACAAAAGCAGAGTTTCACGATGATGCTGAAATCTGCCTTTCAATTTCGCTTTAGGTGATATTTTCCTGATGTGCAGAAGCAGAGTTTCAAGATTACGATGCAATCTGCCTTGCAATTTCTCTCTAGCTGACATTTTCCAGATGTGCAGAAGCAGAGTTTCAGGGTTATTTTGAAATCTGCTATGGAATTTCGCTCCAGATGACATTTTCCAGATGTGCAGAAGCAGAGTTCCAGGATTACGCTGAAATCTGCCTTGCAATTTCTCTCTAGCTGACATTTTCCAGATGTGCAGAAGCAGAGTTTCAAGATTATGATGCAATCTGCCTTGCAATTTCTCTCTAGCTGACATTTTCCAGATGTTGAGAAGCAGAGTTTCAGGATGATGCTGAAATCTGCTTTCTAATTTCTCTCCAGCTAACATTGTCCAGATGTGTAGAAGCCGAGTTTCAGGATGATGCTGAAAGTTTCCATGGAATGTCACTCTTGCTGACATTTTCCATATGTACAAAAGCAGAGTTTCACGATGATGCTGAAATCTGCCTTGCAATTTCTCCTTAGGTGATATTTTCCTGATGTGCAGAAGCAGAGTTTCAAGATTACGATGCAATCTGCCTTGCAATTTCTCTCTAGCTGACAGTTTCCAGATGTGGAGAAGCAGAGTTTCAGGGTCATTTTGAAATCTGCTATGGAATTTCGCTCCAGATGACAATTTTCAGATGTGCAGAAGCAGAGTTTCACGATGATGATGCTGAAATCTACATTGCAATTTCTCTCCAGCTGACATTTTCCAGATGTGCAGATGCAGAGATTCAAGATTATGATGCAATCTGCCTTGCAATTTCTCTCTAGCTGACATTTTCCAGATGTGCAGAAGCAGAGTTTCACGATGATGATGAAAGTTTCCATGGAATGTCTCTCTTGCTGACATTTTCCAGATGTGCAGAAGCAGAGTTTCACGATGATGATGATGCAATCTGCCTTGCAATTTCTCTCTAGCTGACATTTTCCAGATGTGGAGAAGCAGAGTTTCAAGATTATGATGCAATCTGCCTTGCAATTTCTCTCTAGCTGACATTTTCCAGATGTGGAGAAGCAGAGTTTCAGGGTCATTTTGAAATCTGCTATGGAATTTGGCTCCAGATGACATTTTCCAGATGTGCAGATGCAGAGTTTCAAGATTATGATGCAATGTGCCTTGCAATTTCTCTCTAGCTGACATTTTCCATATGTACAAAACCAGAGTTTCAAGATTATGATGCAATCTGTTATGGAATTTCGCTCCAGATGACATTTTCCATATGTACAGAAGCAGAGTTTCAGGATGATGCAAGCTGCCTTGCAATTTCTCTCCAGCTGACATTTTCCAGATGTGGAGAAGCAGAGTTTCACGATGATGATGGTGAAATCTGCCTTGCAATTTCTCACCAGCTGACATTTTCCAGATGTGCAGAAGCAGAGTTTCAAGATTGTGATGCAATCTGCCTTGCAATTTCTCTCTAGCTGACATTTTCCAGATGTGGAGAAGCAGAGTTTCAAGATTATGATGCAATCTGCCTTGCAATTTCTCTCTAGCTGACATTTTCCATATCTACAAAAGCAGAGTTTCAAGATTATGATGCAATCTGCCTTGCAATTTCTCTCTAGCTGACATTTTCCAGATGTGGAGAAGCAGAGTTTCAGGGTCATTTTGAAATCTGCTATGGAATTTCGCTCCAGATGACATTTTCCAGATGTGCAGACGCAGAGTTTCAAGATTATGATGCAATCTGCCTTGCAATTTCTCTCTAGCTGACATTTTCCATATGTACAAAAGCAGAGTTTCAAGATTATGATGCAATCTGCTATGGAATTTCGCTCCAGATGACATTTTCCAGATGTACAGAAGCAGAGTTTCAGGATGATGCAATTTGCCTTGCAATTTCTCTCCAGCTGACATTTTCCAGATGTGCAGAAGCAGAGTTTCACGATGATGATGCTGAAATCTGCCTTGCAATTTCTCTCCAGCTGACATTTTCCAGATGTGCAGTAGCAGAATTTCACGATGATGATGATGCAATCTGCCTTGCACTTTCTCTCTAGCTGACATTTTCCAGATGTGGAGAAGCAGAGTTTCAAGATTATGATGCAATCTGCCTTGCAATTTCTCTCTAGCTGACATTTTCCAGATGTGGAGAAGGAGAGTTTCAAGATTATGATGCAATCTGCCTTGCAATTTCTCTCTAGCTGACATTTTCCAGATGTGGAGAAGCAGAGTTTCAAGATTGTGATGCAATCTGCCTTGCAATTTCTCTCCAGCTGACATTTTCCAGATGTGCAGATGCAGAGATTCAAGATTATGATGCAATCTGCCTTGCAATTTCTCTCTAGCTGACATTTTCCAGATGTGCAGAAGCAGAGTTTCAAGATTATGATGCAATCTGCCTGGCAATTTCTCTCTAGCTGACATTTTCCAGATGTGGAGAAGCAGAGTTTCAAGATTATGATGCAATCTGCCTTGCAATTTCTCTCTAGCTGACATTTTCCAGATGTGGAGAAGCAGAGTTTCAAGATTGTGATGCAATCTGCCTTGCAATTTCTCTCCAGCTGACATTTTCCAGATGTGCAGATGCAGAGATTCAAGATTATGATGCAATCTGCCTTGCAATTTCTCTCTAGCTGACATTTTCCAGATGTGCAGAAGCAGAGTTTCAAGATTATGATGCAATCTGCCTTGCAATTTCTCTCTAGCTGACATTTTCCAGATATGCAGAAGCAGAGTTTCAAGATTATGATGCAATCTGCCTGGCAATTTCTCTCTAGCTGACATTTTTCAGATGTGGAGAAGCAGAGTTTCAAGATTATGATGCAATCTGCCTTGCAATTTCTCTCTAGCTGACATTTTCCAGATGTGGAGAAGCAGAGTTTCAGGGTCATTTTGAAATCTGCTATGGAATTTCGCTCCAGATGACATTTTCCAGATGTGCAGATGCAGAGTTTCAAGATTATAATGCAATCTGCCTTGCAATTTCTCTCTAGCTGACATTTTCCAGATGTGCAGGAAGCAGAGTTTCAAGATTATCATGCAATCTGCCTTGCAATTTCTCTCTAGCTGACATTTTCCAGATATGCAGAAGCAGAGTTTCAAGATTATGATGCAATCTGCCTTGCAATTTCTCTCTAGCTGACATTTTCCAGATGTGGAGAAGCAGAGTTTCAGGGTCATTTTGAAATCTGCTATGGAATTTCGCTCCAGATGACATTTTCCAGATGTGCAGAAGCAGAGTTTCAAGATTATGATGCAATCTGCCTTGCAATTTCTCTCTAGCTGACATTTTCCAGATGTTGAGAAGCAGAGTTTCAGGATGATGCTGAAATCTGCTTTCTAATTTCTCTCCAGCTAACATTGTCCAGATGTGTAGAAGCCGAGTTTCAGGATGATGCTGAAAGTTTCCATGGAATGTCTCTCTTGCTGACATTTTCCATATGTACAAAAGCAGAGTTTCACGATGATGCTGAAATCTGCCTTGCAATTTCTCCTTAGGTGATATTTTCCTGATGTGCAGAAGCAGAGTTTCAAGATTACGATGCAATCTGCCTTGCAATTTCTCTCTAGCTGACAGTTTCCAGATGTGGAGAAGCAGAGTTTCAGGGTCATTTTGAAATCTGCTATGGAATTTCGCTCCAGATGACAATTTCCAGATGTGCAGAAGCAGAGTTTCACGATGATGATGCTGAAATCTACATTGCAATTTCTCTCCAGCTGACATTTTCCAGATGTGCAGATGCAGAGATTCAAGATTATGATGCAATCTGCCTTGCAATTTCTCTCTAGCTGACATTTTCCAGATGTGCAGAAGCAGAGTTTCAAGATTATGATGCAATCTGCCTTGCAATTTCTCTCTAGCTGACAATTTCCAGATATGCAGAAGCAGAGTTTCAAGATTATGATGCAATCTGCCTTGCAATTTCTCTCTAGCTGACATTTTTCAGATGTGGAGAAGCAGAGTTTCAAGATTATGATGCAATCTGCCTTGCAATTTCTCTCTAGCTGACATTTTCCAGATGTGGAGAAGCAGAGTTTCAGGGTCATTTTGAAATCTGCTATGGAATTTCGCTCCAGATGACATTTTCTAGATGTGCAGACGCAGAGTTTCAAGATTATGATGCAATCTGCCTTGCAATTTCTCTCTAGCTGACATTTTCCATATGTACAAAAGCAGAGTTTCAAGATTATGATGCAATCTGCTATGGAATTTCGCTCCAGATGACATTTTCGAGATGTACAGAAGCAGAGTTTCAGGATGATGCAATTTGCCTTGCAATTTCTCTCCAGCTGACATTTTCCAGATGTGCAGAAGCAGAGTTTCACGATGATGATGCTGAAATCTGCCTTGCAATTTCTCTCCAGCTGACATTTTCCAGATGTGCAGAAGCAGAGTTTCACGATGATGATGCTGAAATCTGCCTTGCAATTTATCTCCAGCTGACATTTTCCAGATGTGCAGAAGCAGAGTTTCACGATGATGATGATGCAATCTGCCTTGCAATTTCTCTCTAGCTGACATTTTCCAGATGTGGAGAAGCAGAGTTTCAAGATTATGATGCAATCTGCCTTGCAATTTCTCTCTAGCTGACATTTTCCAGATGTGGAGAAGCAGAGTTTCAGGGTCATTTTGAAATCTGCTATGGAATTTCGCTCCAGATGACATTTTCCAGATGTGCAGAAGCAGAGTTCCAGGATTACGCTGAAATCTGCCTTGCAATTTCTCTCTAGCTGACATTTTCCAGATGTGCAGAAGCAGAGTTTCAGGGTCATTTTGAAATCTGCTATGGAATTTCGCTCCAGATGACATTTTCCAGATGTGCAGACGCAGAGTTTCAAGATTATGATGCAATCTGCCTTGCAATTTCTCTCTAGCTGACATTTTCCATATGTACAAAAGCAGAGTTTCAAGATTATGATGCAATCTGCTATGGAATTTCGCTCCAGATGACATTTTCCAGATGTACAGAAGCAGAGTTTCAGGATGATGCAATTTCCCTTGCAATTTCTCTCCAGCTGACATTTTCCAGATGTGCAGAAGCAGAGTTTCACGATGATGATGCTGAAATCTGCCTTGCAATTTCTCTCCAGCTGACATTTTCCAGATGTGCAGAAGCAGAGTTTCACGATGATGATGATGCAATCTGCCTTGCACTTTCTCTCTAGCTGACATTTTCCAGATGTGGAGAAGCAGAGTTTCAAGATTATGATGCAATCTGCCTTGCAATTTCTCTCTAGCTGACATTTTCCAGATGTGGAGAAGGAGAGTTTCAAGATTATGATGCAATCTGCCTTGCAATTTCTCTCTAGCTGACATTTTCCAGATGTGGAGAAGCAGAGTTTCAAGATTGTGATGCAATCTGCCTTGCAATTTCTCTCCAGCTGACATTTTCCAGATGTGCAGATGCAGAGATTCAAGATTATGATGCAATCTGCCTTGCAATTTCTCTCTAGCTGACATTTTCCAGATGTGCAGAAGCAGAGTTTCAAGATTATGATGCAATCTGCCTGGCAATTTCTCTCTAGCTGACATTTTTCAGATGTGGAGAAGCAGAGTTTCAAGATTATGATGCAATCTGCCTTGCAATTTCTCTCTAGCTGACATTTTCCAGATGTGCAGAAGCAGAGTTTCAAGATTATGATGCAATCTGCCTTGCAATTTCTCTCCAGCTGACATTTTCCAGATGTGCAGAAGTAGAGATTCACGATGATGATGATGCAATCTGCCTTGCAATTTCTCTCTAGCTGACATTTTCCAGATGTGGAGAAGCAGAGTTTCAGGGTCATTTTGAAATCTGCTATGGAATTTCGCTCCAGATGACATTTTCGAGATGTACAGAAGCAGAGTTTCAGGATGATGCAATTTGCCTTGCAATTTCTCTCCAGCTGACATTTTCCAGATGTGCAGAAGCAGAGTTTCACGATGATGATGCTGAAATCTGCCTTGCAATTTCTCTCCAGCTGACATTTTCCAGATGTGCAGAAGCAGAGTTTCACGATGATGATGCTGAAATCTGCCTTGCAATTTATCTCCAGCTGACATTTTCCAGATGTGCAGAAGCAGAGTTTCACGATGATGATGATGATGCAATCTGCCTTGCAATTTCTCTCTAGCTGACATTTTCCAGATGTGGAGAAGCAGAGTTTCAAGATTATGATGCAATCTGCCTTGCAATTTCTCTCTAGCTGACATTTTCCAGATGTGGAGAAGCAGAGTTTCAAGATTATGATGCAATCTGCCTTGCAATTTCTCTCTAGCTGACATTTTCCAGATGTGGAGAAGCAGAGTTTCAAGATTGTGATGCAATCTGCCTTGCAATTTCTCTCCAGCTGACATTTTCCAGATGTGCAGATGCAGAGATTCAAGATTATGATGCAATCTGCCTTGCAATTTCTCTCTAGCTGACATTTTCCAGATATGCAGAAGCAGAGTTTCAAGATTATGATGCAATCTGCCTTGCAATTTCTCTCTAGCTGACATTTTCCAGATATGCAGAAGCAGAGTTTCAAGATTATCATGCAATCTGCCTTGCAATTTCTCTCTAGCTGACATTTTCCAGATGTGGAGAAGCAGAGTTTCAGGGTCATTTTGAAATCTGCTATGGAATTTCGCTCCAGATGACATTTTCCAGACGTGCAGAAGCAGAGTTTCAAGATTATGATGCAATCTGCCTTGCAATTTCTCTCCGGGTAACATTGTCCAGATGTGTAGAAGCCGAGTTTCAGGATGATGCTGAAAGTTTCCATGGAATGTCTCTCTTGCTGACATTTTCCATATGTACAAAAGCAGAGTTTCACGATGATGCTGAAATCTGCCTTTCAATTTCGCTTTAGGTGATATTTTCCTGATTTGCAGAAGCAGAATTTCAAGATTACGATGCAATCTGCCGTGCAATTTCTCTCCAGCTGACATTTTCCAGATGTGCAGAAGCAGAGTTTCAAGATTATGATGCAATCTGCCTTGCAATTTCTCTCTAGCTGACATTTTCCAGATATGCAGAAGCAGAGTTTCAAGATTATGATGCAATCTGCCTGGCAATTTCTCTCTAGCTGACATTTTTCAGATGTGCAGAAGCAGAGTTTCAAGATTATGATGCAATCTGCCTTGCAATTTCTCTCTAGCTGACATTTTCCAGATATGCAGAAGCAGAGATTCAAGATTATGATGCAATCTGCCTGGCAATTTCTCTCTAGCTGACATTTTCCAGATGTGGAGAAGCAGAGTTTCAGGGTCATTTTGAAATCTGCTATGGAATTTCGCTCCAGATGACATTTTCCATATGTACAGAAGCAGAGTTTCAGGATGATGCAAGCTGCCTTGCAATTTCTCTCCAGCTGACATTTTCCAGATATGCAGAAGCAGAATTTCAAGATTATGATGCAATCTGCCTTGCAATTTCTCTCCGGGTAACATTGTCCAGATGTGTAGAAGCCGAGTTTCAGGATGATGCTGAAAGTTTCCATGGAATGTCTCTCTTGCTGACATTTTCCATATGTACAAAAGCAGAGTTTCACGATGATGCTGAAATCTGCCTTTCAATTTCGCTTTAGGTGATATTTTCCTGATTTGCAGAAGCAGAATTTCAAGATTACGATGCAATCTGCCGTGCAATTTCTCTCCAGCTGACATTTTCCAGATGTGCAGAAGCAGAGTTTCAAGATTATGATGCAATCTGCCTTGCAATTTCTCTCTAGCTGACATTTTCCAGATATGCAGAAGCAGAGTTTCAAGATTATGATGCAATCTGCCTGGCAATTTCTCTCTAGCTGACATTTTTCAGATGTGCAGAAGCAGAGTTTCAAGATTATGATGCAATCTGCCTTGCAATTTCTCTCTAGCTGACATTTTCCAGATATGCAGAAGCAGAGATTCAAGATTATGATGCAATCTGCCTGGCAATTTCTCTCTAGCTGACATTTTCCAGATGTGGAGAAGCAGAGTTTCAGGGTCATTTTGAAATCTGCTATGGAATTTCGCTCCAGATGACATTTTCCATATGTACAGAAGCAGAGTTTCAGGATGATGCAAGCTGCCTTGCAATTTCTCTCCAGCTGACATTTTCCAGATATGCAGAAGCAGAATTTCAAGATTATGATGCAATCTGCCTTGCAATTTCTCTCTAGCTGACATTTTTCAGATGTGGAGAAGCAGAGTTTCAAGATTATGATGCAATCTGCCTTGCAATTTCTCTCTAGCTGACATTTTCCAGATGTGGAGAAGCAGAGTTTCAGGGTCATTTTGAAATCTGCTATGGAATTTCTCTCCAGCTGACATTTTCCAGATGTGCAGAAGCAGAGTTTCAAGATTATGATGCAATCTGCCTTGCAATTTCTCTCTAGCTGACATTTTTCAGATGTGGAGAAGCAGAATTTCAAGATTACGATGCAATCTGCCTTGCAATTTCTCTCCAGCTGACATTTTCCAGATGTGCAGAAGCAGAGTTTCAAGATTATGATGCAATCTGCCTTGCAATTTCTCTCTAGCTGACATTTTCCAGATATGCAGAAGCAGAGTTTCAAGATTATGATGCAATCTGCCTGGCAATTTCTCTCTAGCTGACATTTTTCAGATGTGCAGAAGCAGAGTTTCAAGATTATGATGCAATCTGCTATGGAATTTCGCTCCAGATGACATTTTCCAGATGTACAGAAGCAGAGTTTCAGGATGATGCAATTTCCCTTGCAATTTCTCTCCAGCTGACATTTTCCAGATGTGCAGAAGCAGAGTTTCACGATGATGATGCTGAAATCTGCCTTGCAATTTCTCTCCAGCTGACATTTTCCAGATGTGCAGAAGCAGAGTTTCACGATGATGATGATGCAATCTGCCTTGCACTTTCTCTCTAGCTGACATTTTCCAGATGTGGAGAAGCAGAGTTTCAAGATTATGATGCAATCTGCCTTGCAATTTCTCTCTAGCTGACATTTTCCAGATGTGGAGAAGGAGAGTTTCAAGATTATGATGCAATCTGCCTTGCAATTTCTCTCTAGCTGACATTTTCCAGATGTGGAGAAGCAGAGTTTCAAGATTGTGATGCAATCTGCCTTGCAATTTCTCTCCAGCTGACATTTTCCAGATGTGCAGATGCAGAGATTCAAGATTATGATGCAATCTGCCTTGCAATTTCTCTCTAGCTGACATTTTCCAGATGTGCAGAAGCAGAGTTTCAAGATTATGATGCAATCTGCCTGGCAATTTCTCTCTAGCTGACATTTTCCAGATGTGGAGAAGCAGAGTTTCAAGATTATGATGCAATCTGCCTTGCAATTTCTCTCTAGCTGACATTTTCCAGATGTGCAGAAGCAGAGTTTCAAGATTATGATGCAATCTGCCTTGCAATTTCTCTCCAGCTGACATTTTCCAGATGTGCAGAAGTAGAGATTCACGATGATGATGATGCAATCTGCCTTGCAATTTCTCTCTAGCTGACATTTTCCAGATGTGGAGAAGCAGAGTTTCAGGGTCATTTTGAAATCTGCTATGGAATTTCGCTCCAGATGACATTTTCGAGATGTACAGAAGCAGAGTTTCAGGATGATGCAATTTGCCTTGCAATTTCTCTCCAGCTGACATTTTCCAGATGTGCAGAAGCAGAGTTTCACGATGATGATGCTGAAATCTGCCTTGCAATTTCTCTCCAGCTGACATTTTCCAGATGTGCAGAAGCAGAGTTTCACGATGATGATGCTGAAATCTGCCTTGCAATTTATCTCCAGCTGACATTTTCCAGATGTGCAGAAGCAGAGTTTCACGATGATGATGATGATGCAATCTGCCTTGCAATTTCTCTCTAGCTGACATTTTCCAGATGTGGAGAAGCAGAGTTTCAAGATTATGATGCAATCTGCCTTGCAATTTCTCTCTAGCTGACATTTTCCAGATGTGGAGAAGCAGAGTTTCAAGATTATGATGCAATCTGCCTTGCAATTTCTCTCTAGCTGACATTTTCCAGATGTGGAGAAGCAGAGTTTCAAGATTGTGATGCAATCTGCCTTGCAATTTCTCTCCAGCTGACATTTTCCAGATGTGCAGATGCAGAGATTCAAGATTATGATGCAATCTGCCTTGCAATTTCTCTCTAGCTGACATTTTCCAGATATGCAGAAGCAGAGTTTCAAGATTATGATGCAATCTGCCTTGCAATTTCTCTCTAGCTGACATTTTCCAGATATGCAGAAGCAGAGTTTCAAGATTATCATGCAATCTGCCTTGCAATTTCTCTCTAGCTGACATTTTCCAGATGTGGAGAAGCAGAGTTTCAGGGTCATTTTGAAATCTGCTATGGAATTTCGCTCCAGATGACATTTTCCAGACGTGCAGAAGCAGAGTTTCAAGATTATGATGCAATCTGCCTTGCAATTTCTCTCCGGGTAACATTGTCCAGATGTGTAGAAGCCGAGTTTCAGGATGATGCTGAAAGTTTCCATGGAATGTCTCTCTTGCTGACATTTTCCATATGTACAAAAGCAGAGTTTCACGATGATGCTGAAATCTGCCTTTCAATTTCGCTTTAGGTGATATTTTCCTGATTTGCAGAAGCAGAATTTCAAGATTACGATGCAATCTGCCGTGCAATTTCTCTCCAGCTGACATTTTCCAGATGTGCAGAAGCAGAGTTTCAAGATTATGATGCAATCTGCCTTGCAATTTCTCTCTAGCTGACATTTTCCAGATATGCAGAAGCAGAGTTTCAAGATTATGATGCAATCTGCCTGGCAATTTCTCTCTAGCTGACATTTTTCAGATGTGCAGAAGCAGAGTTTCAAGATTATGATGCAATCTGCCTTGCAATTTCTCTCTAGCTGACATTTTCCAGATATGCAGAAGCAGAGATTCAAGATTATGATGCAATCTGCCTGGCAATTTCTCTCTAGCTGACATTTTCCAGATGTGGAGAAGCAGAGTTTCAGGGTCATTTTGAAATCTGCTATGGAATTTCGCTCCAGATGACATTTTCCATATGTACAGAAGCAGAGTTTCAGGATGATGCAAGCTGCCTTGCAATTTCTCTCCAGCTGACATTTTCCAGATATGCAGAAGCAGAATTTCAAGATTATGATGCAATCTGCCTTGCAATTTCTCTCTAGCTGACATTTTTCAGATGTGGAGAAGCAGAGTTTCAAGATTATGATGCAATCTGCCTTGCAATTTCTCTCTAGCTGACATTTTCCAGATGTGGAGAAGCAGAGTTTCAGGGTCATTTTGAAATCTGCTATGGAATTTCTCTCCAGCTGACATTTTCCAGATGTGCAGAAGCAGAGTTTCAAGATTATGATGCAATCTGCCTTGCAATTTCTCTCTAGCTGACATTTTTCAGATGTGGAGAAGCAGAATTTCAAGATTACGATGCAATCTGCCTTGCAATTTCTCTCCAGCTGACATTTTCCAGATGTGCAGAAGCAGAGTTTCAAGATTATGATGCAATCTGCCTTGCAATTTCTCTCTAGCTGACATTTTCCAGATATGCAGAAGCAGAGTTTCAAGATTATGATGCAATCTGCCTGGCAATTTCTCTCTAGCTGACATTTTTCAGATGTGCAGAAGCAGAGTTTCAAGATTATGATGCAATCTGCTATGGAATTTCGCTCCAGATGACATTTTCCAGATGTACAGAAGCAGAGTTTCAGGATGATGCAATTTCCCTTGCAATTTCTCTCCAGCTGACATTTTCCAGATGTGCAGAAGCAGAGTTTCACGATGATGATGCTGAAATCTACCTTGCAATTTCTCTCCAGCTGACATTTTCCAGATGTGCAGAAGCAGAGTTTCACGATGATGATGATGCAATCTGCCTTGCACTTTCTCTCTAGCTGACATTTTCCAGATGTGGAGAAGCAGAGTTTCAAGATTATGATGCAATCTGCCTTGCAATTTCTCTCTAGCTGACATTTTCCAGATGTGGAGAAGGAGAGTTTCAAGATTATGATGCAATCTGCCTTGCAATTTCTCTCTAGCTGACATTTTCCAGATGTGGAGAAGCAGAGTTTCAAGATTGTGATGCAATCTGCCTTGCAATTTCTCTCCAGCTGACATTTTCCAGATGTGCAGATGCAGAGATTCAAGATTATGATGCAATCTGCCTTGCAATTTCTCTCTAGCTGACATTTTCCAGATGTGCAGAAGCAGAGTTTCAAGATTATGATGCAATCTGCCTGGCAATTTCTCTCTAGCTGACATTTTTCAGATGTGGAGAAGCAGAGTTTCAAGATTATGATGCAATCTGCCTTGCAATTTCTCTCTAGCTGACATTTTCCAGATGTGCAGAAGCAGAGTTTCAAGATTATGATGCAATCTGCCTTGCAATTTCTCTCCAGCTGACATTTTCCAGATGTGCAGAAGTAGAGATTCACGATGATGATGATGCAATCTGCCTTGCAATTTCTCTCTAGCTGACATTTTCCAGATGTGGAGAAGCAGAGTTTCAGGGTCATTTTGAAATCTGCTATGGAATTTCGCTCCAGATGACATTTTCGAGATGTACAGAAGCAGAGTTTCAGGATGATGCAATTTGCCTTGCAATTTCTCTCCAGCTGACATTTTCCAGATGTGCAGAAGCAGAGTTTCACGATGATGATGCTGAAATCTGCCTTGCAATTTCTCTCCAGCTGACATTTTCCAGATGTGCAGAAGCAGAGTTTCACGATGATGATGCTGAAATCTGCCTTGCAATTTATCTCCAGCTGACATTTTCCAGATGTGCAGAAGTAGAGTTTCACGATGATGATGATGATGCAATCTGCCTTGCAATTTCTCTCTAGCTGACATTTTCCAGATGTGGAGAAGCAGAGTTTCAAGATTATGATGCAATCTGCCTTGCAATTTCTCTCTAGCTGACATTTTCCAGATGTGGAGAAGCAGAGTTTCAAGATTATGATGCAATCTGCCTTGCAATTTCTCTCTAGCTGACATTTTCCAGATGTGGAGAAGCAGAGTTTCAAGATTGTGATGCAATCTGCCTTGCAATTTCTCTCCAGCTGACATTTTCCAGATGTGCAGATGCAGAGATTCAAGATTATGATGCAATCTGCCTTGCAATTTCTCTCTAGCTGACATTTTCCAGATATGCAGAAGCAGAGTTTCAAGATTATGATGCAATCTGCCTTGCAATTTCTCTCTAGCTGACATTTTCCAGATATGCAGAAGCAGAGTTTCAAGATTATCATGCAATCTGCCTTGCAATTTCTCTCTAGCTGACATTTTCCAGATGTGGAGAAGCAGAGTTTCAGGGTCATTTTGAAATCTGCTATGGAATTTCGCTCCAGATGACATTTTCCATATGTACAGAAGCAGAGTTTCAGGATGATGCAAGCTGCCTTGCAATTTCTCTCCAGCTGACATTTTCCAGATATGCAGAAGCAGAATTTCAAGATTATGATGCAATCTGCCTTGCAATTTCTCTCTAGCTGACATTTTTCAGATGTGGAGAAGCAGAGTTTCAAGATTATGATGCAATCTGCCTTGCAATTTCTCTCTAGCTGACATTTTCCAGATGTGGAGAAGCAGAGTTTCAGGGTCATTTTGAAATCTGCTATGGAATTTCTCTCCAGCTGACATTTTCCAGATGTGCAGAAGCAGAGTTTCAAGATTATGATGCAATCTGCCTTGCAATTTCTCTCTAGCTGACATTTTTCAGATGTGGAGAAGCAGAATTTCAAGATTACGATGCAATCTGCCTTGCAATTTCTCTCCAGCTGACATTTTCCAGATGTGCAGAAGCAGAGTTTCAAGATTATGATGCAATCTGCCTTGCAATTTCTCTCTAGCTGACATTTTCCAGATATGCAGAAGCAGAGTTTCAAGATTATGATGCAATCTGCCTGGCAATTTCTCTCTAGCTGACATTTTTCAGATGTGCAGAAGCAGAGTTTCAAGATTATGATGCAATCTGCCTTGCAATTTCTCTCTAGCTGACATTTTCCAGATATGCAGAAGCAGAGTTTCAAGATTATGATGCAATCTGCCTGGCAATTTCTCTCTAGCTGACATTTTCCAGATGTGCAGAAGCAGAGTTTCAAGATTATGATGCAATCGGCTGTGGAATTTCGCTCCAGATGACATTTTCCATATGTACAGAAGCAGAGTTTCAGGATGATGCAAGCTGCCTTGCAATTTCTCTCCAGCTGACATTTTCCAGATGTGCAGAAGCAGAGTTTCACGATGATGATGCTGAAATCTGCCTTGCAATTTCTCTCCAGCTGACATTTTCCAGATGTGCAGAAGCAGAGTTTCACGATGATGATGATGCAATCTGCCTTGCAATTTCTCTCTAGCTGACATTTTCCAGATGTGGAGAAGCAGAGTTTCAAGATTATGATGCAATCTGCCTTGCAATTTCTCTCTAGCTGACATTTTCCAGATGTGGAGAAGCAGAGTTTCAAGATTATGATGCAATCTGCCTTGCAATTTCTCTCTAGCTGACATTTTCCAGATGTGGAGAAGCAGAGTTTCAGGGTCATTTTGAAATCTGCTATGGAATTTCGCTCCAGATGACATTTTCCAGATGTGCAGACGCAGAGTTTCAAGATTATGATGCAATCTGCCTTGCAATTTCTCTCTAGCTGACATTTTCCATATGTACAAAAGCAGAGTTTCAAGATTATGATGCAATCTGCTATGGAATTTCGCTCCAGATGACATTTTCCAGATGTACAGAAGCAGAGTTTCAGGATGATGCAATTTGCCTTGCAATTTCTCTCCAGCTGACATTTTCCAGATGTGCAGAAGCAGAGTTTCACGATGATGATGCTGAAATCTGCCTTGCAATTTCTCTCCAGCTGACATTTTCCAGATGTGCAGAAGCAGAGTTTCACGATGATGATGATGCAATCTGCCTTGCAATTTCTCTCTAGCTGACATTTTCCAGATGTGGAGAAGCAGAGTTTCAAGATTATGATGCAATCTGCCTTGCAATTTCTCTCTAGCTGACATTTTCCAGATGTGGAGAAGCAGAGTTTCAAGATTGTGATGCAATCTGCCTTGCTATTTCTCTCCAGCTGACATTTTCCAGATGTGCAGATGCAGAGATTCAAGATTATGATGCAATCTGCCTTGCAATTTCTCTCTAGCTGACATTTTCCAGATGTGGAGAAGCAGAGTTTCAGGGTCATTTTGAAATCTGCTATGGAATTTCGCTCCAGATGACATTTTCCAGATGTGCAGACGCAGAGTTTCAAGATTATGATGCAATCTGCCTTGCAATTTCTCTCTAGCTGACATTTTCCATATGTACAAAAGCAGAGTTTCAAGATTATGATGCAATCTGCTATGGAATTTCGCTCCAGATGACATTTTCCAGATGTACAGAAGCAGAGTTTCAGGATGATGCAATTTGCCTTGCAATTTCTCTCCAGCTGACATTTTCCAGATGTGCAGAAGCAGAGTTTCACGATGATGATGCTGAAATCTGCCTTGCAATTTCTCTCCAGCTGACATTTTCCAGATGTGCAGAAGCAGAGTTTCACGATGATGATGATGCAATCTGCCTTGCAATTTCTCTCTAGCTGACATTTTCCAGATGTGGAGAAGCAGAGTTTCAAGATTATGATGCAATCTGCCTTGCAATTTCTCTCTAGCTGACATTTTCCAGATGTGGAGAAGCAGAGTTTCAAGATTGTGATGCAATCTGCCTTGCTATTTCTCTCCAGCTGACATTTTCCAGATGTGCAGATGCAGAGATTCAAGATTATGATGCAATCTGCCTTGCAATTTCTCTCTAGCTGACATTTTCCAGATGTGCAGAAGCAGAGTTTCAAGATTATGATGCAATCTGCCTGGCAATTTCTCTCTAGCTGACATTTTCCAGATGTGGAGAAGGAGAGTTTCAAGATTATGATGCAATCTGCCTTGCAATTTCTCTCTACCTGACATTTTCCAGATGTGGAGAAGCAGAGTTTCAAGATTGTGATGCAATCTGCCTTGCAATTTCTCTCCAGCTGACATTTTCCAGATGTGCAGATGCAGAGATTCAAGATTATGATGCAATCTGCCTTGCAATTTCTCTCTAGCTGACATTTTCCAGATGTGCAGAAGCAGAGTTTCAAGATTATGATGCAATCTGCCTGGCAATTTCTCTCTAGCTGACATTTTTCAGATGTGGAGAAGCAGAGTTTCAAGATTATGATGCAATCTGCCTTGCAATTTCTCTCTAGCTGACATTTTCCAGATGTGCAGAAGCAGAGTTTCAAGATTATGATGCAATCTGCCTTGCAATTTCTCTCCAGCTGACATTTTCCAGATGTGCAGAAGTAGAGATTCACGATGATGATGATGCAATCTGCCTTGCAATTTCTCTCTAGCTGACATTTTCCAGATGTGGAGAAGCAGAGTTTCAGGGTCATTTTGAAATCTGCTATGGAATTTCGCTCCAGATGACATTTTCGAGATGTACAGAAGCAGAGTTTCAGGATGATGCAATTTGCCTTGCAATTTCTCTCCAGCTGACATTTTCCAGATGTGCAGAAGCAGAGTTTCACGATGATGATGCTGAAATCTGCCTTGCAATTTCTCTCCAGCTGACATTTTCCAGATGTGCAGAAGCAGAGTTTCACGATGATGATGCTGAAATCTGCCTTGCAATTTCTCTCCAGCTGACATTTTCCAGATGTGCAGAAGCAGAGTTTCACGATGATGATGATGCAATCTGCCTTGCAATTTCTCTCTAGCTGACATTTTCCAGATGTGGAGAAGCAGAGTTTCAAGATTATGATGCAATCTGCCTTGCAATTTCTCTCTAGCTGACATTTTCCAGATGTGGAGAAGCAGAGTTTCAAGATTGTGATGCAATCTGCCTTGCTATTTCTCTCCAGCTGACATTTTCCAGATGTGCAGATGCAGAGATTCAAGATTATGATGCAATCTGCCTTGCAATTTCTCTCTAGCTGACATTTTCCAGATGTGCAGAAGCAGAGTTTCAAGATTATGATGCAATCTGCCTGGCAATTTCTCTCTAGCTGACATTTTCCAGATGTGGAGAAGGAGAGTTTCAAGATTATGATGCAATCTGCCTTGCAATTTCTCTCTACCTGACATTTTCCAGATGTGGAGAAGCAGAGTTTCAAGATTGTGATGCAATCTGCCTTGCAATTTCTCTCCAGCTGACATTTTCCAGATGTGCAGATGCAGAGATTCAAGATTATGATGCAATCTGCCTTGCAATTTCTCTCTAGCTGACATTTTCCAGATGTGCAGAAGCAGAGTTTCAAGATTATGATGCAATCTGCCTGGCAATTTCTCTCTAGCTGACATTTTTCAGATGTGGAGAAGCAGAGTTTCAAGATTATGATGCAATCTGCCTTGCAATTTCTCTCTAGCTGACATTTTCCAGATGTGCAGAAGCAGAGTTTCAAGATTATGATGCAATCTGCCTTGCAATTTCTCTCCAGCTGACATTTTCCAGATGTGCAGAAGTAGAGATTCACGATGATGATGATGCAATCTGCCTTGCAATTTCTCTCTAGCTGACATTTTCCAGATGTGGAGAAGCAGAGTTTCAGGGTCATTTTGAAATCTGCTATGGAATTTCGCTCCAGATGACATTTTCGAGATGTACAGAAGCAGAGTTTCAGGATGATGCAATTTGCCTTGCAATTTCTCTCCAGCTGACATTTTCCAGATGTGCAGAAGCAGAGTTTCACGATGATGATGCTGAAATCTGCCTTGCAATTTCTCTCCAGCTGACATTTTCCAGATGTGCAGAAGCAGAGTTTCACGATGATGATGCTGAAATCTGCCTTGCAATTTATCTCCAGCTGACATTTTCCAGATGTGCAGAAGCAGAGTTTCACGATGATGATGATGATGCAATCTGCCTTGCAATTTCTCTCTAGCTGACATTTTCCAGATGTGGAGAAGCAGAGTTTCAAGATTATGATGCAATCTGCCTTGCAATTTCTCTCTAGCTGACATTTTCCAGATGTGGAGAAGCAGAGTTTCAAGATTATGATGCAATCTGCCTTGCAATTTCTCTCTAGCTGACATTTTCCAGATGTGGAGAAGCAGAGTTTCAAGATTGTGATGCAATCTGCCTTGCAATTTCTCTCCAGCTGACATTTTCCAGATGTGCAGATGCAGAGATTCAAGATTATGATGCAATCTGCCTTGCAATTTCTCTCTAGCTGACATTTTCCAGATATGCAGAAGCAGAGTTTCAAGATTATGATGCAATCTGCCTTGCAATTTCTCTCTAGCTGACATTTTCCAGATATGCAGAAGCAGAGTTTCAAGATTATCATGCAATCTGCCTTGCAATTTCTCTCTAGCTGACATTTTCCAGATGTGGAGAAGCAGAGTTTCAGGGTCATTTTGAAATCTGCTATGGAATTTCGCTCCAGATGACATTTTCCAGACGTGCAGAAGCAGAGTTTCAAGATTATGATGCAATCTGCCTTGCAATTTCTCTCCGGGTAACATTGTCCAGATGTGTAGAAGCCGAGTTTCAGGATGATGCTGAAAGTTTCCATGGAATGTCTCTCTTGCTGACATTTTCCATATGTACAAAAGCAGAGTTTCACGATGATGCTGAAATCTGCCTTTCAATTTCGCTTTAGGTGATATTTTCCTGATTTGCAGAAGCAGAATTTCAAGATTACGATGCAATCTGCCGTGCAATTTCTCTCCAGCTGACATTTTCCAGATGTGCAGAAGCAGAGTTTCAAGATTATGATGCAATCTGCCTTGCAATTTCTCTCTAGCTGACATTTTCCAGATATGCAGAAGCAGAGTTTCAAGATTATGATGCAATCTGCCTGGCAATTTCTCTCTAGCTGACATTTTTCAGATGTGCAGAAGCAGAGTTTCAAGATTATGATGCAATCTGCCTTGCAATTTCTCTCTAGCTGACATTTTCCAGATATGCAGAAGCAGAGATTCAAGATTATGATGCAATCTGCCTGGCAATTTCTCTCTAGCTGACATTTTCCAGATGTGGAGAAGCAGAGTTTCAGGGTCATTTTGAAATCTGCTATGGAATTTCGCTCCAGATGACATTTTCCATATGTACAGAAGCAGAGTTTCAGGATGATGCAAGCTGCCTTGCAATTTCTCTCCAGCTGACATTTTTCAGATATGCAGAAGCAGAATTTCAAGATTATGATGCAATCTGCCTTGCAATTTCTCTCTAGCTGACATTTTTCAGATGTGGAGAAGCAGAGTTTCAAGATTATGATGCAATCTGCCTTGCAATTTCTCTCTAGCTGACATTTTCCAGATGTGGAGAAGCAGAGTTTCAGGGTCATTTTGAAATCTGCTATGGAATTTCTCTCCAGCTGACATTTTCCAGATGTGCAGAAGCAGAGTTTCAAGATTATGATGCAATCTGCCTTGCAATTTCTCTCTAGCTGACATTTTTCAGATGTGGAGAAGCAGAATTTCAAGATTACGATGCAATCTGCCTTGCAATTTCTCTCCAGCTGACATTTTCCAGATGTGCAGAAGCAGAGTTTCAAGATTATGATGCAATCTGCCTTGCAATTTCTCTCTAGCTGACATTTTCCAGATATGCAGAAGCAGAGTTTCAAGATTATGATGCAATCTGCCTGGCAATTTCTCTCTAGCTGACATTTTTCAGATGTGCAGAAGCAGAGTTTCAAGATTATGATGCAATCTGCCTTGCAATTTCTCTCTAGCTGACATTTTCCAGATATGCAGAAGCAGAGTTTCAAGATTATGATGCAATCTGCCTGGCAATTTCTCTCTAGCTGACATTTTCCAGATGTGCAGAAGCAGAGTTTCAAGATTATGATGCAATCGGCTGTGGAATTTCGCTCCAGATGACATTTTCCATATGTACAGAAGCAGAGTTTCAGGATGATGCAAGCTGCCTTGCAATTTCTCTCCAGCTGACATTTTCCAGATGTGCAGAAGCAGAGTTTCACGATGATGATGCTGAAATCTGCCTTGCAATTTCTCTCCAGCTGACATTTTCCAGATGTGCAGAAGCAGAGTTTCACGATGATGATGATGCAATCTGCCTTGCAATTTCTCTCTAGCTGACATTTTCCAGATGTGGAGAAGCAGAGTTTCAAGATTATGATGCAATCTGCCTTGCAATTTCTCTCTAGCTGACATTTTCCAGATGTGGAGAAGCAGAGTTTCAAGATTATGATGCAATCTGCCTTGCAATTTCTCTCCAGATGACATTTTCCAGATGTACAGAAGCAGAGTTTCAGGATGATGCAATTTGCCTTGCAATTTCTCTCCAGCTGACATTTTCCAGATGTGCAGAAGCAGAGTTTCACGATGATGATGCTGAAATCTGCCTTGCAATTTCTCTCCAGCTGACATTTTCCAGATGTGCAGAAGCAGAGTTTCACGATGATGATGATGCAATCTGCCTTGCAATTTCTCTCTAGCTGACATTTTCCAGATGTGGAGAAGCAGAGTTTCAAGATTATGATGCAATCTGCCTTGCAATTTCTCTCTAGCTGACATTTTCCAGATGTGGAGAAGCAGAGTTTCAAGATTGTGATGCAATCTGCCTTGCTATTTCTCTCCAGCTGACATTTTCCAGATGTGCAGATGCAGAGATTCAAGATTATGATGCAATCTGCCTTGCAATTTCTCTCTAGCTGACATTTTCCAGATGTGGAGAAGCAGAGTTTCAGGGTCATTTTGAAATCTGCTATGGAATTTCGCTCCAGATGACATTTTCCAGATGTGCAGACGCAGAGTTTCAAGATTATGATGCAATCTGCCTTGCAATTTCTCTCTAGCTGACATTTTCCATATGTACAAAAGCAGAGTTTCAAGATTATGATGCAATCTGCTATGGAATTTCGCTCCAGATGACATTTTCCAGATGTACAGAAGCAGAGTTTCAGGATGATGCAATTTGCCTTGCAATTTCTCTCCAGCTGACATTTTCCAGATGTGCAGAAGCAGAGTTTCACGATGATGATGCTGAAATCTGCCTTGCAGTTTCTCTCCAGCTGACATTTTCCAGATGTGCAGAAGCAGAGTTTCACGATGATGATGATGCAATCTGCCTTGCAATTTCTCTCTAGCTGACATTTTCCAGATGTGGAGAAGCAGAGTTTCAAGATTATGATGCAATCTGCCTTGCAATTTCTCTCTAGCTGACATTTTCCAGATGTGGAGAAGCAGAGTTTCAAGATTGTGATGCAATCTGCCTTGCTATTTCTCTCCAGCTGACATTTTCCAGATGTGCAGATGCAGAGATTCAAGATTATGATGCAATCTGCCTTGCAATTTCTCTCTAGCTGACATTTTCCAGATGTGCAGAAGCAGAGTTTCAAGATTGTGATGCAATCTGCCTTGCTATTTCTCTCCAGCTGACATTTTCCAGATGTGCAGATGCAGAGATTCAAGATTATGATGCAATCTGCCTTGCAATTTCTCTCTAGCTGACATTTTCCAGATGTGGAGAAGCAGAGTTTCAGGGTCATTTTGAAATCTGCTATGGAATTTCGCTCCAGATGACATTTTCCAGATGTGCAGACGCAGAGTTTCAAGATTATGATGCAATCTGCCTTGCAATTTCTCTCTAGCTGACATTTTCCATATGTACAAAAGCAGAGTTTCAAGATTATGATGCAATCTGCTATGGAATTTCGCTCCAGATGACATTTTCCAGATGTACAGAAGCAGAGTTTCAGGATGATGCAATTTGCCTTGCAATTTCTCTCCAGCTGACATTTTCCAGATGTGCAGAAGCAGAGTTTCACGATGATGATGCTGAAATCTGCCTTGCAATTTCTCTCCAGCTGACATTTTCCAGATGTGCAGAAGCAGAGTTTCACGATGATGATGATGCAATCTGCCTTGCAATTTCTCTCTAGCTGACATTTTCCAGATGTGGAGAAGCAGAGTTTCAAGATTATGATGCAATCTGCCTTGCAATTTCTCTCTAGCTGACATTTTCCAGATGTGGAGAAGCAGAGTTTCAAGATTGTGATGCAATCTGCCTTGCTATTTCTCTCCAGCTGACATTTTCCAGATGTGCAGATGCAGAGATTCAAGATTATGATGCAATCTGCCTTGCAATTTCTCTCTAGCTGACATTTTCCAGATGTGCAGAAGCAGAGTTTCAAGATTATGATGCAATCTGCCTGGCAATTTCTCTCTAGCTGACATTTTCCAGATGTGCAGAAGCAGAGTTTCAAGATTATGATGCAATCTGCCTTGCAATTTCTCTCCAGCTGACATTTTCCAGATGTGCAGAAGTAGAGTTTCACGATGATGATGCTGAAATCTGCCTTGCAATTTCTCTCCAGCTGACATTTTCCAGATGTGCAGAAGCAGAGTTTCACGATGATGATGATGCAATCTGCCTTGCAATTTCTCTCTAGCTGACAATTTCCAGATGTGGAGAAGCAGAGTTTCAGGGTCATTTTGAAATCTGCTATGGAATTTCGCTCCAGATGACATTTTCCAGATGTGCAGACGCAGAGTTTCAAGATTATGATGCAATCTGCCTTGCAATTTCTCTCTAGCTGACATTTTCCATATGTACAAAAGCAGAGTTTCAAGATTATGATGCAATCTGCTATGGAATTTCGCTCCAGATGACATTTTCGAGATGTACAGAAGCAGAGTTTCAGGATGATGATGATGCAATCTGCCTTGCAATTTCTCTCTAGCTGACATTTTCCAGATGTGGAGAAGCAGAGTTTCAAGATTATGATGCAATCTGCCTTGCAATTTCTCTCTAGCTGACATTTTCCAGATGTGGAGAAGCAGAGTTTCAAGATTATGATGCAATCTGCCTTGCAATTTCTCTCTAGCTGACATTTTCCAGATGTGGAGAAGCAGAGTTTCAAGATTATGATGCAATCTGCCTTGCAATTTCTCTCTAGCTGACATTTTCCAGATATGGAGAAGCAGAGTTTCAAGATTGTGATGCAATCTGCCTTGCAATTTCTCTCCAGCTGACATTTTCCAGATGTGCAGATGCAGAGATTCAAGATTATGATGCAATCTGCCTTGCAATTTCTCTCTAGCTGACATTTTCCAGATGTGCAGAAGCAGAGTTTCAAGATTATGATGCAATCTGCCTTGCAATTTCTCTCTAGCTGACATTTTCCAGATATACAGAAGCAGAGTTTCAAGATTATGATGCAATCTGCCTGGCAATTTCTCTCTAGCTGACATTTTTCCGATGGGGAGAAGCAGAGTTTCAAGATTATGATGCAATCTGCCTTGCAATTTCTCTCTAGCTGACATTTTCCAGATGTGGAGAAGCAGAGTTTCAGGGTCATTTTGAAATCTGCTATGGAATTTCGCTCCAGATGACATTTTCCAGATGTGCAGATGCAGAGTTTCAAGATTATAATGCAATCTGCCTTGCAATTTCTCTCTAGCTGACATTTTCCATATGTACAAAAGCAGAGTTTCAAGATTATGATGCAATCTGCTATGGAATTTCGCTCGAGATGACATTTTCGAGATGTACAGAAGCAGAGTTTCAGGATGATGCAATTTTCCTTGCAATTTCTCTCCAGCTGACATTTTCCAGATGTGCAGAAGCAGAGTTTCAAGATTGTGATGCAATCTGCCTTGCAATTTCTCTCTAGCTGACATTTTCCAGATGTGGAGAAGCAGAGTTTCAAGATTGTGATGCAATCTGCCTTGCAATTTCTCTCCAGCTGACATTTTCCAGATGTGCAGATGCAGAGATTCAAGATTATGATGCAATCTGCCTTGCAATTTCTCTCTAGCTGACATTTTCCAGATGTGCAGAAGCAGAGTTTCAAGATTATGATGCAATCTGCCTTGCAATTTCTCTCTAGCTGACATTTTCCAGATGTGCAGAAGCAGAGTTTCAAGATTATGATGCAATCTGCCTTGCAATTTCTCTCCAGCTGACATTTTCCAGATGTGCAGAAGTAGAGTTTCACGATGATGATGCTGAAATCTGCCTTGCAATTTCTCTCTTGCTGACATTTTTCAGATGTGGAGAAGCAGAGTTTCAAGATTATGATGCAATCTGCCTTGCAATTTCTCTCTAGCTGACATTTTCCAGATGTGGAGAAGCAGAGTTTCAGGGTCATTTTGAAATCTGCTATGGAATTTCTCTCCAGCTGACATTTTCCAGATGTGCAGAAGCAGAGTTTTACGATGATGATGCTGAAATCTGCCTTGCAATTTCTCTCCAGCTGACATTTTCCAGATGTGCAGAAGCAGAGTTTCACGATGATGATGATGCAATCTGCCTTGCAATTTCTCTCTAGCTGACATTTTCCAGATGTGGAGAAGCAGAGTTTCAAGATTATGATGCAATCTGCCTTGCAATTTCTCTCTAGCTGACATTTTCCAGATGTGGAGAAGCAGAGTTTCAGGGTCATTTTGAAATCTGCTATGGAATTTGGCTCCAGATGACATTTTCCAGATGTGCAGATGCAGAGTTCCAAGATTATGATGCAATGTGCCTTGCAATTTCTCTCTAGCTGACATTTTCCATATGTACAAAACCAGAGTTTCAAGATTATGATGCAATCTGTTATGGCATTTCGCTCCAGATGACATTTTCCATATGTACAGAAGCAGAGTTTCAGGATGATGCAAGCTCCCTTGCAATTTCTCTCCAGCTGACATTTTCCAGATGTGCAGAAGCAGAGTTTCACGATGATGATGCTGAAATCTGCCTTGCAATTTCTCTCCAGCTGACATTTTCCAGATGTGCAGAAGCAGAGTTTCAAGATTGTGATGCAATCTGCCTTGCAATTTCTCTCTAGCTGACATTTTCCAGATGTGGAGAAGCAGAGTTTCAAGATTATGATGCAATCTGCCTTGCAATTTCTCTCTAGCTGACATTTTCCAGATGTGGAGAAGCAGAGTTTCAAGATTGTGATGCAATCTGCCTTGCTATTTCTCTCCAGCTGACATTTTCCAGATGTGCAGATGCAGAGATTCAAGATTATGATGCAATCTGCCTTGCAATTTCTCTCTAGCTGACATTTTCCAGATGTGCAGAAGCAGAGTTTCAAGATTATGATGCAATCTGCCTGGCAATTTCTCTCTAGCTGACATTTTCCAGATGTGCAGAAGCAGAGTTTCAAGATTATGATGCAATCTGCCTTGCAATTTCTCTCCAGCTGACATTTTCCAGATGTGCAGAAGTAGAGTTTCACGATGATGATGCTGAAATCTGCCTTGCAATTTCTCTCCAGCTGACATTTTCCAGATGTGCAGAAGCAGAGTTTCACGATGATGATGATGCAATCTGCCTTGCAATTTCTCTCTAGCTGACATTTTCCAGATGTGGAGAAGCAGAGTTTCAGGGTCATTTTGAAATCTGCTATGGAATTTCTCTCCAGCTGACATTTTCCAGATGTGCAGAAGCAGAGTTTCACGATGATGATGCTGAAATCTGCCTTGCAATTTCTCTCCAGCTGACATTTTCCAGATGTGCAGAAGCAGAGTTTCACGATGATGATGATGCAATCTGCCTTGCAATTTCTCTCTAGCTGACATTTTCCAGATGTGGAGAAGCAGAGTTTCAAGATTATGATGCAATCTGCCTTGCAATTTCTCTCTAGCTGACATTTTCCAGATGTGGAGAAGCAGAGTTTCAGGGTCATTTTGAAATCTGCTATGGAATTTGGCTCCAGATGACATTTTCCAGATGTGCAGATGCAGAGTTCCAAGATTATGATGCAATGTGCCTTGCAATTTCTCTCTAGCTGACATTTTCCATATGTACAAAACCAGAGTTTCAAGATTATGATGCAATCTGTTATGGCATTTCGCTCCAGATGACATTTTCCATATGTACAGAAGCAGAGTTTCAGGATGATGCAAGCTCCCTTGCAATTTCTCTCCAGCTGACATTTTCCAGATGTGCAGAAGCAGAGTTTCACGATGCTGATGCTGAAATCTGCCTTGCAATTTCTCTCCAGCTGACATTTTCCAGATGTGCAGAAGCAGAGTTTCAAGATTGTGATGCAATCTGCCTTGCAATTTCTCTCTAGCTGACATTTTCCAGATGTGGAGAAGCAGAGTTTCAAGATTATGATGCAATCTGCCTTGCAATTTCTCTCTAGCTGACATTTTCCAGATGTGGAGAAGCAGAGTTTCAAGATTGTGATGCAATCTGCCTTGCTATTTCTCTCCAGCTGACATTTTCCAGATGTGCAGATGCAGAGATTCAAGATTATGATGCAATCTGCCTTGCAATTTCTCTCTAGCTGACATTTTCCAGATGTGCAGAAGCAGAGTTTCAAGATTATGATGCAATCTGCCTGGCAATTTCTCTCTAGCTGACATTTTCCAGATGTGCAGAAGCAGAGTTTCAAGATTATGATGCAATCTGCCTTGCAATTTCTCTCCAGCTGACATTTTCCAGATGTGCAGAAGTAGAGTTTCACGATGATGATGCTGAAATCTGCCTTGCAATTTCTCTCCAGCTGACATTTTCCAGATGTGCAGAAGCAGAGTTTCACGATGATGATGATGCAATCTGCCTTGCAATTTCTCTCTAGCTGACATTTTCCAGATGTGGAGAAGCAGAGTTTCAGGGTCATTTTGAAATCTGCTATGGAATTTCGCTCCAGATGACATTTTCCAGATGTGCAGACGCAGAGTTTCAAGATTATGATGCAATCTGCCTTGCAATTTCTCTCTAGCTGACATTTTCCATATGTACAAAAGCAGAGTTTCAAGATTATGATGCAATCTGCTATGGAATTTCGCTCCAGATGACATTTTCGAGATGTACAGAAGCAGAGTTTCAGGATGATGCAATTTGCCTTGCAATTTCTCTCCAGCTGACATTTTCCAGATGTGCAGAAGCAGAGTTTCACGATGATGATGCTGAAATCTGCCTTGCAATTTCTCTCCAGCTGACATTTTCCAGATGTGCAGAAGCAGAGTTTCACGATGATGATGCTGAAATCTGCCTTGCAATTTATCTCCAGCTGACATTTTCCAGATGTGCAGAAGCAGAGTTTCACGATGATGATGATGCAATCTGCCTTGCAATTTCTCTCTAGCTGACATTTTCCAGATGTGGAGAAGCAGAGTTTCAAGATTATGATGCAATCTGCCTTGCAATTTCTCTCTAGCTGACATTTTCCAGATGTGGAGAAGCAGAGTTTCAAGATTATGATGCAATCTGCCTTGCAATTTCTCTCTAGCTGACATTTTCCAGATGTGGAGAAGCAGAGTTTCAAGATTATGATGCAATCTGCCTTGCAATTTCTCTCTAGCTGACATTTTCCAGATATGGAGAAGCAGAGTTTCAAGATTGTGATGCAATCTGCCTTGCAATTTCTCTCCAGCTGACATTTTCCAGATGTGCAGATGCAGAGATTCAAGATTATGATGCAATCTGCCTTGCAATTTCTCTCTAGCTGACATTTTCCAGATGTGCAGAAGCAGAGTTTCAAGATTATGATGCAATCTGCCTTGCAATTTCTCTCTAGCTGACATTTTCCAGATGTGGAGAAGCAGAGTTTCAGGGTCATTTTGAAATCTGCTATGGAATTTGGCTCCAGATGACATTTTCCAGATGTGCAGATGCAGAGTTCCAAGATTATGATGCAATGTGCCTTGCAATTTCTCTCTAGCTGACATTTTCCATATGTACAAAACCAGAGTTTCAAGATTATGATGCAATCTGTTATGGCATTTCGCTCCAGATGACATTTTCCATATGTACAGAAGCAGAGTTTCAGGATGATGCAAGCTCCCTTGCAATTTCTCTCCAGCTGACATTTTCCAGATGTGCAGAAGCAGAGTTTCACGATGCTGATGCTGAAATCTGCCTTGCAATTTCTCTCCAGCTGACATTTTCCAGATGTGCAGAAGCAGAGTTTCAAGATTGTGATGCAATCTGCCTTGCAATTTCTCTCTAGCTGACATTTTCCAGATGTGGAGAAGCAGAGTTTCAAGATTATGATGCAATCTGCCTTGCAATTTCTCTCTAGCTGACATTTTCCAGATGTGGAGAAGCAGAGTTTCAAGATTGTGATGCAATCTGCCTTGCTATTTCTCTCCAGCTGACATTTTCCAGATGTGCAGATGCAGAGATTCAAGATTATGATGCAATCTGCCTTGCAATTTCTCTCTAGCTGACATTTTCCAGATGTGCAGAAGCAGAGTTTCAAGATTATGATGCAATCTGCCTGGCAATTTCTCTCTAGCTGACATTTTCCAGATGTGCAGAAGCAGAGTTTCAAGATTATGATGCAATCTGCCTTGCAATTTCTCTCCAGCTGACATTTTCCAGATGTGCAGAAGTAGAGTTTCACGATGATGATGCTGAAATCTGCCTTGCAATTTCTCTCCAGCTGACATTTTCCAGATGTGCAGAAGCAGAGTTTCACGATGATGATGATGCAATCTGCCTTGCAATTTCTCTCTAGCTGACATTTTCCAGATGTGGAGAAGCAGAGTTTCAGGGTCATTTTGAAATCTGCTATGGAATTTCGCTCCAGATGACATTTTCCAGATGTGCAGACGCAGAGTTTCAAGATTATGATGCAATCTGCCTTGCAATTTCTCTCTAGCTGACATTTTCCATATGTACAAAAGCAGAGTTTCAAGATTATGATGCAATCTGCTATGGAATTTCGCTCCAGATGACATTTTCGAGATGTACAGAAGCAGAGTTTCAGGATGATGCAATTTGCCTTGCAATTTCTCTCCAGCTGACATTTTCCAGATGTGCAGAAGCAGAGTTTCACGATGATGATGCTGAAATCTGCCTTGCAATTTCTCTCCAGCTGACATTTTCCAGATGTGCAGAAGCAGAGTTTCACGATGATGATGCTGAAATCTGCCTTGCAATTTATCTCCAGCTGACATTTTCCAGATGTGCAGAAGCAGAGTTTCACGATGATGATGATGCAATCTGCCTTGCAATTTCTCTCTAGCTGACATTTTCCAGATGTGGAGAAGCAGAGTTTCAAGATTATGATGCAATCTGCCTTGCAATTTCTCTCTAGCTGACATTTTCCAGATGTGGAGAAGCAGAGTTTCAAGATTATGATGCAATCTGCCTTGCAATTTCTCTCTAGCTGACATTTTCCAGATGTGGAGAAGCAGAGTTTCAAGATTATGATGCAATCTGCCTTGCAATTTCTCTCTAGCTGACATTTTCCAGATATGGAGAAGCAGAGTTTCAAGATTGTGATGCAATCTGCCTTGCAATTTCTCTCCAGCTGACATTTTCCAGATGTGCAGATGCAGAGATTCAAGATTATGATGCAATCTGCCTTGCAATTTCTCTCTAGCTGACATTTTCCAGATGTGCAGAAGCAGAGTTTCAAGATTATGATGCAATCTGCCTTGCAATTTCTCTCTAGCTGACATTTTCCAGATATACAGAAGCAGAGTTTCAAGATTATGATGCAATCTGCCTGGCAATTTCTCTCTAGCTGACATTTTTCCGATGGGGAGAAGCAGAGTTTCAAGATTATGATGCAATCTGCCTTGCAATTTCTCTCTAGCTGACATTTTCCAGATGTGGAGAAGCAGAGTTTCAGGGTCATTTTGAAATCTGCTATGGAATTTCGCTCCAGATGACATTTTCCAGATGTGCAGATGCAGAGTTTCAAGATTATAATGCAATCTGCCTTGCAATTTCTCTCTAGCTGACATTTTCCATATGTACAAAAGCAGAGTTTCAAGATTATGATGCAATCTGCTATGGAATTTCGCTCGAGATGACATTTTCGAGATGTACAGAAGCAGAGTTTCAGGATGATGCAATTTTCCTTGCAATTTCTCTCCAGCTGACATTTTCCAGATGTGCAGAAGCAGAGTTTCAAGATTGTGATGCAATCTGCCTTGCAATTTCTCTCCAGCTGACATTTTCCAGATGTGCAGATGCAGAGATTCAAGATTATGATGCAATCTGCCTTGCAATTTCTCTCTAGCTGACATTTTCCAGATGTGCAGAAGCAGAGTTTCAAGATTATGATGCAATCTGCCTTGCAATTTCTCTCTAGCTGACATTTTCCAGATGTGCAGAAGCAGAGTTTCAAGATTATGATGCAATCTGCCTTGCAATTTCTCTCCAGCTGACATTTTCCAGATGTGCAGAAGTAGAGTTTCACGATGATGATGCTGAAATCTGCCTTGCAATTTCTCTCCAGCTGACATTTTCCAGATGTGCAGAAGCAGAGTTTCACGATGATGATGATGCAATCTGCCTTGCAATTTCTCTCTAGCTGACATTTTCCAGATGTGGAGAAGCAGAGTTTCAGGGTCATTTTGAAATCTGCTATGGAATTTCGCTCCAGATGACATTTTCCAGATGTGCAGACGCAGAGTTTCAAGATTATGATGCAATCTGCCTTGCAATTTCTCTCTAGCTGACATTTTCCATATGTACAAAAGCAGAGTTTCAAGATTATGATGCAATCTGCTATGGAATTTCGCTCCAGATGACATTTTCGAGATGTACAGAAGCAGAGTTTCAGGATGATGATGCTGAAATCTGCCTTGCAATTTCTCTCCAGCAGACATTTTCCAGATGTGCAGAAGCAGAGTTTCACGATGATGATGCTGAAATCTGCCTTGCAATTTATCTCCAGCTGACATTTTCCAGATGTGCAGAAGCAGAGTTTCACGATGATGATGATGCAATCTGCCTTGCAATTTCTCTCCAGCTGACATTTTCCAGATGTGGAGAAGCAGAGTTTCAAGATTATCATGCAATCTGCCTTGCAATTTCTCTCTAGCTGACATTTTCCAGATGTGGAGAAGCAGAGTTTCAAGATTATGATGCAATCTGCCTTGCAATTTCTCTCTAGCTGACATTTTCCAGATGTGGAGAAGCAGAGTTTCAAGATTGTGATGCAATCTGCCTTGCAATTTCTCTCCAGCTGACATTTTCCAGATGTGCAGATGCAGAGATTCAAGATTATGATGCAATCTGCCTTGCAATTTCTCTCTAGCTGACATTTTCCAGATGTGCAGAAGCAGAGTTTCAAGATTATGATGCAATCTGCCTTGCAATTTCTCTCTAGCTGACATTTTCCAGATATACAGAAGCAGAGTTTCAAGATTATGATGCAATCTGCCTGGCAATTTCTCTCTAGCTGACATTTTTCAGATGTGGAGAAGCAGAGTTTCAAGATTATGATGCAATCTGCCTTGCAATTTCTCTCTAGCTGACATTTTCCAGATATGGAGAAGCAGAGTTTCAAGATTGTGATGCAATCTGCCTTGCAATTTCTCTCCAGCTGACATTTTCCAGATGTGCAGATGCAGAGATTCAAGATTATGATGCAATCTGCCTTGCAATTTCTCTCTAGCTGACATTTTCCAGATGTGGAGAAGCAGAGTTTCAAGATTGTGATGCAATCTGCCTTGCAATTTCTCTCCAGCTGACATTTTCCAGATGTGCAGATGCAGAGATTCAAGATTATGATGCAATCTGCCTTGCAATTTCTCTCTAGCTGACATTTTCCAGATGTGCAGAAGCAGAGTTTCAAGATTATGATGCAATCTGCCTTGCAATTTCTCTCTAGCTGACATTTTCCAGATGTGCAGAAGCAGAGTTTCAAGATTATGATGCAATCTGCCTTGCAATTTCTCTCCAGCTGACATTTTCCAGATGTGCAGAAGTAGAGTTTCACGATGATGATGCTGAAATCTGCCTTGCAATTTCTCTCCAGCTGACATTTTCCAGATGTGCAGAAGCAGAGTTTCACGATGATGATGATGCAATCTGCCTTGCAATTTCTCTCTAGCTGACATTTTCCAGATGTGGAGAAGCAGAGTTTCAGGGTCATTTTGAAATCTGCTATGGAATTTCGCTCCAGATGACATTTTCCAGATGTGCAGACGCAGAGTTTCAAGATTATGATGCAATCTGCCTTGCAATTTCTCTCTAGCTGACATTTTCCATATGTACAAAAGCAGAGTTTCAAGATTATGATGCAATCTGCTATGGAATTTCGCTCCAGATGACATTTTCGAGATGTACAGAAGCAGAGTTTCAGGATGATGCAATTTGCCTTGCAATTTCTCTCCAGCTGACATTTTCCAGATGTGCAGAAGCAGAGTTTCACGATGATGATGCTGAAATCTGCCTTGCAATTTCTCTCCAGCAGACATTTTCCAGATGTGCAGAAGCAGAGTTTCACGATGATGATGCTGAAATCTGCCTTGCAATTTATCTCCAGCTGACATTTTCCAGATGTGCAGAAGCAGAGTTTCACGATGATGATGATGCAATCTGCCTTGCAATTTCTCTCCAGCTGACATTTTCCAGATGTGGAGAAGCAGAGTTTCAAGATTATCATGCAATCTGCCTTGCAATTTCTCTCTAGCTGACATTTTCCAGATGTGGAGAAGCAGAGTTTCAAGATTATGATGCAATCTGCCTTGCAATTTCTCTCTAGCTGACATTTTCCAGATGTGGAGAAGCAGAGTTTCAAGATTGTGATGCAATCTGCCTTGCAATTTCTCTCCAGCTGACATTTTCCAGATGTGCAGATGCAGAGATTCAAGATTATGATGCAATCTGCCTTGCAATTTCTCTCTAGCTGACATTTTCCAGATGTGCAGAAGCAGAGTTTCAAGATTATGATGCAATCTGCCTTGCAATTTCTCTCTAGCTGACATTTTCCAGATATACAGAAGCAGAGTTTCAAGATTATGATGCAATCTGCCTGGCAATTTCTCTCTAGCTGACATTTTTCAGATGTGGAGAAGCAGAGTTTCAAGATTATGATGCAATCTGCCTTGCAATTTCTCTCTAGCTGACATTTTCCAGATATGGAGAAGCAGAGTTTCAAGATTGTGATGCAATCTGCCTTGCAATTTCTCTCCAGCTGACATTTTCCAGATGTGCAGATGCAGAGATTCAAGATTATGATGCAATCTGCCTTGCAATTTCTCTCTAGCTGACATTTTCCAGATGTGCAGAAGCAGAGTTTCAAGATTATGATGCAATCTGCCTTGCAATTTCTCTCTAGCTGACATTTTCCAGATATACAGAAGCAGAGTTTCAAGATTATGATGCAATCTGCCTGGCAATTTCTCTCTAGCTGACATTTTCCAGATGTGCAGAAGCAGAGTTTCACGATGATGATGCTGAAATCTGCCTTGCAATTTCTCTCCAGCTGACATTTTCCAGATGTGAAGAAGCAGAGTTTCACGATGATGATGATGCAATCTGCCTTGCAATTTCTCTCTAGCTGACATTT
Organism: Pantherophis vulpinus; assembly: GCA_037215915.1. NCBI lineage: Eukaryota > Metazoa > Chordata > Lepidosauria > Squamata > Colubridae > Pantherophis > Pantherophis vulpinus. The sequence continues at coordinate 920,085 of JAXLNS010000046.1, read as the reverse complement.
TCCAGATGTGGAGAAGCAGAGTTTCAGGGTCATTTTGAAATCTGCTATGGAATTTCGCTCCAGATGACAATTTCCAGATGTGCAGAAGCAGAGTTTCACGATGATGATGCTGAAATCTACATTGCAATTTCTCTCCAGCTGACATTTTCCAGATGTGCAGATGCAGAGATTCAAGATTATGATGCAATCTGCCTTGCAATTTCTCTCTAGCTGACATTTTCCAGATGTGCAGAAGCAGAGTTTCAAGATTATGATGCAATCTGCCTTGCAATTTCTCTCTAGCTGACATTTTCCAGATATGCAGAAGCAGAGTTTCAAGATTATGATGCAATCTGCCTGGCAATTTCTCTCTAGCTGACATTTTTCAGATGTGGAGAAGCAGAGTTTCAAGATTATGATGCAATCTGCCGTGCAATTTCTCTCTAGCTGACATTTTCCAGATGTGGAGAAGCAGAGTTTCAGGGTCATTTTGAAATCTGCTATGGAATTTCGCTCCAGATGACATTTTCCAGATGTGCAGAAGCAGAGTTTCAAGATTATGATGCAATCTGCCTTGCAATTTCTCTCTAGCTGACATTTTCCATATGTACAAAAGCAGAGTTTCAAGATTTTGATGCAATCTGCTATGGAATTTCGCTCCAGATGACATTTTCGAGATGTACAGAAGCAGAGTTTCAGGATGATGCAATTTGCCTTGCAATTTCTCTCCAGCTGACATTTTCCAGATGTGCAGAAGCAGAGTTTCACGATGATGATGCTGAAATCTGCCTTGCAATTTCTCTCCAGCTGACATTTTCCAGATGTGCAGAAGCAGAGTTTCAAGATTATGATGCAATCTGCCTTGCAATTTCTCTCTAGCTGACATTTTCCAGATGTGGAGAAGCAGAGTTTCAGGGTCATTTTGAAATCTGCTATGGAATTTCGCTTTAGGTGATATTTTCCTGATTTGCAGAAGCAGAGTTTCAAGATTACGATGCAATCTGCCTTGCAATTTCTCTCCAGCTGACATTTTCCAGATGTGCAGAAGCAGAGTTTCAAGATTATGATGCAATCTGCCTTGCAATTTCTCTCTAGCTGACATTTTCCAGATATGCAGAACCAGAGTTTCAAGATTATGATGCAATCTGCCTGGCAATTTCTCTCTAGCTGACATTTTTCAGATGTGGAGAAGCAGAGTTTCAAGATTATGATGCAATCTGCCTTGCAATTTCTCTCTAGCTGACATTTTCCAGATATGCAGAAGCAGAGTTTCAAGATTATGATGCAATCTGCCTGGCAATTTCTCTCTAGCTGACATTTTTCAGATGTGGAGAAGCAGAGTTTCAAGATTATGATGCAATCTGCTATGGAATTTCGCTCCAGATGACATTTTCCAGATGTACAGAAGCAGAGTTTCAGGATGATGCAATTTGCCTTGCAATTTCTCTCCAGCTGACATTTTCCAGATGTGCAGAAGCAGAGTTTCACGATGATGATGCTGAAATCTGCCTTGCAATTTCTCTCCAGCTGACATTTTCCAGATGTGCAGAAGCAGAGTTTCACGATGATGATGATGCAATCTGCCTTGCAATTTCTCTCTAGCTGACATTTTCCAGATGTGGAGAAGCAGAGTTTCAAGATTATGATGCAATCTGCCTTGCAATTTCTCTCTAGCTGACATTTTCCAGATGTGGAGAAGCAGAGTTTCAAGATTATGATGCAATCTGCCTTGCAATTTCTCTCTAGCTGACATTTTCCAGATGTGGAGAAGCAGAGTTTCAAGATTGTGATGCAATCTGCCTTGCAATTTCTCTCCAGCTGACATTTTCCAGATGTGCAGATGCAGAGATTCAAGATTATGATGCAATCTGCCTTGCAATTTCTCTCTAGCTGACATTTTCCAGATGTGCAGAAGCAGAGTTTCACGATGATGATGCTGAAATCTGCCTTGCAATTTCTCTCCAGCTGACATTTTCCAGATGTGCAGAAGCAGAGTTTCACGATGATGATGATGCAATCTGCCTTGCAATTTCTCTCTAGCTGACATTTTCCAGATGTGGAGAAGCAGAGTTTCAGGGTCATTTTGAAATCTGCTATGGAATTTCGCTCCAGATGACATTTTCCAGATGTGCAGAAGCAGAGTTTCACAATTATGATGCAATCTGCCTTGCAATTTCTCTCTAGCTGACATTTTCATGATGTTGAGAAGCAGAGTTTCAGGATGATGCTGAAATCTGCTTTGTAATTTCTCTCCAGCTAACATTGTCCAGATGTGGAGAAGCCGAGTTTCAAGATTATGATGCAATCTGCCTGGCAATTTCTCTCTAGCTGACATTTTCCAGATGTGCAGATGCAGAGATTCAAGATTATGATGCAATCTGCCTTGCAATTTCTCTCTAGCTGACATTTTCCAGATGTGCAGAAGCAGAGTTTCAAGATTATGATGCAATCTGCCTTGCAATTTCTCTCTAGCTGACATTTTCCAGATATGCAGAAGCAGAGTTTCAAGATTATGATGCAATCTGCCTGGCAATTTCTCTCTAGCTGACATTTTTCAGATGTGGAGAAGCAGAGTTTCAAGATTATGATGCAATCTGCCGTGCAATTTCTCTCTAGCTGACATTTTCCAGATGTGGAGAAGCAGAGTTTCAGGGTCATTTTGAAATCTGCTATGGAATTTCGCTCCAGATGACATTTTCCAGATGTGCAGAAGCAGAGTTTCAAGATTATGATGCAATCTGCCTTGCAATTTCTCTCTAGCTGACATTTTCCATATGTACAAAAGCAGAGTTTCAAGATTTTGATGCAATCAGCTATGGAATTTCGCTCCAGATGACATTTTCGAGATGTACAGAAGCAGAGTTTCAGGATGATGCAATTTGCCTTGCAATTTCTCTCCAGCTGACATTTTCCAGATGTGCAGAAGCAGAGTTTCACGATGATGATGCTGAAATCTGCCTTGCAATTTCTCTCCAGCTGACATTTTCCAGATGTGCAGAAGCAGAGTTTCACGATGATGATGCTGAAATCTGCCTTGCAATTTCTCTCTAGCTGACATTTTCCAGATGTGCAGAAGCAGAGTTTCACGATGATGATGATGCAATCTGCCTTGCAATTTCTCTCTAGCTGACATTTTCCAGATGTGCAGAAGCAGAGTTTCAAGATTATGATGCAATCTGCCTGGCAATTTCTCTCTAGCTGACATTTTTCAGATGTGGAGAAGCAGAGTTTCAAGATTATGATGCAATCTGCCTTGCAATTTCTCTCTAGCTGACATTTTCCAGATATGCAGAAGCAGAGTTTCAAGATTATGATGCAATCTGCCTGGCAATTTCTCTCTAGCTGACATTTTTCAGATGTGGAGAAGCAGAGTTTCAAGATTATGATGCAATCTGCCTTGCAATTTCTCTCTAGCTGACATTTTCCAGATATGCAGAAGTAGAGTTTCAAGATTATGATGCAATCTGCCTTGCAATTTCTCTCTAGCTGACATTTTCCAGATGTGGAGAAGCAGAGTTTCAGGGTCATTTTGAAAACTGCTATGGAATTTCTCTCCAGCTGACATTTTCCAGATGTGCAGACGCAGAGTTTCAAGATTGTGATGCAATCTGCCTTGCAATTTCTCTCTAGCTTAAAATTTTCCAGATGTGCAGAAGCAGAGTTTCACGATGATGATGCTGAAATCTGCCTTGCAATTTCTCTCTAGCTGACATTTTCCAGATGTGCAGAAGCAGAGTTTCAAGATTATGATGCAATCTGCCTTGCAATTTCTCTCTAGCTGACATTTTCCAGATGTGCAGAAGCAGAGTTTCACGATGATGATGCTGAAATCTGCCTTTCAATTTCGCTTTAGGTGATATTTTCCTGATGTGCAGAAGCAGAGTTTCAATATTACGTTGCAATCTGCCTTGCAATTTCTCTCTAGCTGACATTTTCCAGATGTGCAGAAGCAGAGTTTCAAGATTATGATGCAATCTGCCTTGCAATTTCTCTCCAGCTGACATTTTCCAGATGTGCAGAAGCAGAGTTTCACGATGATGATGCTGAAATCTGCCTTGCAATTTCTCTCTAGCTGACATTTTCCAGATGTGCAGAAGCAGAGTTTCAAGATTATGATGCAATCTGCCTTGCAATTTCTCTCTAGCTGACATTTTCCAGATGTGGAGAAGCAGAGTTTCAGGGTCATTTTGAAATCTGCTATGGAATTTTGCTCCAGATGACATTTTCCAGATGTGCAGACGCAGAGTTTCAAGATTATGTTGCAATCTGCCTTGCAATTTCTCTCTAGCTGACATTTTCCATATGTACAAAAGCAGAGTTTCAAGATTATGATGCAATCTGCTGTGGAATTTCGCTCCAGATGACATTTTCCATATGTACAGAAGCAGAGTTTCAGGATTATGCAATCTGCCTTGCAATTTCTCTCCAGCTGACATTTTCCAGATGTGCAGAAGCAGAGTTTCACGATGTTGATGCTGAAATCTGCCTTGCAATTTCTCTCCAGCTGACATTTTCCAGATGTCCAGAAGCAGAGTTTCAAGATTATGATGCAATCTGCCTGGCAATTTCTCTCTAGCTGACATTTTCCAGATGTGGAGAAGCAGAGTTTCAGGGTCATTTTGAAATCTGCTATGGAATTTCGCTCCAGATGACATTTTCCAGATGTGCAGAAGCTGAGTTTCAAGATTACGATGCAATCTGCCTTGCAATTTCTCTCCAGCTGACATTTTCCAGATGTGCAGAAGCAGAGTTTCACGATGATGATGCTGAAATCTGCCTTGCAATTTCTCTCCAGGTGACATTTTACAAATGTGCAGAAGCAGAGTTTCAAGATTATGATGCAATCTGCCTTGCAATTTCTCTCTAGCTGACATTTTCCAGATGTTGAGAAGCAGAGTTTCAGGATGATGCTGAAATCTGCTTTGTAATTTCTCTCCAGCTAACATTGTCCAGATGTGGAGAAGGCGAGTTTCAGGATGATGCTCAAAGTTTCCATGGAATGTCTCTCTTCCTGACATTTTCCATATGGACAAAAGCAGAGTTTCACGATGATGCTGAAATCTGCCTTTCAATTTCGCTTTAGGTGATATTTTCCTGATGTGCAGAAGCAGAGTTTCAATATTACGTTGCAATCTGCCTTGCAATTTCTCTCTAGCTGACATTTTCCAGATGTGCAGAAGCAGAGTTTCAAGATTATGATGCAATCTGCCTTGCAATTTCTCTCCAGCTGACATTTTCCAGATGTGCAGAAGCAGAGTTTCACGATGATGATGCTGAAATCTGCCTTGCAATTTCTCTCCAGCTGACATTTTACAGATGTGCAGAAGCAGAGTTCCAGGATTACGCTGAAATCTGCCTTGCAATTTCTCTCTAGCTGACATTTTCCAGATGTGGAGAATCAGAGTTTCAAGATTGTGATGCAATCTGCCTTGCAATTTCTCTCTAGCTGACATTTTCCAGATGTGGAGAAGCAGAGTTTCAAGATTATGATGCAATCTGCCTTGCAATTTCTCTCTAGCTGACATTTTCCAGATGTGCAGAAGCAGAGTTTCAAGATTATGATGCAATCTGCCTTGCAATTTCTCTCCAGCTGACATTTTCCAGATGTGCAGAAGCAGAGTTTCACGATGATGATGCTGAAATCTGCCTTGCAATTTCTCTCCAGCTGACATTTTCCAGATGTGCAGAAGCAGAGTTTCAAGATTATGATGCAATCTGCCTTGCAATTTCTCTCCAGCTGACATTTTCCAGATGTGCAGAAGCAGAGTTCCAAGATTATGATGCAATCTGCCTTGCAATTTCTCTCTAGCTGACATTTTCCATATGTACAAAAGCAGAGTTTCAAGATTATGATGCAATCTCTTATGGAATTTCGCTCCAGATGACATTTTCGAGATGTACAGAAGCAGAGTTTCAGGATGATGCAATTTGCCTTGCAATTTCTCTCCAGCTGACATTTTCCAGATGTGCAGAAGCAGAGATTCACGATGATGATGCTGAAATCTGCCTTGCAATTTCTCTCCAGCTGACATTTTCCAGATGTGCAGAAGCAGAGTTTCAAGATTATGATGCAATCTGCCTTGCAATTTCTCTCTAGCTGACATTTTCCAGATGTTGAGAAGCAGAGTTTCAGGATGATGCTGAAATCTGCTTTGTAATTTCTCTCCAGCTAACATTGTCCAGATGTGGAGAAGGCGAGTTTCAGGATGATGCTCAAAGTTTCCATGGAATGTCTCTCTTCCTGACATTTTCCATATGGACAAAAGCAGAGTTTCACGATGATGCTGAAATCTGCCTTTCAATTTCGCTTTAGGTGATATTTTCCTGATGTGCAGAAGCAGAGTTTCAATATTACGTTGCAATCTGCCTTGCAATTTCTCTCTAGCTGACATTTTCCAGATGTGCAGAAGCAGAGTTTCAAGATTATGATGCAATCTGCCTTGCAATTTCTCTCCAGCTGACATTTTCCAGATGTGCAGAAGCAGAGTTTCACGATGATGATGCTGAAATCTGCCTTGCAATTTCTCTCCAGCTGACATTTTACAGATGTGCAGAAGCAGAGTTCCAGGATTACGCTGAAATCTGCCTTGCAATTTCTCTCTAGCTGACATTTTCCAGATGTGGAGAATCAGAGTTTCAAGATTGTGATGCAATCTGCCTTGCAATTTCTGTCTAGCTGACATTTTCCAGATGTGGAGAAGCAGAGTTTCAAGATTATGATGCAATCTGCCTTGCAATTTCTCTCTAGCTGACATTTTCCAGATGTGCAGAAGCAGAGTTTCAAGATTATGATGCAATCTGCCTTGCAATTTCTCTCCAGCTGACATTTTCCAGATGTGCAGAAGCAGAGTTTCACGATGATGATGCTGAAATCTGCCTTGCAATTTCTCTCCAGCTGACATTTTACAGATGTGCAGAAGCAGAGTTCCAGGATTACGCTGAAATCTGCCTTGCAATTTCTCTCTAGCTGACATTTTCCAGATGTGGAGAATCAGAGTTTCAAGATTGTGATGCAATCTGCCTTGCAATTTCTGTCTAGCTGACATTTTCCAGATGTGGAGAAGCAGAGTTTCAAGATTATGATGCAATCTGCCTTGCAATTTCTCTCTAGCTGACATTTTCCAGATGTGCAGAAGCAGAGTTTCAAGATTATGATGCAATCTGCCTTGCAATTTCTCTCCAGGTGACATTTTCCAGATGTGCAGAAGCAGAGTTTCACGATGATGATGCTGAAATCTGCCTTGCAATTTCTCTCCAGCTGACATTTTCCAGATGTGCAGAAGCAGAGTTCCAGGATTACGCTGAAATCTGCCTTGCAATTTCTCTCTAGCTGACATTTTCCAGATGTGCAGAAGCAGAGTTTCAAGATTATGATGCAATCTGCCTTGCAATTTCTCTCTAGCTGACATTTTCCAGATGTTGAGAAGCAGAGTTTCAGGATGATGCTGAAATCTGCTTTGTAATTTCTCTCCAGCTAACATTGTCCAGATGTGGAGAAGCCGAGTTTCAGGATGATGCTGAAAGTTTCCATGGAATGTCTCTCTTCCTGACATTTTCCATATGGACAAAAGCAGAGTTTCACAATGATGATGCTGAAATCTGCCTTGCAATTTCTCTCCAGCTGACATTTTCTAGATGTGCAGAAGCAGAGTTTCACGATGATGATGCTGAAATCTGCCTTGCAATTTCTCTCCAGCAGACATTTTCCAGATGTGCAGAAGCAGACTTTCACGATGATGATGATGCAATCTGCCTTGCAATTTCTCTCTATATTTTAACATTTTCCAGATGTGCAGAAGCAGAGTTTCAAGATTATGATGCAATCTGCCTTGCAATTTCTCTCCAGCTGACATTTTCCAGATGTGCAGAAGCAGAGTTCCAAGATTATGATGCAATCTGCCTTGCAATTTCTCTCTAGCTGACATTTTCCATATGTACAAAAGCAGAGTTTCAAGATTATGATGCAATCTCTTATGGAATTTCGCTCCAGATGACATTTTCGAGATGTACAGAAGCAGAGTTTCAGGATGATGCAATTTGCCTTGCAATTTCTCTCCAGCTGACATTTTCCAGATGTGCAGAAGCAGAGTTTCACGATGATGATGCTGAAATCTGCCTTGCAATTTCTCTCCAGCTGACATTTTCCAGATGTGCAGAAGCAGAGTTTCAAGATTGTGATGCAATCTGCCTTGCAATTTCTCTCTAGCTGACATTTTCCAGATCTGGAGAAGCAGAGTTTCAAGATTATGATGCAATCTGCCTTGCAATTTCTCTCTAGCTGACATTTTCCAGATGTGGAGAAGCAGAGTTTCAGGGTCATTTTGAAATCTGCTATGGAATTTCGCTCCAGATGACATTTTCCATATGTACAAAAGCAGAGTTTCAGGGTCATTTTGAAATCTGCTATGGAATTTCGCTCCAGATGACATTTTCCAGATGTGCAGACGCAGAGTTTCAAGATTATGTTGCAATCTGCCTTGCAATTTCTCTCTAGCTGACATTTTCCATATGTACAAAAGCAGAGTTTCAAGATTATGATGCAATCTGCTATGGAATTTCGCTCCAGATGACATTTTCGAGATGTACAGAAGCAGAGTTTCACGATGATGCAATTTGCCTTGCAATTTCTCTCCAGCTGACATTTTCCAGATGTGCAAAAGCAGAGTTTCACAATGATGATGCTGAAATCTGCCTTGCAATTTCTCTCCAGCTGACATTTTACAGATGTGCAGAAGCAGAGTTTCAAGATTACGATGCAATCTGCCTTGCAATTTCTCTCTAGCTGACATTTTCCAGATGTGCAGACGCAGAGTTTCAAGATTATGATGCAATCTGCTGTGGAATTTCGCTCCAGATGACATTTTCCATATGTACAGAAGCAGAGTTTCAGGATAATGCAATCTGCCTTGCAATTTCTCTCCAGCTGACATTTTCCAGATGTGCAGAAGCAGAGTTTCACGATGTTGATGCTGAAATCTGCCTTGCAATTTCTCTCCAGCTGACATTTTCCAGATGTGGAGAAGCAGAGTTTCAGGGTCATTTTGAAATCTGCTATGGAATTTCGCTCCAGATGACATTTTCCAGATGTGCAGAAGCTGAGTTTCAAGATTACGATGCAATCTGCCTTGCAATTTCTCTCCAGCTGACATTTTCCAGATGTGCAGAAGCAGAGTTTCACGATGATGATGCTGAAATCTGCCTTGCAATTTCTCTCCAGCTGACATTTTACAAATGTGCAGAAGCAGAGTTCCAGGATTACGCTGAAATCTGCCTTGCAATTTCTCTCTAGCTGACATTTTCCAGATGTGCAGAAGCAGAGTTTCAAGATTATGATGCAATCTGCCTTGCAATTTCTCTCTAGCTGACATTTTCCAGATGTTGAGAAGCAGAGTTTCAGGATGATGCTGAAATCTGCTTTGTAATTTCTCTCCAGCTAACATTGTCCAGATGTGGAGAAGCCGAGTTTCAGGATGATGCTGAAAGTTTCCATGGAATGTCTCTCTTCCTGACATTTTCCATATGGACAAAAGCAGAGTTTCACGATGATGCTGAAATCTGCCTTTCAATTTCGCTTTAGGTGATATTTTCCTGATGTGCAGAAGCAGAGTTTCAATATTACGTTGCAATCTGCCTTGCAATTTCTCTCTAGCTGACATTTTCCAGATGTGCAGAAGCAGAGTTTCAAGATTATGATGCAATCTGCCTTGCAATTTCTCTCCAGCTGACATTTTCCAGATGTGCAGAAGCAGAGTTTCACGATGATGATGCTGAAATCTGCCTTGCAATTTCTCTCCAGCTGACATTTTACAGATGTGCAGAAGCAGAGTTCCAGGATTACGCTGAAATCTGCCTTGCAATTTCTCTCTAGCTGACATTTTCCAGATGTGCAGAAGCAGAGTTTCAAGATTATGATGCAATCTGCCTTGCAATTTCTCTCTAGCTGACATTTTCCAGATGTTGAGAAGCAGAGTTTCAGCATGATGCCGAAATCTGCTTTGTAATTTCTCTCCAGCTAACATTGTCCAGATGTGGAGAAGCCGAGTTTCAGGATGATGCTGAAAGTTTCCATGGAATGTCTCTCTTCCTGACATTTTCCATATGTACAAAAGCAGAGTTTCACGATGATGGCGAAATCTGCCTTTCAATTTCACTTTAGGTGATATTTTCCTGATGTGCAGAAGCAGAGTTTCAAGATTACGATGCAATCTGCCTTGCAATTTCTCTCTAGCTGACATTTTCCAGATGTGCAGAAGCAGAGATTCAAGATTATGATGCAATCTGCCTTGCAATTTCTCTCTAGCTGACATTTTCCAGATGTGGAGAAGCAGAGTTTCAGGGTCATTTTAAAATCTGCTATGGAATTTCGCTCCAGATGACATTTTCCAGATGTACAGATGCAGAGATTCAAGATTATGATGCAATCTGCCTTGCAATTTCTCTCTAGCTGACATTTTCCAGATGTGCAGAAGCAGAGTTTCAAGATTATGATGCAATCTGCCTTGCAATTTCTCTCTAGCTGACGTTTTCCAGATGTGGAGAAGCAAAGTTTCAGGGTCATTTTGAAATCTGCTATGGAATTTCGCTCCAGATGACATTTTCCAGATGTGCAGACGCAGAGTTTCAAGATTATGATGCAATCTGCCTTGCAATTTCTCTCTAGCTGACATTTTCCATAAGTACAAACGCAGAGTTTCACGATGATGATGCTGAAATCTACATTGCAATTTCTCTCCAGCTGACATTTTCCAGATGTACAGATGCAGAGATTCAAGATTATGATGCAATCTGCCTTGCAATTTCTCTCTAGCTGACATTTTCCAGATGTGCAGAAGCAGAGTTTCAAGATTATGATGCAATCTGCCTTGCAATTTCTCTCTAGCTGACGTTTTCCAGATGTGGAGAAGCAAAGTTTCAGGGTCATTTTGAAATCTGCTATGGAATTTCGCTCCAGATGACATTTTCCAGATGTGCAGACGCAGAGTTTCAAGATTATGATGCAATCTGCCTTGCAATTTCTCTCTAGCTGACATTTTCCATATGTACAAACGCAGAGTTTCACGATGATGATGCTGAAATCTGCCTTGCAATTTCTCTCCAGCTGACATTTTCCAGATGTGCAGAAGCAGAGTTTCAAGATTATGATGCAATCTGCCTTGCAATTTCTCGCTAGCTGACATTTTCCAGATGTGCAGAAGCAGAGTTTCACGATGATGATGCTGAAATCTGCCTTGCAATTTCTCTCCAGCTGACATTTTCCAGATGTGCAGAAGCAGAGTTTCACGATGATGATGCTGAAATCTGCCTTGCAATTTCTCTCCAGCTGACATTTTCCAGATGTGCAGAAGCAGAGTTTCACGATGATGATGCTGAAATCTGCCTTGCAATTTCTCTCCAGCTGACATTTTCCAGATGTGCAGAAGCAGAGTTTCACGATGATGATGATGCAATCTGCCTTGCAATTTCTCTCTAGCTGACATTTTCCAGATGTGGAGAATCAGAGTTTCAAGATTGTGATGCAATCTGCCTTGCAATTTCTCTCTAGCTGACATTTTCCAGATGTGGAGAAGCAGAGTTTCAAGATTATGATGCAATCTGCCTTGCAATTTCTCTCTATATTTTAACATTTTCTAGATGTGCAGAAGCAGAGTTTCAAGATTATGATGCAATCTGCCTTGCAATTTCTCTCCAGCTGACATTTTCCAGATGTGCAGAAGCAGAGTTCCAAGATTGTGATGCAATCTGCCTTGCAATTTCTCTCTAGCTGACATTTTCCAGATGTGGAGAAGCAGAGTTTTAGGGTCATTTTGAAATCTGCTATGGAATTTCGCTCCAGATGACATTTTCCAGATGTGCAGACGCAGAGTTTCAAGATTATGATGCAATCTCCCTTGCAATTTCTCTCTAGCTGACATTTTCCATATGTACAAAAGCAGAGTTTCAAGATTATGATGCAATCTGCTATGGAATTTCGCTCCAGATGACATTTTCGAGATGTACAGAAGCAGAGTTTCAGGATGATGCAATTTGCCTTGCAATTTCTCTCCAGCTGACATTTTCCAGATGTGCAGAAGCAGAGTTCCAGGATTACGCTGAAATCTGCCTTGCAATTTCTCTCTAGCTGACATTTTCCAGATGTGCAAAAGCAGAGTTTCAAGATTATGATGCAATCTGCCTTGCAATTTCTCGCTAGCTGACATTTTCCAGATGTGCAGAAGCAGAGTTTCACGATGATGATGCTGAAATCTGCCTTGCAATTTCTCTCCAGCTGACATTTTCCAGATGTGCAGAAGCAGAGTTTCACGATGATGATGCTGAAATCTGCCTTGCAATTTCTCTCCAGCTGACATTTTCCAGATGTGCAGAAGCAGAGTTTCACGATGATGATGCTGAAATCTGCCTTGCAATTTCTCTCCAGCTGACATTTTCCAGATGTGCAGAAGCAGAGTTTCACGATGATGATGATGCAATCTGCCTTGCAATTTCTCTCCAGCTGACATTTTCCAGATGTGCAGAAGCAGAGTTCCAAGATTATGATGCAATCTGCCTTGCAATTTCTCTCCAGCTGACATTTTCCAGATGTGGAGAAGCAGAGTTTCAAGATTATGATGCAATCTGCCTTGCAATTTCTCTCTATATTTTAACATTTTCCAGATGTGCAGAAGCAGAGTTTCAAGATTATGATGCAATCTGCCTTGCAATTTCTCTCCAGCTGACATTTTCCAGATGTGCAGAAGCAGAGTTCCAAGATTATGATGCAATCTGCCTTGCAATTTCTCTCCAGCTGACATTTTCCAGATGTGCAGAAGCAGAGTTTCACGATGATGATGCTGAAATCTGCCTTGCAATTTCTCTCCAGCTGACATTTTCCAGATGTGCAGAAGCAGAGTTTCAAGATTATGATGCAATCTGCCTTGCAATTTCTCGCTAGCTGACATTTTCCAGATGTGCAGAAGCAGAGTTTCACGATGATGATGCTGAAATCTGCCTTGCAATTTCTCTCCAGCTGACATTTTCCAGATGTGCAGAAGCAGAGTTTCACGATGATGATGATGCAATCTGCCTTGCAATTTCTCTCTAGCTGACATTTTCCAGATGTGGAGAATCAGAGTTTCAAGATTGTGATGCAATCTGCCTTGCAATTTCTCTCCAGCTGACATTTTCCAGATGTGCAGAAGCAGAGTTTCACGATGATGATGCTGAAATCTGCCTTGCAATTTCTCTCCAGCTGACATTTTCCAGATGTGCAGAAGCAGAGTTTCACGATGATGATGCTGAAATCTGCCTTGCAATTTCTCTCCAGCTGACATTTTCCAGATGTGCAGAAGCAGAGTTTCACGATGATGATGCTGAAATCTGCCTTGCAATTTCTCTCCAGCTGACATTTTCCAGATGTGCAGAAGCAGAGTTTCACGATGATGATGATGCAATCTGCCTTGCAATTTCTCTCTAGCTGACATTTTCCAGATGTGGAGAATCAGAGTTTCAAGATTGTGATGCAATCTGCCTTGCAATTTCTCTCTAGCTGACATTTTCCAGATGTGGAGAAGCAGAGTTTCAAGATTATGATGCAATCTGCCTTGCAATTTCTCTCTATATTTTAACATTTTCCAGATGTGCAGAAGCAGAGTTTCAAGATTATGATGCAATCTGCCTTGCAATTTCTCTCCAGCTGACATTTTCCAGATGTGCAGAAGCAGAGTTTCACGATGATGATGCTGAAATCTGCCTTGCAATTTCTCTCCAGCTGACATTTTCCAGATGTGCAGAAGCAGAGTTTCAAGATTGTGATGCAATCTGCCTTGCAATTTCTCTCTAGCTGACATTTTCCAGATGTGGAGAAGCAGAGTTTCAAGATTATGATGCAATCTGCCTTGCAATTTCTCTCTATATTTTAACATTTTCCAGATGTGCAGAAGCAGAGTTTCAAGATTATGATGCAATCTGCCTTGCAATTTCTCTCCAGCTGACATTTTCCAGATGTGCAGAAGCAGAGTTCCAAGATTATGATGCAATCTGCCTTGCAATTTCTCTCTAGCTGACATTTTCCATATGTACAAAAGCAGAGTTGCAAGATTATGATGCAATCTCTTATGGAATTTCGCTCCAGATGACATTTTCGAGATGTACAGAAGCAGAGTTTCAGGATGATGCAATTTGCCTTGCAATTTCTCTCCAGCTGACATTTTCCAGATGTGCAGAAGCAGAGTTTCACGATGATGATGCTGAAATCTGCCTTGCAATTTCTCTCCAGCTGATATTTTCCAGATGTGCAGAAGCAGAGTTTCACGATGATGATGCTGAAATCTGCCTTGCAATTTCTCTCCAGCTGACATTTTCCAGATGTGCAGAAGCAGAGTTTCAAGATTGTGATGCAATCTGCCTTGCAATTTCTCTCTAGCTGACATTTTCCAGATGTGCAGAAGCAGAGTTTCAAGATTATGATGCAATCTGCCTTGCAATTTCTCTCCAGCTGACATTTTCCAGATGTGCAGAAGCAGAGTTTCACGATGATGATGCTGAAATCTGCCTTGCAATTTCTCTCCAGCTGACATTTTCCAGATGTGCAGAAGCAGAGTTTCACGATGATGATGATGCAATCTGCCTTGCAATTTCTCTCTAGCTGATATTTTCCAGATGTGCAGAAGCAGAGTTTCACGATGATGATGATGCAATCTGCCTTGCAATTTCTCTCCAGATGACATTTTCCAGATGTGCAGAAGCAGAGTTTCAAGATTATGTTGCAATCTGCCTTGCAATTTCTCTCTAGCTGACATTTTCCATATGTACAAAAGCAGAGTTTCAAGATTATGATGCAATCTGCTATGGAATTTCTCTCTAGCTGACATTTTCCAGATGTGGAGAAGCAGAGTTTCAAGATTATGATGCAATCTGCCTTGCAATTTCTCTCTATATTTTAACATTTTCCAGATGTGCAGAAGCAGAGTTTCAAGATTATGATGCAATCTGCCTTGCAATTTCTCTCCAGCTGACATTTTCCAGATGTGCAGAAGCAGAGTTTCACGATGATGATGCTGAAATCTGCCTTGCAATTTCTCTCCAGCTGACATTTTCCAGATGTGCAGAAGCAGAGTTTCAAGATTGTGATGCAATCTGCCTTGCAATTTCTCTCTAGCTGACATTTTCCAGATGTGGAGAAGCAGAGTTTCAAGATTATGATGCAATCTGCCTTGCAATTTCTCTCTATATTTTAACATTTTCCAGATGTGCAGAAGCAGAGTTTCAAGATTATGATGCAATCTGCCTTGCAATTTCTCTCCAGCTGACATTTTCCAGATGTGCAGAAGCAGAGTTCCAAGATTATGATGCAATCTGCCTTGCAATTTCTCTCTAGCTGACATTTTTCAGATGTGGAGAAGCAAAGTTTCAAGATTATGTTGCAATCTGCCTTGCAATTTCTCTCTAGCTGACATTTTCCATATGTACAAAAGCAGAGTTTCAAGATTATGATGCAATCTGCTATGGAATTTCGCTCCAGATGACATTTTCGAGATGTACAGAAGCAGAGTTTCACGATGATGCAATTTGCCTTGCAATTTCTCTCCAGCTGACATTTTCCAGATGTGCAAAAGCAGAGTTTCACAATGATGATGCTGAAATCTGCCTTGCAATTTCTCTCCAGCTGACATTTTACAGATGTGCAGAAGCAGAGTTTCAAGATTACGATGCAATCTGCCTTGCAATTTCTCTCTAGCTGACATTTTCCAGATGTGCAGACGCAGAGTTTCAAGATTATGATGCAATCTGCTGTGGAATTTCGCTCCAGATGACATTTTCCATATGTACAGAAGCAGAGTTTCAGGATAATGCAATCTGCCTTGCAATTTCTCTCCAGCTGACATTTTCCAGATGTGCAGAAGCAGAGTTTCACGATGTTGATGCTGAAATCTGCCTTGCAATTTCTCTCTAGCTGACATTTTCCAGATGTGGAGAAGCAGAGTTTCAGGGTCATTTTGAAATCTGCTATGGAATTTCGCTCCAGATGACATTTTCCAGATGTGCAGAAGCTGAGTTTCAAGATTACGATGCAATCTGCCTTGCAATTTCTCTCCAGCTGACATTTTCCAGATGTGCAGAAGCAGAGTTTCACGATGATGATGCTGAAATCTGCCTTGCAATTTCTCTCCAGCTGACATTTTACAAATGTGCAGAAGCAGAGTTCCAGGATTACGCTGAAATCTGCCTTGCAATTTCTCTCTAGCTGACATTTTCCAGATGTGCAGAAGCAGAGTTTCAAGATTATGATGCAATCTGCCTTGCAATTTCTCTCTAGCTGACATTTTCCAGATGTTGAGAAGCAGAGTTTCAGGATGATGCTGAAATCTGCTTTGTAATTTCTCTCCAGCTAACATTGTCCAGATGTGGAGAAGCCGAGTTTCAGGATGATGCTGAAAGTTTCCATGGAATGTCTCTCTTCCTGACATTTTCCATATGGACAAAAGCAGAGTTTCACGATGATGCTGAAATCTGCCTTTCAATTTCGCTTTAGGTGATATTTTCC
Organism: Pantherophis vulpinus; assembly: GCA_037215915.1. Classification (NCBI taxonomy): domain Eukaryota; kingdom Metazoa; phylum Chordata; class Lepidosauria; order Squamata; family Colubridae; genus Pantherophis; species Pantherophis vulpinus. The sequence goes on along the minus strand of JAXLNS010000046.1, from coordinate 903,587 downwards.
TGATGTGCAGAAGCAGAGTTTCAATATTACGTTGCAATCTGCCTTGCAATTTCTCTCTAGCTGACATTTTCCAGATGTGCAGAAGCAGAGTTTCAAGATTATGATGCAATCTGCCTTGCAATTTCTCTCCAGCTGACATTTTCCAGATGTGCAGAAGCAGAGTTTCACGATGATGATGCTGAAATCTGCCTTGCAATTTCTCTCCAGCTGACATTTTACAGATGTGCAGAAGCAGAGTTCCAGGATTACGCTGAAATCTGCCTTGCAATTTCTCTCTAGCTGACATTTTCCAGATGTGCAGAAGCAGAGTTTCAAGATTATGATGCAATCTGCCTTGCAATTTCTCTCTATATTTTAACATTTTCCAGATGTGCAGAAGCAGAGTTTCAAGATTATGATGCAATCTGCCTTGCAATTTCTCTCTAGCTGACATTTTCCATATGTACAAAAGCAGAGTTTCAAGATTATGATGCAATCTCTTATGGAATTTCGCTCCAGATGACATTTTCGAGATGTACAGAAGCAGAGTTTCAGGATGATGCAATTTGCCTTGCAATTTCTCTCCAGCTGACATTTTCCAGATGTGCAGAAGCAGAGATTCACGATGATGATGCTGAAATCTGCCTTGCAATTTCTCTCCAGCTGACATTTTCCAGATGTGCAGAAGCAGAGTTTCAAGATTGTGATGCAATCTGCCTTGCAATTTCTCTCTAGCTGACATTTTCCAGATCTGGAGACGCAGAGTTTCAAGATTATGATGCTGAAATCTGCCTTGCAATTTCTCTCCAGCTGACATTTTACAAATGTGCAGAAGCAGAGTTTCAGGGTCATTTTAAAATCTGCTATGGAATTTCGCTCCAGATGACATTTTCCAGATGTGCAGAAGCAGAGTTTCAAGATTACGATGCAATCTGCCTTGCAATTTCTCTCCAGCTGACATTTTCCAGATGTGCAGAAGCAGAGTTTCACGATGATGATGCTGAAATCTCCCTTGCAATTTCTCTCCAGCTGACATTTTACAAATGTGCAGAAGCAGAGTTCCAGGATTACGCTGAAATCTGCCTTGCAATTTCTCTCTAGCTGACATTTTCCAGATGTGCAGAAGCAGAGTTTCAAGATTATGATGCAATCTGCCTTGCAATTTCTCTCTAGCTGACATTTTCCAGATGTTGAGAAGCAGAGTTTCAGGATGATGCTGAAATCTGCTTTGTAATTTCTCTCCAGCTAACATTGTCCAGATGTGGAGAAGCCGAGTTTCAGGATGATGCTGAAAGTTTCCATGGAATGTCTCTCTTCCTGACATTTTCCATATGGACAAAAGCAGAGTTTCACGATGATGATGCTGAAATCGGCCTTGCAATTTCTCTCCAGCTGACATTTTCCAGATGTGCAGAAGCAGAGTTTCAAGATTATGATGCAATCTGCCTTGCAATTTCTCGCTAGCTGACATTTTCCAGATGTGCAGAAGCAGAGTTTCACGATGATGATGCTGAAATCTGCCTTGCAATTTCTCTCCAGCTGACATTTTACAGATGTGCAGAAGCAGAGTTCCAGGATTCCGCTGAAATCTGCCTTGCAATTTCTCTCTAGCTGACATTTTCCAGATGTGCAGAAGCAGAGTTTCAAGATTATGATGCAATCTGCCTTGCAATTTCTCTCTAGCTGACATTTTCCAGATGTTGAGAAGCAGAGTTTCAGCATGATGCCGAAATCTGCTTTGTAATTTCTCTCCAGCTAACATTGTCCAGATGTGGAGAAGCCGAGTTTCAGGATGATGCTGAAAGTTTCCATGGAATGTCTCTCTTCCTGACATTTTCCATATGTACAAAAGCAGAGTTTCACGATGATGGCGAAATCTGCCTTTCAATTTCGCTTTAGGTGATATTTTCCTGATGTGCAGAAGCAGAGTTTCAAGATTACGATGCAATCTGCCTTGCAATTTCTCTCTAGCTGACATTTTCCAGATGTGCAGAAGCAGAGATTCAAGATTATGATGCAATCTGCCTTGCAATTTCTCTCTAGCTGACATTTTCCAGATGTGGAGAAGCAGAGTTTCAGGGTCATTTTAAAATCTGCTATGGAATTTCGCTCCAGATGACATTTTCCAGATGTGCAGACGCAGAGTTTCAAGATTATGATGCAATCTGCCTTGCAATTTCTCTCTAGCTGACATTTTCCAGATGTACAAACGCAGAGTTTCACGATGATGATGCTGAAATCTACATTGCAATTTCTCTCCAGCTGACATTTTCCAGATGTACAGATGCAGAGATTCAAGATTATGATGCAATCTGCCTTGCAATTTCTCTCTAGCTGACATTTTCCAGATGTGCAGAAGCAGAGTTTCAAGATTATGATGCAATCTGCCTTGCAATTTCTCTCTAGCTGACGTTTTCCAGATGTGGAGAAGCAAAGTTTCAGGGTCATTTTGAAATCTGCTATGGAATTTCGCTCCAGATGACATTTTCCAGATGTGCAGACGCAGAGTTTCAAGATTATGATGCAATCTGCCTTGCAATTTCTCTCTAGCTGACATTTTCCATATGTACAAACGCAGAGTTTCACGATGATGATGCTGAAATCTGCCTTGCAATTTCTCTCCAGCTGACATTTTCCAGATGTGCAGAAGCAGAGTTTCAAGATTATGATGCAATCTGCCTTGCAATTTCTCGCTAGCTGACATTTTCCAGATGTGCAGAAGCAGAGTTTCACGATGATGATGCTGAAATCTGCCTTGCAATTTCTCTCCAGCTGACATTTTCCAGATGTGCAGAAGCAGAGTTTCACGATGATGATGCTGAAATCTGCCTTGCAATTTCTCTCCAGCTGACATTTTCCAGATGTGCAGAAGCAGAGTTTCACGATGATGATGCTGAAATCTGCCTTGCAATTTCTCTCCAGCTGACATTTTCCAGATGTGCAGAAGCAGAGTTTCACGATGATGATGATGCAATCTGCCTTGCAATTTCTCTCTAGCTGACATTTTCCAGATGTGGAGAATCAGAGTTTCAAGATTGTGATGCAATCTGCCTTGCAATTTCTCTCTAGCTGACATTTTCCAGATGTGGAGAAGCAGAGTTTCAAGATTATGATGCAATCTGCCTTGCAATTTCTCTCTATATTTTAACATTTTCTAGATGTGCAGAAGCAGAGTTTCAAGATTATGATGCAATCTGCCTTGCAATTTCTCTCCAGCTGACATTTTCCAGATGTGCAGAAGCAGAGTTCCAAGATTGTGATGCAATCTGCCTTGCAATTTCTCTCTAGCTGACATTTTCCAGATGTGGAGAAGCAGAGTTTTAGGGTCATTTTGAAATCTGCTATGGAATATCGCTCCAGATGACATTTTCCAGATGTGCAGACGCAGAGTTTCAAGATTATGATGCAATCTCCCTTGCAATTTCTCTCTAGCTGACATTTTCCATATGTACAAAAGCAGAGTTTCAAGATTATGATGCAATCTGCTATGGAATTTCGCTCCAGATGACATTTTCGAGATGTACAGAAGCAGAGTTTCAGGATGATGCAATTTGCCTTGCAATTTCTCTCCAGCTGACATTTTCCAGATGTGCAGAAGCAGAGTTCCAGGATTACGCTGAAATCTGCCTTGCAATTTCTCTCTAGCTGACATTTTCCAGATGTGCAAAAGCAGAGTTTCAAGATTATGATGCAATCTGCCTTGCAATTTCTCGCTAGCTGACATTTTCCAGATGTGCAGAAGCAGAGTTTCACGATGATGATGCTGAAATCTGCCTTGCAATTTCTCTCCAGCTGACATTTTCCAGATGTGCAGAAGCAGAGTTTCACGATGATGATGCTGAAATCTGCCTTGCAATTTCTCTCCAGCTGACATTTTCCAGATGTGCAGAAGCAGAGTTTCACGATGATGATGATGCAATCTGCCTTGCAATTTCTCTCCAGCTGACATTTTCCAGATGTGCAGAAGCAGAGTTCCAAGATTATGATGCAATCTGCCTTGCAATTTCTCTCCAGCTGACATTTTCCAGATGTGGAGAAGCAGAGTTTCAAGATTATGATGCAATCTGCCTTGCAATTTCTCTCTATATTTTAACATTTTCCAGATGTGCAGAAGCAGAGTTTCAAGATTATGATGCAATCTGCCTTGCAATTTCTCTCCAGCTGACATTTTCCAGATGTGCAGAAGCAGAGTTCCAAGATTATGATGCAATCTGCCTTGCAATTTCTCTCCAGCTGACATTTTCCAGATGTGCAGAAGCAGAGTTTCACGATGATGATGCTGAAATCTGCCTTGCAATTTCTCTCCAGCTGACATTTTCCAGATGTGCAGAAGCAGAGTTTCAAGATTATGATGCAATCTGCCTTGCAATTTCTCGCTAGCTGACATTTTCCAGATGTGCAGAAGCAGAGTTTCACGATGATGATGCTGAAATCTGCCTTGCAATTTCTCTCCAGCTGACATTTTCCAGATGTGCAGAAGCAGAGTTTCACGATGATGATGATGCAATCTGCCTTGCAATTTCTCTCTAGCTGACATTTTCCAGATGTGCAGAAGCAGAGTTTCACGATGATGATGATGCAATCTGCCTTGCAATTTCTCTCCAGCTGACATTTTCCAGATGTGCAGAAGCAGAGTTTCACGATGATGATGCTGAAATCTGCCTTGCAATTTCTCTCCAGCTGACATTTTCCAGATGTGCAGAAGCAGAGTTTCACGATGATGATGCTGAAATCTGCCTTGCAATTTCTCTCCAGCTGACATTTTCCAGATGTGCAGAAGCAGAGTTTCACGATGATGATGCTGAAATCTGCCTTGCAATTTCTCTCCAGCTGACATTTTCCAGATGTGCAGAAGCAGAGTTTCACGATGATGATGATGCAATCTGCCTTGCAATTTCTCTCTAGCTGACATTTTCCAGATGTGGAGAATCAGAGTTTCAAGATTGTGATGCAATCTGCCTTGCAATTTCTCTCTAGCTGACATTTTCCAGATGTGGAGAAGCAGAGTTTCAAGATTATGATGCAATCTGCCTTGCAATTTCTCTCTATATTTTAACATTTTCCAGATGTGCAGAAGCAGAGTTTCAAGATTATGATGCAATCTGCCTTGCAATTTCTCTCCAGCTGACATTTTCCAGATGTGCAGAAGCAGAGTTTCACGATGATGATGCTGAAATCTGCCTTGCAATTTCTCTCCAGCTGACATTTTCCAGATGTGCAGAAGCAGAGTTTCAAGATTGTGATGCAATCTGCCTTGCAATTTCTCTCTAGCTGACATTTTCCAGATGTGGAGAAGCAGAGTTTCAAGATTATGATGCAATCTGCCTTGCAATTTCTCTCTATATTTTAACATTTTCCAGATGTGCAGCAGCAGAGTTTCAAGATTATGATGCAATCTGCCTTGCAATTTCTCTCCAGCTGACATTTTCCAGATGTGCAGAAGCAGAGTTCCAAGATTATGATGCAATCTGCCTTGCAATTTCTCTCTAGCTGACATTTTCCATATGTACAAAAGCAGAGTTGCAAGATTATGATGCAATCTCTTATGGAATTTCGCTCCAGATGACATTTTCGAGATGTACAGAAGCAGAGTTTCAGGATGATGCAATTTGCCTTGCAATTTCTCTCCAGCTGACATTTTCCAGATGTGCAGAAGCAGAGTTTCACGATGATGATGCTGAAATCTGCCTTGCAATTTCTCTCCAGCTGATATTTTCCAGATGTGCAGAAGCAGAGTTTCACGATGATGATGCTGAAATCTGCCTTGCAATTTCTCTCCAGCTGACATTTTCCAGATGTGCAGAAGCAGAGTTTCAAGATTGTGATGCAATCTGCCTTGCAATTTCTCTCTAGCTGACATTTTCCAGATGTGGAGAAGCAGAGTTTCAAGATTATGATGCAATCTGCCTTGCAATTTCTCTCTATATTTTAACATTTTCCAGATGTGCAGAAGCAGAGTTTCAAGATTATGATGCAATCTGCCTTGCAATTTCTCTCCAGCTGACATTTTCCAGATGTGCAGAAGCAGAGTTTCACGATGATGATGCTGAAATCTGCCTTGCAATTTCTCTCCAGCTGACATTTTCCAGATGTGCAGAAGCAGAGTTTCACGATGATGATGATGCAATCTGCCTTGCAATTTCTCTCTAGCTGATATTTTCCAGATGTGCAGAAGCAGAGTTTCACGATGATGATGATGCAATCTGCCTTGCAATTTCTCTCCAGATGACATTTTCCAGATGTGCAGAAGCAGAGTTTCAAGATTATGTTGCAATCTGCCTTGCAATTTCTCTCTAGCTGACATTTTCCATATGTACAAAAGCAGAGTTTCAAGATTATGATGCAATCTGCTATGGAATTTCTCTCTAGCTGACATTTTCCAGATGTGGAGAAGCAGAGTTTCAAGATTATGATGCAATCTGCCTTGCAATTTCTCTCTATATTTTAACATTTTCCAGATGTGCAGAAGCAGAGTTTCAAGATTATGATGCAATCTGCCTTGCAATTTCTCTCCAGCTGACATTTTCCAGATGTGCAGAAGCAGAGTTTCACGATGATGATGCTGAAATCTGCCTTGCAATTTCTCTCCAGCTGACATTTTCCAGATGTGCAGAAGCAGAGTTTCAAGATTGTGATGCAATCTGCCTTGCAATTTCTCTCTAGCTGACATTTTCCAGATGTGGAGAAGCAGAGTTTCAAGATTATGATGCAATCTGCCTTGCAATTTCTCTCTATATTTTAACATTTTCCAGATGTGCAGAAGCAGAGTTTCAAGATTATGATGCAATCTGCCTTGCAATTTCTCTCCAGCTGACATTTTCCAGATGTGCAGAAGCAGAGTTCCAAGATTATGATGCAATCTGCCTTGCAATTTCTCTCTAGCTGACATTTTCCATATGTACAAAAGCAGAGTTGCAAGATTATGATGCAATCTCTTATGGAATTTCACTCCAGATGACATTTTCGAGATGTACAGAAGCAGAGTTTCAGGATGATGCAATTTGCCTTGCAATTTCTCTCCAGCTGACATTTTCCAGATGTGCAGAAGCAGAGTTTCACGATGATGATGCTGAAATCTGCCTTGCAATTTCTCTCCAGCTGATATTTTCCAGATGTGCAGAAGCAGAGTTTCACGATGATGATGATGCAATCTGCCTTGCAATTTCTCTCTAGCTGACATTTTCCAGATGTGGAGAATCAGAGTTTCAAGATTGTGATGCAATCTGCCTTGCAATTTCTCTCCAGCTGACATTTTCCAGATGTGCAGAAGCAGAGTTCCAAGATTATGATGCAATCTGCCTTGCAATTTCTCTCTAGCTGACATTTTCCATATGTACAAAAGCAGAGTTGCAAGATTATGATGCAATCTCTTATGGAATTTCGCTCCAGATGACATTTTCGAGATGTACAGAAGCAGAGTTTCAGGATGATGCAATTTGCCTTGCAATTTCTCTCCAGCTGACATTTTCCAGATGTGCAGAAGCAGAGTTTCACGATGATGATGCTGAAATCTGCCTTGCAATTTCTCTCTAGCTGACATTTTCCAGATGTGGAGAATCAGAGTTTCAAGATTATGATGCAATCTGCCTCGCAATTTCTCTCTAGCTGACATTTTCCAGATCTGGAGAAGCAGAGTTTCAAGATTATGATGCAATCTGCCTTGCAATTTCTCTCTAGCTGACATTTTCCAGATGTGGAGAAGCAGAGTTTCAGGGTCATTTTAAAATCTGCTATGGAATTTCGCTCCAGATGACATTTTCCAGATGTGCAGAAGCAGAGTTTCAAGATTACGATGCAATCTGCCTTGCAATTTCTCTCCAGCTGACATTTTCCAGATGTGCAGAAGCAGAGTTTCAAGATTATGATGCAATCTGCCTTGCAATTTCTCTCCAGCTGACATTTTCCAGATGTGCAGAAGCAGAGTTTCACGATGATGATGCTGAAATCTGCCTTGCAATTTCTCTCCAGCTGACATTTTCCAGATGTGCAGAAGCAGAGTTTCAAGATTGTGATGCAATCTGCCTTGCAATTTCTCTCTAGCTGACATTTTCCAGATGTGGAGAAGCAGAGTTTCAAGATTATGATGCAATCTGCCTTGCAATTTCTCTCTATATTTTAACATTTTCCAGATGTGCAGAAGCAGAGTTTCAAGATTATGATGCAATCTGCCTTGCAATTTCTCTCCAGCTGACATTTTCCAGATGTGCAGAAGCAGAGTTTCAAGATTGTGATGCAATCTGCCTTGCAATTTCTCTCTAGCTGACATTTTCCAGATGTGGAGAAGCAGAGTTTCAAGATTATGATGCAATCTGCCTTGCAATTTCTCTCTATATTTTAACATTTTCCAGATGTGCAGAAGCAGAGTTTCAAGATTATGATGCAATCTGCCTTGCAATTTCTCTCCAGCTGACATTTTCCAGATGTGCAGAAGCAGAGTTCCAAGATTATGATGCAATCTGCCTTGCAATTTCTCTCTAGCTGACATTTTCCATATGTACAAAAGCAGAGTTGCAAGATTATGATGCAATCTCTTATGGAATTTCGCTCCAGATGACATTTTCGAGATGTACAGAAGCAGAGTTTCAGGATGATGCAATTTGCCTTGCAATTTCTCTCCAGCTGACATTTTCCAGATGTGCAGAAGCAGAGTTTCACGATGATGATGCTGAAATCTGCCTTGCAATTTCTCTCCAGCTGATATTTTCCAGATGTGCAGAAGCAGAGTTTCACGATGATGATGATGCAATCTGCCTTGCAATTTCTCTCTAGCTGACATTTTCCAGATGTGGAGAATCAGAGTTTCAAGATTGTGATGCAATCTGCCTTGCAATTTCTCTCCAGCTGACATTTTCCAGATGTGCAGAAGCAGAGTTCCAAGATTATGATGCAATCTGCCTTGCAATTTCTCTCTAGCTGACATTTTCCATATGTACAAAAGCAGAGTTGCAAGATTATGATGCAATCTCTTATGGAATTTCGCTCCAGATGACATTTTCGAGATGTACAGAAGCAGAGTTTCAGGATGATGCAATTTGCCTTGCAATTTCTCTCCAGCTGACATTTTCCAGATGTGCAGAAGCAGAGTTTCACGATGATGATGCTGAAATCTGCCTTGCAATTTCTCTCCAGCTGATATTTTCCAGATGTGCAGAAGCAGAGTTTCACGATGATGATGATGCAATCTGCCTTGCAATTTCTCTCTAGCTGACATTTTCCAGATGTGGAGAATCAGAGTTTCAAGATTATGATGCAATCTGCCTCGCAATTTCTCTCTATATTTTAACATTTTCCAGATGTGCAGAAGCAGAGTTTCAAGATTATGATGCAATCTGCCTTGCAATTTCTCTCCAGCTGACATTTTCCAGATGTGCAGAAGCAGAGTTCCAAGATTATGATGCAATCTGCCTTGCAATTTCTCTCTAGCTGACATTTTCCATATGTACAAAAGCAGAGTTGCAAGATTATGATGCAATCTCTTATGGAATTTCGCTCCAGATGACATTTTCGAGATGTACAGAAGCAGAGTTTCAGGATGATGCAATTTGCCTTGCAATTTCTCTCCAGCTGACATTTTCCAGATGTGCAGAAGCAGAGTTTCACGATGATGATGCTGAAATCTGCCTTGCAATTTCTCTCCAGCTGACATTTTCCAGATGTGCAGAAGCAGAGTTTCAAGATTGTGATGCAATCTGCCTTGCAATTTCTCTCTAGCTGACATTTTCCAGATCTGGAGAAGCAGAGTTTCAAGATTATGATGCAATCTGCCTTGCAATTTCTCTCTAGCTGACATTTTCCAGATGTGGAGAAGCAGAGTTTCAGGGTCATTTTAAAATCTGCTATGGAATTTCGCTCCAGATGACATTTTCCAGATGTGCAGAAGCAGAGTTTCAAGATTACGATGCAATCTGCCTTGCAATTTCTCTCCAGCTGACATTTTCCAGATGTGCAGAAGCAGAGTTTCACGATGATGATGCTGAAATCTGCCTTGCAATTTCTCTCCAGCTGACATTTTACAAATGTGCAGAAGCAGAGTTCCAGGATTACGCTGAAATCTGCCTTGCAATTTCTCTCTAGCTGACATTTTCCAGATGTGCAGAAGCAGAGTTTCAAGATTATGATGCAATCTGCCTTGCAATTTCTCTCTAGCTGACATTTTCCAGATGTTGAGAAGCAGAGTTTCAGGATGATGCTGAAATCTGCTTTGTAATTTCTCTCCAGCTAACATTGTCCAGATGTGGAGAAGCCGAGTTTCAGGATGATGCTGAAAGTTTCCATGGAATGTCTCTCTTCCTGACATTTTCCATATGGACAAAAGCAGAGTTTCATGATGATGATGCTGAAATCTGCCTTGCAATTTCTCTCCAGCTGACATTTTCCAGATGTGCAGAAGCAGAGTTTCAAGATTATGATGCAATCTGCCTTGCAATTTCTCGCTAGCTGACATTTTCCAGATGTGCAGAAGCAGAGTTTCACGATGATGATGCTGAAATCTGCCTTGCAATTTCTCTCCAGCTGACATTTTCCAGATGTGCAGAAGCAGAGTTTCACGATGATGATGCTGAAATCTGCCTTGCAATTTCTCTCCAGCTGACATTTTCCAGATGTGCAGAAGCAGAGTTTCAAGATTGTGATGCAATCTGCCTTGCAATTTCTCTCTAGCTGACATTTTCCAGATGTGGAGAAGCAGAGTTTCAAGATTATGATGCAATCTGCCTTGCAATTTCTCTCTATATTTTAACATTTTCCAGATGTGCAGAAGCAGAGTTTCAAGATTATGATGCAATCTGCCTTGCAATTTCTCTCCAGCTGACATTTTCCAGATGTGCAGAAGCAGAGTTCCAAGATTATGATGCAATCTGCCTTGCAATTTCTCTCTAGCTGACATTTTCCATATGTACAAAAGCAGAGTTGCAAGATTATGATGCAATCTCTTATGGAATTTCGCTCCAGATGACATTTTCGAGATGTACAGAAGCAGAGTTTCAGGATGATGCAATTTGCCTTGCAATTTCTCTCCAGCTGACATTTTCCAGATGTGCAGAAGCAGAGTTTCAAGATTATGATGCAAACTGCCTTGCAATTTCTCTCCAGCTGACATTTTCCAGATGTGGAGAAGCAGAGTTTCACGATGATGATGCTGAAATCTACATTGCAATTTCTCTCCAGCTGACATTTTCCAGATGTGCAGAAGCAGAGTTTCAAGATTATGATGCAATCTGCCTTGCAATTTCTCTCTAGCTGACATTTTCCAGATGTTGAGAAGCAGAGTTTCAGGATGATGCTGAAATCTGCTTTGTAATTTCTCTCCAGCTAACATTGTCCAGATGTGGAGAAGCCGAGTTTCAGGATGATGCTGAAAGTTTCCATGGAATGTCTCTCTTCCTGACATTTTCCATATGGACAAAAGCAGAGTTTCACGATGATGATGCTGAAATCTGCCTTGCAATTTCTCTCCAGCTGACATTTTCCAGATGTGCAGAAGCAGAGTTTCAAGATTATGATGCAATCTGCCTTGCAATTTCTCGCTAGCTGACATTTTCCAGATGTGCAGAAGCAGAGTTTCACGATGATGATGCTGAAATCTGCCTTGCAATTTCTCTCCAGCTGACATTTTCCAGATGTGCAGAAGCAGAGTTTCACGATGATGATGCTGAAATCTGCCTTGCAATTTCTCTCCAGCTGACATTTTCCAGATGTGCAGAAGCAGAGTTTCAAGATTGTGATGCAATCTGCCTTGCAATTTCTCTCTAGCTGACATTTTCCAGATGTGGAGAAGCAGAGTTTCAAGATTATGATGCAATCTGCCTTGCAATTTCTCTCTATATTTTAACATTTTCCAGATGTGCAGAAGCAGAGTTTCAAGATTATGATGCAATCTGCCTTGCAATTTCTCTCCAGCTGACATATTCCAGATGTGCAGAAGCAGAGTTCCAAGATTATGATGCAATCTGCCTTGCAATTTCTCTCTAGCTGACATTTTCCATATGTACAAAAGCAGAGTTGCAAGATTATGATGCAATCTCTTATGGAATTTCGCTCCAGATGACATTTTCGAGATGTACAGAAGCAGAGTTTCAGGATGATGCAATTTGCCTTGCAATTTCTCTCCAGCTGACATTTTCCAGATGTGCAGAAGCAGAGTTTCACGATGATGATGCTGAAATCTGCCTTGCAATTTCTCTCCAGCTGATATTTTCCAGATGTGCAGAAGCAGAGTTTCACGATGATGATGATGCAATCTGCCTTGCAATTTCTCTCTAGCTGACATTTTCCAGATGTGGAGAATCAGAGTTTCAAGATTGTGATGCAATCTGCCTTGCAATTTCTCTCCAGCTGACATTTTCCAGATGTGCAGAAGCAGAGTTCCAAGATTATGATGCAATCTGCCTTGCAATTTCTCTCTAGCTGACATTTTCCATATGTACAAAAGCAGAGTTGCAAGATTATGATGCAATCTCTTATGGAATTTCGCTCCAGATGACATTTTCGAGATGTACAGAAGCAGAGTTTCAGGATGATGCAATTTGCCTTGCAATTTCTCTCCAGCTGACATTTTCCAGATGTGCAGAAGCAGAGTTTCACGATGATGATGCTGAAATCTGCCTTGCAATTTCTCTCCAGCTGATATTTTCCAGATGTGCAGAAGCAGAGTTTCACGATGATGATGATGCAATCTGCCTTGCAATTTCTCTCTAGCTGACATTTTCCAGATGTGGAGAATCAGAGTTTCAAGATTATGATGCAATCTGCCTCGCAATTTCTCTCTATATTTTAACATTTTCCAGATGTGCAGAAGCAGAGTTTCAAGATTATGATGCAATCTGCCTTGCAATTTCTCTCCAGCTGACATTTTCCAGATGTGCAGAAGCAGAGTTCCAAGATTATGATGCAATCTGCCTTGCAATTTCTCTCTAGCTGACATTTTCCATATGTACAAAAGCAGAGTTGCAAGATTATGATGCAATCTCTTATGGAATTTCGCTCCAGATGACATTTTCGAGATGTACAGAAGCAGAGTTTCAGGATGATGCAATTTGCCTTGCAATTTCTCTCCAGCTGACATTTTCCAGATGTGCAGAAGCAGAGTTTCACGATGATGATGCTGAAATCTGCCTTGCAATTTCTCTCCAGCTGACATTTTCCAGATGTGCAGAAGCAGAGTTTCAAGATTGTGATGCAATCTGCCTTGCAATTTCTCTCTAGCTGACATTTTCCAGATCTGGAGAAGCAGAGTTTCAAGATTATGATGCAATCTGCCTTGCAATTTCTCTCTAGCTGACATTTTCCAGATGTGGAGAAGCAGAGTTTCAGGGTCATTTTAAAATCTGCTATGGAATTTCGCTCCAGATGACATTTTCCAGATGTGCAGAAGCAGAGTTTCAAGATTACGATGCAATCTGCCTTGCAATTTCTCTCCAGCTGACATTTTCCAGATGTGCAGAAGCAGAGTTTCACGATGATGATGCTGAAATCTGCCTTGCAATTTCTCTCCAGCTGACATTTTACAAATGTGCAGAAGCAGAGTTCCAGGATTACGCTGAAATCTGCCTTGCAATTTCTCTCTAGCTGACATTTTCCAGATGTGCAGAAGCAGAGTTTCAAGATTATGATGCAATCTGCCTTGCAATTTCTCTCTAGCTGACATTTTCCAGATGTTGAGAAGCAGAGTTTCAGGATGATGCTGAAATCTGCTTTGTAATTTCTCTCCAGCTAACATTGTCCAGATGTGGAGAAGCCGAGTTTCAGGATGATGCTGAAAGTTTCCATGGAATGTCTCTCTTCCTGACATTTTCCATATGGACAAAAGCAGAGTTTCATGATGATGATGCTGAAATCTGCCTTGCAATTTCTCTCCAGCTGACATTTTCCAGATGTGCAGAAGCAGAGTTTCAAGATTATGATGCAATCTGCCTTGCAATTTCTCGCTAGCTGACATTTTCCAGATGTGCAGAAGCAGAGTTTCACGATGATGATGCTGAAATCTGCCTTGCAATTTCTCTCCAGCTGACATTTTCCAGATGTGCAGAAGCAGAGTTTCACGATGATGATGCTGAAATCTGCCTTGCAATTTCTCTCCAGCTGACATTTTCCAGATGTGCAGAAGCAGAGTTTCAAGATTGTGATGCAATCTGCCTTGCAATTTCTCTCTATATTTTAACATTTTCCAGATGTGCAGAAGCAGAGTTTCAAGATTATGATGCAATCTGCCTTGCAATTTCTCTCCAGCTGACATTTTCCAGATGTGCAGAAGCAGAGTTCCAAGATTATGATGCAATCTGCCTTGCAATTTCTCTCTAGCTGACATTTTCCATATGTACAAAAGCAGAGTTGCAAGATTATGATGCAATCTCTTATGGAATTTCGCTCCAGATGACATTTTCGAGATGTACAGAAGCAGAGTTTCAGGATGATGCAATTTGCCTTGCAATTTCTCTCCAGCTGACATTTTCCAGATGTGCAGAAGCAGAGTTTCAAGATTATGATGCAAACTGCCTTGCAATTTCTCTCCAGCTGACATTTTCCAGATGTGGAGAAGCAGAGTTTCACGATGATGATGCTGAAATCTACATTGCAATTTCTCTCCAGCTGACATTTTCCAGATGTGCAGAAGCAGAGTTTCAAGATTATGATGCAATCTGCCTTGCAATTTCTCTCTAGCTGACATTTTCCAGATGTTGAGAAGCAGAGTTTCAGGATGATGCTGAAATCTGCTTTGTAATTTCTCTCCAGCTAACATTGTCCAGATGTGGAGAAGCCGAGTTTCAGGATGATGCTGAAAGTTTCCATGGAATGTCTCTCTTCCTGACATTTTCCATATGGACAAAAGCAGAGTTTCACGATGATGATGCTGAAATCTGCCTTGCAATTTCTCTCCAGCTGACATTTTCCAGATGTGCAGAAGCAGAGTTTCAAGATTATGATGCAATCTGCCTTGCAATTTCTCGCTAGCTGACATTTTCCAGATGTGCAGAAGCAGAGTTTCACGATGATGATGCTGAAATCTGCCTTGCAATTTCTCTCCAGCTGACATTTTCCAGATGTGCAGAAGCAGAGTTTCACGATGATGATGCTGAAATCTGCCTTGCAATTTCTCTCCAGCTGACATTTTCCAGATGTGCAGAAGCAGAGTTTCAAGATTGTGATGCAATCTGCCTTGCAATTTCTCTCTAGCTGACATTTTCCAGATGTGGAGAAGCAGAGTTTCAAGATTATGATGCAATCTGCCTTGCAATTTCTCTCTATATTTTAACATTTTCCAGATGTGCAGAAGCAGAGTTTCAAGATTATGATGCAATCTGCCTTGCAATTTCTCTCCAGCTGACATATTCCAGATGTGCAGAAGCAGAGTTCCAAGATTATGATGCAATCTGCCTTGCAATTTCTCTCTAGCTGACATTTTCCATATGTACAAAAGCAGAGTTTCAAGATTATGATGCAATCTGCTATGGAATTTCGCTCCAGATGACATTTTCGAGATGTACAGAAGCAGAGTTTCAGGATGATGCAATTTGCCTTGCAATTTCTCTCCAGCTGACATTTTCCAGATGTGCAGAAGCAGAGTTTCACGATGATGATGCTGAAATCTGCCTTGCAATTTCTCTCCAGCTGATATTTTCCAGATGTGCAGAAGCAGAGTTTCACGATGATGATGATGCAATCTGCCTTGCAATTTCTCTCTAGCTGACATTTTCCAGATGTGGAGAATCAGAGTTTCAAGATTGTGATGCAATCTGCCTTGCAATTTCTCTCTAGCTGACATTTTCCAGATGTGGAGAAGCAGAGTTTCAAGATTATGATGCAATCTGCCTTGCAATTTCTCTCTATATTTTAACATTTTCCAGATGTGCAGAAGCAGAGTTTCAAGATTATGATGCAATCTGCCTTGCACTTTCTCTCCAGCTGACATTTTCCATATGTACAAAAGCAGAGTTTCAAGATTATGATGCAATCTGCTATAGAATTTCTCTCTAGCTGACATTTTCCAGATGTTGAGAAGCAGAGTTTCAGGATGATGCTGAAATCTGCTTTGTAATTTCTCTCCAGCTAACATTGTCCAGATGTGGAGAAGCCGAGTTTCAGGATGATGCTGAAAGTTTCCATGGAATGTCTCTCTTCCTGTCATTTTCCATATGGACAAAAGCAGAGTTTCACGATGATGATGCTGAAATCTGCCTTGCAATTTCTCTCCAGCTGACATTTTCCAGATGTGCAGAAGCAGAGTTTCAAGATTATGATGCAATCTGCCTTGCAATTTCTCGCTAGCTGACATTTTCCAGATGTGCAGAAGCAGAGTTTCACGATGATGATGCTGAAATCTGCCTTGCAATTTCTCTCCAGCTGACATTTTCCAGATGTGCAGAAGCAGAGTTTCACGATGATGATGCTGAAATCTGCCTTGCAATTTCTCTCCAGCTGACATTTTCCAGATGTGCAGAAGCAGAGTTTCAAGATTGTGATGCAATCTGCCTTGCAATTTCTCTCTAGCTGACATTTTCCAGATGTGGAGAAGCAGAGTTTCAAGATTATGATGCAATCTGCCTTGCAATTTCTCTCTATATTTTAACATTTTCCAGATGTGCAGAAGCAGAGTTTCAAGATTATGATGCAATCTGCCTTGCAATTTCTCTCCAGCTGACATATTCCAGATGTGCAGAAGCAGAGTTCCAAGATTATGATGCAATCTGCCTTGCAATTTCTCTCTAGCTGACATTTTCCATATGTACAAAAGCAGAGTTTCAAGATTATGATGCAATCTGCTATGGAATTTCGCTCCAGATGACATTTTCGAGATGTACAGAAGCAGAGTTTCAGGATGATGCAATTTGCCTTGCAATTTCTCTCCAGCTGACATTTTCCAGATGTGCAGAAGCAGAGTTTCACGATGATGATGCTGAAATCTGCCTTGCAATTTCTCTCCAGCTGATATTTTCCAGATGTGCAGAAGCAGAGTTTCACGATGATGATGATGCAATCTGCCTTGCAATTTCTCTCTAGCTGACATTTTCCAGATGTGGAGAATCAGAGTTTCAAGATTGTGATGCAATCTGCCTTGCAATTTCTCTCTAGCTGACATTTTCCAGATGTGGAGAAGCAGAGTTTCAAGATTATGATGCAATCTGCCTTGCAATTTCTCTCTAGCTGACATTTTCCATATGTACAAAAGCAGAGTTGCAAGATTATGATGCAATCTCTTATGGAATTTCGCTCCAGATGACATTTTCGAGATGTACAGAAGCAGAGTTTCAGGATGATGCAATTTGCCTTGCAATTTCTCTCCAGCTGACATTTTCCAGATGTGCAGAAGCAGAGTTTCACGATGATGATGCTGAAATCTGCCTTGCAATTTCTCTCTAGCTGACATTTTCCAGATGTGGAGAATCAGAGTTTCAAGATTATGATGCAATCTGCCTCGCAATTTCTCTCTAGCTGACATTTTCCAGATCTGGAGAAGCAGAGTTTCAAGATTATGATGCAATCTGCCTTGCAATTTCTCTCTAGCTGACATTTTCCAGATGTGGAGAAGCAGAGTTTCAGGGTCATTTTAAAATCTGCTATGGAATTTCGCTCCAGATGACATTTTCCAGATGTGCAGAAGCAGAGTTTCAAGATTACGATGCAATCTGCCTTGCAATTTCTCTCCAGCTGACATTTTCCAGATGTGCAGAAGCAGAGTTTCAAGATTATGATGCAATCTGCCTTGCAATTTCTCTCCAGCTGACATTTTCCAGATGTGCAGAAGCAGAGTTTCACGATGATGATGCTGAAATCTGCCTTGCAATTTCTCTCCAGCTGACATTTTCCAGATGTGCAGAAGCAGAATTTCAAGATTGTGATGCAATCTGCCTTGCAATTTCTCTCTAGCTGACATTTTCCAGATGTGGAGAAGCAGAGTTTCAAGATTATGATGCAATCTGCCTTGCAATTTCTCTCTATATTTTAACATTTTCCAGATGTGCAGAAGCAGAGTTTCAAGATTATGATGCAATCTGCCTTGCAATTTCTCTCCAGCTGACATTTTCCAGATGTGCAGAAGCAGAGTTTCAAGATTGTGATGCAATCTGCCTTGCAATTTCTCTCTAGCTGACATTTTCCAGATGTGGAGAAGCAGAGTTTCAAGATTATGATGCAATCTGCCTTGCAATTTCTCTCTATATTTTAACATTTTCCAGATGTGCAGAAGCAGAGTTTCAAGATTATGATGCAATCTGCCTTGCAATTTCTCTCCAGCTGACATTTTCCAGATGTGCAGAAGCAGAGTTCCAAGATTATGATGCAATCTGCCTTGCAATTTCTCTCTAGCTGACATTTTCCATATGTACAAAAGCAGAGTTGCAAGATTATGATGCAATCTCTTATGGAATTTCGCTCCAGATGACATTTTCGAGATGTACAGAAGCAGAGTTTCAGGATGATGCAATTTGCCTTGCAATTTCTCTCCAGCTGACATTTTCCAGATGTGCAGAAGCAGAGTTTCACGATGATGATGCTGAAATCTGCCTTGCAATTTCTCTCCAGCTGATATTTTCCAGATGTGCAGAAGCAGAGTTTCACGATGATGATGATGCAATCTGCCTTGCAATTTCTCTCTAGCTGACATTTTCCAGATGTGGAGAATCAGAGTTTCAAGATTGTGATGCAATCTGCCTTGCAATTTCTCTCCAGCTGACATTTTCCAGATGTGCAGAAGCAGAGTTCCAAGATTATGATGCAATCTGCCTTGCAATTTCTCTCTAGCTGACATTTTCCATATGTACAAAAGCAGAGTTGCAAGATTATGATGCAATCTCTTATGGAATTTCGCTCCAGATGACATTTTCGAGATGTACAGAAGCAGAGTTTCAGGATGATGCAATTTGCCTTGCAATTTCTCTCCAGCTGACATTTTCCAGATGTGCAGAAGCAGAGTTTCACGATGATGATGCTGAAATCTGCCTTGCAATTTCTCTCCAGCTGATATTTTCCAGATGTGCAGAAGCAGAGTTTCACGATGATGATGATGCAATCTGCCTTGCAATTTCTCTCTAGCTGACATTTTCCAGATGTGGAGAATCAGAGTTTCAAGATTATGATGCAATCTGCCTCGCAATTTCTCTCTATATTTTAACATTTTCCAGATGTGCAGAAGCAGAGTTTCAAGATTATGATGCAATCTGCCTTGCAATTTCTCTCCAGCTGACATTTTCCAGATGTGCAGAAGCAGAGTTCCAAGATTATGATGCAATCTGCCTTGCAATTTCTCTCTAGCTGACATTTTCCATATGTACAAAAGCAGAGTTGCAAGATTATGATGCAATCTCTTATGGAATTTCGCTCCAGATGACATTTTCGAGATGTACAGAAGCAGAGTTTCAGGATGATGCAATTTGCCTTGCAATTTCTCTCCAGCTGACATTTTCCAGATGTGCAGAAGCAGAGTTTCACGATGATGATGCTGAAATCTGCCTTGCAATTTCTCTCCAGCTGACATTTTCCAGATGTGCAGAAGCAGAGTTTCAAGATTGTGATGCAATCTGCCTTGCAATTTCTCTCTAGCTGACATTTTCCAGATCTGGAGAAGCAGAGTTTCAAGATTATGATGCAATCTGCCTTGCAATTTCTCTCTAGCTGACATTTTCCAGATGTGGAGAAGCAGAGTTTCAGGGTCATTTTAAAATCTGCTATGGAATTTCGCTCCAGATGACATTTTCCAGATGTGCAGAAGCAGAGTTTCAAGATTACGATGCAATCTGCCTTGCAATTTCTCTCCAGCTGACATTTTCCAGATGTGCAGAAGCAGAGTTTCACGATGATGATGCTGAAATCTGCCTTGCAATTTCTCTCCAGCTGACATTTTACAAATGTGCAGAAGCAGAGTTCCAGGATTACGCTGAAATCTGCCTTGCAATTTCTCTCTAGCTGACATATTCCAGATGTGCAGAAGCAGAGTTTCAAGATTATGATGCAATCTGCCTTGCAATTTCTCTCTAGCTGACATTTTCCAGATGTTGAGAAGCAGAGTTTCAGGATGATGCTGAAATCTGCTTTGTAATTTCTCTCCAGCTAACATTGTCCAGATGTGGAGAAGCCGAGTTTCAGGATGATGCTGAAAGTTTCCATGGAATGTCTCTCTTCCTGACATTTTCCATATGGACAAAAGCAGAGTTTCATGATGATGATGCTGAAATCTGCCTTGCAATTTCTCTCCAGCTGACATTTTCCAGATGTGCAGAAGCAGAGTTTCAAGATTATGATGCAATCTGCCTTGCAATTTCTCGCTAGCTGACATTTTCCAGATGTGCAGAAGCAGAGTTTCACGATGATGATGCTGAAATCTGCCTTGCAATTTCTCTCCAGCTGACATTTTCCAGATGTGCAGAAGCAGAGTTTCACGATGATGATGCTGAAATCTGCCTTGCAATTTCTCTCCAGCTGACATTTTCCAGATGTGCAGAAGCAGAGTTTCAAGATTGTGATGCAATCTGCCTTGCAATTTCTCTCTAGCTGACATTTTCCAGATGTGGAGAAGCAGAGTTTCAAGATTATGATGCAATCTGCCTTGCAATTTCTCTCTATATTTTAACATTTTCCAGATGTGCAGAAGCAGAGTTTCAAGATTATGATGCAATCTGCCTTGCAATTTCTCTCCAGCTGACATTTTCCAGATGTGCAGAAGCAGAGTTCCAAGATTATGATGCAATCTGCCTTGCAATTTCTCTCTAGCTGACATTTTCCATATGTACAAAAGCAGAGTTGCAAGATTATGATGCAATCTCTTATGGAATTTCGCTCCAGATGACATTTTCGAGATGTACAGAAGCAGAGTTTCAGGATGATGCAATTTGCCTTGCAATTTCTCTCCAGCTGACATTTTCCAGATGTGCAGAAGCAGAGTTTCAAGATTATGATGCAAACTGCCTTGCAATTTCTCTCCAGCTGACATTTTCCAGATGTGGAGAAGCAGAGTTTCACGATGATGATGCTGAAATCTACATTGCAATTTCTCTCCAGCTGACATTTTCCAGATGTGCAGAAGCAGAGTTTCAAGATTATGATGCAATCTGCCTTGCAATTTCTCTCTAGCTGACATTTTCCAGATGTTGAGAAGCAGAGTTTCAGGATGATGCTGAAATCTGCTTTGTAATTTCTCTCCAGCTAACATTGTCCAGATGTGGAGAAGCCGAGTTTCAGGATGATGCTGAAAGTTTCCATGGAATGTCTCTCTTCCTGACATTTTCCATATGGACAAAAGCAGAGTTTCACGATGATGATGCTGAAATCTGCCTTGCAATTTCTCTCCAGCTGACATTTTCCAGATGTGCAGAAGCAGAGTTTCAAGATTATGATGCAATCTGCCTTGCAATTTCTCGCTAGCTGACATTTTCCAGATGTGCAGAAGCAGAGTTTCACGATGATGATGCTGAAATCTGCCTTGCAATTTCTCTCCAGCTGACATTTTCCAGATGTGCAGAAGCAGAGTTTCACGATGATGATGCTGAAATCTGCCTTGCAATTTCTCTCCAGCTGACATTTTCCAGATGTGCAGAAGCAGAGTTTCAAGATTGTGATGCAATCTGCCTTGCAATTTCTCTCTAGCTGACATTTTCCAGATGTGGAGAAGCAGAGTTTCAAGATTATGATGCAATCTGCCTTGCAATTTCTCTCTATATTTTAACATTTTCCAGATGTGCAGAAGCAGAGTTTCAAGATTATGATGCAATCTGCCTTGCAATTTCTCTCCAGCTGACATATTCCAGATGTGCAGAAGCAGAGTTCCAAGATTATGATGCAATCTGCCTTGCAATTTCTCTCTAGCTGACATTTTCCATATGTACAAAAGCAGAGTTTCAAGATTATGATGCAATCTGCTATGGAATTTCGCTCCAGATGACATTTTCGAGATGTACAGAAGCAGAGTTTCAGGATGATGCAATTTGCCTTGCAATTTCTCTCCAGCTGACATTTTCCAGATGTGCAGAAGCAGAGTTTCACGATGATGATGCTGAAATCTGCCTTGCAATTTCTCTCCAGCTGATATTTTCCAGATGTGCAGAAGCAGAGTTTCACGATGATGATGATGCAATCTGCCTTGCAATTTCTCTCTAGCTGACATTTTCCAGATGTGGAGAATCAGAGTTTCAAGATTGTGATGCAATCTGCCTTGCAATTTCTCTCTAGCTGACATTTTCCAGATGTGGAGAAGCAGAGTTTCAAGATTATGATGCAATCTGCCTTGCAATTTCTCTCTATATTTTAACATTTTCCAGATGTGCAGAAGCAGAGTTTCAAGATTATGATGCAATCTGCCTTGCAATTTCTCTCCAGCTGACATTTTCCAGATGTGCAGAAGCAGAGTTCCAAGATTATGATGCAATCTGCCTTGCAATTTCTCTCTAGCTGATATTTTCCATATGTACAAAAGCAGAGTTGCAAGATTATGATGCAATCTCTTATGGAATTTCGCTCCAGATGACATTTTCGAGATGTACAGAAGCAGAGTTTCAGGATGATGCAATTTGCCTTGCAATTTCTCTCCAGCTGACATTTTCCAGATGTGCAGAAGCAGAGTTTCACGATGATGATGCTGAAATCTGCCTTGCAATTTCTCTCTATATTTTAACATTTTCCAGATGTGCAGAAGCAGAGTTTCAAGATTATGATGCAATCTGCCTTGCAATTTCTCTCCAGCTGACATTTTCCAGATGTGCAGAAGCAGAGTTCCAAGATTATGATGCAATCTGCCTTGCAATTTCTCTCTAGCTGAGATTTTCCATATGTACAAAAGCAGAGTTGCAAGATTATGATGCAATCTCTTATGGAATTTCGCTCCAGATGACATTTTCGAGATGTACAGAAGCAGAGTTTCAGGATGATGCAATTTGCCTTGCAATTTCTCTCCAGCTGACATTTTCCAGATGTGCAGAAGCAGAGTTTCAAGATTATGATGCAATCTGCCTTGCAATTTCTCTCCAGCTGACATTTTCCAGATGTGCAGAAGCAGAGTTCCAAGATTATGATGCAATCTGCCTTGCAATTTCTCTCTAGCTGACATTTTCCATATGTACAAAAGCAGAGTTGCAAGATTATGATGCAATCTCTTATGGAATTTCGCTCCAGATGACATTTTCGAGATGTACAGAAGCAGAGTTTCAGGATGATGCAATTTGCCTTGCAATTTCTCTCCAGCTGACATTTTCCAGATGTGCAGAAGCAGAGTTTCACGATGATGATGCTGAAATCTGCCTTGCAATTTCTCTCCAGCTGACATTTTCCAGATGTGCAGAAGCAGAGTTTCAAGATTGTGATGCAATCTGCCTTGCAATTTCTCTCTAGCTGACATTTTCCAGATCTGGAGAAGCAGAGTTTCAAGATTATGATGCAATCTGCCTTGCAATTTCTCTCTAGCTGACATTTTCCAGATGTGGAGAAGCAGAGTTTCAGGGTCATTTTAAAATCTGCTATGGAATTTCGCTCCAGATGACATTTTCCAGATGTGCAGAAGCAGAGTTTCAAGATTACGATGCAATCTGCCTTGCAATTTCTCTCCAGCTGACATTTTCCAGATGTGCAGAAGCAGAGTTTCACGATGATGATGCTGAAATCTGCCTTGCAATTTCTCTCCAGCTGACATTTTACAAATGTGCAGAAGCAGAGTTTCACGATGATGATGCTGAAATCTGCCTTGCAATTTCTCTCCAGCTGACATTTTCCAGATGTGGAGAAGCAGAGTTTCAAGATTATGATGCAATCTGCCTTGCAATTTCTCTCTATATTTTAACATTTTCCAGATGTGCAGAAGCAGAGTTTCAAGATTATGATGCAATCTGCCTTGCAATTTCTCTCCAGCTGACATTTTCCAGATGTGCAGAAGCAGAGTTCCAAGATTATGATGCAATCTGCCTTGCAATTTCTCTCTAGCTGACATTTTCCATATGTACAAAAGCAGAGTTGCAAGATTATGATGCAATCTCTTATGGAATTTCGCTCCAGATGACATTTTCGAGATGTACAGAAGCAGAGTTTCAGGATGATGCAATTTGCCTTGCAATTTCTCTCCAGCTGACATTTTCCAGATGTGCAGAAGCAGAGTTTCAAGATTATGATGCAAACTGCCTTGCAATTTCTCTCCAGCTGACATTTTCCAGATGTGGAGAAGCAGAGTTTCACGATGATGATGCTGAAATCTACATTGCAATTTCTCTCCAGCTGACATTTTCCAGATGTGCAGAAGCAGAGTTTCAAGATTATGATGCAATCTGCCTTGCAATTTCTCTCTAGCTGACATTTTCCAGATGTTGAGAAGCAGAGTTTCAGGATGATGCTGAAATCTGCTTTGTAATTTCTCTCCAGCTAACATTGTCCAGATGTGGAGAAGCCGAGTTTCAGGATGATGCTGAAAGTTTCCATGGAATGTCTCTCTTCCTGACATTTTCCATATGGACAAAAGCAGAGTTTCACGATGATGATGCTGAAATCTGCCTTGCAATTTCTCTCCAGCTGACATTTTCCAGATGTGCAGAAGCAGAGTTTCAAGATTATGATGCAATCTGCCTTGCAATTTCTCGCTAGCTGACATTTTCCAGATGTGCAGAAGCAGAGTTTCACGATGATGATGCTGAAATCTGCCTTGCAATTTCTCTCCAGCTGACATTTTCCAGATGTGCAGAAGCAGAGTTTCACGATGATGATGCTGAAATCTGCCTTGCAATTTCTCTCCAGCTGACATTTTCCAGATGTGCAGAAGCAGAGTTTCAAGATTGTGATGCAATCTGCCTTGCAATTTCTCTCTAGCTGACATTTTCCAGATGTGGAGAAGCAGAGTTTCAAGATTATGATGCAATCTGCCTTGCAATTTCTCTCTATATTTTAACATTTTCCAGATGTGCAGAAGCAGAGTTTCAAGATTATGATGCAATCTGCCTTGCAATTTCTCTCCAGCTGACATATTCCAGATGTGCAGAAGCAGAGTTCCAAGATTATGATGCAATCTGCCTTGCAATTTCTCTCTAGCTGACATTTTCCATATGTACAAAAGCAGAGTTTCAAGATTATGATGCAATCTGCTATGGAATTTCGCTCCAGATGACATTTTCGAGATGTACAGAAGCAGAGTTTCAGGATGATGCAATTTGCCTTGCAATTTCTCTCCAGCTGACATTTTCCAGATGTGCAGAAGCAGAGTTTCACGATGATGATGCTGAAATCTGCCTTGCAATTTCTCTCCAGCTGATATTTTCCAGATGTGCAGAAGCAGAGTTTCACGATGATGATGATGCAATCTGCCTTGCAATTTCTCTCTAGCTGACATTTTCCAGATGTGGAGAATCAGAGTTTCAAGATTGTGATGCAATCTGCCTTGCAATTTCTCTCTAGCTGACATTTTCCAGATGTGGAGAAGCAGAGTTTCAAGATTATGATGCAATCTGCCTTGCAATTTCTCTCTATATTTTAACATTTTCCAGATGTGCAGAAGCAGAGTTTCAAGATTATGATGCAATCTGCCTTGCAATTTCTCTCCAGCTGACATTTTCCAGATGTGCAGAAGCAGAGTTCCAAGATTATGATGCAATCTGCCTTGCAATTTCTCTCTAGCTGATATTTTCCATATGTACAAAAGCAGAGTTGCAAGATTATGATGCAATCTCTTATGGAATTTCGCTCCAGATGACATTTTCGAGATGTACAGAAGCAGAGTTTCAGGATGATGCAATTTGCCTTGCAATTTCTCTCCAGCTGACATTTTCCAGATGTGCAGAAGCAGAGTTTCACGATGATGATGCTGAAATCTGCCTTGCAATTTCTCTCTATATTTTAACATTTTCCAGATGTGCAGAAGCAGAGTTTCAAGATTATGATGCAATCTGCCTTGCAATTTCTCTCCAGCTGACATTTTCCAGATGTGCAGAAGCAGAGTTCCAAGATTATGATGCAATCTGCCTTGCAATTTCTCTCTAGCTGAGATTTTCCATATGTACAAAAGCAGAGTTTCAAGATTATGATGCAATCTGCTATGGAATTTCGCTCCAGATGACATTTTCGAGATGTACAGAAGCAGAGTTTCAGGATGATGCAATTTGCCTTGCAATTTCTCTCCAGCTGACATTTTCCAGATGTGCAGAAGCAGAGTTTCACGATGATGATGCTGAAATCTGCCTTGCAATTTCTCTCCAGCTGATATTTTCCAGATGTGCAGAAGCAGAGTTTCACGATGATGATGATGCAATCTGCCTTGCAATTTCTCTCTAGCTGACATTTTCCAGATGTGGAGAATCAGAGTTTCAAGATTGTGATGCAATCTGCCTTGCAATTTCTCTCTAGCTGACATTTTCCAGATGTGGAGAAGCAGAGTTTCAAGATTATGATGCAATCTGCCTTGCAATTTCTCTCTATATTTTAACATTTTCCAGATGTGCAGAAGCAGAGTTTCAAGATTATGATGCAATCTGCCTTGCAATTTCTCTCCAGCTGACATTTTCCAGATGTGCAGAAGCAGAGTTCCAAGATTATGATGCAATCTGCCTTGCAATTTCTCTCTAGCTGAGATTTTCCATATGTACAAAAGCAGAGTTGCAAGATTATGATGCAATCTCTTATGGAATTTCGCTCCAGATGACATTTTCGAGATGTACAGAAGCAGAGTTTCAGGATGATGCAATCTGCCTTGCAATTTCTCTCCAGCTGACATTTTCCAGATGTGCAGAAGCAGAGTTTCACGATGATGATGCTGAAATCTGCCTTGCAATTTCTCTCCAGCTGACATTTTCCAGATGTGCAGAAGCAGACTTTCAAGATTGTGATGCAATCTGCCTTGCAATTTCTCTCTAGCTGACATTTTCCAGATGTGGAGAAGCAGAGTTTCAAGATTATGATGCAATCTGCCTTGCAATTTCTCTCTATATTTTAACATTTTCCAGATGTGCAGAAGCAGAGTTTCAAGATTATGATGCAATCTGCCTTGCAATTTCTCTCCAGCTGACATTTTCCAGATGTGCAGAAGCAGAGTTCCAAGATTATGATGCAATCTGCCTTGCAATTTCTCTCTAGCTGACATTTTCCATATGTACAAAAGCAGAGTTGCAAGATTATGATGCAATCTCTTATGGAATTTCGCTCCAGATGACATTTTCGAGATGTACAGAAGCAGAGTTTCAAGATTATGATGCAATCTGCTTGGAATTTCGCTCCAGATGACATTTTCGAGATGTACAGAAGCAGAGTTTCAGGATGATGCAATTTGCCTTGCAATTTCTCTCCAGCTGACATTTTCCAGATGTGCAGAAGCAGAGTTTCACGATGATGATGCTGAAATCTGCCTTGCAATTTCTCTCCAGCTGATATTTTCCAGATGTGCAGAAGCAGAGTTTCACGATGATGATGCTGAAATCTGCCTTGCAATTTCTCTCCAGCTGACATTTTCCAGATGTGCAGAAGCAGAGTTTCAAGATTGTGATGCAATCTGCCTTGCAATTTCTCTCTAGCTGACATTTTCCAGATGTGGAGAAGCAGAGTTTCAAGATTATGATGCAATCTGCCTTGCAATTTCTCTCTATATTTTAACATTTTCCAGATGTGCAGAAGCAGAGTTTCAAGATTATGATGCAATCTGCCTTGCAATTTCTCTCCAGCTGACATTTTCCAGATGTGCAGAAGCAGAGTTTCACGATGATGATGCTGAAATCTGCCTTGCAATTTCTCTCCAGCTGACATTTTCCAGATGTGCAGAAGCAGAGTTTCAAGATTGTGATGCAATCTGCCTTGCAATTTCTCTCTAGCTGACATTTTCCAGATGTGGAGAAGCAGAGTTTCAAGATTATGATGCAATCTGCCTTGCAACTTCTCTCTATATTTTAACATTTTCCAGATGTGCAGAAGCAGAGTTTCAAGATTATGATGCAATCTGCCTTGCAATTTCTCTCCAGCTGACATTTTCCAGATGTGCAGAAGCAGAGTTCCAAGATTATGATGCAATCTGCCTTGCAATTTCTCTCTAGCTGACATTTTCCATATGTACAAAAGCAGAGTTGCAAGATTATGATGCAATCTCTTATGGAATTTCGCTCCAGATGACATTTTCGAGATGTACAGAAGCAGAGTTTCAGGATGATGCAATTTGCCTTGCAATTTCTCTCCAGCTGACATTTTCCAGATGTGCAGAAGCAGAGTTTCACGATGATGATGCTGAAATCTGCCTTGCAATTTCTCTCCAGCTGATATTTTCCAGATGTGCAGAAGCAGAGTTTCACGATGATGATGATGCAATCTGCCTTGCAATTTCTCTCTAGCTGACATTTTCCAGATGTGGAGAATCAGAGTTTCAAGATTGTGATGCAATCTGCCTTGCAATTTCTCTCCAGCTGACATTTTCCAGATGTGCAGAAGCAGAGTTCCAAGATTATGATGCAATCTGCCTTGCAATTTCTCTCTAGCTGACATTTTCCATATGTACAAAAGCAGAGTTGCAAGATTATGATGCAATCTCTTATGGAATTTCGCTCCAGATGACATTTTCGAGATGTACAGAAGCAGAGTTTCAGGATGATGCAATTTGCCTTGCAATTTCTCTCCAGCTGACATTTTCCAGATGTGCAGAAGCAGAGTTTCACGATGATGATGCTGAAATCTGCCTTGCAATTTCTCTCCAGCTGATATTTTCCAGATGTGCAGAAGCAGAGTTTCACGATGATGATGATGCAATCTGCCTTGCAATTTCTCTCTAGCTGACATTTTCCAGATGTGGAGAATCAGAGTTTCAAGATTATGATGCAATCTGCCTCGCAATTTCTCTCTATATTTTAACATTTTCCAGATGTGCAGAAGCAGAGTTTCAAGATTATGATGCAATCTGCCTTGCAATTTCTCTCCAGCTGACATTTTCCAGATGTGCAGAAGCAGAGTTCCAAGATTATGATGCAATCTGCCTTGCAATTTCTCTCTAGCTGACATTTTCCATATGTACAAAAGCAGAGTTGCAAGATTATGATGCAATCTCTTATGGAATTTCGCTCCAGATGACATTTTCGAGATGTACAGAAGCAGAGTTTCAGGATGATGCAATTTGCCTTGCAATTTCTCTCCAGCTGACATTTTCCAGATGTGCAGAAGCAGAGTTTCACGATGATGATGCTGAAATCTGCCTTGCAATTTCTCTCCAGCTGACATTTTCCAGATGTGCAGAAGCAGAGTTTCAAGATTGTGATGCAATCTGCCTTGCAATTTCTCTCTAGCTGACATTTTCCAGATCTGGAGAAGCAGAGTTTCAAGATTATGATGCAATCTGCCTTGCAATTTCTCTCTAGCTGACATTTTCCAGATGTGGAGAAGCAGAGTTTCAGGGTCATTTTAAAATCTGCTATGGAATTTCGCTCCAGATGACATTTTCCAGATGTGCAGAAGCAGAGTTTCAAGATTACGATGCAATCTGCCTTGCAATTTCTCTCCAGCTGACATTTTCCAGATGTGCAGAAGCAGAGTTTCACGATGATGATGCTGAAATCTGCCTTGCAATTTCTCTCCAGCTGACATTTTACAAATGTGCAGAAGCAGAGTTCCAGGATTACGCTGAAATCTGCCTTGCAATTTCTCTCTAGCTGACATTTTCCAGATGTGCAGAAGCAGAGTTTCAAGATTATGATGCAATCTGCCTTGCAATTTCTCTCTAGCTGACATTTTCCAGATGTTGAGAAGCAGAGTTTCAGGATGATGCTGAAATCTGCTTTGTAATTTCTCTCCAGCTAACATTGTCCAGATGTGGAGAAGCCGAGTTTCAGGATGATGCTGAAAGTTTCCATGGAATGTCTCTCTTCCTGACATTTTCCATATGGACAAAAGCAGAGTTTCACGATGATGATGCTGAAATCTGCCTTGCAATTTCTCTCCAGCTGACATTTTCCAGATGTGCAGAAGCAGAGTTTCAAGATTATGATGCAATCTGCCTTGCAATTTCTCGCTAGCTGACATTTTCCAGATGTGCAGAAGCAGAGTTTCACGATGATGATGCTGAAATCTGCCTTGCAATTTCTCTCCAGCTGACATTTTCCAGATGTGCAGAAGCAGAGTTTCACGATGATGATGCTGAAATCTGCCTTGCAATTTCTCTCCAGCTGACATTTTCCAGATGTGCAGAAGCAGAGTTTCAAGATTGTGATGCAATCTGCCTTGCAATTTCTCTCTAGCTGACATTTTCCAGATGTGGAGAATCAGAGTTTCAAGATTATGATGCAATCTGCCTCGCAATTTCTCTCTATATTTTAACATTTTCCAGATGTGCAGAAGCAGAGTTTCAAGATTATGATGCAATCTGCCTTGCAATTTCTCTCCAGCTGACATTTTCCAGATGTGCAGAAGCAGAGTTCCAAGATTATGATGCAATCTGCCTTGCAATTTCTCTCTAGCTGACATTTTCCATATGTACAAAAGCAGAGTTGCAAGATTATGATGCAATCTCTTATGGAATTTCGCTCCAGATGACATTTTCGAGATGTACAGAAGCAGAGTTTCAGGATGATGCAATTTGCCTTGCAATTTCTCTCCAGCTGACATTTTCCAGATGTGCAGAAGCAGAGTTTCACGATGATGATGCTGAAATCTGCCTTGCAATTTCTCTCCAGCTGACATTTTCCAGATGTGCAGAAGCAGAGTTTCAAGATTGTGATGCAATCTGCCTTGCAATTTCTCTCTAGCTGACATTTTCCAGATCTGGAGAAGCAGAGTTTCAAGATTATGATGCAATCTGCCTTGCAATTTCTCTCTAGCTGACATTTTCCAGATGTGGAGAAGCAGAGTTTCAGGGTCATTTTAAAATCTGCTATGGAATTTCGCTCCAGATGACATTTTCCAGATGTGCAGAAGCAGAGTTTCAAGATTACGATGCAATCTGCCTTGCAATTTCTCTCCAGCTGACATTTTCCAGATGTGCAGAAGCAGAGTTTCACGATGATGATGCTGAAATCTGCCTTGCAATTTCTCTCCAGCTGACATTTTACAAATGTGCAGAAGCAGAGTTCCAGGATTACGCTGAAATCTGCCTTGCAATTTCTCTCTAGCTGACATTTTCCAGATGTGCAGAAGCAGAGTTTCAAGATTATGATGCAATCTGCCTTGCAATTTCTCTCTAGCTGACATTTTCCAGATGTTGAGAAGCAGAGTTTCAGGATGATGCTGAAATCTGCTTTGTAATTTCTCTCCAGCTAACATTGTCCAGATGTGGAGAAGCCGAGTTTCAGGATGATGCTGAAAGTTTCCATGGAATGTCTCTCTTCCTGACATTTTCCATATGGACAAAAGCAGAGTTTCACGATGATGATGCTGAAATCTGCCTTGCAATTTCTCTCCAGCTGACATTTTCCAGATGTGCAGAAGCAGAGTTTCAAGATTATGATGCAATCTGCCTTGCAATTTCTCGCTAGCTGACATTTTCCAGATGTGCAGAAGCAGAGTTTCACGATGATGATGCTGAAATCTGCCTTGCAATTTCTCTCCAGCTGACATTTTCCAGATGTGCAGAAGCAGAGTTTCACGATGATGATGCTGAAATCTGCCTTGCAATTTCTCTCCAGCTGACATTTTCCAGATGTGCAGAAGCAGAGTTTCAAGATTGTGATGCAATCTGCCTTGCAATTTCTCTCTAGCTGACATTTTCCAGATGTGGAGAAGCAGAGTTTCAAGATTATGATGCAATCTGCCTTGCAATTTCTCTCTATATTTTAACATTTTCCAGATGTGCAGAAGCAGAGTTTCAAGATTATGATGCAATCTGCCTTGCAATTTCTCTCCAGCTGACATTTTCCAGATGTGCAGAAGCAGAGTTCCAAGATTATGATGCAATCTGCCTTGCAATTTCTCTCTAGCTGACATTTTCCATATGTACAAAAGCAGAGTTGCAAGATTATGATGCAATCTCTTATGGAATTTCGCTCCAGATGACATTTTCGAGATGTACAGAAGCAGAGTTTCAGGATGATGCAATTTGCCTTGCAATTTCTCTCCAGCTGACATTTTCCAGATGTGCAGAAGCAGAGTTTCAAGATTATGATGCAAACTGCCTTGCAATTTCTCTCCAGCTGACATTTTCCAGATGTGGAGAAGCAGAGTTTCACGATGATGATGCTGAAATCTACATTGCAATTTCTCTCCAGCTGACATTTTCCAGATGTGCAGAAGCAGAGTTTCAAGATTATGATGCAATCTGCCTTGCAATTTCTCTCTAGCTGACATTTTCCAGATGTTGAGAAGCAGAGTTTCAGGATGATGCTGAAATCTGCTTTGTAATTTCTCTCCAGCTAACATTGTCCAGATGTGGAGAAGCCGAGTTTCAGGATGATGCTGAAAGTTTCCATGGAATGTCTCTCTTCCTGACATTTTCCATATGGACAAAAGCAGAGTTTCACGATGATGATGCTGAAATCTGCCTTGCAATTTCTCTCCAGCTGACATTTTCCAGATGTGCAGAAGCAGAGTTTCAAGATTATGATGCAATCTGCCTTGCAATTTCTCGCTAGCTGACATTTTCCAGATGTGCAGAAGCAGAGTTTCACGATGATGATGCTGAAATCTGCCTTGCAATTTCTCTCCAGCTGACATTTTCCAGATGTGCAGAAGCAGAGTTTCACGATGATGATGCTGAAATCTGCCTTGCAATTTCTCTCCAGCTGACATTTTCCAGATGTGCAGAAGCAGAGTTTCAAGATTGTGATGCAATCTGCCTTGCAATTTCTCTCTAGCTGACATTTTCCAAATGTGGAGAAGCAGAGTTTCAAGATTATGATGCAATCTGCCTTGCAATTTCTCTCTATATTTTAACATTTTCCAGATGTGCAGAAGCAGAGTTTCAAGATTATGATGCAATCTGCCTTGCAATTTCTCTCCAGCTGACATATTCCAGATGTGCAGAAGCAGAGTTCCAAGATTATGATGCAATCTGCCTTGCAATTTCTCTCTAGCTGACATTTTCCATATGTACAAAAGCAGAGTTTCAAGATTATGATGCAATCTGCTATGGAATTTCGCTCCAGATGACATTTTCGAGATGTACAGAAGCAGAGTTTCAGGATGATGCAATTTGCCTTGCAATTTCTCTCCAGCTGACATTTTCCAGATGTGCAGAAGCAGAGTTTCACGATGATGATGCTGAAATCTGCCTTGCAATTTCTCTCCAGCTGATATTTTCCAGATGTGCAGAAGCAGAGTTTCACGATGATGATGATGCAATCTGCCTTGCAATTTCTCTCTAGCTGACATTTTCCAGATGTGGAGAATCAGAGTTTCAAGATTGTGATGCAATCTGCCTTGCAATTTCTCTCTAGCTGACATTTTCCAGATGTGGAGAAGCAGAGTTTCAAGATTATGATGCAATCTGCCTTGCAATTTCTCTCTATATTTTAACATTTTCCAGATGTGCAGAAGCAGAGTTTCAAGATTATGATGCAATCTGCCTTGCAATTTCTCTCCAGCTGACATTTTCCAGATGTGCAGAAGCAGAGTTCCAAGATTATGATGCAATCTGCCTTGCAATTTCTCTCTAGCTGAGATTTTCCATATGTACAAAAGCAGAGTTGCAAGATTATGATGCAATCTCTTATGGAATTTCGCTCCAGATGACATTTTCGAGATGTACAGAAGCAGAGTTTCAGGATGATGCAATTTCCCTTGCAATTTCTCTCCAGCTGACATTTTCCAGATGTGCAGAAGCAGAGTTTCACGATGATGATGCTGAAATCTGCCTTGCAATTTCTCTCTAGCTGACATTTTCCAGATCTGGAGAAGCAGAGTTTCAAGATTATGATGCAATCTGCCTTGCAATTTCTCTCTAGCTGACATTTTCCAGATGTGGAGAAGCAGAGTTTCAGGGTCATTTTAAAATCTGCTATGGAATTTCGCTCCAGATGACATTTTCCAGATGTGCAGAAGCAGAGTTTCAAGATTACGATGCAATCTGCCTTGCAATTTCTCTCC
Source organism: Pantherophis vulpinus (assembly GCA_037215915.1). Classification (NCBI taxonomy): domain Eukaryota; kingdom Metazoa; phylum Chordata; class Lepidosauria; order Squamata; family Colubridae; genus Pantherophis; species Pantherophis vulpinus. The sequence continues at coordinate 869,681 of JAXLNS010000046.1, read as the reverse complement.
AGCTGACATTTTCCAGATGTGCAGAAGCAGAGTTTCACGATGATGATGCTGAAATCTGCCTTGCAATTTCTCTCCAGCTGACATTTTACAAATGTGCAGAAGCAGAGTTCCAGGATTACGCTGAAATCTGCCTTGCAATTTCTCTCTAGCTGACATTTTCCAGATGTGCAGAAGCAGAGTTTCAAGATTATGATGCTGAAATCTGCCTTGCAATTTCTCTCCAGCTGACATTTTACAAATGTGCAGAAGCAGAGTTCCAGGATTAGGCTGAAATCTGCCTTGCAATTTCTCTCCAGCTGACATTTTCCAGATGTGCAAAAGCAGAGTTTCAAGATTATGATGCTGAAATCTGCCTTGCAATTTCTCTCCAGCTGACATTTTCCAGATGTGCAGAAGCAGAGTTTCACGATGATGATGCTGAAATCTGCCTTGCAATTTCTCTCCAGCTGACATTTTCCAGATGTGCAGAAGCAGAGTTTCAAGATTGTGATGCAATCTGCCTTGCAATTTCTCTCTAGCTGACATTTTCCAGATGTGGAGAAGCAGAGTTTCAGGATGATGCTGAAATCTGCTTTGTAATTTCTCTCCAGCTAACATTGTCCAGATGTGGAGAAGCCGAGTTTCAGGATGATGCTGAAAGTTTCCATGGAATGTCTCTCTTCCTGACATTTTCCATATGGACAAAAGCAGAGTTTCACGATGATGATGCTGAAATCTGCCTTGCAATTTCTCTCCAGCTGACATTTTCCAGATGTGCAAAAGCAGAGTTTCAAGATTATGATGCAATCTGCCTTGCAATTTCTCGCTAGCTGACATTTTCCAGATGTGCAGAAGCAGAGTTTCACGATGATGATGCTGAAATCTGCCTTGCAATTTCTCTCCAGCTGACATTTTCCAGATGTGCAGAAGCAGAGTTTCACGATGATGATGCTGAAATCTGCCTTGCAATTTCTCTCCAGCTGACATTTTCCAGATGTGCAGAAGCAGAGTTTCAAGATTGTGATGCAATCTGCCTTGCAATTTCTCTCTAGCTGACATTTTCCAGATGTGGAGAAGCAGAGTTTCAAGATTATGATGCAATCTGCCTTGCAATTTCTCTCTATATTTTAACATTTTCCAGATGTGCAGAAGCAGAGTTTCAAGATTATGATGCAATCTGCCTTGCAATTTCTCTCCAGCTGACATTTTCCAGATGTGCAGAAGCAGAGTTCCAAGATTATGATGCAATCTGCCTTGCAATTTCTCTCTAGCTGACATTTTCCATATGTACAAAAGCAGAGTTGCAAGATTATGATGCAATCTCTTATGGAATTTCGCTCCAGATGACATTTTCGAGATGTACAGAAGCAGAGTTTCAGGATGATGCAATTTGCCTTGCAATTTCTCTCTAGCTGACATTTTCCAGATGTGCAGAAGCAGAGTTTCACGATGATGATGCTGAAATCTGCCTTGCAATTTCTCTCCAGCTGACATTTTCCAGATGTGCAGAAGCAGAGTTTCACGATGATGATGATGCAATCTGCCTTGCAATTTCTCTCTAGCTGACATTTTCCAGATGTGGAGAATCAGAGTTTCAAGATTGTGATGCAATCTGCCTTGCAATTTCTCTCTAGCTGACATTTTCCAGATGTGGAGAAGCAGAGTTTCAAGATTATGATGCAATCTGCCTTGCAATTTCTCTCTAGCTGACATTTTTCAGATGTGGAGAAGCAGAGTTTCAGGGTCATTTTAAAATCTGCTATGGAATTTCGCTCCAGATGACATTTTCCAGATGTGCAGAAGCAGAGTTTCAAGATTACGATGCAATCTGCCTTGCAATTTCTCTCCAGCTGACATTTTCCAGATGTGCAGAAGCAGAGTTTCACGATGATGATGCTGAAATCTGCCTTGCAATTTCTCTCCAGCTGACATTTTACAAATGTGCAGAAGCAGAATTCCAGGATTACGCTGAAATCTGCCTTGCAATTTCTCTCTAGCTGACATTTTCCAGATGTGCAGAAGCAGAGTTTCAAGATTATGATGCAATCTGCCTTGCAATTTCTCTCTAGCTGACATTTTCCAGATGTTGAGAAGCAGAGTTTCAGGATGATGCTGAAATCTGCTTTGTAATTTCTCTCCAGCTAACATTGTCCAGATGTGGAGAAGCCGAGTTTCAGGATGATGCTGAAAGTTTCCATGGAATGTCTCTCTTCCTGACATTTTCCATATGGACAAAAGCAGAGTTTCACGATGATGATGCTGAAATCTGCCTTGCAATTTCTCTCCAGCTGACATTTTCCAGATGTGCAGAAGCAGAGTTTCAAGATTATGATGCAATCTGCCTTGCAATTTCTCGCTAGCTGACATTTTCCAGATGTGCAGAAGCAGAGTTTCACGATGATGATGCTGAAATCTGCCTTGCAATTTCTCTCCAGCTGACATTTTCCAGATGTGCAGAAGCAGAGTTTCACGATGATGATGCTGAAATCTGCCTTGCAATTTCTCTCCAGCTGACATTTTCCAGATGTGCAGAAGCAGAGTTTCACGATGATGATGATGCAATCTGCCTTGCAATTTCTCTCTAGCTGACATTTTCCAGATGTGGAGAATCAGAGTTTCAAGATTGTGATGCAATCTGCCTTGCAATTTCTCTCTAGCTGACATTTTCCAGATGTGGAGAAGCAGAGTTTCAAGATTATGATGCAATCTGCCTTGCAATTTCTCTCTATATTTTAACATTTTCCAGATGTGCAGAAGCAGAGTTTCAAGATTATGATGCAATCTGCCTTGCAATTTCTCTCCAGCTGACATTTTCCAGATGTGCAGAAGCAGAGTTCCAAGATTATGATGCAATCTGCCTTGCAATTTCTCTCTAGCTGACATTTTCCATATGTACAAAAGCAGAGTTTCAAGATTATGATGCAATCTCTTATGGAATTTCGCTCCAGATGACATTTTCGAGATGTACAGAAGCAGAGTTTCAGGATGATGCAATTTGCCTTGCAATTTCTCTCCAGCTGACATTTTCCAGATGTGCAGAAGCAGAGTTTCACGATGATGATGCTGAAATCTGCCTTGCAATTTCTCTCCAGATGACATTTTCCAGATGTGCAGACGCAGAGTTTCAAGATTATGTTGCAATCTGCCTTGCAATTTCTCTCTAGCTGACATTTTCCATATGTACAAAAGCAGACTTTCAAGATTATGATGCAATCTGCTATGGAATTTCGCTCCAGATGACATTTTCCAGATGTGCAGAAGCAGAGTTTCACAATGATGATGCTGAAATATGCCTTGCAATTTCTCTCCAGCTGACATTTTACAGATGTGCAGAAGCAGAGTTCCAGGATTCCGCTGAAATCTGCCTTGCAATTTCTCTCTAGCTGACATTTTCCAGATGTGCAGAAGCAGAGTTTCAAGATTATGATGCAATCTGCCTTGCAATTTCTCTCTAGCTGACATTTTCCAGATGTTGAGAAGCAGAGTTTCAGGATGATGCCGAAATCTGCTTTGTAATTTCTCTCCAGCTAACATTGTCCAGATGTGGAGAAGCCGAGTTTCAGGATGATGCTGAAAGTTTCCATGGAATGTCTCTCTTCCTGATATTTTCCATATGTACAAAAGCAGAGTTTCACGATGATGGTGAAATCTGCCTTTCAATTTCGCTTTAGGTGATATTTTCCTGATGTGCAGAAGCAGAGTTTCAAGATTACGATGCAATCTGCCTTGCAATTTCTCTCTAGCTGACATTTTCCAGATGTGCAGAAGCAGAGTTTCAAGATTATGATGCAATCTGCCTTGCAATTTCTCTCCAGCTGACATTTTCCAGATGTGGAGAAGCAGAGTTTCACGATGATGATGCTGAAATCTACATTGCAATTTCTCTCCAGCTGACATTTTCCAGATGTACAGATGCAGAGATTCAAGATTATGATGCAATCTGCCTTGCAATTTCTCTCTAGCTGACATTTTCCAGATGTGCAGAAGCAGAGTTTCAAGATTATGATGCAATCTGCCTTGCAATTTCTCTCTAGCTGACGTTTTCCAGATGTGGAGAAGCAAAGTTTCAGGGTCATTTTGAAATCTGCTATGGAATTTCGCTCCAGATGACATTTTCCAGATGTGCAGACGCAGAGTTTCAAGATTATGATGCAATCTGCCTTGCAATTTCTCTCTAGCTGACATTTTCCATATGTACAAACGCAGAGTTTCACGATGATGATGCTGAAATCTCCCTTGCAATTTCTCTCCAGCTGACATTTTCCAGATGTGCAGAAGCAGAGTTTCAAGATTATGATGCAATCTGCCTTGCAATTTCTCGCTAGCTGACATTTTCCAGATGTGCAGAAGCAGAGTTTCACGATGATGATGCTGAAATCTGCCTTGCAATTTCTCTCCAGCTGACATTTTCCAGATGTGCAGAAGCAGAGTTTCACGATGATGATGCTGAAATCTGCCTTGCAATTTCTCTCCAGCTGACATTTTCCAGATGTGCAGAAGCAGAGTTTCACGATGATGATGCTGAAATCTGCCTTGCAATTTCTCTCCAGCTGACATTTTCCAGATGTGCAGAAGCAGAGTTTCACGATGATGATGATGCAATCTGCCTTGCAATTTCTCTCTAGCTGACATTTTCCAGATGTGGAGAATCAGAGTTTCAAGATTGTGATGCAATCTGCCTTGCAATTTCTCTCTAGCTGACATTTTCCAGATGTGGAGAAGCAGAGTTTCAAGATTATGATGCAATCTGCCTTGCAATTTCTCTCTATATTTTAACATTTTCCAGATGTGCAGAAGCAGAGTTTCAAGATTATGATGCAATCTGCCTTGCAATTTCTCTCTAGCTGACATTTTCCAGATGTGCAGAAGCAGAGTTCCAAGATTGTGATGCAATCTGCCTTGCAATTTCTCTCTAGCTGACATTTTCCAGATGTGGAGAAGCAGAGTTTTAGGGTCATTTTGAAATCTGCTATGGAATTTCGCTCCAGATGACATTTTCCAGATGTGCAGACGCAGAGTTTCAAGATTATGATGCAATCTCCCTTGCAATTTCTCTCTAGCTGACATTTTCCATATGTACAAAAGCAGAGTTTCAAGATTATGATGCAATCTGCTATGGAATTTCGCTCCAGATGACATTTTCGAGATGTACAGAAGCAGAGTTTCAGGATGATGCAATTTGCCTTGCAATTTCTCTCCAGCTGACATTTTCCAGATGTGCAGAAGCAGAGTTCCAGGATTACGCTGAAATCTGCCTTGCAATTTCTCTCTAGCTGACATTTTCCAGATGTGCAGAAGCAGAGTTTCAAGATTATGATGCAATCTGCCTTGCAATTTCTCTCTAGCTGACATTTTCCAGATGTGGAGAAGCAGAGTTTCAGGGTCATTTTAAAATCTACTATGGAATTTCGCTCCAGATGACATTTTCCAGATGTGCAGAAGCAGAGTTTCAAGATTACGATGCAATCTGCCTTGCAATTTCTCTCCAGCTGACATTTTCCAGATGTGCAGAAGCAGAGTTTCACGATGATGATGCTGAAATCTGCCTTGCAATTTCTCTCCAGCTGACATTTTACAAATGTGCAGAAGCAGAATTCCAGGATTACGCTGAAATCTGCCTTGCAATTTCTCTCTAGCTGACATTTTCCAGATGTGCAGAAGCAGAGTTTCAAGATTATGATGCAATCTGCCTTGCAATTTCTCTCTAGCTGACATTTTCCAGATGTTGAGAAGCAGAGTTTCAGGATGATGCTGAAATCTGCTTTGTAATTTCTCTCCAGCTAACATTGTCCAGATGTGGAGAAGCCGAGTTTCAGGATGATGCTGAAAGTTTCCATGGAATGTCTCTCTTCCTGACATTTTCCATATGGACAAAAGCAGAGTTTCACGATGATGATGCTGAAATCTGCCTTGCAATTTCTCTCCAGCTGACATTTTCCAGATGTGCAGAAGCAGAGTTTCAAGATTATGATGCAATCTGCCTTGCAATTTCTCGCTAGCTGACATTTTCCAGATGTGCAGAAGCAGAGTTTCACGATGATGATGCTGAAATCTGCCTTGCAATTTCTCTCCAGCTGACATTTTCCAGATGTGCAGAAGCAGAGTTTCACGATGATGATGCTGAAATCTGCCTTGCAATTTCTCTCCAGCTGACATTTTCCAGATGTGGAGAAGCAGAGTTTCAGGGTCATTTTGAAATCTGCTATGGAATTTCGCTCCAGATGACATTTTCCAGATGTGCAGAAGCAGAGTTTCACAATTATGATGCAATCTGCCTTGCAATTTCTCTCTAGCTGACATTTTCCAGATGTTGAGAAGCAGAGTTTCAGGATGATGCTGAAATCTGCTTTGTAATTTCTCTCCAGCTAACATTGTCCAGATGTGGAGAAGCCGAGTTTCAGGATGATGCTGAAAGTTTCCATGGAATGTCTCTCTTCCTGACATTTTCCATATGGACAAAAGCAGAGTTTCACGATGATGATGCTGAAATCTGCCTTGCAATTTCTCTCCAGCTGACATTTTCCAGATGTGCAGAAGCAGAGTTTCAAGATTATGATGCAATCTGCCTTGCAATTTCTCGCTAGCTGACATTTTCCAGATGTGCAGAAGCAGAGTTTCAAGATTATGATGCTGAAATCTGCCTTGCAATTTCTCTCCAGCTGACATTTTCCAGATGTGCAGAAGCAGAGTTTCACGATGATGATGCTGAAATCTGCCTTGCAATTTCTCTCCAGCTGACATTTTCCAGATGTGCAGAAGCAGAGTTTCACGATGATGATGATGCAATCTGCCTTGCAATTTCTCTCTAGCTGACATTTTCCAGATGTGGAGAATCAGAGTTTCAAGATTGTGATGCAATCTGCCTTGCAATTTCTCTCTAGCTGACATTTTCCAGATGTGCAGAAGCAGAGTTTCACGATGATGATGCTGAAATCTGCCTTGCAATTTCTCTCCAGCTGACATTTTACAGATGTGCAGAAGCAGAGTTCCAGGATTCCGCTGAAATCTGCCTTGCAATTTCTCTCTAGCTGACATTTTCCAGATGTGCAGAAGCAGAGTTTCAAGATTATGATGCAATCTGCCTTGCAATTTCTCTCTAGCTGACATTTTCCAGATGTTGAGAAGCAGAGTTTCAGGATGATGCCGAAATCTGCTTTGTAATTTCTCTCCAGCTAACATTGTCCAGATGTGGAGAAGCCGAGTTTCAGGATGATGCTGAAAGTTTCCATGGAATGTCTCTCTTCCTGACATTTTCCATATGTACAAAAGCAGAGTTTCACGATGATGGTGAAATCTGCCTTTCAATTTCGCTTTAGGTGATATTTTCCTGATGTGCAGAAGCAGAGTTTCAAGATTACGATGCAATCTGCCTTGCAATTTCTCTCTAGCTGACATTTTCCAGATGTGCAGAAGCAGAGTTTCAAGATTATGATGCAATCTGCCTTGCAATTTCTCTCCAGCTGACATTTTCCAGATGTGGAGAAGCAGAGTTTCACGATGATGATGCTGAAATCTACATTGCAATTTCTCTCCAGCTGACATTTTCCAGATGTACAGATGCAGAGATTCAAGATTATGATGCAATCTGCCTTGCAATTTCTCTCTAGCTGACATTTTCCAGATGTGCAGAAGCAGAGTTTCAAGATTATGATGCAATCTGCCTTGCAATTTCTCTCTAGCTGACGTTTTCCAGATGTGGAGAAGCAAAGTTTCAGGGTCATTTTGAAATCTGCTATGGAATTTCGCTCCAGATGACATTTTCCAGATGTGCAGACGCAGAGTTTCAAGATTATGATGCAATCTGCCTTGCAATTTCTCTCTAGCTGACATTTTCCATATGTACAAACGCAGAGTTTCACGATGATGATGCTGAAATCTGCCTTGCAATTTCTCTCCAGCTGACATTTTCCAGATGTGCATAAGCAGAGTTTCAAGATTATGATGCAATCTGCCTTGCAATTTCTCGCTAGCTGACATTTTCCAGATGTGCAGAAGCAGAGTTTCACGATGATGATGATGCAATCTGCCTTGCAATTTCTCTCTAGCTGACATTTTCCAGATGTGGAGAAGCAGAGTTTCAAGATTATGATGCAATCTGCCTTGCAATTCCTCTCTATATTTTAACATTTTCCAGATGTGCAGAAGCAGAGTTTCAAGATTATGATGCAATCTGCCTTGCAATTTCTCTCTAGCTGACATTTTCCAGATGTTGAGAAGCAGAGTTTCAGGATGATGCCGAAATCTGCTTTGTAATTTCTCTCCAGCTAACATTGTCCAGATGTGGAGAAGCCGAGTTTCAGGATGATGCTGAAAGTTTCCATGGAATGTCTCTCTTCCTGACATTTTCCATATGTACAAAAGCAGAGTTTCACGATGATGGTGAAATCTGCCTTTCAATTTCGCTTTAGGTGATATTTTCCTGATGTGCAGAAGCAGAGTTTCAAGATTACGATGCAATCTGCCTTGCAATTTCTCTCTAGCTGACATTTTCCAGATGTGCAGAAGCAGAGTTTCAAGATTATGATGCAATCTGCCTTGCAATTTCTCTCCAGCTGACATTTTCCAGATGTGGAGAAGCAGAGTTTCACGATGATGATGCTGAAATCTACATTGCAATTTCTCTCCAGCTGACATTTTCCAGATGTACAGATGCAGAGATTCAAGATTATGATGCAATCTGCCTTGCAATTTCTCTCTAGCTGACATTTTCCAGATGTGCAGAAGCAGAGTTTCAAGATTATGATGCAATCTGCCTTGCAATTTCTCTCTAGCTGACGTTTTCCAGATGTGGAGAAGCAAAGTTTCAGGGTCATTTTGAAATCTGCTATGGAATTTCGCTCCAGATGACATTTTCCAGATGTGCAGACGCAGAGTTTCAAGATTATGATGCAATCTCCCTTGCAATTTCTCTCTAGCTGACATTTTCCATATGTACAAACGCAGAGTTTCACGATGATGATGCTGAAATCTGCCTTGCAATTTCTCTCCAGCTGACATTTTCCAGATGTGCAGAAGCAGAGTTTCAAGATGATGATGCTGAAATCTGCCTTGCAATTTCTCTCCAGCTGACATTTTCCAGATGTGCAGAAGCAGAGTTTCACGATGATGATGCTGAAATCTGCCTTGCAATTTCTCTCCAGCTGACATTTTCCAGATGTGCAGAAGCAGAGTTTCACGATGATGATGCTGAAATCTGCCTTGCAATTTCTCTCCAGCTGACATTTTCCAGATGTGCAGAAGCAGAGTTTCACGATGATGATGCTGAAATCTGCCTTGCAATTTCTCTCCAGCTGACATTTTCCAGATGTGCAGAAGCAGAGTTTCACGATGATGATGATGCAATCTGCCTTGCAATTTCTCTCTAGCTGACATTTTCCAGATGTGGAGAAGCAGAGTTTCAAGATTATGATGCAATCTGCCTTGCAATTCCTCTCTATATTTTAACATTTTCCAGATGTGCAGAAGCAGAGTTTCAAGATTATGATGCAATCTGCCTTGCAATTTCTCTCCAGCTGACATTTTCCAGATGTGCAGAAGCAGAGTTCCAAGATTGTGATGCAATCTGCCTTGCAATTTCTCTCTAGCTGACATTTTCCAGATGTGGAGAAGCAGAGTTTCAGGGTCATTTTGAAATCTGCTATGGAATTTCGCTCCAGATGACATTTTCCAGATGTGCAGACGCAGAGTTTCAAGATTATGATGCAATCTCCCTTGCAATTTCTCTCTAGCTGACATTTTCCATATGTACAAAAGCAGAGTTTCAAGATTATGATGCAATCTGCTATGGAATTTCGCTCGAGATGACATTTTCGAGATGTACAGAAGCAGAGTTTCAGGATGATGCAATTTGCCTTGCAATTTCTCTCCAGCTGACATTTTCCAGATGTGCAGAAGCAGAGTTCCAGGATTACGCTGAAATCTGCCTTGCAATTTCTCTCTAGCTGACATTTTCCAGATGTGCAGAAGCAGAGTTTCAAGATTATGATGCAATCTGCCTTGCAATTTCTCTCCAGCTGACATTTTCCAGATGTGGAGAAGCAGAGTTTCACGATGATGATGGTGAAATCTACATTGCAATTTCTCTCCAGCTGACATTTTCCAGATGTGCAGATGCAGAGATTCAAGATTATGATGCAATCTGCCTTGCAATTTCTCTCTAGCTGACATTTTCCAGATGTGCAGAAGCAGAGTTTCAAGATTATGATGCAATCTGCCTTGCAATTTCTCTCTAGCTGACATTTTCCAGATGTGGAGAAGCAGAGTTTCAGGGTCATTTTGAAATCTGCTATGGAATTTCACTCCAGATGTCATTTTCCAGATGTGCAGACGCAGAGTTTCAAGATTATGATGCAATCTCCCTTGCAATTTCTCTCTATCTGACATTTTCCATATGTACAAAAGCAGAGTTTCACGATGATGATGCTGAAATCTGCCTTGCAATTTCTCTCCAGCTGACATTTTCCAGATGTGGAGAATCAGAGTTTCAAGATTATGATGCAATCTGCCTTGCAATTTCTCGCTAGCTGACATTTTCCAGATGTGCAGAAGCAGAGTTTCACGATGATGATGCTGAAATCTGCCTTGCAATTTCTCTCCAGCTGACATTTTCCAGATGTGCAGAAGCAGAGTTTCACGATGATGATGCTGAAATCTGCCTTGCAATTTCTCTCCAGCTGACATTTTCCAGATGTGCAGAAGCAGAGTTTCACGATGATGATGCTGAAATCTGCCTTGCAATTTCTCTCCAGCTGACATTTTCCAGATGTGCAGAAGCAGAGTTTCACGATGATGATGATGCAATCTGCCTTGCAATTTCTCTCTAGCTGACATTTTCCAGATGTGGAGAAGCAGAGTTTCAAGATTATGATGCAATCTGCCTTGCAATTTCTCTCTATATTTTAACATTTTCCAGATGTGCAGAAGCAGAGTTTCAAGATTATGATGCAATCTGCCTTGCAATTTCTCTCCAGCTGACATTTTCCAGATGTGCAGAAGCAGAGTTCCAAGATTGTGATGCAATCTGCCTTGCAATTTCTCTCTAGCTGACATTTTCCAGATGTGGAGAAGCAGAGTTTCAGGGTCATTTTGAAATCTGCTATGGAATTTCGCTCCAGATGACATTTTCCAGATGTGCAGACGCAGAGTTTCAAGATTATGATGCAATCTCCCTTGCAATTTCTCTCTAGCTGACATTTTCCATATGTACAAAAGCAGAGTTTCAAGATTATGATGCAATCTGCTATGGAATTTCGCTCCAGATGACATTTTCGAGATGTACAGAAGCAGAGTTTCAGGATGATGCAATTTGCCTTGCAATTTCTCTCCAGCTGACATTTTCCAGATGTGCAGAAGCAGAGTTCCAGGATTACGCTGAAATCTGCCTTGCAATTTCTCTCTAGCTGACATTTTCCAGATGTGCAGAAGCAGAGTTTCAAGATTATGATGCAATCTGCCTTGCAATTTCTCTCCAGCTGACATTTTCCAGATGTGGAGAAGCAGAGTTTCACGATGATGATGGTGAAATCTACATTGCAATTTCTCTCCAGCTGACATTTTCCAGATGTGCAGATGCAGAGATTCAAGATTATGATGCAATCTGCCTTGCAATTTCTCTCTAGCTGACATTTTCCAGATGTGCAGAAGCAGAGTTTCAAGATTATGATGCAATCTGCCTTGCAATTTCTCTCTAGCTGACATTTTCCAGATGTGGAGAAGCAGAGTTTCAGGGTCATTTTGAAATCTGCTATGGAATTTCACTCCAGATGACATTTTCCAGATGTGCAGACGCAGAGTTTCAAGATTATGATGCAATCTCCCTTGCAATTTCTCTCTATCTGACATTTTCCATATGTACAAAAGCAGAGTTTCACGATGATGATGCTGAAATCTGCCTTGCAATTTCTCTCCAGCTGACATTTTCCAGATGTGGAGAATCAGAGTTTCAAGATTATGATGCAATCTGCCTTGCAATTTCTCTCTAGCTGACATTTTCCAGATGTGCAGAAGCAGAGTTTCACGATGATGATGCTGAAATCTGCCTTGCAATTTCTCTCTAGCTGACATTTTCCAGATGTGCAGAAGCAGAGTTTCAAGATTGTGATGATGCAATCTGCCTTGCAATTTCTCTCTAGCTGACATTTTCCAGATGTGGAGAATCAGAGTTTCAAGATTGTGATGCAATCTGCCTTGCAATTTCTCTCTAGCTGACATTTTCCAGATGTGCAGAAGCAGAGTTTCACGATGATGATGCTGAAATCTGCCTTGCAATTTCTCTCCAGCTGACATTTTCCAGATGTGCAGAAGCAGAGTTTCACGATGATGATGCTGAAATCTGCCTTGCAATTTCTCTCCAGCTGACATTTTCCAGATGTGCAGAAGCAGAGTTTCACGATGATGATGATGCAATCTGCCTTGCAATTTCTCTCTAGCTGACATTTTCCAGATGTGGAGAAGCAGAGTTTCAAGATTATGATGCAATCTGCCTTGCAATTTCTCTCTAGCTGACATTTTCCAGATGTGGAGAAGCAGAGTTTCAAGATTATGATGCAATCTGCCTTGCAATTTCTCTCTAGCTGACATTTTCCAGATGTGGAGAAGCAGAGTTTCAAGATTGTGATGCAATCTGCCTTGCAATTTCTCTCCAGCTGACATTTTCCAGATGTGCAGATGCAGAGATTCAAGATTATGATGCAATCTGCCTTGCAATTTCTCTCTAGCTGACATTTTCCAGATGTGCAGAAGCAGAGTTTCAAGATTATGATGCAATCTGCCTTGCAATTTCTCTCTAGCTGACATTTTCCAGATATGCAGAAGCAGAGTTTCAAGATTATGATGCAATCTGCCTGGCAATTTCTCTCTAGCTGACATTTTTCAGATGTGGAGAAGCAGAGTTTCAAGATTATGATGCAATCTGCCTTGCAATTTCTCTCTAGCTGACATTTTCCAGATGTGGAGAAGCAGAGTTTCAGGGTCATTTTGAAATCTGCTATGGAATTTCGCTCCAGATGACATTTTCCAGATGTGCAGACGCAGAGTTTCAAGATTATAATGCAATCTGCCTTGCAATTTCTCTCTAGCTGACATTTTCCATATGTACAAAAGCAGAGTTTCAAGATTATGATGCAATCTGCTATGGAATTTCGCTCGAGATGACATTTTCGAGATGTACAGAAGCAGAGTTTCAGGATGATGCAATTTGCCTTGCAATTTCTCTCCAGCTGACATTTTCCAGATGTGCAGAAGCAGAGTTTCACGATGATGATGCTGAAATCTGCCTTGCAATTTCTCTCCAGCTGACATTTTCCAGATGTGCAGAAGCAGAGTTTCACGATGATGATAATGCAATCTGCCTTGCAATTTCTCTCTAGCTGACATTTTCCAGATGTGGAGAAGCAGAGTTTCAGGGTCATTTTGAAATCTGCTATGGAATTTCGCTCCAGATGACATTTTCCAGATGTGCAGACGCAGAGTTTCAAGATTATGATGCAATCTCCCTTGCAATTTCTCTCTATCTGACATTTTCCATATGTACAAAAGCAGAGTTTCACGATGATGATGCTGAAATCTGCCTTGCAATTTCTCTCCAGCTGACATTTTCCAGATGTGCAGAAGCAGAGTTTCAAGATTATGATGCAATCTGCCTTGCAATTTCTCTCTAGCTGACATTTTCCAGATGTGCAGAAGCAGAGTTTCACGATGATGATGCTGAAATCTGCCTTGCAATTTCTCTCCAGCTGACATTTTCCAGATGTGCAGAAGCAGAGTTTCAAGATTGTGATGATGCAATCTGCCTTGCAATTTCTCTCTAGCTGACATTTTCCAGATGTGGAGAATCAGAGTTTCAAGATTGTGATGCAATCTGCCTTGCAATTTCTCTCTAGCTGACATTTTCCAGATGTGCAGAAGCAGAGTTTCACGATGATGATGCTGAAATCTGCCTTGCAATTTCTCTCCAGCTGACATTTTCCAGATGTGCAGAAGCAGAGTTTCACGATGATGATGCTGAAATCTGCCTTGCAATTTCTCTCCAGCTGACATTTTCCAGATGTGCAGAAGCAGAGTTTCACGATGATGATGATGCAATCTGCCTTGCAATTTCTCTCTAGCTGACATTTTCCAGATGTGGAGAAGCAGAGTTTCAAGATTATGATGCAATCTGCCTTGCAATTTCTCTCTAGCTGACATTTTCCAGATGTGGAGAAGCAGAGTTTCAAGATTATGATGCAATCTGCCTTGCAATTTCTCTCTAGCTGACATTTTCCAGATATGGAGAAGCAGAGTTTCAAGATTGTGATGCAATCTGCCTTGCAATTTCTCTCCAGCTGACATTTTCCAGATGTGCAGATGCAGAGATTCAAGATTATGATGCAATCTGCCTTGCAATTTCTCTCTAGCTGACATTTTCCAGATGTGCAGAAGCAGAGTTTCAAGATTATGATGCAATCTGCCTTGCAATTTCTCTCTAGCTGACATTTTCCAGATATGCAGAAGCAGAGTTTCAAGATTATGATGCAATCTGCCTGGCAATTTCTCTCTAGCTGACATTTTTCAGATGTGGAGAAGCAGAGTTTCAAGATTATGATGCAATCTGCCTTGCAATTTCTCTCTAGCTGACATTTTCCATATGTACAAAAGCAGAGTTTCAAGATTATGATGCAATCTGCTATGGAATTTCGCTCGAGATGACATTTTCGAGATGTACAGAAGCAGAGTTTCAGGATGATGCAATTTGCCTTGCAATTTCTCTCCAGCTGACATTTTCCAGATGTGCAGAAGCAGAGTTTCACGATGATGATGCTGAAATCTGCCTTGCAATTTCTCTCCAGCTGACATTTTCCAGATGTGCAGAAGCAGAGTTTCACGATGATGATAATGCAATCTGCCTTGCAATTTCTCTCTAGCTGACATTTTCCAGATGTGGAGAAGCAGAGTTTCAGGGTCATTTTGAAATCTGCTATGGAATTTCGCTCCAGATGACATTTTCCAGATGTGCAGACGCAGAGTTTCAAGATTATGATGCAATCTCCCTTGCAATTTCTCTCTATCTGACATTTTCCATATGTACAAAAGCAGAGTTTCACGATGATGATGCTGAAATCTGCCTTGCAATTTCTCTCCAGCTGACATTTTCCAGATGTGCAGAAGCAGAGTTTCAAGATTATGATGCAATCTGCCTTGCAATTTCTCTCTAGCTGACATTTTCCAGATGTGCAGAAGCAGAGTTTCACGATGATGATGCTGAAATCTGCCTTGCAATTTCTCTCCAGCTGACATTTTCCAGATGTGCAGAAGCAGAGTTTCAAGATTGTGATGATGCAATCTGCCTTGCAATTTCTCTCTAGCTGACATTTTCCAGATGTGGAGAATCAGAGTTTCAAGATTGTGATGCAATCTGCCTTGCAATTTCTCTCTAGCTGACATTTTCCAGATGTGCAGAAGCAGAGTTTCACGATGATGATGCTGAAATCTGCCTTGCAATTTCTCTCCAGCTGACATTTTCCAGATGTGCAGAAGCAGAGTTTCACGATGATGATGCTGAAATCTGCCTTGCAATTTCTCTCCAGCTGACATTTTCCAGATGTGCAGAAGCAGAGTTTCACGATGATGATGATGCAATCTGCCTTGCAATTTCTCTCTAGCTGACATTTTCCAGATGTGGAGAAGCAGAGTTTCAAGATTATGATGCAATCTGCCTTGCAATTTCTCTCTAGCTGACATTTTCCAGATGTGGAGAAGCAGAGTTTCAAGATTATGATGCAATCTGCCTTGCAATTTCTCTCTAGCTGACATTTTCCAGATATGGAGAAGCAGAGTTTCAAGATTGTGATGCAATCTGCCTTGCAATTTCTCTCCAGCTGACATTTTCCAGATGTGCAGATGCAGAGATTCAAGATTATGATGCAATCTGCCTTGCAATTTCTCTCTAGCTGACATTTTCCAGATGTGCAGAAGCAGAGTTTCAAGATTATGATGCAATCTGCCTTGCAATTTCTCTCTAGCTGACATTTTCCAGATATGCAGAAGCAGAGTTTCAAGATTATGATGCAATCTGCCTGGCAATTTCTCTCTAGCTGACATTTTTCAGATGTGGAGAAGCAGAGTTTCAAGATTATGATGCAATCTGCCTTGCAATTTCTCTCTAGCTGACATTTTCCAGATGTGGAGAAGCAGAGTTTCAGGGTCATTTTGAAATCTGCTATGGAATTTCGCTCCAGATGACATTTTCCAGATGTGCAGACGCAGAGTTTCAAGATTATAATGCAATCTGCCTTGCAATTTCTCTCTAGCTGACATTTTCCATATGTACAAAAGCAGAGTTTCAAGATTATGATGCAATCTGCTATGGAATTTCGCTCGAGATGACATTTTCGAGATGTACAGAAGCAGAGTTTCAGGATGATGCAATTTGCCTTGCAATTTCTCTCCAGCTGACATTTTCCAGATGTGCAGAAGCAGAGTTTCACGATGATGATGCTGAAATCTGCCTTGCAATTTCTCTCCAGCTGACATTTTCCAGATGTGCAGAAGCAGAGTTTCACGATGATGATAATGCAATCTGCCTTGCAATTTCTCTCTAGCTGACATTTTCCAGATGTGGAGAAGCAGAGTTTCAGGGTCATTTTGAAATCTGCTATGGAATTTCGCTCCAGATGACATTTTCCAGATGTGCAGACGCAGAGTTTCAAGATTATGATGCAATCTCCCTTGCAATTTCTCTCTATCTGACATTTTCCATATGTACAAAAGCAGAGTTTCACGATGATGATGCTGAAATCTGCCTTGCAATTTCTCTCCAGCTGACATTTTCCAGATGTGCAGAAGCAGAGTTTCAAGATTATGATGCAATCTGCCTTGCAATTTCTCTCTAGCTGACATTTTCCAGATGTGCAGAAGCAGAGTTTCACGATGATGATGCTGAAATCTGCCTTGCAATTTCTCTCCAGCTGACATTTTCCAGATGTGCAGAAGCAGAGTTTCAAGATTGTGATGATGCAATCTGCCTTGCAATTTCTCTCTAGCTGACATTTTCCAGATGTGGAGAATCAGAGTTTCAAGATTGTGATGCAATCTGCCTTGCAATTTCTCTCTAGCTGACATTTTCCAGATGTGCAGAAGCAGAGTTTCACGATGATGATGCTGAAATCTGCCTTGCAATTTCTCTCCAGCTGACATTTTCCAGATGTGCAGAAGCAGAGTTTCACGATGATGATGATGCAATCTGCCTTGCAATTTCTCTCTAGCTGACATTTTCCAGATGTGGAGAAGCAGAGTTTCAAGATTATGATGCAATCTGCCTTGCAATTTCTCTCCAGCTGACATTTTCCAGATGTGGAGAAGCAGAGTTTCAAGATTGTGATGCAATCTGCCTTGCAATTTCTCTCCAGCTGACATTTTCCAGATGTGCAGATGCAGAGATTCAAGATTATGATGCAATCTGCCTTGCAATTTCTCTCTAGCTGACATTTTCCAGATGTGCAGAAGCAGAGTTTCAAGATTATGATGCAATCTGCCTTGCAATTTCTCTCTAGCTGACATTTTCCAGATATGGAGAAGCAGAGTTTCAAGATTATGATGCAATCTGGCTGGCAATTTCTCTCTAGCTGACATTTTCCAGATGTGGAGAAGCAGAGTTTCAGGGTCATTTTGAAATCTGCTATGGAATTTCGCTCCAGATGACATTTTCCAGATGTGCAGACGCAGAGTTTCAAGATTATAATGCAATCTGCCTTGCAATTTCTCTCTAGCTGACATTTTCCATATGTACAAAAGCAGAGTTTCAAGATTTTGATGCAATCTGCTATGGAATTTCGCTCCAGATGACATTTTCGAGATGTACAGAAGCAGAGTTTCAGGATGATGCAATTTGCCTTGCAATTTCTCTCCAGCTGACATTTTCCAGATGTGCAGAAGCAGAGTTTCACGATGATGATGCTGAAATCTGCCTTGCAATTTCTCTCTAGCTGACATTTTCCAGATGTGCAGAAGCAGAGTTTCAAGATTGTGATGCAATCTGCCTTGCAATTTCTCTCTAGCTGACATTTTCCAGATGTGCAGAAGCAGAGTTTCACGATGATGATGCTGAAATCTGCCGTGCAATTTCTCTCCAGCTGACATTTTCCAGATGTGCAGAAGCAGAGTTTCACGATGATGATGCTGAAATCTGCCTTGCAATTTCTCTCCAGCTGACATTTTCCAGATGTGCAGAAGCAGAGTTTCACGATGATGATGATGCAATCTGCCTTGCAATTTCTCTCTAGCTGACATTTTCCAGATGTGGAGAAGCAGAGTTTCAAGATTATGATGCAATCTGCCTTGCAATTTCTCTCTAGCTGACATTTTCCAGATGTGGAGAAGCAGAGTTTCAAGATTGTGATGCAATCTGCCTTGCAATTTCTCTCCAGCTGACATTTTCCAGATGTGCAGATGCAGAGATTCAAGATTATGATGCAATCTGCCTTGCAATTTCTCTCTAGCTGACATTTTCCAGATGTGGAGAAGCAGAGTTTCAGGGTCATTTTGAAATCTGCTATGGAATTTCGCTCCAGATGACAATTTCCAGATGTGCAGAAGCAGAGTTTCAAGATTATGATGCAATCTGCCTTGCAATTTCTCTCTAGCTGACATTTTCCAGATGTGGAGAAGCAGAGTTTCACGGTCATTTTGAAATCTGCTATGGAATTTCGCTCCAGATGACATTTTCCAGATGTGCAGACGCAGAGTTTCACGATTATGATGCAATCTGCCTTGCAATTTCTCTCTAGCTGACATTTTCCAGATGTGCAGATGCAGAGATTCAAGATTATGATGCTGAAATCTGCCTTGCAATTTCTCTCCAGCTGACATTTTCCAGATGTGCAGAAGCAGAGTTTCACGATGATGATGCTGAAATCTACATTGCAATTTCTCTCCAGCTGACATTTTCCAGATGTGCAGATGCAGAGATTCAAGATTATGATGCAATCTGCCTTGCAATTTCTCTCTAGCTGACATTTTCCAGATATGCAGAAGCAGAGTTTCAAGATTATGATGCAATCTGCCTGGCAATTTCTCTCTAGCTGACATTTTCCAGATGTGGAGAAGCAGAGTTTCAGGGTCATTTTGAAATCTGCTATGGAATTTCGCTCCAGATGACATTTTCCAGATGTGCAGAAGCAGAGTTTCAAGATTATGATGCAATCTGCCTTGCAATTTCTCTCTAGCTGACATTTTCCATATGTACAAAAGCAGAGTTTCAAGATTTTGATGCAATCTGCTATGGAATTTCGCTCCAGATGACATTTTCGAGATGTACAGAAGCAGAGTTTCAGGATGATGCAATTTGCCTTGCAATTTCTCTCCAGCTGACATTTTCCAGATGTGCAGAAGCAGAGTTTCACGATGATGATGCTGAAATCTGCCTTGCAATTTCTCTCCAGCTGACATTTTCCAGATGTGCAGAAGCAGAGTTTCACGATGATGATGCTGAAATCTGCCTTGCAATTTCTCTCCAGCTGACATTTTCCAGATGTGCAGAAGCAGAGTTTCACGATGATGATGATGCAATCTGCCTTGCAATTTCTCTCTAGCTGACATTTTCCAGATGTGGAGAAGCAGAGTTTCAAGATTATGATGCAATCTGCCTTGCAATTTCTCTCTAGCTGACATTTTCATGATGTTGAGAAGCAGAGTTTCAGGATGATGCTGAAATCTGCTTTGTAATTTCTCTCCAGCTAACATTGTCCAGATGTGGAGAAGCCGAGTTTCAGGATGATGCTGAAAGTTTCCATGGAATGTCTCTCTTGCTGACATTTTCCATATGTACAAAAGCAGAGTTTCACGATGATGCTGAAATCTGCCTTTCAATTTCGCTTTAGGTGATATTTTCCTGATGTGCAGAAGCAGAGTTTCAAGATTACGATGCAATCTGCTATGGAATTTCGCTCCAGATGACATTTTCCAGATGTGCAGAAGCAGAGTTTCAAGATTATGATGCAATCTGCCTTGCAATTTCTCTCTAGCTGACATTTTCCAGATATGCAGAAGCAGAGTTTCAAGATTATGATGCAATCTGCCTGGCAATTTCTCTCTAGCTGACATTTTTCAGATGTGGAGAAGCAGAGTTTCAAGATTATGATGCAATCTGCCTTGCAATTTCTCTCTAGCTGACATTTTCCAGATGTGAAGAAGCAGAGTTTCAGGGTCATTTTGAAATCTGCTATGGAATTTCGCTCCAGATGACATTTTCCAGATGTGCAGACGCAGAGTTTCAAGATTATAATGCAATCTGCCTTGCAATTTCTCTCTAGCTGACATTTTCCATATGTACAAAAGCAAAGTTTCAAGATTATGATGCAATCTGCTATGGAATTTCGCTCGAGATGACATTTTCGAGATGTACAGAAGCAGAGTTTCAGGATGATGCAATTTGCCTTGCAATTTCTCTCCAGCTGACATTTTCCAGATGTGCAGAAGCAGAGTTTCACGATGATGATGCTGAAATCTGCCTTGCAATTTCTCTCCAGCTGACATTTTCCAGATGTGCAGAAGCAGAGTTTCACGATGATGATAATGCAATCTGCCTTGCAATTTCTCTCTAGCTGACATTTTCCAGATGTGGAGAAGCAGAGTTTCAGGGTCATTTTGAAATCTGCTATGGAAGTTCGCTCCAGATGACAATTTCCAGATGTGCAGAAGCAGAGTTTCAAGATTATGATGCAATCTGCCTTGCAATTTCTCTCCAGCTGACATTTTCCAGATGTGGAGAAGCAGAGTTTCAAGATTGTGATGCAATCTGCCTTGCAATTTCTCTCCAGCTGACATTTTCCAGATGTGCAGATGCAGAGATTCAAGATTATGATGCAATCTGCCTTGCAATTTCTCTCTAGCTGACATTTTCCAGATATGGAGAAGCAGAGTTTCAAGATTATGATGCAATCTGGCTGGCAATTTCTCTCTAGCTGACATTTTCCAGATGTGGAGAAGCAGAGTTTCAGGGTCATTTTGAAATCTGCTATGGAATTTCGCTCCAGATGACATTTTCCAGATGTGCAGACGCAGAGTTTCAAGATTATAATGCAATCTGCCTTGCAATTTCTCTCTAGCTGACATTTTCCATATGTACAAAAGCAGAGTTTCAAGATTTTGATGCAATCTGCTATGGAATTTCGCTCCAGATGACATTTTCGAGATGTACAGAAGCAGAGTTTCAGGATGATGCAATTTGCCTTGCAATTTCTCTCCAGCTGACATTTTCCAGATGTGCAGAAGCAGAGTTTCACGATGATGATGCTGAAATCTGCCTTGCAATTTCTCTCTAGCTGACATTTTCCAGATGTGCAGAAGCAGAGTTTCAAGATTGTGATGCAATCTGCCTTGCAATTTCTCTCTAGCTGACATTTTCCAGATGTGCAGAAGCAGAGTTTCACGATGATGATGCTGAAATCTGCCGTGCAATTTCTCTCCAGCTGACATTTTCCAGATGTGCAGAAGCAGAGTTTCACGATGATGATGCTGAAATCTGCCTTGCAATTTCTCTCCAGCTGACATTTTCCAGATGTGCAGAAGCAGAGTTTCACGATGATGATGATGCAATCTGCCTTGCAATTTCTCTCTAGCTGACATTTTCCAGATGTGGAGAAGCAGAGTTTCAAGATTATGATGCAATCTGCCTTGCAATTTCTCTCTAGCTGACATTTTCCAGATGTGGAGAAGCAGAGTTTCAAGATTGTGATGCAATCTGCCTTGCAATTTCTCTCCAGCTGACATTTTCCAGATGTGCAGATGCAGAGATTCAAGATTATGATGCAATCTGCCTTGCAATTTCTCTCTAGCTGACATTTTCCAGATGTGGAGAAGCAGAGTTTCAGGGTCATTTTGAAATCTGCTATGGAATTTCGCTCCAGATGACAATTTCCAGATGTGCAGAAGCAGAGTTTCAAGATTATGATGCAATCTGCCTTGCAATTTCTCTCTAGCTGACATTTTCCAGATGTGGAGAAGCAGAGTTTCAGGGTCATTTTGAAATCTGCTATGGAATTTCGCTCCAGATGACATTTTCCAGATGTGCAGACGCAGAGTTTCACGATTATGATGCAATCTGCCTTGCAATTTCTCTCTAGCTGACATTTTCCAGATGTGCAGATGCAGAGATTCAAGATTATGATGCTGAAATCTGCCTTGCAATTTCTCTCCAGCTGACATTTTCCAGATGTGCAGAAGCAGAGTTTCACGATGATGATGCTGAAATCTACATTGCAATTTCTCTCCAGCTGACATTTTCCAGATGTGCAGATGCAGAGATTCAAGATTATGATGCAATCTGCCTTGCAATTTCTCTCTAGCTGACATTTTCCAGATATGCAGAAGCAGAGTTTCAAGATTATGATGCAATCTGCCTGGCAATTTCTCTCTAGCTGACATTTTCCAGATGTGGAGAAGCAGAGTTTCAGGGTCATTTTGAAATCTGCTATGGAATTTCGCTCCAGATGACATTTTCCAGATGTGCAGAAGCAGAGTTTCAAGATTATGATGCAATCTGCCTTGCAATTTCTCTCTAGCTGACATTTTCCATATGTACAAAAGCAGAGTTTCAAGATTTTGATGCAATCTGCTATGGAATTTCGCTCCAGATGACATTTTCGAGATGTACAGAAGCAGAGTTTCAGGATGATGCAATTTGCCTTGCAATTTCTCTCCAGCTGACATTTTCCAGATGTGCAGAAGCAGAGTTTCACGATGATGATGCTGAAATCTGCCTTGCAATTTCTCTCCAGCTGACATTTTCCAGATGTGCAGAAGCAGAGTTTCACGATGATGATGCTGAAATCTGCCTTGCAATTTCTCTCCAGCTGACATTTTCCAGATGTGCAGAAGCAGAGTTTCACGATGATGATGATGCAATCTGCCTTGCAATTTCTCTCTAGCTGACATTTTCCAGATGTGGAGAAGCAGAGTTTCAAGATTATGATGCAATCTGCCTTGCAATTTCTCTCTAGCTGACATTTTCATGATGTTGAGAAGCAGAGTTTCAGGATGATGCTGAAATCTGCTTTGTAATTTCTCTCCAGCTAACATTGTCCAGATGTGGAGAAGCCGAGTTTCAGGATGATGCTGAAAGTTTCCATGGAATGTCTCTCTTGCTGACATTTTCCATATGTACAAAAGCAGAGTTTCACGATGATGCTGAAATCTGCCTTTCAATTTCGCTTTAGGTGATATTTTCCTGATGTGCAGAAGCAGAGTTTCAAGATTACGATGCAATCTGCCTTGCAATTTCTCTCTAGCTGACATTTTCCAGATGTGCAGAAGCAGAGTTTCAAGATTATGATGCAATCTGCCTTGCAATTTCTCTCTAGCTGACATTTTCCAGATATGCAGAAGCAGAGTTTCAAGATTATGATGCAATCTGCCTGGCAATTTCTCTCTAGCTGACATTTTTCAGATGTGGAGAAGCAGAGTTTCAAGATTATGATGCAATCTGCCTTGCAATTTCTCTCTAGCTGACATTTTCCAGATGTGAAGAAGCAGAGTTTCAGGGTCATTTTGAAATCTGCTATGGAATTTCGCTCCAGATGACATTTTCCAGATGTGCAGACGCAGAGTTTCAAGATTATAATGCAATCTGCCTTGCAATTTCTCTCTAGCTGACATTTTCCATATGTACAAAAGCAGAGTTTCAAGATTATGATGCAATCTGCTATGGAATTTCGCTCGAGATGACATTTTCGAGATGTACAGAAGCAGAGTTTCAGGATGATGCAATTTGCCTTGCAATTTCTCTCCAGCTGACATTTTCCAGATGTGCAGAAGCAGAGTTTCACGATGATGATGCTGAAATCTGCCTTGCAATTTCTCTCCAGCTGACATTTTCCAGATGTGCAGAAGCAGAGTTTCACGATGATGATAATGCAATCTGCCTTGCAATTTCTCTCTAGCTGACATTTTCCAGATGTGGAGAAGCAGAGTTTCAGGGTCATTTTGAAATCTGCTATGGAAGTTCGCTCCAGATGACAATTTCCAGATGTGCAGAAGCAGAGTTTCACGATGATGATGCTGAAATCTACATTGCAATTTCTCTCCAGCTGACATTTTCCAGATGTGCAGATGCAGAGATTCAAGATTATGATGCAATCTGCCTTGCAATTTCTCTCTAGCTGACATTTTCCAGATATGCAGAAGCAGAGTTTCAACATTATGATGCAATCTGCCTGGCAATTTCTCTCTAGCTGACATTTTCCAGATGTGGAGAAGCAGAGTTTCAGGGTCATTTTGAAATCTGCTATGGAATTTCGCTCCAGATGACATTTTCCAGATGTGCAGAAGCAGAGTTTCAAGATTATGATGCAATCTGCCTTGCAATTTCTCTCTAGCTGACATTTTCCAGATGTGGAGAAGCAGAGTTTCAGGGTCATTTTGAAATCTGCTATGGAATTTCGCTCCAGATGACATTTTCCAGATGTGCAGACGCAGAGTTTCAAGATTATGATGCAATCTGCCTTGCAATTTCTCTCTAGCTGACATTTTCCATATGTACAAAAGCAGAGTTTCACGATGATGATGCTGAAATCTGCCTTGCAATTTCTCTCCAGCTGACATTTTCCAGATGTGCAGAAGCAGAGTTTCAAGATTATGATGCAATCTGCCTTGCAATTTCTCGCTAGCTGACATTTTCCAGATGTGCAGAAGCAGAGTTTCACGATGATGATGCTGAAATGTGCCTTGCAATTTCTCTCCAGCTGACATTTTCCAGATGTGCAGAAGCAGAGTTTCACGATGATGATGCTGAAATCTGCCTTGCAATTTCTCTCCAGCTGACATTTTCCAGATGTGCAGAAGCAGAGTTTCACGATGATGATGATGCAATCTGCCTTGCAATTTCTCTCTAGCTGACATTTTCCAGATGTGGAGAATCAGAGTTTCAAGATTGTGATGCAATCTGCCTTGCAATTTCTCTCTAGCTGACATTTTCCAGATGTGGAGAAGCAGAGTTTCAAGATTATGATGCAATCTGCCTTGCAATTTCTCTCTATATTTTAACATTTTCCAGATGTGCAGAAGCAGAGTTTCAAGATTATGATGCAATCTGCCTTGCAATTTCTCTCCAGCTGACATTTTCCAGATGTGCAGAAGCAGAGTTTCAAGATTATGATGCAATCTGCCTTGCAATTTCTCTCTAGCTGACATTTTCCATATGTACAAAAGCAGAGTTTCAAGATTATGATGCAATCTCTTATGGAATTTCGCTCCAGATGACATTTTCGAGATGTACAGAAGCAGAGTTTCAAGATTATGTTGCAATCTGCCTTGCAATTTCTCTCTAGCTGACATTTTCCATATGTACAAAAGCAGAGTTTCAAGATTATGATGCAATCTGCTATGGAATTTCGCTCCAGATGACATTTTCCAGATGTGCAGAAGCAGAGTTTCACGATGATGCAATTTGCCTTGCAATTTCTCTCCAGCTGACATTTTCCAGATGTGGAGAAGCAGAGTTTCAAGATTGTGATGCAATCTGCCTTGCAATTTCTCTCTATATTTTAACATTTTCCAGATGTGCAGAAGCAGAGTTTCAAGATTATGATGCAATCTGCCTTGCAATTTCTCTCCAGCTGACATTTTCCAGATGTGCAGAAGCAGAGTTTCAAGATTATGATGCAATCTGCCTTGCAATTTCTCTCTAGCTGACATTTTCCATATGTACAAAAGCAGAGTTTCAAGATTATGATGCAATCTCTTATGGAATTTCGCTCCAGATGACATTTTCGAGATGTACAGAAGCAGAGTTTCAGGATGATGCAATTTGCCTTGCAATTTCTCTCCAGCTGACATTTTCCAGATGTGCAGAAGCAGAGTTTCACGATGATGATGCTGAAATCTGCCTTGCAATTTCTCTCCAGCTGACATTTTCCAGATGTGGAGAAGCAGAGTTTCAAGATTATGATGCAATCTGCCTTGCAATTTCTCTCTATATTTTAACATTTTCCAGATGTGCAGAAGCAGAGTTTCAAGATTATGATGCAATCTGCCTTGCAATTTCTCTCCAGCTGACATTTTCCAGATGTGCAGAAGCAGAGTTTCAAGATTATGATGCAATTTGCCTTGCAATTTCTCTCCAGCTGACATTTTCCAGATGTGCAGAAGCAGAGTTTCACGATGATGATGCTGAAATCTGCCTTGCAATTTCTCTCCAGCTGACATTTTCCAGATGTGCAGAAGCAGAGTTTCAAGATTGTGATGCAATCTGCCTTGCAATTTCTCTCTAGCTGACATTTTCCAGATCTGGAGAAGCAGAGTTTCAAGATTATGATGCAATCTGCCTTGCAATTTCTCTCTAGCTGACATTTTCCAGATGTGGAGAAGCAGAGTTTCAGGGTCATTTTGAAATCTGCTATGGAATTTCGCTCCAGATGACATTTTCCAGATGTGCAGACGCAGAGTTTCAAGATTATGTTCAAATCTGCCTTGCAATTTCTCTCTAGCTGACATTTTCCATATGTACAAAAGCAGAGTTTCAAGATTATGATGCAATCTGCTATGGAATTTCGCTCCAGATGACATTTTCGAGATGTACAGAAGCAGAGTTTCACGATGATGCAATTTGCCTTGCAATTTCTCTCTAGCTGACATTTTCCAGATGTGGAGAAGCAGAGTTTCAAGATTATGATGCAATCTGCCTTGCAATTTCTCTCTATATTTTAACATTTTCCAGATGTGCAGAAGCAGAGTTTCAAGATTATGATGCAATCTGCCTTGCAATTTCTCTCCAGCTGACATTTTCCAGATGTGCAGAAGCAGAGTTTCAAGATTATGATGCAATCTGCCTTGCAATTTCTCTCTAGCTGACATTTTCCATATGTACAAAAGCAGAGTTTCAAGATTATGATGCAATCTCTTATGGAATTTCGCTCCAGATGACATTTTCGAGATGTACAGAAGCAGAGTTTCAGGATGATGCAATTTGCCTTGCAATTTCTCTCCAGCTGACATTTTCCAGATGTGCAGAAGCAGAGTTTCACGATGATGATGCTGAAATCTGCCTTGCAATTTCTCTCCAGCTGACATTTTCCAGATGTGCAGAAGCAGAGTTTCAAGATTGTGATGCAATCTGCCTTGCAATTTCTCTCTAGCTGACATTTTCCAGATCTGGAGAAGCAGAGTTTCAAGATTATGATGCAATCTGCCTTGCAATTTCTCTCTAGCTGACATTTTCCAGATGTGGAGAAGCAGAGTTTCAGGGTCATTTTGAAATCTGCTATGGAATTTCGCTCCAGATGACATTTTCCAGATGTGCAGACGCAGAGTTTCAAGATTATGTTCCAATCTGCCTTGCAATTTCTCTCTAGCTGACATTTTCCATATGTACAAAAGCAGAGTTTCAAGATTATGATGCAATCTGCTATGGAATTTCGCTCCAGATGACATTTTCGAGATGTACAGAAGCAGAGTTTCACGATGATGCAATTTACCTTGCAATTTCTCTCCAGCTGACATTTTCCAGATGTGGAGAAGCAGAGTTTCACGATGATGATGCTGAAATCTTCCTTGCAATTTCTCTCCAGCTGACATTTTACAGATGTGCAGAAGCAGAGTTCCAGGATTACGCTGAAATCTGCCTTGCAATTTCTCTCTAGCTGACATTTTCCAGATGTTGAGAAGCAGAGTTTCAGGATGATGCTGAAATCTGCTTTGTAATTTCTCTCCAGCTAACATTGTCCAGATGTGGAGAAGCCGAGTTTCAGGATGATGCTGAAAGTTTCCATGGAATGTCTCTCTTCCTGACATTTTCCATATGTACAAAAGCAGAGTTTCACGATGATGCTGAAATCTGCCTTTCAATTTCGCTTTAGGTGATATTTTCCTGATGTGCAGAAGCAGAGTTTCAAGATTACGATGCAATCTGCCTTGCAATTTCTCTCTAGCTGACATTTTCCAGATGTGCAGAAGCAGAGTTTCAAGATTATGATGCAATCTGCCTTGCAATTTCTCTCCAGCTGACATTTTCCAGATGTGGAGAAGCAGAGTTTCACGATGATGATGCTGAAATCTACATTGCAATTTCTCTATAGCTGACATTTTCCAGATGTGCAGATGCAGACATTCAAGATTATGATGCAATCTGCCTGGCAATTTCTCTCTAGCTGACATTTTCCAGATGTGCAGAAGCAGAGTTTCAAGATTATGATGCAATCTGCCTTGCAATTTCTCTCTAGCTGACATTTTCCAGATGTGCAGAAGCAGAGTTTCACGATGATGATGCTGAAATCTGCCTTGCAATTTCTCTCCAGCTGACATTTTCCAGATGTGGAGAAGCAGAGTTTCACGATGATGATGATGCAATCTGCCTTGCAATTTCTCTCCAGCTGACATTTTCCAGATGTGGAGAAGCAGAGTTTCACGATGATGATGCAGAAATCTGCCTTGCAATTTCTCTCTAGCTGACATTTTCCAGATGTGCAGAAGCAGAGTTTCAAGATTATGATGCAATCTGCCTTGCAATTTCTCTCTAGCTGACATTTTCCAGATGTGCAGAAGCAGAGTTTCAAGATTTTGATGCAATCTGCCTTGCAATTTCTCTCTAGCTGACATTTTCCAGATGTGTAGAAGCAGAGTTTCAGGGTCATTTTGAAATCTGATATGGAATTTCGCTCCAGATGACATTTTCCAGATGTGCAGACGCAGAGTTTCAAGATTATGATGCAATCTCCCTTGCAATTTCTCTCTATCTGACATTTTCCATATGTACAAAAGCAGAGTTTCACGATGATGATGCTGAAATCTGCCTTGCAGTTTCTCTCCAGCTGACATTTTCCAGATGTGCAGAAGCAGAGTTTCAAGATTATGATGCAATCTGCCTTGCAATTTCTCTCTAGCTGACATTTTCCAGATGTGCAGAAGCAGAGTTTCACGATGATGATGCTGAAATCTGCCTTGCAATTTCTCTCCAGCTGACATTTTCCAGATGTGCAGAAGCAGAGTTTCAAGATTGTGATGATGCAATCTGCCTTGCAATTTCTCTCTAGCTGACATTTTCCAGATGTGGAGAATCAGAATTTCAAGATTGTGATGCAATCTGCCTTGCAATTTCTCTCCAGCTGACATTTTCCAGATGTGGAGAAGCAGAGTTTCACGATGATGATGCTGAAATCTACATTGCAATTTCTCTCCAGCTGACATTTTCCAGATGTGCAGATGCATAGATTCAAGATTATGATGCAATCTGCCTTGCAATTTCTCTCTAGCTGACATTTTCCAGATGTGGAGAAGCAGAGTTTCAGGGTCATTTTGAAATCTACTATGGAATTTCGCTCCAGATGACATTTTCCAGATGTGCAGACGCAGAGTTTCAAGATTATGATGCAATCTGCCTTGCAATTTCTCTCTAGCTGACATTTTCCAGATGTGCAGAAGCAGAGTTTCAAGATTATGATGCAATCTGCCTTGCAATTTCTCTCTAGCTGACATTTTCCAGATGTGCAGAAGCAGAGTTTCACGATGATGATGCTGAAATCTGCCTTGCAATTTCTCTCCAGCTGACATTTTCCAGATGTGCAGAAGCAGAGTTTCAAGATGATGATGCAGAAATCTGCCTTGCAATTTCTCTCCAGCTGACATTTTCCAGATGTGCAGAAGCAGAGTTTCACGATGATGATGATGCAATCTGCCTTGCAATTTCTCTCTAGCTGACATTTTCCAGATGTGCAGAAGCAGAGTTTCAAGATTATGATGCAATCCGCCTTGCAATTTCTCTCCTGCTGACATTTTCCAGATGTGCAGAAGCAGAGTTTCAAGATTGTGATGCAATCTGCCTTGCAATTTCTCTCTAGCTGACATTTTCCAGATCTGGAGAAGCAGAGTTTCAAGATTATGATGCAATCTGCCTTGCAATTTCTCTCTAGCTGACATTTTCCAGATGTGGAGAAGCAGAGTTTCAGGGTCATTTTGAAATCTGCTATGGAATTTCGCTCCAGATGACATTTTCCAGATGTGCAGACGCAGAGTTTCAAGATTATGATGCAATCTCTTATGGAATTTCGCTCCAGATGACATTTTCGAGATGTACAGAAGCAGAGTTTCAGGATGATGCAATTTGCCTTGCAATTTCTCTCCAGCTGACATTTTCCAGATGTGCAGAAGCAGAGTTTCACGATGATGATGCTGAAATCTGCCTTGCAATTTCTCTCCAGCTGACATTTTCCAGATGTGCAGAAGCAGAGTTTCAAGATTGTGATGATGCAATCTGCCTTGCAATTTCTCTCTAGCTGACATTTTCCAGATGTGGAGAATCAGAGTTTCAAGATTGTGATGCAATCTGCCTTGCAATTTCTCTCTAGCTGACATTTTCCAGATGTGGAGAAGCAGAGTTTCAAGATTATGATGCAATCTGCCTTGCAATTTCTCTCTATATTTTAACATTTTCCAGATGTGCAGAAGCAGAGTTTCAAGATTATGATGCAATCTGCCTTGCAATTTCTCTCCAGCTGACATTTTCCAGATGTGCAGAAGCAGAGTTTCAAGATTATGATGCAATCTGCCTTGCAATTTCTCTCTAGCTGACATTTTCCATATGTACAAAAGCAGAGTTTCAAGATTATGATGCAATCTCTTATGGAATTTCGCTCCAGATGACATTTTCGAGATGTACAGAAGCAGAGTTTCAGGATGATGCAATTTGCCTTGCAATTTCTCTCCAGCTGACATTTTCCAGATGTGCAGAAGCAGAGTTTCACGATGATGATGCTGAAATCTGCCTTGCAATTTCTCTCCAGCTGACATTTTCCAGATGTGCAGAAGCAGAGTTTCAAGATTGTGATGCAATCTGCCTTGCAATTTCTCTCTAGCTGACATTTTCCAGATCTGGAGAAGCAGAGTTTCAGGGTCATTTTGAAATCTGCTATGGAATTTCGCTCCAGATGACATTTTCCAGATGTGCAGACGCAGAGTTTCAAGATTATGTTGCAATCTGCCTTGCAATTTCTCTCTAGCTGACATTTTCCATATGTACAAAAGCAGAGTTTCAAGATTATGATGCAATCTGCTATGGAATTTCGCTCCAGATGACATTTTCAAGATGTACAGAAGCAGAGTTTCACGATGATGCAATTTACCTTGCAATTTCTCTCCAGCTGACATTTTCCAGATGTGGAGAAGCAGAGTTTCACGATGATGATGCTGAAATCTGCCTTGCAATTTCTCTCCAGCTGACATTTTACAGATGTGCAGAAGCAGAGTTCCAGGATTACGCTGAAATCTGCCTTGCAATTTCTCTCTAGCTGACATTTTCCAGATGTTGAGAAGCAGAGTTTCAGGATGATGCTGAAATCTGCTTTGTAATTTCTCTCCAGCTAACATTGTCCAGATGTGGAGAAGCCGAGTTTCAGGATGATGCTGAAAGTTTCCATGGAATGTCTCTCTTCCTGACATTTTCCATATGTACAAAAGCAGAGTTTCACGATGATGCTGAAATCTGCCTTTCAATTTCGCTTTAGGTGATATTTTCCTGATGTGCAGAAGCAGAGTTTCAAGATTACGATGCAATCTGCCTTGCAATTTCTCTCTAGCTGACATTTTCCAGATGTGCAGAAGCAGAGTTTCAAGATTATGATGCAATCTGCCTTGCAATTTCTCTCTAGCTGACATTTTCCAGATGTGCAGAAGCAGAGTTTCACGATGATGATGCTGAAATCTGCCTTGCAATTTCTCTCCAGCTGACATTTTCCAGATGTGGAGAAGCAGAGTTTCACGATGATGATGATGCAATCCGCCTTGCAATTTCTCTCCAGCTGACATTTTCCAGATGTGGAGAAGCAGAGTTTCACGATGATGATGCTGAAATCTACATTGCAATTTCTCTCCAGCTGACATTTTCCAGATGTGCAGATGCAGAGATTCAAGATTATGATGCAATCTGCCTTGCAATTTCTCTCTAGCTGACATTTTCCAGATGTGCAGAAGCAGAGTTTCAAGATTATGATGCAATCTGCCTTGCAATTTCTCTCTAGCTGACATTTTCCAGATGTGCAGAAGCAGAGTTTCAAGATTTTGATGCAATCTGCCTTGCAATTTCTCTCTAGCTGACATTTTCCAGATGTGTAGAAGCAGAGTTTCAGGGTCATTTTGAAATCTGATATGGAATTTCGCTCCAGATGACATTTTCCAGATGTGCAGACGCAGAGTTTCAAGATTATGATGCAATCTCCCTTGCAATTTCTCTCTATCTGACATTTTCCAGATGTGCAGAAGCAGAGTTTCAAGATTATGATGCAATCTGCCTTGCAATTTCTCTCTAGCTGACATTTTCCAGATGTGCAGAAGCAGAGTTTCACGATGATGATGCTGAAATCTGCCTTGCAATTTCTCTCCAGCTGACATTTTCCAGATGTGGAGAAGCAGAGTTTCACGATGATGATGATGCAATCCGCCTTGCAATTTCTCTCCAGCTGACATTTTCCAGATGTGGAGAAGCAGAGTTTCACGATGATGATGCTGAAATCTACATTGCAATTTCTCTCCAGCTAACATTGTCCAGATGTGGAGAAGCCGAGTTTCAGGATGATGCTGAAAGTTTCCATGGAATGTCTCTCTTCCTGACATTTTCCTTATGTACAAAAGCAGAGTTTCACGATGATGCTGAAATCTACCTTTCAATTTCGCTTTAGGTGATATTTTCCTGATGTGCAGAAGCAGAGTTTCAAGATTACGATGCAATCTGCCTTGCAATTTCTCTCTAGCTGACATTTTCCAGATGTGCAGAAGCAGAGTTTCAAGATTATGATGCAATCTGCCTTGCAATTTCTCTCCAGCTGACATTTTCCAGATGTGGAGAAGCAGAGTTTCACGATGATGATGCTGAAATCTACATTGCAATTTCTCTCCAGCTGACATTTTCCAGATGTGCAGATGCAGACATTCAAGATTATGATGCAATCTGCCTTGCAATTTCTCTCTAGCTGACATTTTCCAGATGTGCAGAAGCAGAGTTTCAAGATTATGATTCAATCTGCCTTGCAATTTCTCTCCAGCTGACATTTTCCAGATGTGGAGAAGCAGAGTTTCACGATGATGATGATGCAATCCGCCTTGCAATTTCTCTCCAGCTGACATTTTCCAGATGTGGAGAAGCAGAGTTTCACGATGATGATGCTGAAATCTACATTGCAATTTCTCTCCAGCTGACATTTTCCAGATGTGCAGATGCAGAGATTCAAGATTATGATGCAATCTGCCTTGCAATTTCTCTCTAGCTGACATTTTCCAGATGTGCAGAAGCAGAGTTTCAAGATTATGATGCAATCTGCCTTGCAATTTCTCTCTAGCTGACATTTTCCAGATGTGCAGAAGCAGAGTTTCAAGATTTTGATGCAATCTGCCTTGCAATTTCTCTCTAGCTGACATTTTCCAGATGTGTAGAAGCAGAGTTTCAGGGTCATTTTGAAATCTGATATGGAATTTCGCTCCAGATGACATTTTCCAGATGTGCAGACGCAGAGTTTCAAGATTATGATGCAATCTCCCTTGCAATTTCTCTCTATCTGACATTTTCCATATGTACAAAAGCAGAGTTTCACGATGATGATGCTGAAATCTGCCTTGCAGTTTCTCTCCAGCTGACATTTTCCAGATGTGCAGAAGCAGAGTTTCACGATGATGATGCTGAAATCTGCCTTGCAATTTCTCTCCAGCTGACATTTTCCAGATGTGCAGAAGCAGAGTTTCAAGATTGTGATGATGCAATCTGCCTTGCAATTTCTCTCTAGCTGACATTTTCCAGATGTGGAGAATCAGAGTTTCAAGATTGTGATGCAATCTGCCTTGCAATTTCTCTCCAGCTGACATTTTCCAGATGTGGAGAAGCAGAGTTTCACGATGATGATGCTGAAATCTACATTGCAATTTCTCTCCAGCTGACATTTTTCAGATGTGCAGATGCATAGATTCAAGATTATGATGCAATCTGCCTTGCAATTTCTCTCTAGCTGACATTTTCCAGATGTGCAGAAGCAGAGTTTCAAGATTATGATGCAATCTGCCTTGCAATTTCTCTCTAGCTGACATTTTCCAGATGTGGAGAAGCAGAGTTTCAGGGTCATTTTGAAATCTACTATGGAATTTCGCTCCAGATGACATTTTCCAGATGTGCAGACGCAGAGTTTCAAGATTATGATGCAATCTGCCTTGCAATTTCTCTCTAGCTGACATTTTCCAGATGTGCAGAAGCAGAGTTTCAAGATTATGATGCAATCTGCCTTGCAATTTCTCTCTAGCTGACATTTTCCAGATGTGGAGAAGCAGAGTTTCAGGGTCATTTTGAAATCTGCTATGGAATTTCGCTCCAGATGACATTTTCCAGATGTGCAGAAGCAGAGTTTCAAGATTATGATGCAATCTGCCTTGCAATTTCTCTCCAGCTGACATTTTCCAGATGTGCAGAAGCAGAGTTTCAAGATTATGATGCAATCTGCCTTGCAATTTCTCTCTAGCTGACATTTTCCATATGTACAAAAGCAGAGTTTCAAGATTATGATGCAATCTGCTATGGAATTTCGCTCCAGATGACATTTTCGAGATGTACAGAAGCAGAGTTTCACGATGATGCAATTTGCCTTGCAATTTCTCTCCAGCTGACATTTTCCAGATGTGGAGAAGCAGAGTTTCACGATGATGATGCTGAAATCTGCCTTGCAATTTCGCTTTAAGTGATATTTTCCTGATGTGCAGAAGCAGAGTTTCAAGATTACGATGCAATCTGCCTTGCAATTTCTCTCTAGCTGACATTTTCCAGATGTGCAGAAGCAGAGTTTCAAGATTATGATGCAATCTGCCTTGCAATTTCTCTCTAGCTGACATTTTCCAGATGTGGAGAAGCAGAGTTTCAGGGTCATTTTGAAATCTGCTATGGAATTTCGCTCCAGATGACATTTTCCAGATGTGCAGACGCAGAGTTTCAAGATTATGTTGCAATCTGCCTTGCAATTTCTCTCTAGCTGACATTTTCCATATGTACAAAAGCAGAGTTTCAAGATTATGATGCAATCTGCTATGGAATTTCGCTCCAGATGACATTTTCAAGATGTACAGAAGCAGAGTTTCACGATGATGCAATTTACCTTGCAATTTCTCTCCAGCTGACATTTTCCAGATGTGGAGAAGCAGAGTTTCACGATGATGATGCTGAAATCTGCCTTGCAATTTCTCTCCAGCTGACATTTTACAGATGTGCAGAAGCAGAGTTCCAGGATTACGCTGAAATCTGCCTTGCAATTTCTCTCTAGCTGACATTTTCCAGATGTTGAGAAGCAGAGTTTCAGGATGATGCTGAAATCTGCTTTGTAATTTCTCTCCAGCTAACATTGTCCAGATGTGGAGAAGCCGAGTTTCAGGATGATGCTGAAAGTTTCCATGGAATGTCTCTCTTCCTGACATTTTCCATATGTACAAAAGCAGAGTTTCACGATGATGCTGAAATCTGCCTTTCAATTTCGCTTTAGGTGATATTTTCCTGATGTGCAGAAGCAGAGTTTCAAGATTACGATGCAATCTGCCTTGCAATTTCTCTCTAGCTGACATTTTCCAGATGTGCAGAAGCAGAGTTTCAAGATTATGATGCAATCTGCCTTGCAATTTCTCTCCAGCTGACATTTTCCAGATGTGGAGAAGCAGAGTTTCACGATGATGATGCTGAAATCTACATTGCAATTTCTCTCCAGCTGACATTTTCCAGATGTGCAGATGCAGACATTCAAGATTATGATGCAATCTGCC
This sequence comes from Pantherophis vulpinus, assembly GCA_037215915.1. Lineage (NCBI taxonomy): Eukaryota > Metazoa > Chordata > Lepidosauria > Squamata > Colubridae > Pantherophis > Pantherophis vulpinus. Next base: position 833,966 of record JAXLNS010000046.1, on the reverse strand, counting down.
TTGCAATTTCTCTCTAGCTGACATTTTCCAGATGTGCAGAAGCAGAGTTTCAAGATTATGATGCAATCTGCCTTGCAATTTCTCTCTAGCTGACATTTTCCAGATGTGCAGAAGCAGAGTTTCACGATGATGATGCTGAAATCTGCCTTGCAATTTCTCTCCAGCTGACATTTTCCAGATGTGGAGAAGCAGAGTTTCACGATGATGATGATGCAATCTGCCTTGCAATTTCTCTCCAGCTGACATTTTCCAGATGTGGAGAAGCAGAGTTTCACGATGATGATGCTGAAATCTACATTGCAATTTCTCTCCAGCTGACATTTTCCAGATGTGCAGATGCAGAGATTCAAGATTATGATGCAATCTGCCTTGCAATTTCTCTCTAGCTGACATTTTCCAGATGTGCAGAAGCAGAGTTTCAAGATTATGATGCAATCTGCCTTGCAATTTCTCTCTAGCTGACATTTTCCAGATGTGCAGAAGCAGAGATTCAAGATTTTGATGCAATCTGCCTTGCAATTTCTCTCTAGCTGACATTTTCCAGATGTGTAGAAGCAGAGTTTCAGGGTCATTTTGAAATCTGATATGGAATTTCGCTCCAGATGACATTTTCCAGATGTGCAGACGCAGAGTTTCAAGATTATGATGCAATCTCCCTTGCAATTTCTCTCTATCTGACATTTTCCATATGTACAAAAGCAGAGTTTCACGATGATGATGCTGAAATCTGCCTTGCAGTTTCTCTCCAGCTGACATTTTCCAGATGTGCAGAAGCAGAGTTTCACGATGATGATGCTGAAATCTGCCTTGCAATTTCTCTCCAGCTGACATTTTCCAGATGTGCAGAAGCAGAGTTTCAAGATTGTGATGATGCAATCTGCCTTGCAATTACTCTCTAGCTGACATTTTCCAGATGTGGAGAATCAGAGTTTCAAGATTGTGATGCAATCTGCCTTGCAATTTCTCTCCAGCTGACATTTTCCAGATGTGGAGAAGCAGAGTTTCACGATGATGATGCTGAAATCTACATTGCAATTTCTCTCTAGCTGACATTTTCCAGATGTGCAGAAGCAGAGTTTCAAGATTATGATGCTGAAATCTGCCTTGCAATTTCTCTCCAGCTGACATTTTCCAGATGTGGAGAAGCAGAGTTTCACGATGATGATGATGCAATCTGCCTTGCAATTTCTCTCCAGCTGACATTTTCCAGATGTGGAGAAGCAGAGTTTCACGATGATGATGCTGAAATCTACATTGCAATTTCTCTCTAGCTGACATTTTCCAGATGTGCAGAAGCAGAGTTTCAAGATTATGATGCAATCTGCCTTGCAATTTCTCTCTAGCTGACATTTTCCAGATGTGCAGAAGCAGAGTTTCAAGATTTTGATGCAATCTGCCTTGCAATTTCTCTCTAGCTGACATTTTCCAGATGTGTAGAAGCAGAGTTTCAGGGTCATTTTGAAATCTGATATGGAATTTCGCTCCAGATGACATTTTCCAGATGTGCAGACGCAGAGTTTCAAGATTATGATGCAATCTCCCTTGCAATTTCTCTCTATCTGACATTTTCCATATGTACAAAAGCAGAGTTTCACGATGATGATGCTGAAATCTGCCTTGCAGTTTCTCTCCAGCTGACATTTTCCAGATGTGCAGAAGCAGAGTTTCACGATGATGATGCTGAAATCTGCCTTGCAATTTCTCTCCAGCTGACATTTTCCAGATGTGCAGAAGCAGAGTTTCAAGATTGTGATGATGCAATCTGCCTTGCAATTACTCTCTAGCTGACATTTTCCAGATGTGGAGAATCAGAGTTTCAAGATTGTGATGCAATCTGCCTTGCAATTTCTCTCCAGCTGACATTTTCCAGATGTGGAGAAGCAGAGTTTCACGATGATGATGCTGAAATCTACATTGCAATTTCTCTCCAGCTGACATTTTCCAGATGTGCAGATGCATAGATTCAAGATTATGATGCAATCTGCCTTGCAATTTCTCTCTAGCTGACATTTTCCAGATGTGCAGAAGCAGAGTTTCAAGATTATGATGCAATCTGCCTTGCAATTTCTCTCTAGCTGACATTTTCCAGATATGCAGAAGCAGAGTTTCAAGATTATGATGCAATCTGGCTGGCAATTTCTCTCTAGCTGACATTTTCCAGATGTGGAGAAGCAGAGTTTCAGGGTCATTTTGAAATCTGCTATGGAATTTCGCTCCAGATGACATTTTCCAGATGTGCAGACGCAGAGTTTCAAGATTATAATGCAATCTGCCTTGCAATTTCTCTCTAGCTGACATTTTCCATATGTACAAAAGCAGAGTTTCAAGATTTTGATGCAATCTGCTATGGAATTTCGCTCCAGATGACATTTTCGAGATGTACAGAAGCAGAGTTTCAGGATGATGCAATTTGCCTTGCAATTTCTCTCCAGCTGACATTTTCCAGATGTGCAGAAGCAGAGTTTCACGATGATGATGCTGAAATCTGCCTTGCAATTTCTCTCTAGCTGACATTTTCCAGATGTGCAGAAGCAGAGTTTCAAGATTGTGATGCAATCTGCCTTGCAATTTCTCTCTAGCTGACATTTTCCAGATGTGCAGAAGCAGAGTTTCACGATGATGATGCTGAAATCTGCCGTGCAATTTCTCTCCAGCTGACATTTTCCAGATGTGCAGAAGCAGAGTTTCACGATGATGATGCTGAAATCTGCCTTGCAATTTCTCTCCAGCTGACATTTTCCAGATGTGCAGAAGCAGAGTTTCACGATGATGATGATGCAATCTGCCTTGCAATTTCTCTCTAGCTGACATTTTCCAGATGTGGAGAAGCAGAGTTTCAAGATTATGATGCAATCTGCCTTGCAATTTCTCTCTAGCTGACATTTTCCAGATGTGGAGAAGCAGAGTTTCAAGATTGTGATGCAATCTGCCTTGCAATTTCTCTCCAGCTGACATTTTCCAGATGTGCAGATGCAGAGATTCAAGATTATGATGCAATCTGCCTTGCAATTTCTCTCTAGCTGACATTTTCCAGATGTGGAGAAGCAGAGTTTCAGGGTCATTTTGAAATCTGCTATGGAATTTCGCTCCAGATGACAATTTCCAGATGTGCAGAAGCAGAGTTTCAAGATTATGATGCAATCTGCCTTGCAATTTCTCTCTAGCTGACATTTTCCAGATGTGGAGAAGCAGAGTTTCAGGGTCATTTTGAAATCTGCTATGGAATTTCGCTCCAGATGACATTTTCCAGATGTGCAGACGCAGAGTTTCACGATTATGATGCAATCTGCCTTGCAATTTCTCTCTAGCTGACATTTTCCAGATGTGCAGATGCAGAGATTCAAGATTATGATGCTGAAATCTGCCTTGCAATTTCTCTCCAGCTGACATTTTCCAGATGTGCAGAAGCAGAGTTTCACGATGATGATGCTGAAATCTACATTGCAATTTCTCTCCAGCTGACATTTTCCAGATGTGCAGATGCAGAGATTCAAGATTATGATGCAATCTGCCTTGCAATTTCTCTCTAGCTGACATTTTCCAGATATGCAGAAGCAGAGTTTCAAGATTATGATGCAATCTGCCTGGCAATTTCTCTCTAGCTGACATTTTCCAGATGTGGAGAAGCAGAGTTTCAGGGTCATTTTGAAATCTGCTATGGAATTTCTCTCTAGCTGACATTTTCCAGATGTGCAGAAGCAGAGTTTCAAGATTATGATGCAATCTGCCTTGCAATTTCTCTCTAGCTGACATTTTCCATATGTACAAAAGCAGAGTTTCAAGATTTTGATGCAATCTGCTATGGAATTTCGCTCCAGATGACATTTTCGAGATGTACAGAAGCAGAGTTTCAGGATGATGCAATTTGCCTTGCAATTTCTCTCCAGCTGACATTTTCCAGATGTGCAGAAGCAGAGTTTCACGATGATGATGCTGAAATCTGCCTTGCAATTTCTCTCCAGCTGACATTTTCCAGATGTGCAGAAGCAGAGTTTCACGATGATGATGCTGAAATCTGCCTTGCAATTTCTCTCCAGCTGACATTTTCCAGATGTGCAGAAGCAGAGTTTCACGATGATGATGATGCAATCTGCCTTGCAATTTCTCTCTAGCTGACATTTTCCAGATGTGGAGAAGCAGAGTTTCAAGATTATGATGCAATCTGCCTTGCAATTTCTCTCTAGCTGACATTTTCATGATGTTGAGAAGCAGAGTTTCAGGATGATGCTGAAATCTGCTTTGTAATTTCTCTCCAGCTAACATTGTCCAGATGTGGAGAAGCCGAGTTTCAGGATGATGCTGAAAGTTTCCATGGAATGTCTCTCTTGCTGACATTTTCCATATGTACAAAAGCAGAGTTTCACGATGATGCTGAAATCTGCCTTTCAATTTCGCTTTAGGTGAAATTTTCCTGATGTGCAGAAGCAGAGTTTCAAGATTACGATGCAATCTGCCTTGCAATTTCTCTCTAGCTGACATTTTCCAGATGTGCAGAAGCAGAGTTTCAAGATTATGATGCAATCTGCCTTGCAATTTCTCTCTAGCTGACATTTTCCAGATATGCAGAAGCAGAGTTTCAAGATTATGATGCAATCTGCCTGGCAATTTCTCTCTAGCTGACATTTTTCAGATGTGGAGAAGCAGAGTTTCAAGATTATGATGCAATCTGCCTTGCAATTTCTCTCTAGCTGACATTTTCCAGATGTGAAAAAGCAGAGTTTCAGGGTCATTTTGAAATCTGCTATGGAATTTCGCTCCAGATGACATTTTCCAGATGTGCAGACGCAGAGTTTCAAGATTATAATGCAATCTGCCTTGCAATTTCTCTCTAGCTGACATTTTCCATATGTACAAAAGCAGAGTTTCAAGATTATGATGCAATCTGCTATGGAATTTCGCTCGAGATGACATTTTCGAGATGTACAGAAGCAGAGTTTCAGGATGATGCAATTTGCCTTGCAATTTCTCTCCAGCTGACATTTTCCAGATGTGCAGAAGCAGAGTTTCAGGATGATGATGCTGAAATCTGCCTTGCAATTTCTCTCCAGCTGACATTTTCCAGATGTGCAGAAGCAGAGTTTCACGATGATGATAATGCAATCTGCCTTGCAATTTCTCTCTAGCTGACATTTTCCAGATGTGGAGAAGCAGAGTTTCAGGGTCATTTTGAAATCTGCTATGGAAGTTCGCTCCAGATGACAATTTCCAGATGTGCAGAAGCAGAGTTTCACGATGATGATGCTGAAATCTACATTGCAATTTCTCTCCAGCTGACATTTTCCAGATGTGCAGATGCAGAGATTCAAGATTATGATGCAATCTGCCTTGCAATTTCTCTCTAGCTGACATTTTCCAGATATGCAGAAGCAGAGTTTCAAGATTATGATGCAATCTGCCTGGCAATTTCTCTCTAGCTGACATTTTCCAGATGTGGAGAAGCAGAGTTTCAGGGTCATTTTGAAATCTGCTATGGAATTTCGCTCCAGATGACATTTTCCAGATGTGCAGAAGCAGAGTTTCAAGATTATGATGCAATCTGCCTTGCAATTTCTCTCTAGCTGACATTTTCCAGATGTGGAGAAGCAGAGTTTCAGGGTCATTTTGAAATCTGCTATGGAATTTCGCTCCAGATGACATTTTCCAGATGTGCAGACGCAGAGTTTCAAGATTATGATGCAATCTGCCTTGCAATTTCTCTCTAGCTGACATTTTCCAGATGTGCAGAAGCAGAGTTTCACGATGATGATGCTGAAATGTGCCTTGCAATTTCTCTCCAGCTGACATTTTCCAGATGTGCAGAAGCAGAGTTTCACGATGATGATGCTGAAATCTGCCTTGCAATTTCTCTCCAGCTGACATTTTCCAGATGTGCAGAAGCAGAGTTTCACGATGATGATGATGCAATCTGCCTTGCAATTTCTCTCTAGCTGACATTTTCCAGATGTGGAGAATCAGAGTTTCAAGATTGTGATGCAATCTGCCTTGCAATTTCTCTCTAGCTGACATTTTCCAGATGTGGAGAAGCAGAGTTTCAAGATTATGATGCAATCTGCCTTGCAATTTCTCTCTATATTTTAACATTTTCCAGATGTGCAGAAGCAGAGTTTCAAGATTATGATGCAATCTGCCTTGCAATTTCTCTCCAGCTGACATTTTCCAGATGTGCAGAAGCAGAGTTTCAAGATTATGATGCAATCTGCCTTGCAATTTCTCTCTAGCTGACATTTTCCATATGTACAAAAGCAGAGTTTCAAGATTATGATGCAATCTCTTATGGAATTTCGCTCCAGATGACATTTTCGAGATGTACAGAAGCAGAGTTTCAAGATTATGTTGCAATCTGCCTTGCAATTTCTCTCTAGCTGACATTTTCCATATGTACAAAAGCAGAGTTTCAAGATTATGATGCAATCTGCTATGGAATTTCGCTCCAGATGACATTTTCCAGATGTGCAGAAGCAGAGTTTCACGATGATGCAATTTGCCTTGCAATTTCTCTCCAGCTGACATTTTCCAGATGTGGAGAAGCAGAGTTTCAAGATTGTGATGCAATCTGCCTTGCAATTTCTCTCTAGCTGACATTTTCCAGATGTGGAGAAGCAGAGTTTCAAGATGATGATGCAATCTGCCTTGCAATTTCTCTCTATATTTTAACATTTTCCAGATGTGCAGAAGCAGAGTTTCAAGATTATGATGCAATCTGCCTTGCAATTTCTCTCCAGCTGACATTTTCCAGATGTGCAGAAGCAGAGTTTCAAGATTATGATGCAATCTGCCTTGCAATTTCTCTCTAGCTGACATTTTCCATATGTACAAAAGCAGAGTTTCAAGATTATGATGCAATCTCTTATGGAATTTCGCTCCAGATGACATTTTCGAGATGTACAGAAGCAGAGTTTCAGGATGATGCAATTTGCCTTGCAATTTCTCTCCAGCTGACATTTTCCAGATGTGCAGAAGCAGAGTTTCACGATGATGATGCTGAAATCTGCCTTGCAATTTCTCTCCAGCTGACATTTTCCAGATGTGGAGAAGCAGAGTTTCAAGATTATGATGCAATCTGCCTTGCAATTTCTCTCTATATTTTAACATTTTCCAGATGTGCAGAAGCAGAGTTTCAAGATTATGATGCAATCTGCCTTGCAATTTCTCTCCAGCTGACATTTTCCAGATGTGCAGAAGCAGAGTTTCAAGATTATGATGCAATCTGCCTTGCAATTTCTCTCTAGCTGACATTTTCCATATGTACAAAAGCAGAGTTTCAAGATTATGATGCAATCTCTTATGGAATTTCGCTCCAGATGACATTTTCGAGATGTACAGAAGCAGAGTTTCAGGATGATGCAATTTGCCTTGCAATTTCTCTCCAGCTGACATTTTCCAGATGTGCAGAAGCAGAGTTTCACGATGATGATGCTGAAATCTGCCTTGCAATTTCTCTCCAGCTGACATTTTCCAGATGTGCAGAAGCAGAGTTTCAAGATTGTGATGCAATCTGCCTTGCAATTTCTCTCTAGCTGACATTTTCCAGATCTGGAGAAGCAGAGTTTCAAGATTATGATGCAATCTGCCTTGCAATTTCTCTCTAGCTGACATTTTCCAGATGTGGAGAAGCAGAGTTTCAGGGTCATTTTGAAATCTGCTATGGAATTTCGCTCCAGATGACATTTTCCAGATGTGCAGACGCAGAGTTTCAAGATTATGTTCAAATCTGCCTTGCAATTTCTCTCTAGCTGACATTTTCCATATGTACAAAAGCAGAGTTTCAAGATTATGATGCAATCTGCTATGGAATTTCGCTCCAGATGACATTTTCGAGATGTACAGAAGCAGAGTTTCACGATGATGCAATTTGCCTTGCAATTTCTCTCCAGCTGACATTTTCCAGATGTGCAGAAGCAGAGTTTCACGATGATGATGCTGAAATCTGCCTTGCAATTTCTCTCCAGCTGACATTTTCCAGATGTGCAGAAGCAGAGTTTCAAGATTGTGATGATGCAATCTGCCTTGCAATTTCTCTCTAGCTGACATTTTCCAGATGTGGAGAATCAGAGTTTCAAGATTGTGATGCAATCTGCCTTGCAATTTCTCTCTAGCTGACATTTTCCAGATGTGGAGAAGCAGAGTTTCAAGATTATGATGCAATCTGCCTTGCAATTTCTCTCTATATTTTAACATTTTCCAGATGTGCAGATGCAGAGTTTCAAGATTATGATGCAATCTGCCTTGCAATTTCTCTCCAGCTGACATTTTCCAGATGTGCAGAAGCAGAGTTTCAAGATTATGATGCAATCTGCCTTGCAATTTCTCTCTAGCTGACATTTTCCATATGTACAAAAGCAGAGTTTCAAGATTATGATGCAATCTCTTATGGAATTTCGCTCCAGATGACATTTTCGAGATGTACAGAAGCAGAGTTTCAGGATGATGTAATTTGCCTTGCAATTTCTCTCCAGCTGACATTTTCCAGATGTGCAGAAGCAGAGTTTCACGATGATGATGCTGAAATCTGCCTTGCAATTTCTCTCCAGCTGACATTTTCCAGATGTGCAGAAGCAGAGTTTCAAGATTGTGATGCAATCTGCCTTGCAATTTCTCTCTAGCTGACATTTTCCAGATCTGGAGAAGCAGAGTTTCAGGGTCATTTTGAAATCTGCTATGGAATTTCGCTCCAGATGACATTTTCCAGATGTGCAGACGCAGAGTTTCAAGATTATGTTGCAATCTGCCTTGCAATTTCTCTCTAGCTGACATTTTCCATATGTACAAAAGCAGAGTTTCAAGATTATGATGCAATCTGCTATGGAATTTCGCTCCAGATGACATTTTCAAGATGTACAGAAGCAGAGTTTCACGATGATGCAATTTACCTTGCAATTTCTCTCCAGCTGACATTTTCCAGATGTGGAGAAGCAGAGTTTCACGATGATGATGCTGAAATCTGCCTTGCAATTTCTCTCCAGCTGACATTTTACAGATGTGCAGAAGCAGAGTTCCAGGATTACGCTGAAATCTGCCTTGCAATTTCTCTCTAGCTGACATTTTCCAGATGTTGAGAAGCAGAGTTTCAGGATGATGCTGAAATCTGCTTTGTAATTTCTCTCCAGCTAACATTGTCCAGATGTGGAGAAGCCGAGTTTCAGGATGATGCTGAAAGTTTCCATGGAATGTCTCTCTTCCTGACATTTTCCATATGTACAAAAGCAGAGTTTCACGATGATGCTGAAATCTGCCTTTCAATTTCGCTTTAGGTGATATTTTCCTGATGTGCAGAAGCAGAGTTTCAAGATTACGATGCAATCTGCCTTGCAATTTCTCTCTAGCTGACATTTTCCAGATGTGCAGAAGCAGAGTTTCAAGATTATGATGCAATCTGCCTTGCAATTTCTCTCTAGCTGACATTTTCCAGATGTGCAGAAGCAGAGTTTCACGATGATGATGCTGAAATCTGCCTTGCAATTTCTCTCCAGCTGACATTTTCCAGATGTGGAGAAGCAGAGTTTCACGATGATGATGATGCAATCCGCCTTGCAATTTCTCTCCAGCTGACATTTTCCAGATGTGCAGAAGCAGAGTTTCACGATGATGATGCTGAAATCTACATTGCAATTTCTCTCCAGCTGACATTTTCCAGATGTGCAGATGCAGAGATTCAAGATTATGATGCAATCTGCCTTGCAATTTCTCTCTAGCTGACATTTTCCAGATGTGCAGAAGCAGAGTTTCAAGATTATGATGCAATCTGCCTTGCAATTTCTCTCTAGCTGACATTTTCCAGATGTGCAGAAGCAGAGTTTCAAGATTTTGATGCAATCTGCCTTGCAATTTCTCTCTAGCTGACATTTTCCAGATGTGTAGAAGCAGAGTTTCAGGGTCATTTTGAAATCTGATATGGAATTTCGCTCCAGATGACATTTTCCAGATGTGCAGACGCAGAGTTTCAAGATTATGATGCAATCTCCCTTGCAATTTCTCTCTATCTGACATTTTCCAGATGTGCAGAAGCAGAGTTTCAAGATTATGATGCAATCTGCCTTGCAATTTCTCTCTAGCTGACATTTTCCAGATGTGCAGAAGCAGAGTTTCACGATGATGATGCTGAAATCTGCCTTGCAATTTCTCTCCAGCTGACATTTTCCAGATGTGGAGAAGCAGAGTTTCACGATGATGATGATGCAATCCGCCTTGCAATTTCTCTCCAGCTGACATTTTCCAGATGTGGAGAAGCAGAGTTTCACGTTGATGATGCTGAAATCTACATTGCAATTTCTCTCCAGCTAACATTGTCCAGATGTGGAGAAGCCGAGTTTCAGGATGATGCTGAAAGTTTCCATGGAATGTCTCTCTTCCTGACATTTTCCATATGTAGAAAAGCAGAGTTTCACGATGATGCTGAAATCTGCCTTTCAATTTCGCTTTAGGTGATATTTTCCTGATGTGCAGAAGCAGAGTTTCAAGATTACGATGCAATCTGCCTTGCAATTTCTCTCTAGCTGACATTTTCCAGATGTGCAGAAGCAGAGTTTCAAGATTATGATGCAATCTGCCTTGCAATTTCTCTCCAGCTGACATTTTCCAGATGTGGAGAAGCAGAGTTTCACGATGATGATGCTGAAATCTACATTGCAATTTCTCTCCAGCTGACATTTTCCAGATGTGCAGATGCAGACATTCAAGATTATGATGCAATCTGCCTTGCAATTTCTCTCTAGCTGACATTTTCCAGATGTGCAGAAGCAGAGTTTCAAGATTATGATGCAATCTGCCTTGCAATTTCTCTCTAGCTGACATTTTCCAGATGTGCAGAAGCAGAGTTTCACGATGATGATGCTGAAATCTGCCTTGCAATTTCTCTCCAGCTGACATTTTCCAGATGTGGAGAAGCAGAGTTTCACGATGATGATGATGCAATCCGCCTTGCAATTTCTCTCCAGCTGACATTTTCCAGATGTGGAGAAGCAGAGTTTCACGATGATGATGCTGAAATCTACATTGCAATTTCTCTCCAGCTGACATTTTCCAGATGTGCAGATGCAGAGATTCAAGATTATGATGCAATCTGCCTTGCAATTTCTCTCTAGCTGACATTTTCCAGATGTGCAGAAGCAGAGTTTCAAGATTATGATGCAATCTGCCTTGCAATTTCTCTCTAGCTGACATTTTCCAGATTTGCAGAAGCAGAGTTTCAAGATTTTGATGCAATCTGCCTTGCAATTTCTCTCTAGCTGACATTTTCCAGATGTGTAGAAGCAGAGTTTCAGGGTCATTTTGAAATCTGATATGGAATTTCGCTCCAGATGACATTTTCCAGATGTGCAGACGCAGAGTTTCAAGATTATGATGCAATCTCCCTTGCAATTTCTCTCTATCTGACATTTTCCATATGTACAAAAGCAGAGTTTCACGATGATGATGCTGAAATCTGCCTTGCAGTTTCTCTCCAGCTGACATTTTCCAGATGTGCAGAAGCAGAGTTTCAAGATTATGATGCAATCTGCCTTGCAATTTCTCTCTAGCTGACATTTTCCATATGTACAAAAGCAGAGTTTCAAGATTATGATGCAATCTCTTATGGAATTTCGCTCCAGATGACATTTTCGAGATGTACAGAAGCAGAGTTTCAGGATGATGTAATTTGCCTTGCAATTTCTCTCCAGCTGACATTTTCCAGATGTGCAGAAGCAGAGTTTCACGATGATGATGCTGAAATCTGCCTTGCAATTTCTCTCCAGCTGACATTTTCCAGATGTGCAGAAGCAGAGTTTCAAGATTGTGATGCAATCTGCCTTGCAATTTCTCTCTAGCTGACATTTTCCAGATCTGGAGAAGCAGAGTTTCAGGGTCATTTTGAAATCTGCTATGGAATTTCGCTCCAGATGACATTTTCCAGATGTGCAGACGCAGAGTTTCAAGATTATGTTGCAATCTGCCTTGCAATTTCTCTCTAGCTGACATTTTCCATATGTACAAAAGCAGAGTTTCAAGATTATGATGCAATCTGCTATGGAATTTCGCTCCAGATGACATTTTCAAGATGTACAGAAGCAGAGTTTCACGATGATGCAATTTACCTTGCAATTTCTCTCCAGCTGACATTTTCCAGATGTGGAGAAGCAGAGTTTCACGATGATGATGCTGAAATCTGCCTTGCAATTTCTCTCCAGCTGACATTTTACAGATGTGCAGAAGCAGAGTTCCAGGATTACGCTGAAATCTGCCTTGCAATTTCTCTCTAGCTGACATTTTCCAGATGTTGAGAAGCAGAGTTTCAGGATGATGCTGAAATCTGCTTTGTAATTTCTCTCCAGCTAACATTGTCCAGATGTGGAGAAGCCGAGTTTCAGGATGATGCTGAAAGTTTCCATGGAATGTCTCTCTTCCTGACATTTTCCATATGTACAAAAGCAGAGTTTCACGATGATGCTGAAATCTGCCTTTCAATTTCGCTTTAGGTGATATTTTCCTGATGTGCAGAAGCAGAGTTTCAAGATTACGATGCAATCTGCCTTGCAATTTCTCTCTAGCTGACATTTTCCAGATGTGCAGAAGCAGAGTTTCAAGATTATGATGCAATCTGCCTTGCAATTTCTCTCTAGCTGACATTTTCCAGATGTGCAGAAGCAGAGTTTCACGATGATGATGCTGAAATCTGCCTTGCAATTTCTCTCCAGCTGACATTTTCCAGATGTGGAGAAGCAGAGTTTCACGATGATGATGATGCAATCCGCCTTGCAATTTCTCTCCAGCTGACATTTTCCAGATGTGCAGAAGCAGAGTTTCACGATGATGATGCTGAAATCTACATTGCAATTTCTCTCCAGCTGACATTTTCCAGATGTGCAGATGCAGAGATTCAAGATTATGATGCAATCTGCCTTGCAATTTCTCTCTAGCTGACATTTTCCAGATGTGCAGAAGCAGAGTTTCAAGATTATGATGCAATCTGCCTTGCAATTTCTCTCTAGCTGACATTTTCCAGATGTGCAGAAGCAGAGTTTCAAGATTTTGATGCAATCTGCCTTGCAATTTCTCTCTAGCTGACATTTTCCAGATGTGTAGAAGCAGAGTTTCAGGGTCATTTTGAAATCTGATATGGAATTTCGCTCCAGATGACATTTTCCAGATGTGCAGACGCAGAGTTTCAAGATTATGATGCAATCTCCCTTGCAATTTCTCTCTATCTGACATTTTCCAGATGTGCAGAAGCAGAGTTTCAAGATTATGATGCAATCTGCCTTGCAATTTCTCTCTAGCTGACATTTTCCAGATGTGCAGAAGCAGAGTTTCACGATGATGATGCTGAAATCTGCCTTGCAATTTCTCTCCAGCTGACATTTTCCAGATGTGGAGAAGCAGAGTTTCACGATGATGATGATGCAATCCGCCTTGCAATTTCTCTCCAGCTGACATTTTCCAGATGTGGAGAAGCAGAGTTTCACGTTGATGATGCTGAAATCTACATTGCAATTTCTCTCCAGCTAACATTGTCCAGATGTGGAGAAGCCGAGTTTCAGGATGATGCTGAAAGTTTCCATGGAATGTCTCTCTTCCTGACATTTTCCATATGTAGAAAAGCAGAGTTTCACGATGATGCTGAAATCTGCCTTTCAATTTCGCTTTAGGTGATATTTTCCTGATGTGCAGAAGCAGAGTTTCAAGATTACGATGCAATCTGCCTTGCAATTTCTCTCTAGCTGACATTTTCCAGATGTGCAGAAGCAGAGTTTCAAGATTATGATGCAATCTGCCTTGCAATTTCTCTCCAGCTGACATTTTCCAGATGTGGAGAAGCAGAGTTTCACGATGATGATGCTGAAATCTACATTGCAATTTCTCTCCAGCTGACATTTTCCAGATGTGCAGATGCAGACATTCAAGATTATGATGCAATCTGCCTTGCAATTTCTCTCTAGCTGACATTTTCCAGATGTGCAGAAGCAGAGTTTCAAGATTATGATGCAATCTGCCTTGCAATTTCTCTCTAGCTGACATTTTCCAGATGTGCAGAAGCAGAGTTTCACGATGATGATGCTGAAATCTGCCTTGCAATTTCTCTCCAGCTGACATTTTCCAGATGTGGAGAAGCAGAGTTTCACGATGATGATGATGCAATCCGCCTTGCAATTTCTCTCCAGCTGACATTTTCCAGATGTGGAGAAGCAGAGTTTCACGATGATGATGCTGAAATCTACATTGCAATTTCTCTCCAGCTGACATTTTCCAGATGTGCAGATGCAGAGATTCAAGATTATGATGCAATCTGCCTTGCAATTTCTCTCTAGCTGACATTTTCCAGATGTGCAGAAGCAGAGTTTCAAGATTATGATGCAATCTGCCTTGCAATTTCTCTCTAGCTGACATTTTCCAGATTTGCAGAAGCAGAGTTTCAAGATTTTGATGCAATCTGCCTTGCAATTTCTCTCTAGCTGACATTTTCCAGATGTGTAGAAGCAGAGTTTCAGGGTCATTTTGAAATCTGATATGGAATTTCGCTCCAGATGACATTTTCCAGATGTGCAGACGCAGAGTTTCAAGATTATGATGCAATCTCCCTTGCAATTTCTCTCTATCTGACATTTTCCATATGTACAAAAGCAGAGTTTCACGATGATGATGCTGAAATCTGCCTTGCAGTTTCTCTCCAGCTGACATTTTCCAGATGTGCAGAAGCAGAGTTTCACGATGATGATGCTGAAATCTGCCTTGCAATTTCTCTCCAGCTGACATTTTCCAGATGTGCAGAAGCAGAGTTTCAAGATTGTGATGATGCAATCTGCCTTGCAATTTCTCTCTAGCTGACATTTTCCAGATGTGGAGAATCAGAGTTTCAAGATTGTGATGCAATCTGCCTTGCAATTTCTCTCCAGCTGACATTTTCCAGATGTGGAGAAGCAGAGTTTCACGATGATGATGCTGAAATCTACATTGCAATTTCTCTCCAGCTGACATTTTTCAGATGTGCAGATGCATAGATTCAAGATTATGATGCAATCTGCCTTGCAATTTCTCTCTAGCTGACATTTTCCAGATGTGCAGAAGCAGAGTTTCAAGATTATGATGCAATCTGCCTTGCAATTTCTCTCTAGCTGACATTTTCCAGATGTGGAGAAGCAGAGTTTCAGGGTCATTTTGAAATCTACTATGGAATTTCGCTCCAGATGACATTTTCCAGATGTGCAGACGCAGAGTTTCAAGATTATGATGCAATCTGCCTTGCAATTTCTCTCTAGCTGACATTTTCCAGATGTGCAGAAGCAGAGTTTCAAGATTATGATGCAATCTGCCTTGCAATTTCTCTCTAGCTGACATTTTCCAGATGTGGAGAAGCAGAGTTTCAGGGTCATTTTGAAATCTGCTATGGAATTTCGCTCCAGATGACATTTTCCAGATGTGCAGAAGCAGAGTTTCAAGATTATGATGCAATCTGCCTTGCAATTTCTCTCCAGCTGACATTTTCCAGATGTGCAGACGCAGAGTTTCAAGATTATGTTGCAATCTGCCTTGCAATTTCTCTCTAGCTGACATTTTCCATATGTACAAAAGCAGAGTTTCAAGATTATGATGCAATCTGCTATGGAATTTCGCTCCAGATGACATTTTCAAGATGTACAGAAGCAGAGTTTCACGATGATGCAATTTACCTTGCAATTTCTCTCCAGCTGACATTTTCCAGATGTGGAGAAGCAGAGTTTCACGATGATGATGCTGAAATCTGCCTTGCAATTTCTCTCCAGCTGACATTTTACAGATGTGCAGAAGCAGAGTTCCAGGATTACGCTGAAATCTGCCTTGCAATTTCTCTCTAGCTGACATTTTCCAGATGTTGAGAAGCAGAGTTTCAGGATGATGCTGAAATCTGCTTTGTAATTTCTCTCCAGCTAACATTGTCCAGATGTGGAGAAGCCGAGTTTCAGGATGATGCTGAAAGTTTCCATGGAATGTCTCTCTTCCTGACATTTTCCATATGTACAAAAGCAGAGTTTCACGATGATGCTGAAATCTGCCTTTCAATTTCGCTTTAGGTGATATTTTCCTGATGTGCAGAAGCAGAGTTTCAAGATTACGATGCAATCTGCCTTGCAATTTCTCTCTAGCTGACATTTTCCAGATGTGCAGAAGCAGAGTTTCAAGATTATGATGCAATCTGCCTTGCAATTTCTCTCCAGCTGACATTTTCCAGATGTGGAGAAGCAGAGTTTCACGATGATGATGCTGAAATCTACATTGCAATTTCTCTCCAGCTGACATTTTCCAGATGTGCAGATGCAGACATTCAAGATTATGATGCAATCTGCCTTGCAATTTCTCTCTAGCTGACATTTTCCAGATGTGCAGAAGCAGAGTTTCAAGATTATGATGCAATCTGCCTTGCAATTTCTCTCTAGCTGACATTTTCCAGATGTGCAGAAGCAGAGTTTCAAGATTTTGATGCAATCTGCCTTGCAATTTCTCTCTAGCTGACATTTTCCAGATGTGTAGAAGCAGAGTTTCAGGGTCATTTTGAAATCTGATATGGAATTTCGCTCCAGATGACATTTTCCAGATGTGCAGACGCAGAGTTTCAAGATTATGATGCAATCTCCCTTGCAATTTCTCTCTATCTGACATTTTCCATATGTACAAAAGCAGAGTTTCACGATGATGATGCTGAAATCTGCCTTGCAGTTTCTCTCCAGCTGACATTTTCCAGATGTGCAGAAGCAGAGTTTCACGATGATGATGCTGAAATCTGCCTTGCAATTTCTCTCCAGCTGACATTTTCCAGATGTGCAGAAGCAGAGTTTCAAGATTGTGATGATGCAATCTGCCTTGCAATTACTCTCTAGCTGACATTTTCCAGATGTGGAGAATCAGAGTTTCAAGATTGTGATGCAATCTGCCTTGCAATTTCTCTCCAGCTGACATTTTCCAGATGTGGAGAAGCAGAGTTTCACGATGATGATGCTGAAATCTACATTGCAATTTCTCTCCAGCTGACATTTTCCAGATGTGCAGATGCATAGATTCAAGATTATGATGCAATCTGCCTTGCAATTTCTCTCTAGCTGACATTTTCCAGATGTGCAGAAGCAGAGTTTCACGATGATGATGCTGAAATCTACATTGCAATTTCTCTCCAGCTGACATTTTCCAGATGTGCAGAAGCAGAGTTTCACGATGATGATGATGCAATCTGCCTTGCAATTTCTCTCCAGCTGACATTTTCCAGATGTGCAGATGCAGAGATTCAAGATTATGATGCAATCTGCCTTGCAATTTCTCTCTAGCTGACATTTTCCAGATGTGCAGAAGCAGAGTTTCAAGATTATAATGCAATCTGCCTTGCAATTTCTCTCTAGCTGACATTTTCCAGATGTGCAGAAGCAGAGTTTCAAGATTTTGATGCAATCTGCCTTGCAATTTCTCTCTAGCTGACATTTTCCAGATGTGTAGAAGCAGAGTTTCAGGGTCATTTTGAAATCTGATATGGAATTTCGCTCCAGATGACATTTTCCAGATGTGCAGACGCAGAGTTTCAAGATTATGATGCAATCTCCCTTGCAATTTCTCTCTATCTGACATTTTCCATATGTACAAAAGCAGAGTTTCACGATGATGATGCTGAAATCTGCCTTGCAGTTTCTCTCCAGCTGACATTTTCCAGATGTGCAGAAGCAGAGTTTCAAGATTATGATGCAATCTGCCTTGCAATTTCTCTCTAGCTGACATTTTCCAGATGTGCAGAAGCAGAGTTTCACGATGATGATGCTGAAATCTGCCTTGCAATTTCTCTCCAGCTGACATTTTCCAGATGTGCAGAAGCAGAGTTTCAAGATTGTGATGATGCAATCTGCCTTGCAATTTCTCTCTAGCTGACATTTTCCAGATGTGGAGAATCAGAGTTTCAAGATTGTGATGCAATCTGCCTTGCAATTTCTCTCCAGCTGACATTTTCCAGATGTGGAGAAGCAGAGTTTCACGATGATGATGCTGAAATCTACATTGCAATTTCTCTCCAGCTGACATTTTTCAGATGTGCAGATGCATAGATTCAAGATTATGATGCAATCTGCCTTGCAATTTCTCTCTAGCTGACATTTTCCAGATGTGCAGAAGCAGAGTTTCAAGATTATGATGCAATCTGCCTTGCAATTTCTCTCTAGCTGACATTTTCCAGATGTGGAGAAGCAGAGTTTCAGGGTCATTTTGAAATCTACTATGGAATTTCGCTCCAGATGACATTTTCCAGATGTGCAGACGCAGAGTTTCAAGATTATGATGCAATCTGCCTTGCAATTTCTCTCTAGCTGACATTTTCCAGATGTGCAGAAGCAGAGTTTCAAGATTATGATGCAATCTGCCTTGCAATTTCTCTCTAGCTGACATTTTCCAGATGTGGAGAAGCAGAGTTTCAGGGTCATTTTGAAATCTGCTATGGAATTTCGCTCCAGATGACATTTTCCAGATGTGCAGAAGCAGAGTTTCAAGATTATGATGCAATCTGCCTTGCAATTTCTCGCTAGCTGACATTTTCCAGATGTGCAGAAGCAGAGTTTCACGATGATGATGCTGAAATCTGCCTTGCAATTTCTCTCCAGCTGACATTTTCCAGATGTGCAGAAGCAGAGTTTCACGATGATGATGCTGAAATCTGCCTTGCAATTTCTCTCCAGCTGACATTTTCCAGATGTGGAGAAGCCGAGTTTCAAGATTGTGATGCAATCTGCCTTGCAATTTCTCTCTAGCTGACATTTTCCAGATGTGGAGAAGCAGAGTTTCAAGATTATGATGCAATCTGCCTTGCAATTTCTCTCTAGCTGACATTTTCCATATGTACAAAAGCAGAGTTTCAAGATTATGATGCAATCTCTTATGGAATTTCGCTCCAGATGACATTTTCGAGATGTACAGAAGCAGAGTTTCAGGATGATGCAATTTGCCTTGCAATTTCTCTCCAGCTGACATTTTCCAGATGTGCAGAAGCAGAGTTTCACGATGATGATGCTGAAATCTGCCTTGCAATTTCTCTCCAGCTGACATTTTCCAGATGTGCAGAAGCAGAGTTTCAAGATTGTGATGCAATCTGCCTTGCAATTTCTCTCTAGCTGACATTTTCCAGATGTGGAGAAGCAGAGTTTCAGGGTCATTTTGAAATCTACTATGGAATTTCGCTCCATATGACATTTTCCAGATGTGCAGACGCAGAGTTTCAAGATTATGATGCAATCTGCCTTGCAATTTCTCTCTAGCTGACATTTTCCAGATGTGGAGAAGCAGAGTTTCAGGGTCATTTTGAAATCTGCTATGGAATTTCGCTCCAGATGACATTTTCCAGATGTGCAGACGCAGAGTTTCAAGATTATGATGCAATCTGCCTTGCAATTTCTCTCTAGCTGACATTTTCCATATGTACAAAAGCAGAGTTTCACGATGATGATGCTGAAATCTGCCTTGCAATTTCTCTCCAGCTGACATTTTCCAGATGTGCAGAAGCAGAGTTTCAAGATTATGATGCAATCTGCCTTGCAATTTCTCGCTAGCTGACATTTTCCAGATGTGCAGAAGCAGAGTTTCACGATGATGATGCTGAAATCTGCCTTGCAATTTCTCTCCAGCTGACATTTTCCAGATGTGCAGAAGCAGAGTTTCACGATGATGATGCTGAAATCTGCCTTGCAATTTCTCTCCAGCTGACATTTTCCAGATGTGGAGAAGCCGAGTTTCAAGATTGTGATGCAATCTGCCTTGCAATTTCTCTCTAGCTGACATTTTCCAGATGTGGAGAAGCAGAGTTTCAAGATTATGATGCAATCTGCCTTGCAATTTCTCTCTAGCTGACATTTTCCATATGTACAAAAGCAGAGTTTCAAGATTATGATGCAATCTCTTATGGAATTTCGCTCCAGATGACATTTTCGAGATGTACAGAAGCAGAGTTTCAGGATGATGCAATTTGCCTTGCAATTTCTCTCCAGCTGACATTTTCCAGATGTGCAGAAGCAGAGTTTCACGATGATGATGCTGAAATCTGCCTTGCAATTTCTCTCCAGCTGACATTTTCCAGATGTGCAGAAGCAGAGTTTCAAGATTGTGATGCAATCTGCCTTGCAATTTCTCTCTAGCTGACATTTTCCAGATGTGGAGAAGCAGAGTTTCAGGGTCATTTTGAAATCTACTATGGAATTTCGCTCCATATGACATTTTCCAGATGTGCAGACGCAGAGTTTCAAGATTATGATGCAATCTGCCTTGCAATTTCTCTCTAGCTGACATTTTCCAGATGTGGAGAAGCAGAGTTTCAGGGTCATTTTGAAATCTGCTATGGAATTTCGCTCCAGATGACATTTTCCAGATGTGCAGACGCAGAGTTTCAAGATTATGATGCAATCTGCCTTGCAATTTCTCTCTAGCTGACATTTTCCATATGTACAAAAGCAGAGTTTCACGATGATGATGCTGAAATCTGCCTTGCAATTTCTCTCCAGCTGACATTTTCCAGATGTGCAGAAGCAGAGTTTCAAGATTATGATGCAATCTGCCTTGCAATTTCTCGCTAGCTGACATTTTCCAGATGTGCAGAAGCAGAGTTTCACGATGATGATGCTGAAATCTGCCTTGCAATTTCTCTCCAGCTGACATTTTCCAGATGTGCAGAAGCAGAGTTTCACGATGATGATGCTGAAATCTGCCTTGCAATTTCTCTCCAGCTGACATTTTCCAGATGTGGAGAAGCCGAGTTTCAAGATTGTGATGCAATCTGCCTTGCAATTTCTCTCTAGCTGACATTTTCCAGATGTGGAGAAGCAGAGTTTCAAGATTATGATGCAATCTGCCTTGCAATTTCTCTCTAGCTGACATTTTCCATATGTACAAAAGCAGAGTTTCAAGATTATGATGCAATCTCTTATGGAATTTCGCTCCAGATGACATTTTCGAGATGTACAGAAGCAGAGTTTCAGGATGATGCAATTTGCCTTGCAATTTCTCTCCAGCTGACATTTTCCAGATGTGCAGAAGCAGAGTTTCACGATGATGATGCTGAAATCTGCCTTGCAATTTCTCTCCAGCTGACATTTTCCAGATGTGCAGAAGCAGAGTTTCAAGATTGTGATGCAATCTGCCTTGCAATTTCTCTCTAGCTGACATTTTCCAGATCTGGAGAAGCAGAGTTTCAAGATTATGATGCAATCTGCCTTGCAATTTCTCTCTAGCTGACATTTTCCAGATGTGGAGAAGCAGAGTTTCAGGGTCATTTTGAAATCTGCTATGGAATTTCGCTCCAGATGACATTTTCCAGATGTGCAGACGCAGAGTTTCAAGATTATGTTGCAATCTGCCTTGCAATTTCTCTCTAGCTGACATTTTCCATATGTACAAAAGCAGAGTTTCAAGATTATGATGCAATCTGCTATGGAATTTCGCTCCAGATGAAATTTTCGAGATGTACAGAAGCAGAGTTTCACGATGATGCAATTTGCCTTGCAATTTCTCTCCAGCTGACATTTTCCAGATGTGGAGAAGCAGAGTTTCACGATGATGATGCTGAAATCTGCCTTGCAATTTCTCTCCAGCTGACATTTTCCAGATGTGGAGAAGCAGAGTTTCACGATGATGATGCTGAAATCTGCCTTGCAATTTCTCTCCAGCTGACATTTTCCAGATGTGCAGAAGCAGAGTTTCAAGATTATGATGATTCAATCTGCCTTGCAATTTCTCTCTAGCTGACATTTTCCAGATGTGGAGAAGCAGAGTTTCAGGGTCATTTTGAAATCTGCTATGGAATTTCGCTCCAGATGACATTTTCCAGATGTGCAGACGCAGAGTTTCAAGATTATGATGCAATCTCCCTTGCAATTTCTCTCTATCTGACATTTTCCATATGTACAAAAGCAGAGTTTCACGATGATGATGCTGAAATCTGCCTTGCAATTTCTCTCCAGCTGACATTTTCCAGATGTGCAGAAGCAGAGTTTCAAGATTATGATGCAATCTGCCTTGCAATTTCTCTCTAGCTGACATTTTCCAGATGTGCAGAAGCAGAGTTTCACGATGATGATGCTGAAATCTGCCTTGCAATTTCTCTCCAGCTGACATTTTCCAGATGTGCAGAAGCAGAGTTTCAAGATTGTGATGATGCAATCTGCCTTGCAATTTCTCTCTAGCTGACATTTTCCAGATGTGGAGAATCAGAGTTTCAAGATTGTGATGCAATCTGCCTTGCAATTTCTCTCTAGCTGACATTTTCCAGATGTGGAGAAGCAGAGTTTCAGGGTCATTTTGAAATCTGCTATGGAATTTCGCTCCAGATGACATTTTCCAGATGTGCAGACGCAGAGTTTCAAGATTATGTTGCAATCTGCCTTGCAATTTCTCTCTAGCTGACATTTTCCATATGTACAAAAGCAGAGTTTCAAGATTATGATGCAATCTGCTATGGAATTTCGCTCCAGATGACATTTTCGAGATGTACAGAAGCAGAGTTTCACGATGATGCAATTTGCCTTGCAATTTCTCTCCAGCTGACATTTTCCAGATGTGGAGAAGCAGAGTTTCACGATGATGATGCTGAAATCTGCCTTGCAATTTCTCTCCAGCTGAGATTTTACAGATGTGCAGAAGCAGAGTTCCAGGATTACGCTGAAATCGGCTTTTCAATTTCGCTTTAGGTGATATTTTCCTGACGTGCAGAAGCAGAGTTTCAAGATTACGATGCAATCTGCCTTGCAATTTCTCTCTAGCTGACATTTTCCAGATGTGCAGAAGCAGAGTTTCAAGATTATGATGCAATCTGCCTTGCAATTATTCTCCAGCTGACATTTTCCAGATGTGGAGAAGCAGAGTTTCACGATGATGATGCTGAAATCTACATTGCAATTTCTCTCCAGCTGACATTTTCCAGATGTGGAGAAGCAGAGTTTCACGATGATGATGCTGAAATCTGCCTTGCAATTTCTCTCCAGCTGACATTTTCCAGATGTGCAGAAGCAGAATTTCAAGATTATGATGCAATCTACCTTGCAATTTCTCGCTAGCTGACATTTTCCAGATGTGCAGAAGCAGAGTTTCACGATGATGATGCTGAAATCTGCCTTGCAATTTCTCTCCAGCTGACATTTTCCAGATGTGCAGAAGCAGAGTTTCACGATGATGATGCTGAAATCTGCCTTGCAATTTCTCTCCAGCTGACATTTTCCAGATGTGCAGAAGCAGAGTTTCAAGATTGTGATGCAATCTGCCTTGCAATTTCTCTCTAGCTGACATTTTCCAGATGTGGAGAAGCAGAGTTTCAAGATTATGATGCAATCTGCCTTGCAATTTCTCTCTATATTTAAACATTTTCCAGATGTGCAGAAGCAGAGTTTCAAGATTATGATGCAATCTGCCTTGCAATTTCTCTCCAGCTGACATTTTCCAGATGTGCAGAAGCAGAGTTCCAAGATTATGATGCAATCTGCCTTGCAATTTCTCTCTAGCTGACATTTTCCATATGTACAAAAGCAGAGTTGCAAGATTATGATGCAATCTCTTATGGAATTTCGCTCCAGATGACATTTTCGAGATGTACAGAAGCAGAGTTTCAGGATGATGCAATTTGCCTTGCAATTTCTCTCCAGCTGACATTTTCCAGATGTGCAGAAGCAGAGTTTCACGATGATGATGCTGAAATCTGCCTTGCAATTTCTCTCCAGCTGATATTTTCCAGATGTGCAGAAGCAAAGTTTCACGATGATGATGCTGAAATCTGCCTTGCAATTTCTCTCCAGCTGACATTTTCCAGATGTGCAGAAGCAGAGTTTCAAGATTGTGATGCAATCTGCCTTGCAATTTCTCTCTAGCTGACATTTTCCAGATGTGGAGAAGCAGAGTTTCAAGATTATGATGCAATCTGCCTTGCAATTTCTCTCTAGCTGACATTTTCCATATGTACAAAAGCAGAGTTGCAAGATTATGATGCAATCTCTTATGGAATTTCGCTCCAGATGACATTTTCGAGATGTACAGAAGCAGAGTTTCAGGATGATGCAATTTGCCTTGCAATTTCTCTCCAGCTGACATTTTCCAGATGTGCAGAAGCAGAGTTTCACGATGATGATGCTGAAATCTGCCTTGCAATTTCTCTCCAGCTGATATTTTCCAGATGTGCAGAAGCAGAGTTTCACGATGATGATGCTGAAATCTGCCTTGCAATTTCTCTCCAGCTGACATTTTCCAGATGTGCAGAAGCAGAGTTTCAAGATTGTGATGCAATCTGCCTTGCAATTTCTCTCTAGCTGACATTTTCCAGATGTGGAGAAGCAGAGTTTCAAGATTATGATGCAATCTGCCTTGCAATTTCTCTCTATATTTTAACATTTTCCAGATGTGCAGAAGCAGAGTTTCAAGATTATGATGCAATCTGCCTTGCAATTTCTCTCCAGCTGACATTTTCCAGATGTGCAGAAGCAGAGTTTCACGATGATGATGCTGAAATCTGCCTTGCAATTTCTCTCCAGCTGACATTTTCCAGATGTGCAGAAGCAGAGTTTCAAGATTGTGATGCAATCTGCCTTGCAATTTCTCTCTAGCTGACATTTTCCAGATGTGGAGAAGCAGAGTTTCAAGATTATGATGCAATCTGCCTTGCAATTTCTCTCTATATTTTAACATTTTCCAGATGTGCAGAAGCAGAGTTTCAAGATTATGATGCAATCTGCCTTGCAATTTCTCTCCAGCTGACATTTTCCAGATGTGCAGAAGCAGAGTTCCAAGATTATGATGCAATCTGCCTTGCAATTTCTCTCTAGCTGACATTTTCCATATGTACAAAAGCAGAGTTGCAAGATTATGATGCAATCTCTTATGGAATTTCGCTCCAGATGACATTTTCGAGATGTACAGAAGCAGAGTTTCAGGATGATGCAATTTGCCTTGCAATTTCTCTCCAGCTGACATTTTCCAGATGTGCAGAAGCAGAGTTTCACGATGATGATGCTGAAATCTGCCTTGCAATTTCTCTCCAGCTGATATATTCCAGATGTGCAGAAGCAGAGTTTCACGATGATGATGATGCAATCTGCCTTGCAATTTCTCTCTAGCTGACATTTTCCAGATGTGGAGAATCAGAGTTTCAAGATTGTGATGCAATCTGCCTTGCAATTTCTCTCCAGCTGACATTTTCCAGATGTGCAGAAGCAGAGTTCCAAGATTATGATGCAATCTGCCTTGCAATTTCTCTCTAGCTGACATTTTCCATATGTACAAAAGCAGAGTTGCAAGATTATGATGCAATCTCTTATGGAATTTCGCTCCAGATGACATTTTCGAGATGTACAGAAGCAGAGTTTCAGGATGATGCAATTTGCCTTGCAATTTCTCTCCAGCTGACATTTTCCAGATGTGCAGAAGCAGAGTTTCACGATGATGATGCTGAAATCTGCCTTGCAATTTCTCTCTAGCTGACATTTTCCAGATGTGGAGAATCAGAGTTTCAAGATTATGATGCAATCTGCCTCGCAATTTCTCTCTATATTTTAACATTTTCCAGATGTGCAGAAGCAGAGTTTCAAGATTATGATGCAATCTGCCTTGCAATTTCTCTCCAGCTGACATTTTCCAGATGTGCAGAAGCAGAGTTCCAAGATTATGATGCAATCTGCCTTGCAATTTCTCTCTAGCTGACATTTTCCATATGTACAAAAGCAGAGTTGCAAGATTATGATGCAATCTCTTATGGAATTTCGCTCCAGATGACATTTTCGAGATGTACAGAAGCAGAGTTTCAGGATGATGCAATTTGCCTTGCAATTTCTCTCCAGCTGACATTTTCCAGATGTGCAGAAGCAGAGTTTCACGATGATGATGCTGAAATCTGCCTTGCAATTTCTCTCCAGCTGACATTTTCCAGATGTGCAGAAGCAGAGTTTCAAGATTGTGATGCAATCTGCCTTGCAATTTCTCTCTAGCTGACATTTTCCAGATCTGGAGAAGCAGAGTTTCAAGATTATGATGCAATCTGCCTTGCAATTTCTCTCTAGCTGACATTTTCCAGATGTGGAGAAGCAGAGTTTCAGGGTCATTTTAAAATCTGCTATGGAATTTCGCTCCAGATGACATTTTCCAGATGTGCAGAAGCAGAGTTTCAAGATTACGATGCAATCTGCCTTGCAATTTCTCTCCAGCTGACATTTTCCAGATGTGCAGAAGCAGAGTTTCAAGATTATGATGCAATCTGCCTTGCAATTTCTCTCCAGCTGACATTTTCCAGATGTGCAGAAGCAGAGTTTCACGATGATGATGCTGAAATCTGCCTTGCAATTTCTCTCCAGCTGACATTTTCCAG
The DNA here is from genome assembly GCA_037215915.1 of Pantherophis vulpinus. Classification (NCBI taxonomy): domain Eukaryota; kingdom Metazoa; phylum Chordata; class Lepidosauria; order Squamata; family Colubridae; genus Pantherophis; species Pantherophis vulpinus. Next base: position 807,667 of record JAXLNS010000046.1, on the reverse strand, counting down.
ATGTGCAGAAGCAGAGTTTCAAGATTGTGATGCAATCTGCCTTGCAATTTCTCTCTAGCTGACATTTTCCAGATGTGGAGAAGCAGAGTTTCAAGATTATGATGCAATCTGCCTTGCAATTTCTCTCTATATTTTAACATTTTCCAGATGTGCAGAAGCAGAGTTTCAAGATTATGATGCAATCTGCCTTGCAATTTCTCTCCAGCTGACATTTTCCAGATGTGCAGAAGCAGAGTTCCAAGATTATGATGCAATCTGCCTTGCAATTTCTCTCTAGCTGACATTTTCCATATGTACAAAAGCAGAGTTGCAAGATTATGATGCAATCTCTTATGGAATTTCGCTCCAGATGACATTTTCGAGATGTACAGAAGCAGAGTTTCAGGATGATGCAATTTGCCTTGCAATTTCTCTCCAGCTGACATTTTCCAGATGTGCAGAAGCAGAGTTTCACGATGATGATGCTGAAATCTGCCTTGCAATTTCTCTCCAGCTGATATTTTCCAGATGTGCAGAAGCAGAGTTTCACGATGATGATGCTGAAATCTGCCTTGCAATTTCTCTCCAGCTGACATTTTCCAGATGTGCAGAAGCAGAGTTTCAAGATTGTGATGCAATCTGCCTTGCAATTTCTCTCTAGCTGACATTTTCCAGATGTGGAGAAGCAGAGTTTCAAGATTATGATGCAATCTGCCTTGCAATTTCTCTCTATATTTTAACATTTTCCAGATGTGCAGAAGCAGAGTTTCAAGATTATGATGCAATCTGCCTTGCAATTTCTCTCCAGCTGACATTTTCCAGATGTGCAGAAGCAGAGTTTCACGATGATGATGCTGAAATCTGCCTTGCAATTTCTCTCCAGCTGACATTTTCCAGATGTGCAGAAGCAGAGTTTCAAGATTGTGATGCAATCTGCCTTGCAATTTCTCTCTAGCTGACATTTTCCAGATGTGGAGAAGCAGAGTTTCAAGATTATGATGCAATCTGCCTTGAAATTTCTCTCTATATTTTAACATTTTCCAGTTGTGCAGAAGCAGAGTTTCAAGATTATGATGCAATCTGCCTTGCAATTTCTCTCCAGCTGACATTTTCCAGATGTGCAGAAGCAGAGTTCCAAGATTATGATGCAATCTGCCTTGCAATTTCTCTCTAGCTGACATTTTCCATATGTACAAAAGCAGAGTTGCAAGATTATGATGCAATCTCTTATGGAATTTCGCTCCAGATGACATTTTCGAGATGTACAGAAGCAGAGTTTCAGGATGATGCAATTTGCCTTGCAATTTCTCTCCAGCTGACATTTTCCAGATGTGCAGAAGCAGAGTTTCACGATGATGATGCTGAAATCTGCCTTGCAATTTCTCTCCAGCTGATATTTTCCAGATGTGCAGAAGCAGAGTTTCACGATGATGATGATGCAATCTGCCTTGCAATTTCTCTCTAGCTGACATTTTCCAGATGTGGAGAATCAGAGTTTCAAGATTGTGATGCAATCTGCCTTGCAATTTCTCTCCAGCTGACATTTTCCAGATGTGCAGAAGCAGAGTTCCAAGATTATGATGCAATCTGCCTTGCAATTTCTCTCTAGCTGACATTTTCCATATGTACAAAAGCAGAGTTGCAAGATTATGATGCAATCTCTTATGGAATTTCGCTCCAGATGACATTTTCGAGATGTACAGAAGCAGAGTTTCAGGATGATGCAATTTGCCTTGCAATTTCTCTCCAGCTGACATTTTCCAGATGTGCAGAAGCAGAGTTTCACGATGATGATGCTGAAATCTGCCTTGCAATTTCTCTCCAGCTGATATTTTCCAGATGTGCAGAAGCAGAGTTTCACGATGATGATGATGCAATCTGCCTTGCAATTTCTCTCTAGCTGACATTTTCCAGATGTGGAGAATCAGAGTTTCAAGATTATGATGCAATCTGCCTCGCAATTTCTCTCTATATTTTAACATTTTCCAGATGTGCAGAAGCAGAGTTTCAAGATTATGATGCAATCTGCCTTGCAATTTCTCTCCAGCTGACATTTTCCAGATGTGCAGAAGCAGAGTTCCAAGATTATGATGCAATCTGCCTTGCAATTTCTCTCTAGCTGACATTTTCCATATGTACAAAAGCAGAGTTGCAAGATTATGATGCAATCTCTTATGGAATTTCGCTCCAGATGACATTTTCGAGATGTACAGAAGCAGAGTTTCAGGATGATGCAATTTGCCTTGCAATTTCTCTCCAGCTGACATTTTCCAGATGTGCAGAAGCAGAGTTTCACGATGATGATGCTGAAATCTGCCTTGCAATTTCTCTCCAGCTGATATTTTCCAGATGTGCAGAAGCAGAGTTTCACGATGATGATGATGCAATCTGCCTTGCAATTTCTCTCTAGCTGACATTTTCCAGATGTGGAGAATCAGAGTTTCAAGATTGTGATGCAATCTGCCTTGCAATTTCTCTCCAGCTGACATTTTCCAGATGTGCAGAAGCAGAGTTCCAAGATTATGATGCAATCTGCCTTGCAATTTCTCTCTAGCTGACATTTTCCATATGTACAAAAGCAGAGTTGCAAGATTATGATGCAATCTCTTATGGAATTTCGCTCCAGATGACATTTTCGAGATGTACAGAAGCAGAGTTTCAGGATGATGCAATTTGCCTTGCAATTTCTCTCCAGCTGACATTTTCCAGATGTGCAGAAGCAGAGTTTCACGATGATGATGCTGAAATCTGCCTTGCAATTTCTCTCCAGCTGATATTTTCCAGATGTGCAGAAGCAGAGTTTCACGATGATGATGATGCAATCTGCCTTGCAATTTCTCTCTAGCTGACATTTTCCAGATGTGGAGAATCAGAGTTTCAAGATTATGATGCAATCTGCCTCGCAATTTCTCTCTATATTTTAACATTTTCCAGATGTGCAGAAGCAGAGTTTCAAGATTATGATGCAATCTGCCTTGCAATTTCTCTCCAGCTGACATTTTCCAGATGTGCAGAAGCAGAGTTCCAAGATTATGATGCAATCTGCCTTGCAATTTCTCTCTAGCTGACATTTTCCATATGTACAAAAGCAGAGTTGCAAGATTATGATGCAATCTCTTATGGAATTTCGCTCCAGATGACATTTTCGAGATGTACAGAAGCAGAGTTTCAGGATGATGCAATTTGCCTTGCAATTTCTCTCCAGCTGACATTTTCCAGATGTGCAGAAGCAGAGTTTCACGATGATGATGCTGAAATCTGCCTTGCAATTTCTCTCCAGCTGACATTTTCCAGATGTGCAGAAGCAGAGTTTCAAGATTGTGATGCAATCTGCCTTGCAATTTCTCTCTAGCTGACATTTTCCAGATCTGGAGAAGCAGAGTTTCAAGATTATGATGCAATCTGCCTTGCAATTTCTCTCTAGCTGACATTTTCCAGATGTGGAGAAGCAGAGTTTCAGGGTCATTTTAAAATCTGCTATGGAATTTCGCTCCAGATGACATTTTCCAGATGTGCAGAAGCAGAGTTTCAAGATTACGATGCAATCTGCCTTGCAATTTCTCTCCAGCTGACATTTTCCAGATGTGCAGAAGCAGAGTTTCACGATGATGATGCTGAAATCTGCCTTGCAATTTCTCTCCAGCTGACATTTTTCAAATGTGCAGAAGCAGAGTTCCAGGATTACGCTGAAATCTGCCTTGCAATTTCTCTCTAGCTGACATTTTCCAGATGTGCAGAAGCAGAGTTTCAAGATTATGATGCAATCTGCCTTGCAATTTCTCTCTAGCTGACATTTTCCAGATGTTGAGAAGCAGAGTTTCAGGATGATGCTGAAATCTGCTTTGTAATTTCTCTCCAGCTAACATTGTCCAGATGTGGAGAAGCCGAGTTTCAGGATGATGCTGAAAGTTTCCATGGAATGTCTCTCTTCCTGACATTTTCCATATGGACAAAAGCAGAGTTTCACGATGATGATGCTGAAATCTGCCTTGCAATTTCTCTCCAGCTGACATTTTCCAGATGTGCAGAAGCAGAGTTTCAAGATTATGATGCAATCTGCCTTGCAATTTCTCGCTAGCTGACATTTTCCAGATGTGCAGAAGCAGAGTTTCACGATGATGATGCTGAAATCTGCCTTGCAATTTCTCTCCAGCTGACATTTTCCAGATGTGCAGAAGCAGAGTTTCACGATGATGATGCTGAAATCTGCCTTGCAATTTCTCTCCAGCTGACATTTTCCAGATGTGCAGAAGCAGAGTTTCAAGATTGTGATGCAATCTGCCTTGCAATTTCTCTCTAGCTGACATTTTCCAGATGTGGAGAAGCAGAGTTTCAAGATTATGATGCAATCTGCCTTGCAATTTCTCTCTATATTTTAACATTTTCCAGATGTGCAGAAGCAGAGTTTCAAGATTATGATGCAATCTGCCTTGCAATTTCTCTCCAGCTGACATTTTCCAGATGTGCAGAAGCAGAGTTCCAAGATTATGATGCAATCTGCCTTGCAATTTCTCTCTAGCTGACATTTTCCATATGTACAAAAGCAGAGTTGCAAGATTATGATGCAATCTCTTATGGAATTTCGCTCCAGATGACATTTTCGAGATGTACAGAAGCAGAGTTTCAGGATGATGCAATTTGCCTTGCAATTTCTCTCCAGCTGACATTTTCCAGATGTGCAGAAGCAGAGTTTCACGATGATGATGCTGAAATCTGCCTTGCAATTTCTCTCCAGCTGACATTTTCCAGATGTGCAGAAGCAGAGTTTCAAGATTGTGATGCAATCTGCCTTGCAATTTCTCTCTAGCTGACATTTTCCAGATCTGGAGAAGCAGAGTTTCAAGATTATGATGCAATCTGCCTTGCAATTTCTCTCTAGCTGACATTTTCCAGATGTGGAGAAGCAGAGTTTCAGGGTCATTTTAAAATCTGCTATGGAATTTCGCTCCAGATGACATTTTCCAGATGTGCAGAAGCAGAGTTTCAAGATTACGATGCAATCTGCCTTGCAATTTCTCTCCAGCTGACATTTTCCAGATGTGCAGAAGCAGAGTTTCAAGATTATGATGCAATCTGCCTTGCAATTTCTCTCCAGCTGACATTTTCCAGATGTGCAGAAGCAGAGTTTCACGATGATGATGCTGAAATCTGCCTTGCAATTTCTCTCCAGCTGACATTTTCCAGATGTGCAGAAGCAGAGTTTCAAGATTGTGATGCAATCTGCCTTGCAATTTCTCTCTAGCTGACATTTTCCAGATGTGGAGAAGCAGAGTTTCAAGATTATGATGCAATCTGCCTTGCAATTTCTCTCTATATTTTAACATTTTCCAGATGTGCAGAAGCAGAGTTTCAAGATTATGATGCAATCTGCCTTGCAATTTCTCTCCAGCTGACATTTTCCAGATGTGCAGAAGCAGAGTTCCAAGATTATGATGCAATCTGCCTTGCAATTTCTCTCTAGCTGACATTTTCCATATGTACAAAAGCAGAGTTGCAAGATTATGATGCAATCTCTTATGGAATTTCGCTCCAGATGACATTTTCGAGATGTACAGAAGCAGAGTTTCAGGATGATGCAATTTGCCTTGCAATTTCTCTCCAGCTGACATTTTCCAGATGTGCAGAAGCAGAGTTTCACGATGATGATGCTGAAATCTGCCTTGCAATTTCTCTCCAGCTGATATTTTCCAGATGTGCAGAAGCAGAGTTTCACGATGATGATGCTGAAATCTGCCTTGCAATTTCTCTCCAGCTGACATTTTCCAGATGTGCAGAAGCAGAGTTTCAAGATTGTGATGCAATCTGCCTTGCAATTTCTCTCTAGCTGACATTTTCCAGATGTGGAGAAGCAGAGTTTCAAGATTATGATGCAATCTGCCTTGCAATTTCTCTCTATATTTTAACATTTTCCAGATGTGCAGAAGCAGAGTTTCAAGATTATGATGCAATCTGCCTTGCAATTTCTCTCCAGCTGACATTTTCCAGATGTGCAGAAGCAGAGTTTCACGATGATGATGCTGAAATCTGCCTTGCAATTTCTCTCCAGCTAACATTTTCCAGATGTGCAGAAGCAGAGTTTCAAGATTGTGATGCAATCTGCCTTGCAATTTCTCTCTAGCTGACATTTTCCAGATGTGGAGAAGCAGAGTTTCAAGATTATGATGCAATCTGCCTTGCAATTTCTCTCTATATTTTAACATTTTCCAGATGTGCAGAAGCAGAGTTTCAAGATTATGATGCAATCTGCCTTGCAATTTCTCTCCAGCTGACATTTTCCAGATGTGCAGAAGCAGAGTTCCAAGATTATGATGCAATCTGCCTTGCAATTTCTCTCTAGCTGACATTTTCCATATGTACAAAAGCAGAGTTGCAAGATTATGATGCAATCTCTTATGGAATTTCGCTCCAGATGACATTTTCGAGATGTACAGAAGCAGAGTTTCAGGATGATGCAATTTGCCTTGCAATTTCTCTCCAGCTGACATTTTCCAGATGTGCAGAAGCAGAGTTTCACGATGATGATGCTGAAATCTGCCTTGCAATTTCTCTCCAGCTGATATTTTCCAGATGTGCAGAAGCAGAGTTTCACGATGATGATGATGCAATCTGCCTTGCAATTTCTCTCTAGCTGACATTTTCCAGATGTGGAGAATCAGAGTTTCAAGATTGTGATGCAATCTGCCTTGCAATTTCTCTCCAGCTGACATTTTCCAGATGTGCAGAAGCAGAGTTCCAAGATTATGATGCAATCTGCCTTGCAATTTCTCTCTAGCTGACATTTTCCATATGTACAAAAGCAGAGTTGCAAGATTATGATGCAATCTCTTATGGAATTTCGCTCCAGATGACATTTTCGAGATGTACAGAAGCAGAGTTTCAGGATGATGCAATTTGCCTTGCAATTTCTCTCCAGCTGACATTTTCCAGATGTGCAGAAGCAGAGTTTCACGATGATGATGCTGAAATCTGCCTTGCAATTTCTCTCCAGCTGATATTTTCCAGATGTGCAGAAGCAGAGTTTCACGATGATGATGATGCAATCTGCCTTGCAATTTCTCTCTAGCTGACATTTTCCAGATGTGGAGAATCAGAGTTTCAAGATTATGATGCAATCTGCCTCGCAATTTCTCTCTATATTTTAACATTTTCCAGATGTGCAGAAGCAGAGTTTCAAGATTATGATGCAATCTGCCTTGCAATTTCTCTCCAGCTGACATTTTCCAGATGTGCAGAAGCAGAGTTCCAAGATTATGATGCAATCTGCCTTGCAATTTCTCTCTAGCTGACATTTTCCATATGTACAAAAGCAGAGTTGCAAGATTATGATGCAATCTCTTATGGAATTTCGCTCCAGATGACATTTTCGAGATGTACAGAAGCAGAGTTTCAGGATGATGCAATTTGCCTTGCAATTTCTCTCCAGCTGACATTTTCCAGATGTGCAGAAGCAGAGTTTCACGATGATGATGCTGAAATCTGCCTTGCAATTTCTCTCCAGCTGACATTTTCCAGATGTGCAGAAGCAGAGTTTCAAGATTGTGATGCAATCTGCCTTGCAATTTCTCTCTAGCTGACATTTTCCAGATCTGGAGAAGCAGAGTTTCAAGATTATGATGCAATCTGCCTTGCAATTTCTCTCTAGCTGACATTTTCCAGATGTGGAGAAGCAGAGTTTCAGGGTCATTTTAAAATCTGCTATGGAATTTCGCTCCAGATGACATTTTCCAGATGTGCAGAAGCAGAGTTTCAAGATTACGATGCAATCTGCCTTGCAATTTCTCTCCAGCTGACATTTTCCAGATGTGCAGAAGCAGAGTTTCACGATGATGATGCTGAAATCTGCCTTGCAATTTCTCTCCAGCTGACATTTTTCAAATGTGCAGAAGCAGAGTTCCAGGATTACGCTGAAATCTGCCTTGCAATTTCTCTCTAGCTGACATTTTCCAGATGTGCAGAAGCAGAGTTTCAAGATTATGATGCAATCTGCCTTGCAATTTCTCTCTAGCTGACATTTTCCAGATGTTGAGAAGCAGAGTTTCAGGATGATGCTGAAATCTGCTTTGTAATTTCTCTCCAGCTAACATTGTCCAGATGTGGAGAAGCCGAGTTTCAGGATGATGCTGAAAGTTTCCATGGAATGTCTCTCTTCCTGACATTTTCCATATCGACAAAAGCAGAGTTTCACGATGATGATGCTGAAATCTGCCTTGCAATTTCTCTCCAGCTGACATTTTCCAGATGTGCAGAAGCAGAGTTTCAAGATTATGATGCAATCTGCCTTGCAATTTCTCGCTAGCTGACATTTTCCAGATGTGCAGAAGCAGAGTTTCACGATGATGATGCTGAAATCTGCCTTGCAATTTCTCTCCAGCTGACATTTTCCAGATGTGCAGAAGCAGAGTTTCACGATGATGATGCTGAAATCTGCCTTGCAATTTCTCTCCAGCTGACATTTTCCAGATGTGCAGAAGCAGAGTTTCAAGATTGTGATGCAATCTGCCTTGCAATTTCTCTCTAGCTGACATTTTCCAGATGTGGAGAAGCAGAGTTTCAAGATTATGATGCAATCTGCCTTGCAATTTCTCTCTATATTTTAACATTTTCCAGATGTGCAGAAGCAGAGTTTCAAGATTATGATGCAATCTGCCTTGCAATTTCTCTCCAGCTGACATTTTCCAGATTTGCAGAAGCAGAGTTCCAAGATTATGATGCAATCTGCCTTGCAATTTCTCTCTAGCTGACATTTTCCATATGTACAAAAGCAGAGTTGCAAGATTATGATGCAATCTCTTATGGAATTTCGCTCCAGATGACATTTTCGAGATGTACAGAAGCAGAGTTTCAGGATGATGCAATTTGCCTTGCAATTTCTCTCCAGCTGACATTTTCCAGATGTGCAGAAGCAGAGTTTCAAGATTATGATGCAAACTGCCTTGCAATTTCTCTCCAGCTGACATTTTCCAGATGTGGAGAAGCAGAGTTTCACGATGATGATGCTGAAATCTACATTGCAATTTCTCTCCAGCTGACATTTTCCAGATGTGCAGAAGCAGAGTTTCAAGATTATGATGCAATCTGCCTTGCAATTTCTCTCTAGCTGACATTTTCCAGATGTTGAGAAGCAGAGTTTCAGGATGATGCTGAAATCTGCTTTGTAATTTCTCTCCAGCTAACATTGTCCAGATGTGGAGAAGCCGAGTTTCAGGATGATGCTGAAAGTTTCCATGGAATGTCTCTCTTCCTGACATTTTCCATATGGACAAAAGCAGAGTTTCACGATGATGATGCTGAAATCTGCCTTGCAATTTCTCTCCAGCTGACATTTTCCAGATGTGCAGAAGCAGAGTTTCAAGATTATGATGCAATCTGCCTTGCAATTTCTCTCCAGCTGATATTTTCCAGATGTGCAGAAGCAGAGTTTCACGATGATGATGATGCAATCTGCCTTGCAATTTCTCTCCAGCTGACATTTTCCAGATGTGCAGAAGCAGAGTTCCAAGATTATGATGCAATCTGCCTTGCAATTTCTCTCTAGCTGAGATTTTCCATATGTACAAAAGCAGAGTTGCAAGATTATGATGCAATCTCTTATGGAATTTCGCTCCAGATGACATTTTCGAGATGTACAGAAGCAGAGTTTCAGGATGATGCAATTTGCCTTGCAATTTCTCTCCAGCTGACATTTTCCAGATGTGCAGAAGCAGAGTTTCACGATGATGATGCTGAAATCTGCCTTGCAATTTCTCTCTAGCTGACATTTTCCAGATGTGGAGAAGCAGAGTTTCAAGATTATGATGCAATCTGCCTTGCAATTTCTCTCTAGCTGACATTTTCATGATGTTGAGAAGCAGAGTTTCAGGATGATGCTGAAATCTGCTTTGTAATTTCTCTCCAGCTAACATTGTCCAGATGTGGAGAAGCCGAGTTTCAGGATGATGCTGAAAGTTTCCATGGAATGTCTCTCTTGCTGACATTTTCCATATGTACAAAAGCAGAGTTTCACGATGATGCTGAAATCTGCCTTTCAATTTCGCTTTAGGTGATATTTTCCTGATGTGCAGAAGCAGAGTTTCAAGATTACGATGCAATCTGCTATGGAATTTCGCTCCAGATGACATTTTCCAGATGTGCAGAAGCAGAGTTTCAAGATTATGATGCAATCTGCCTTGCAATTTCTCTCTAGCTGACATTTTCCAGATATGCAGAAGCAGAGTTTCAAGATTATGATGCAATCTGCCTGGCAATTTCTCTCTAGCTGACATTTTTCAGATGTGGAGAAGCAGAGTTTCAAGATTATGATGCAATCTGCCTTGCAATTTCTCTCTAGCTGACATTTTCCAGATGTGAAGAAGCAGAGTTTCAGGGTCATTTTGAAATCTGCTATGGAATTTCGCTCCAGATGACATTTTCCAGATGTGCAGACGCAGAGTTTCAAGATTATAATGCAATCTGCCTTGCAATTTCTCTCTAGCTGACATTTTCCATATGTACAAAAGCAAAGTTTCAAGATTATGATGCAATCTGCTATGGAATTTCGCTCGAGATGACATTTTCGAGATGTACAGAAGCAGAGTTTCAGGATGATGCAATTTGCCTTGCAATTTCTCTCCAGCTGACATTTTCCAGATGTGCAGAAGCAGAGTTTCACGATGATGATGCTGAAATCTGCCTTGCAATTTCTCTCCAGCTGACATTTTCCAGATGTGCAGAAGCAGAGTTTCACGATGATGATAATGCAATCTGCCTTGCAATTTCTCTCTAGCTGACATTTTCCAGATGTGGAGAAGCAGAGTTTCAGGGTCATTTTGAAATCTGCTATGGAAGTTCGCTCCAGATGACAATTTCCAGATGTGCAGAAGCAGAGTTTCAAGATTATGATGCAATCTGCCTTGCAATTTCTCTCCAGCTGACATTTTCCAGATGTGGAGAAGCAGAGTTTCAAGATTGTGATGCAATCTGCCTTGCAATTTCTCTCCAGCTGACATTTTCCAGATGTGCAGATGCAGAGATTCAAGATTATGATGCAATCTGCCTTGCAATTTCTCTCTAGCTGACATTTTCCAGATGTGCAGAAGCAGAGTTTCAAGATTATGATGCAATCTGCCTTGCAATTTCTCTCTAGCTGACATTTTCCAGATATGGAGAAGCAGAGTTTCAAGATTATGATGCAATCTGCCTTGCAATTTCTCTCCAGCTGACATTTTCCAGATGTGCAAAAGCAGAGTTTCAAGATTATGATGCAATCTGCCTTGCAATTTCTCGCTAGCTGACATTTTCCAGATGTGCAGAAGCAGAGTTTCAAGATTATGATGCTGAAATCTGCCTTGCAATTTCTCTCCAGCTGACATTTTCCAGATGTGCAGAAGCAGAGTTTCACGATGATGATGCTGAAATCTGCCTTGCAATTTCTCTCCAGCTGACATTTTCCAGATGTGCAGAAGCAGAGTTTCAAGATTGTGATGCAATCTGCCTTGCAATTTCTCTCTAGCTGACATTTTCCAGATGTGGAGAAGCAGAGTTTCAGGATGATGCTGAAATCTGCTTTGTAATTTCTCTCCAGCTAACATTGTCCAGATGTGGAGAAGCCGAGTTTCAGGATGATGCTGAAAGTTTCCATGGAATGTCTCTCTTCCTGACATTTTCCATATGGACAAAAGCAGAGTTTCATGATGATGATGCTGAAATCTGCCTTGCAATTTCTCTCCAGCTGACATTTTCCAGATGTGCAGAAGCAGAGTTTCAAGATTATGATGCAATCTGCCTTGCAATTTCTCGCTAGCTGACATTTTCCAGATGTGCAGAAGCAGAGTTTCACGATGATGATGCTGAAATCTGCCTTGCAATTTCTCTCCAGCTGACATTTTCCAGATGTGCAGAAGCAGAGTTTCACGATGATGATGCTGAAATCTGCCTTGCAATTTCTCTCCAGCTGACATTTTCCAGATGTGCAGAAGCAGAGTTTCAAGATTGTGATGCAATCTGCCTTGCAATTTCTCTCTAGCTGACATTTTCCAGATGTGGAGAAGCAGAGTTTCAAGATTATGATGCAATCTGCCTTGCAATTTCTCTCTATATTTTAACATTTTCCAGATGTGCAGAAGCAGAGTTTCAAGATTATGATGCAATCTGCCTTGCAATTTCTCTCCAGCTGACATTTTCCAGATGTGCAGAAGCAGAGTTCCAAGATTATGATGCAATCTGCCTTGCAATTTCTCTCTAGCTGACATTTTCCATATGTACAAAAGCAGAGTTGCAAGATTATGATGCAATCTCTTATGGAATTTCGCTCCAGATGACATTTTCGAGATGTACAGAAGCAGAGTTTCAGGATGATGCAATTTGCCTTGCAATTTCTCTCCAGCTGACATTTTCCAGATGTGCAGAAGCAGAGTTTCAAGATTATGATGCAAACTGCCTTGCAATTTCTCTCCAGCTGACATTTTCCAGATGTGGAGAAGCAGAGTTTCACGATGATGATGCTGAAATCTACATTGCAATTTCTCTCCAGCTGACATTTTCCAGATGTGCAGAAGCAGAGTTTCAAGATTATGATGCAATCTGCCTTGCAATTTCTCTCTAGCTGACATTTTCCAGATGTTGAGAAGCAGAGTTTCAGGATGATGCTGAAATCTGCTTTGTAATTTCTCTCCAGCTAACATTGTCCAGATGTGGAGAAGCCGAGTTTCAGGATGATGCTGAAAGTTTCCATGGAATGTCTCTCTTCCTGACATTTTCCATATGGACAAAAGCAGAGTTTCACGATGATGATGCTGAAATCTGCCTTGCAATTTCTCTCCAGCTGACATTTTCCAGATGTGCAGAAGCAGAGTTTCAAGATTATGATGCAATCTGCCTTGCAATTTCTCTCCAGCTGATATTTTCCAGATGTGCAGAAGCAGAGTTTCACGATGATGATGATGCAATCTGCCTTGCAATTTCTCTCTAGCTGACATTTTCCAGATGTGGAGAATCAGAGTTTCAAGATTGTGATGCAATCTGCCTTGCAATTTCTCTCTATATTTTAACATTTTCCAGATGTGCAGAAGCAGAGTTTCAAGATTATGATGCAATCTGCCTTGCAATTTCTCTCCAGCTGACATTTTCCAGATGTGCAGAAGCAGAGTTCCAAGATTATGATGCAATCTGCCTTGCAATTTCTCTCTAGCTGAGATTTTCCATATGTACAAAAGCAGAGTTGCAAGATTATGATGCAATCTCTTATGGAATTTCGCTCCAGATGACATTTTCGAGATGTACAGAAGCAGAGTTTCAGGATGATGCAATTTGCCTTGCAATTTCTCTCCAGCTGACATTTTCCAGATGTGCAGAAGCAGAGTTTCACGATGATGATGCTGAAATCTGCCTTGCAATTTCTCTCCAGCTGACATTTTCCAGATGTGCAGAAGCAGAGTTTCAAGATTGTGATGCAATCTGCCTTGCAATTTCTCTCTAGCTGACATTTTCCAGATCTGGAGAAGCAGAGTTTCAAGATTATGATGCAATCTGCCTTGCAATTTCTCTCTAGCTGACATTTTCCAGATGTGGAGAAGCAGAGTTTCAGGGTCATTTTAAAATCTGCTATGGAATTTCGCTCCAGATGACATTTTCCAGATGTGCAGAAGCAGAGTTTCAAGATTACGATGCAATCTGCCTTGCAATTTCTCTCCAGCTGACATTTTCCAGATGTGCAGAAGCAGAGTTTCACGATGATGATGCTGAAATCTGCCTTGCAATTTCTCTCCAGCTGACATTTTACAAATGTGCAGAAGCAGAGTTCCAGGATTACGCTGAAATCTGCCTTGCAATTTCTCTCTAGCTGACATTTTCCAGATGTGCAGAAGCAGAGTTTCAAGATTATGATGCTGAAATCTGCCTTGCAATTTCTCTCCAGCTGACATTTTACAAATGTGCAGAAGCAGAGTTCCAGGATTACGCTGAAATCTGCCTTGCAATTTCTCTCTAGCTGACATTTTCCAGATGTGCAGAAGCAGAGTTTCAAGATTATGATGCAATCTGCCTTGCAATTTCTCTCTAGCTGACATTTTCCAGATGTTGAGAAGCAGAGTTTCAGGATGATGCTGAAATCTGCTTTGTAATTTCTCTCCAGCTAACATTGTCCAGATGTGGAGAAGCCGAGTTTCAGGATGATGCTGAAAGTTTCCATGGAATGTCTCTCTTCCTGACATTTTCCATATGGACAAAAGCAGAGTTTCACGATGATGATGCTGAAATCTGCCTTGCAATTTCTCTCCAGCTGACATTTTCCAGATGTGCAAAAGCAGAGTTTCAAGATTATGATGCAATCTGCCTTGCAATTTCTCGCTAGCTGACATTTTCCAGATGTGCAGAAGCAGAGTTTCACGATGATGATGCTGAAATCTGCCTTGCAATTTCTCTCCAGCTGACATTTTCCAGATGTGCAGAAGCAGAGTTTCACGATGATGATGCTGAAATCTGCCTTGCAATTTCTCTCCAGCTGACATTTTCCAGATGTGCAGAAGCAGAGTTTCAAGATTGTGATGCAATCTGCCTTGCAATTTCTCTCTAGCTGACATTTTCCAGATGTGGAGAAGCAGAGTTTCAGGATGATGCTGAAATCTGCTTTGTAATTTCTCTCCAGCTAACATTGTCCAGATGTGGAGAAGCCGAGTTTCAGGATGATGCTGAAAGTTTCCATGGAATGTCTCTCTTCCTGACATTTTCCATATGGACAAAAGCAGAGTTTCACGATGATGATGCTGAAATCTGCCTTGCAATTTCTCTCCAGCTGACATTTTCCAGATGTGCAAAAGCAGAGTTTCAAGATTATGATGCAATCTGCCTTGCAATTTCTCGCTAGCTGACATTTTCCAGATGTGCAGAAGCAGAGTTTCACGATGATGATGCTGAAATCTGCCTTGCAATTTCTCTCCAGCTGACATTTTCCAGATGTGCAGAAGCAGAGTTTCACGATGATGATGCTGAAATCTGCCTTGCAATTTCTCTCCAGCTGACATTTTCCAGATGTGGAGAAGCAGAGTTTCAAGATTGTGATGCAATCTGCCTTGCAATTTCTCTCTAGCTGACATTTTCCAGATGTGGAGAAGCAGAGTTTCAAGATTATGATGCAATCTGCCTTGCAATTTCTCTCTATATTTTAACATTTTCCAGATGTGCAGAAGCAGAGTTTCAAGATTATGATGCAATCTGCCTTGCAATTTCTCTCCAGCTGACATTTTCCAGATGTGCAGAAGCAGAGTTCCAAGATTATGATGCAATCTGCCTTGCAATTTCTCTCTAGCTGACATTTTCCATATGTACAAAAGCAGAGTTGCAAGATTATGATGCAATCTCTTATGGAATTTCGCTCCAGATGACATTTTCGAGATGTACAGAAGCAGAGTTTCAGGATGATGCAATTTGCCTTGCAATTTCTCTCTAGCTGACATTTTCCAGATGTGCAGAAGCAGAGTTTCACGATGATGATGCTGAAATCTGCCTTGCAATTTCTCTCCAGCTGACATTTTCCAGATGTGCAGAAGCAGAGTTTCACGATGATGATGATGCAATCTGCCTTGCAATTTCTCTCTAGCTGACATTTTCCAGATGTGGAGAATCAGAGTTTCAAGATTGTGATGCAATCTGCCTTGCAATTTCTCTCTAGCTGACATTTTCCAGATGTGGAGAAGCAGAGTTTCAAGATTATGATGCAATCTGCCTTGCAATTTCTCTCTAGCTGACATTTTCCAGATGTGGAGAAGCAGAGTTTCAGGGTCATTTTAAAATCTGCTATGGAATTTCGCTCCAGATGACATTTTCCAGATGTGCAGAAGCAGAGTTTCAAGATTACGATGCAATCTGCCTTGCAATTTCTCTCCAGCTGACATTTTCCAGATGTGCAGAAGCAGAGTTTCACGATGATGATGCTGAAATCTGCCTTGCAATTTCTCTCCAGCTGACATTTTACAAATGTGCAGAAGCAGAATTCCAGGATTACGCTGAAATCTGCCTTGCAATTTCTCTCTAGCTGACATTTTCCAGATGTGCAGAAGCAGAGTTTCAAGATTATGATGCAATCTGCCTTGCAATTTCTCTCTAGCTGACATTTTCCAGATGTTGAGAAGCAGAGTTTCAGGATGATGCTGAAATCTGCTTTGTAATTTCTCTCCAGCTAACATTGTCCAGATGTGGAGAAGCCGAGTTTCAGGATGATGCTGAAAGTTTCCATGGAATGTCTCTCTTCCTGACATTTTCCATATGGACAAAAGCAGAGTTTCACGATGATGATGCTGAAATCTGCCTTGCAATTTCTCTCCAGCTGACATTTTCCAGATGTGCAGAAGCAGAGTTTCAAGATTATGATGCAATCTGCCTTGCAATTTCTCGCTAGCTGACATTTTCCAGATGTGCAGAAGCAGAGTTTCACGATGATGATGCTGAAATCTGCCTTGCAATTTCTCTCCAGCTGACATTTTCCAGATGTGCAGAAGCAGAGTTTCACGATGATGATGATGCAATCTGCCTTGCAATTTCTCTCTAGCTGACATTTTCCAGATGTGGAGAATCAGAGTTTCAAGATTGTGATGCAATCTGCCTTGCAATTTCTCTCTAGCTGACATTTTCCAGATGTGGAGAAGCAGAGTTTCAAGATTATGATGCAATCTGCCTTGCAATTTCTCTCTATATTTTAACATTTTCCAGATGTGCAGAAGCAGAGTTTCAAGATTATGATGCAATCTGCCTTGCAATTTCTCTCCAGCTGACATTTTCCAGATGTGCAGAAGCAGAGTTCCAAGATTATGATGCAATCTGCCTTGCAATTTCTCTCTAGCTGACATTTTCCATATGTACAAAAGCAGAGTTTCAAGATTATGATGCAATCTCTTATGGAATTTCGCTCCAGATGACATTTTCGAGATGTACAGAAGCAGAGTTTCAGGATGATGCAATTTGCCTTGCAATTTCTCTCCAGCTGACATTTTCCAGATGTGCAGAAGCAGAGTTTCACGATGATGATGCTGAAATCTGCCTTGCAATTTCTCTCCAGATGACATTTTCCAGATGTGCAGACGCAGAGTTTCAAGATTATGTTGCAATCTGCCTTGCAATTTCTCTCTAGCTGACATTTTCCATATGTACAAAAGCAGAGTTTCAAGATTATGATGCAATCTGCTATGGAATTTCGCTCCAGATGACATTTTCCAGATGTGCAGAAGCAGAGTTTCACAATGATGATGCTGAAATATGCCTTGCAATTTCTCTCCAGCTGACATTTTACAGATGTGCAGAAGCAGAGTTCCAGGATTCCGCTGAAATCTGCCTTGCAATTTCTCTCTAGCTGACATTTTCCAGATGTGCAGAAGCAGAGTTTCAAGATTATGATGCAATCTGCCTTGCAATTTCTCTCTAGCTGACATTTTCCAGATGTTGAGAAGCAGAGTTTCAGGATGATGCTGAAAGTTTCCATGGAATGTCTCTCTTCCTGACATTTTCCATATGTACAAAAGCAGAGTTTCACGATGATGGTGAAATCTGCCTTTCAATTTCGCTTTAGGTGATATTTTCCTGATGTGCAGAAGCAGAGTTTCAAGATTACGATGCAATCTGCCTTGCAATTTCTCTCCAGCTGACATTTTCCAGATGTGCAGAAGCAGAGTTTCAAGATTATGATGCAATCTGCCTTGCAATTTCTCTCCAGCTGACATTTTCCAGATGTGGAGAAGCAGAGTTTCACGATGATGATGCTGAAATCTACATTGCAATTTCTCTCCAGCTGACATTTTCCAGATGTACAGATGCAGAGATTCAAGATTATGATGCAATCTGCCTTGCAATTTCTCTCTAGCTGACATTTTCCAGATGTGCAGAAGCAGAGTTTCAAGATTATGATGCAATCTGCCTTGCAATTTCTCTCTAGCTGACGTTTTCCAGATGTGGAGAAGCAAAGTTTCAGGGTCATTTTGAAATCTGCTATGGAATTTCGCTCCAGATGACATTTTCCAGATGTGCAGACACAGAGTTTCAAGATTATGATGCAATCTGCCTTGCAATTTCTCTCTAGCTGACATTTTCCATATGTACAAACGCAGAGTTTCACGATGATGATGCTGAAATCTGCCTTGCAATTTCTCTCCAGCTGACATTTTCCAGATGTGCAGAAGCAGAGTTTCAAGATTATGATGCAATCTGCCTTGCAATTTCTCGCTAGCTGACATTTTCCAGATGTGCAGAAGCAGAGTTTCACGATGATGATGCTGAAATCTGCCTTGCAATTTCTCTCCAGCTGACATTTTCCAGATGTGCAGAAGCAGAGTTTCACGATGATGATGCTGAAATCTGCCTTGCAATTTCTCTCCAGCTGACATTTTCCAGATGTGCAGAAGCAGAGTTTCACGATGATGATGCTGAAATCTGCCTTGCAATTTCTCTCCAGCTGACATTTTCCAGATGTGCAGAAGCAGAGTTTCACGATGATGATGATGCAATCTGCCTTGCAATTTCTCTCTAGCTGACATTTTCCAGATGTGGAGAATCAGAGTTTCAAGATTGTGATGCAATCTGCCTTGCAATTTCTCTCTAGCTGACATTTTCCAGATGTGGAGAAGCAGAGTTTCAAGATTATGATGCAATCTGCCTTGCAATTTCTCTCTATATTTTAACATTTTCCAGATGTGCAGAAGCAGAGTTTCAAGATTATGATGCAATCTGCCTTGCAATTTCTCTCTAGCTGACATTTTCCAGATGTGCAGAAGCAGAGTTTCAAGATTATGATGCAATCTCCCTTGCAATTTCTCTCTAGCTGACATTTTCCATATGTACAAAAGCAGAGTTTCAAGATTATGATGCAATCTGCTATGGAATTTCGCTCCAGATGACATTTTCGAGATGTACAGAAGCAGAGTTTCAGGATGATGCAATTTGCCTTGCAATTTCTCTCCAGCTGACATTTTCCAGATGTGCAGAAGCAGAGTTCCAGGATTACGCTGAAATCTGCCTTGCAATTTCTCTCTAGCTGACATTTTCCAGATGTGCAGAAGCAGAGTTTCAAGATTATGATGCAATCTGCCTTGCAATTTCTCTCTAGCTGACATTTTCCAGATGTGGAGAAGCAGAGTTTCAGGGTCATTTTAAAATCTGCTATGGAATTTCGCTCCAGATGACATTTTCCAGATGTGCAGAAGCAGAGTTTCAAGATTACGATGCAATCTGCCTTGCAATTTCTCTCCAGCTGACATTTTCCAGATGTGCAGAAGCAGAGTTTCACGATGATGATGCTGAAATCTGCCTTGCAATTTCTCTCCAGCTGACATTTTACAAATGTGCAGAAGCAGAATTCCAGGAATACGCTGAAATCTGCCTTGCAATTTCTCTCTAGCTGACATTTTCCAGATGTTGAGAAGCAGAGTTTCAGGATGATGCTGAAATCTGCTTTGTAATTTCTCTCCAGCTAACATTGTCCAGATGTGGAGAAGCCGAGTTTCAGGATGATGCTGAAAGTTTCCATGGAATGTCTCTCTTCCTGACATTTTCCATATGGACAAAAGCAGAGTTTCACGATGATGATGCTGAAATCTGCCTTGCAATTTCTCTCCAGCTGACATTTTCCAGATGTGCAGAAGCAGAGTTTCAAGATTATGATGCAATCTGCCTTGCAATTTCTCGCTAGCTGACATTTTCCAGATGTGCAGAAGCAGAGTTTCACGATGATGATGCTGAAATCTGCCTTGCAATTTCTCTCCAGCTGACATTTTCCAGATGTGCAGAAGCAGAGTTTCACGATGATGATGCTGAAATCTGCCTTGCAATTTCTCTCCAGCTGACATTTTCCAGATGTGCAGAAGCAGAGTTTCACGATGATGATGATGCAATCTGCCTTGCAATTTCTCTCTAGCTGACATTTTCCAGATCTGGAGAAGCAGAGTTTCAAGATTGTGATGCAATCTGCCTTGCAATTTCTCTCTAGCTGACATTTTCCAGATGTGCAGAAGCAGAGTT
Organism: Pantherophis vulpinus; assembly: GCA_037215915.1. Classification (NCBI taxonomy): domain Eukaryota; kingdom Metazoa; phylum Chordata; class Lepidosauria; order Squamata; family Colubridae; genus Pantherophis; species Pantherophis vulpinus. The sequence continues at coordinate 787,714 of JAXLNS010000046.1, read as the reverse complement.
TCACGATGATGATGCTGAAATCTGCCTTGCAATTTCTCTCCAGCTGACATTTTACAGATGTGCAGAAGCAGAGTTCCAGGATTCCGCTGAAATCTGCCTTGCAATTTCTCTCTAGCTGACATTTTCCAGATGTGCAGAAGCAGAGTTTCAAGATTATGATGCAATCTGCCTTGCAATTTCTCGCTAGCTGACATTTTCCAGATGTGCAGAAGCAGAGTTTCACGATGATGATGCTGAAATCTGCTTTGTAATTTCTCTCCAGCTAACATTGTCCAGATGTGGAGAAGCCGAGTTTCAGGATGATGCTGAAAGTTTCCATGGAATGTCTCTCTTCCTGACATTTTCCATATGTACAAAAGCAGAGTTTCACGATGATGGTGAAATCTGCCTTTCAATTTCGCTTTAGGTGATATTTTCCTGATGTGCAGAAGCAGAGTTTCAAGATTACGATGCAATCTGCCTTGCAATTTCTCTCTAGCTGACATTTTCCAGATGTGCAGAAGCAGAGTTTCAAGATTATGATGCAATCTGCCTTGCAATTTCTCTCCACCTGACATTTTCCAGATGTGGAGAAGCAGAGTTTCACGATGATGATGCTGAAATCTACATTGCAATTTCTCTCCAGCTGACATTTTCCAGATGTACAGATGCAGAGATTCAAGATTATGATGCAATCTGCCTTGCAATTTCTCTCTAGCTGACATTTTCCAGATGTGCAGAAGCAGAGTTTCAAGATTATGATGCAATCTGCCTTGCAATTTCTCTCTAGCTGACGTTTTCCAGATGTGGAGAAGCAAAGTTTCAGGGTCATTTTGAAATCTGCTATGGAATTTCGCTCCAGATGACATTTTCCAGATGTGCAGACGCAGAGTTTCAAGATTATGATGCAATCTGCCTTGCAATTTCTCTCTAGCTGACATTTTCCATATGTACAAACGCAGAGTTTCACGATGATGATGCTGAAATCTGCCTTGCAATTTCTCTCCAGCTGACATTTTCCAGATGTGCAGAAGCAGAGTTTCAAGATTATGATGCAATCTGCCTTGCAATTTCTCTCCAGCTGACATTTTCCAGATGTGCAGAAGCAGAGTTTCACGATGATGATGCTGAAATCTGCCTTGCAATTTCTCTCCAGCTGACATTTTCCAGATGTGCAGAAGCAGAGTTTCACGATGATGATGCTGAAATCTGCCTTGCAATTTCTCTCCAGCTGACATTTTCCAGATGTGCAGAAGCAGAGTTTCACGATGATGATGCTGAAATCTGCCTTGCAATTTCTCTCCAGCTGACATTTTCCAGATGTGCAGAAGCAGAGTTTCACGATGATGATGATGCAATCTGCCTTGCAATTTCTCTCTAGCTGACATTTTCCAGATGTGGAGAAGCAGAGTTTCAAGATTATGATGCAATCTGCCTTGCAATTCCTCTCTATATTTTAACATTTTCCAGATGTGCAGAAGCAGAGTTTCAAGATTATGATGCAATCTGCCTTGCAATTTCTCTCCAGCTGACATTTTCCAGATGTGCAGAAGCAGAGTTCCAAGATTGTGATGCAATCTGCCTTGCAATTTCTCTCTAGGTGACATTTTCCAGATGTGGAGAAGCAGAGTTTTAGGGTCATTTTGAAATCTGCTATGGAATTTCGCTCCAGATGACATTTTCCAGATGTGCAGACGCAGAGTTTCAAGATTATGATGCAATCTCCCTTGCAATTTCTCTCTAGCTGACATTTTCCATATGTACAAAAGGAGAGTTTCAAGATTATGATGCAATCTGCTATGGAATTTCGCTCCAGATGACATTTTCGAGATGTACAGAAGCAGAGTTTCAGGATGATGCAATTTGCCTTGCAATTTCTCTCCAGCTGACATTTTCCAGATGTGCAGAAGCAGAGTTCCAGGATTACGCTGAAATCTGCCTTGCAATTTCTCTCTAGCTGACATTTTCCAGATGTGCAGAAGCAGAGTTTCAAGATTATGATGCAATCTGCCTTGCAATTTCTCGCTAGCTGACATTTTCCAGATGTGCAGAAGCAGAGTTTCACGATGATGATGCTGAAATCTGCATTGCAATTTCTCTCCAGCTGACATTTTCCAGATGTGCAGAAGCAGAGTTTCACGATGATGATGCTGAAATCTGCCTTGCAATTTCTCTCCAGCTGACATTTTCCAGATGTGCAGAAGCAGAGTTTCACGATGATGATGCTGAAATCTGCCTTGCAATTTCTCTCCAGCTGACATTTTCCAGATGTGCAGAAGCAGAGTTTCACGATGATGATGATGCAATCTGCCTTGCAATTTCTCTCTAGCTGACATTTTCCAGATGTGGAGAATCAGAGTTTCAAGATTGTGATGCAATCTGCCTTGCAATTTCTCTCTAGCTGACATTTTCCAGATGTGGAGAAGCAGAGTTTCAAGATTATGATGCAATCTGCCTTGCAATTTCTCTCTATATTTTAACATTTTCCAGATGTGCAGAAGCAGAGTTTCAAGATTATGATGCAATCTGCCTTGCAATTTCTCTCCAGCTGACATTTTCCAGATGTGCAGAAGCAGAGTTCCAAGATTGTGATGCAATCTGCCTTGCAATTTCTCTCTAGCTGACATTTTCCAGATGTGGAGAAGCAGAGTTTCAGGGTCATTTTGAAATCTGCTATGGAATTTCGCTCCAGATGACATTTTCCAGATGTGCAGACGCAGAGTTTCAAGATTATGATGCAATCTCCCTTGCAATTTCTCTCTAGCTGACATTTTCCATATGTACAAAAGCAGAGTTTCAAGATTATGATGCAATCTGCTATGGAATTTCGCTCGAGATGACATTTTCGAGATGTACAGAAGCAGAGTTTCAGGATGATGCAATTTGCCTTGCAATTTCTCTCCAGCTGACATTTTCCAGATGTGCAGAAGCAGAGTTCCAGGATTACGCTGAAATCTGCCTTGCAATTTCTCTCTAGCTGACATTTTCCAGATGTGCAGAAGCAGAGTTTCAAGATTATGATGCAATCTGCCTTGCAATTTCTCTCCAGCTGACATTTTCCAGATGTGGAGAAGCAGAGTTTCACGATGATGATGGTGAAATCTACATTGCAATTTCTCTCCAGCTGACATTTTCCAGATGTGCAGATGCAGAGATTCAAGATTATGATGCAATCTGCCTTGCAATTTCTCTCTAGCTGACATTTTCCAGATGTGCAGAAGCAGAGTTTCAAGATTATGATGCAATCTGCCTTGCAATTTCTCTCTAGCTGACATTTTCCAGATGTGGAGAAGCAGAGTTTCAGGGTCATTTTGAAATCTGCTATGGAATTTCACTCCAGATGTCATTTTCCAGATGTGCAGACGCAGAGTTTCAAGATTATGATGCAATCTCCCTTGCAATTTCTCTCTATCTGACATTTTCCATATGTACAAAAGCAGAGTTTCACGATGATGATGCTGAAATCTGCCTTGCAATTTCTCTCCAGCTGACATTTTCCAGATGTGGAGAATCAGAGTTTCAAGATTATGATGCAATCTGCCTTGCAATTTCTCGCTAGCTGACATTTTCCAGATGTGCAGAAGCAGAGTTTCACGATGATGATGCTGAAATCTGCCTTGCAATTTCTCTCCAGCTGACATTTTCCAGATGTGCAGAAGCAGAGTTTCACGATGATGATGCTGAAATCTGCCTTGCAATTTCTCTCCAGCTGACATTTTCCAGATGTGCAGAAGCAGAGTTTCACGATGATGATGATGCAATCTGCCTTGCAATTTCTCTCTAGCTGACATTTTCCAGATGTGCAGAAGCAGAGTTTCAAGATTGTGATGCAATCTGCCTTGCAATTTCTCTCTAGCTGACATTTTCCAGATGTGGAGAAGCAGAGTTTCAAGATTATGATGCAATCTGCCTTGCAATTTCTCTCTATATTTTAACATTTTCCAGATGTGCAGAAGCAGAGTTTCAAGATTATGATGCAATCTGCCTTGCAATTTCTCTCCAGCTGACATTTTCCAGATGTGCAGAAGCAGAGTTCCAAGATTGTGATGCAATCTGCCTTGCAATTTCTCTCTAGCTGACATTTTCCAGATGTGGAGAAGCAGAGTTTCAGGGTCATTTTGAAATCTGCTATGGAATTTCGCTCCAGATGACATTTTCCAGATGTGCAGACGCAGAGTTTCAAGATTATGATGCAATCTCCCTTGCAATTTCTCTCTAGCTGACATTTTCCATATGTACAAAAGCAGAGTTTCAAGATTATGATGCAATCTGCTATGGAATTTCGCTCCAGATGACATTTTCGAGATGTACAGAAGCAGAGTTTCAGGATGATGCAATTTGCCTTGCAATTTCTCTCCAGCTGACATTTTCCAGATGTGCAGAAGCAGAGTTCCAGGATTACGCTGAAATCTGCCTTGCAATTTCTCTCTAGCTGACATTTTCCAGATGTGCAGAAGCAGAGTTTCAAGATTATGATGCAATCTGCCTTGCAATTTCTCTCCAGCTGACATTTTCCAGATGTGGAGAAGCAGAGTTTCACGATGATGATGGTGAAATCTACATTGCAATTTCTCTCCAGCTGACATTTTCCAGATGTGCAGATGCAGAGATTCAAGATTATGATGCAATCTGCCTTGCAATTTCTCTCTAGCTGACATTTTCCAGATGTTCAGAAGCAGAGTTTCAAGATTATGATGCAATCTGCCTTGCAATTTCTCTCTAGCTGACATTTTCCAGATGTGGAGAAGCAGAGTTTCAGGGTCATTTTGAAATCTGCTATGGAATTTCACTCCAGATGACATTTTCCAGATGTGCAGACGCAGAGTTTCAAGATTATGATGCAATCTCCCTTGCAATTTCTCTCTATCTGACATTTTCCATATGTACAAAAGCAGAGTTTCACGATGATGATGCTGAAATCTGCCTTGCAATTTCTCTCCAGCTGACATTTTCCAGATGTGGAGAATCAGAGTTTCAAGATTATGATGCAATCTGCCTTGCAATTTCTCTCTAGCTGACATTTTCCAGATGTGCAGAAGCAGAGTTTCACGATGATGATGCTGAAATCTGCCTTGCAATTTCTCTCCAGCTGACATTTTCCAGATGTGCAGAAGCAGAGTTTCAAGATTGTGATGATGCAATCTGCCTTGCAATTTCTCTCTAGCTGACATTTTCCAGATGTGGAGAATCAGAGTTTCAAGATTGTGATGCAATCTGCCTTGCAATTTCTCTCTAGCTGACATTTTCCAGATGTGCAGAAGCAGAGTTTCACGATGATGATGCTGAAATCTGCCTTGCAATTTCTCTCCAGCTGACATTTTCCAGATGTGCAGAAGCAGAGTTTCACGATGATGATGCTGAAATCTGCCTTGCAATTTCTCTCCAGCTGACATTTTCCAGATGTGCAGAAGCAGAGTTTCACGATGATGATGATGCAATCTGCCTTGCAATTTCTCTCTAGCTGACATTTTCCAGATGTGGAGAAGCAGAGTTTCAAGATTATGATGCAATCTGCCTTGCAATTTCTCTCTAGCTGACATTTTCCAGATGTGGAGAAGCAGAGTTTCAAGATTATGATGCAATCTGCCTTGCAATTTCTCTCTAGCTGACATTTTCCAGATGTGGAGAAGCAGAGTTTCAAGATTGTGATGCAATCTGCCTTGCAATTTCTCTCCAGCTGACATTTTCCAGATGTGCAGATGCAGAGATTCAAGATTATGATGCAATCTGCCTTGCAATTTCTCTCTAGCTGACATTTTCCAGATGTGCAGAAGCAGAGTTTCAAGATTATGATGCAATCTGCCTTGCAATTTCTCTCTAGCTGACATTTTCCAGATATGCAGAAGCAGAGTTTCAAGATTATGATGCAATCTGCCTGGCAATTTCTCTCTAGCTGACATTTTTCAGATGTGGAGAAGCAGAGTTTCAAGATTATGATGCAATCTGCCTTGCAATTTCTCTCTAGCTGACATTTTCCAGATGTGGAGAAGCAGAGTTTCAGGGTCATTTTGAAATCTGCTATGGAATTTCGCTCCAGATGACATTTTCCAGATGTGCAGACGCAGAGTTTCAAGATTATAATGCAATCTGCCTTGCAATTTCTCTCTAGCTGACATTTTCCATATGTACAAAAGCAGAGTTTCAAGATTATGATGCAATCTGCTATGGAATTTCGCTCGAGATGACATTTTCGAGATGTACAGAAGCAGAGTTTCAGGATGATGCAATTTGCCTTGCAATTTCTCTCCAGCTGACATTTTCCAGATGTGCAGAAGCAGAGTTTCACGATGATGATGCTGAAATCTGCCTTGCAATTTCTCTCCAGCTGACATTTTCCAGATGTGCAGAAGCAGAGTTTCACGATGATGATAATGCAATCTGCCTTGCAATTTCTCTCTAGCTGACATTTTCCAGATGTGGAGAAGCAGAGTTTCAGGGTCATTTTGAAATCTGCTATGGAATTTCGCTCCAGATGACATTTTCCAGATGTGCAGACGCAGAGTTTCAAGATTATGATGCAATCTCCCTTGCAATTTCTCTCTATCTGACATTTTCCATATGTACAAAAGCAGAGTTTCACGATGATGATGCTGAAATCTGCCTTGCAATTTCTCTCCAGCTGACATTTTCCAGATGTGCAGAAGCAGAGTTTCAAGATTATGATGCAATCTGCCTTGCAATTTCTCTCTAGCTGACATTTTCCAGATGTGCAGAAGCAGAGTTTCACGATGATGATGCTGAAATCTGCCTTGCAATTTCTCTCCAGCTGACATTTTCCAGATGTGCAGAAGCAGAGTTTCAAGATTGTGATGATGCAATCTGCCTTGCAATTTCTCTCTAGCTGACATTTTCCAGATGTGGAGAATCAGAGTTTCAAGATTGTGATGCAATCTGCCTTGCAATTTCTCTCTAGCTGACATTTTCCAGATGTGCAGAAGCAGAGTTTCACGATGATGATGCTGAAATCTGCCTTGCAATTTCTCTCCAGCTGACATTTTCCAGATGTGCAGAAGCAGAGTTTCACGATGATGATGCTGAAATCTGCCTTGCAATTTCTCTCCAGCTGACATTTTCCAGATGTGCAGAAGCAGAGTTTCACGATGATGATGATGCAATCTGCCTTGCAATTTCTCTCTAGCTGACATTTTCCAGATGTGGAGAAGCAGAGTTTCAAGATTATGATGCAATCTGCCTTGCAATTTCTCTCCAGCTGACATTTTCCAGATGTGGAGAAGCAGAGTTTCAAGATTGTGATGCAATCTGCCTTGCAATTTCTCTCCAGCTGACATTTTCCAGATGTGCAGATGCAGAGATTCAAGATTATGATGCAATCTGCCTTGCAATTTCTCTCTAGCTGACATTTTCCAGATGTGCAGAAGCAGAGTTTCAAGATTATGATGCAATCTGCCTTGCAATTTCTCTCTAGCTGACATTTTCCAGATATGCAGAAGCAGAGTTTCAAGATTATGATGCAATCTGGCTGGCAATTTCTCTCTAGCTGACATTTTCCAGATGTGGAGAAGCAGAGTTTCAGGGTCATTTTGAAATCTGCTATGGAATTTCGCTCCAGATGACATTTTCCAGATGTGCAGACGCAGAGTTTCAAGATTATAATGCAATCTGCCTTGCAATTTCTCTCTAGCTGACATTTTCCATATGTACAAAAGCAGAGTTTCAAGATTTTGATGCAATCTGCTATGGAATTTCGCTCCAGATGACATTTTCGAGATGTACAGAAGCAGAGTTTCAGGATGATGCAATTTGCCTTGCAATTTCTCTCCAGCTGACATTTTCCAGATGTGCAGAAGCAGAGTTTCACGATGATGATGCTGAAATCTGCCTTGCAATTTCTCTCCAGCTGACATTTTCCAGATGTGCAGAAGCAGAGTTTCACGATGATGATGATGCAATCTGCCTTGCAATTTCTCTCTAGCTGACATTTTCCAGATGTGCAGAAGCAGAGTTTCAAGATTGTGATGCAATCTGCCTTGCAATTTCTCTCTAGCTGACATTTTCCAGATGTGCAGAAGCAGAGTTTCACGATGATGATGCTGAAATCTGCCGTGCAATTTCTCTCCAGCTGACATTTTCCAGATGTGCAGAAGCAGAGTTTCACGATGATGATGCTGAAATCTGCCTTGCAATTTCTCTCCAGCTGACATTTTCCAGATGTGCAGAAGCAGAGTTTCACGATGATGATGATGCAATCTGCCTTGCAATTTCTCTCTAGCTGACATTTTCCAGATGTGGAGAAGCAGAGTTTCAAGATTATGATGCAATCTGCCTTGCAATTTCTCTCTAGCTGACATTTTCCAGATGTGGAGAAGCAGAGTTTCAAGATTGTGATGCAATCTGCCTTGCAATTTCTCTCCAGCTGACATTTTCCAGATGTGCAGATGCAGAGATTCAAGATTATGATGCAATCTGCCTTGCAATTTCTCTCTAGCTGACATTTTCCAGATGTGGAGAAGCAGAGTTTCAGGGTCATTTTGAAATCTGCTATGGAATTTCGCTCCAGATGACAATTTCCAGATGTGCAGAAGCAGAGTTTCAAGATTATGATGCAATCTGCCTTGCAATTTCTCTCTAGCTGACATTTTCCAGATGTGGAGAAGCAGAGTTTCAGGGTCATTTTGAAATCTGCTATGGAATTTCGCTCCAGATGACATTTTCCAGATGTGCAGACGCAGAGTTTCACGATTATGATGCAATCTGCCTTGCAATTTCTCTCTAGCTGACATTTTCCAGATGTGCAGATGCAGAGATTCAAGATTATGATGCTGAAATCTGCCTTGCAATTTCTCTCCAGCTGACATTTTCCAGATGTGCAGAAGCAGAGTTTCACGATTATGATGCTGAAATCTACATTGCAATTTCTCTCCAGCTGACATTTTCCAGATGTGCAGATGCAGAGATTCAAGATTATGATGCAATCTGCCTTGCAATTTCTCTCTAGCTGACATTTTCCAGATATGCAGAAGCAGAGTTTCAAGATTATGATGCAATCTGCCTGGCAATTTCTCTCTAGCTGACATTTTCCAGATGTGGAGAAGCAGAGTTTCAGGGTCATTTTGAAATCTGCTATGGAATTTCGCTCCAGATGACATTTTCCAGATGTGCAGAAGCAGAGTTTCAAGATTATGATGCAATCTGCCTTGCAATTTCTCTCTAGCTGACATTTTCCATATGTACAAAAGCAGAGTTTCAAGATTTTGATGCAATCTGCTATGGAATTTCGCTCCAGATGACATTTTCGAGATGTACAGAAGCAGAGTTTCAGGATGATGCAATTTGCCTTGCAATTTCTCTCCAGCTGACATTTTCCAGATGTGCAGAAGCAGAGTTTCACGATGATGATGCTGAAATCTGCCTTGCAATTTCTCTCCAGCTGACATTTTCCAGATGTGCAGAAGCAGAGTTTCACGATGATGATGCTGAAATCTGCCTTGCAATTTCTCTCCAGCTGACATTTTCCAGATGTGCAGAAGCAGAGTTTCACGATGATGATGATGCAATCTGCCTTGCAATTTCTCTCTAGCTGACATTTTCCAGATGTGGAGAAGCAGAGTTTCAAGATTATGATGCAATCTGCCTTGCAATTTCTCTCTAGCTGACATTTTCATGATGTTGAGAAGCAGAGTTTCAGGATGATGCTGAAATCTGCTTTGTAATTTCTCTCCAGCTAACATTGTCCAGATGTGGAGAAGCCGAGTTTCAGGATGATGCTGAAAGTTTCCATGGAATGTCTCTCTTGCTGACATTTTCCATATGTACAAAAGCAGAGTTTCACGATGATGCTGAAATCTGCCTTTCAATTTCGCTTTAGGTGATATTTTCCTGATGTGCAGAAGCAGAGTTTCAAGATTACGATGCAATCTGCCTTGCAATTTCTCTCTAGCTGACATTTTCCAGATGTGCAGAAGCAGAGTTTCAAGATTATGATGCAATCTGCCTTGCAATTTCTCTCTAGCTGACATTTTCCAGATATGCAGAAGCAGAGTTTCAAGATTATGATGCAATCTGCCTGGCAATTTCTCTCTAGCTGACATTTTTCAGATGTGGAGAAGCAGAGTTTCAAGATTATGATGCAATCTGCCTTGCAATTTCTCTCTAGCTGACATTTTCCAGATGTGAAAAAGCAGAGTTTCAGGGTCATTTTGAAATCTGCTATGGAATTTCGCTCCAGATGACATTTTCCAGATGTGCAGACGCAGAGTTTCAAGATTATAATGCAATCTGCCTTGCAATTTCTCTCTAGCTGACATTTTCCATATGTACAAAAGCAGAGTTTCAAGATTATGATGCAATCTGCTATGGAATTTCGCTCGAGATGACATTTTCGAGATGTACAGAAGCAGAGTTTCAGGATGATGCAATTTGCCTTGCAATTTCTCTCCAGCTGACATTTTCCAGATGTGCAGAAGCAGAGTTTCACGATGATGATGCTGAAATCTGCCTTGCAATTTCTCTCCAGCTGACATTTTCCAGATGTGCAGAAGCAGAGTTTCACGATGATGATAATGCAATCTGCCTTGCAATTTCTCTCTAGCTGACATTTTCCAGATGTGGAGAAGCAGAGTTTCTGGGTCATTTTGAAATCTGCTATGGAAGTTCGCTCCAGATGACAATTTCCAGATGTGCAGAAGCAGAGTTTCACGATGATGATGCTGAAATCTACATTGCAATTTCTCTCCAGCTGACATTTTCCAGATGTGCAGATGCAGAGATTCAAGATTATGATGCAATCTGCCTTGCAATTTCTCTCTAGTTGACATTTTCCAGATATGCAGAAGCAGAGTTTCAAGATTATGATGCAATCTGCCTGGCAATTTCTCTCTAGCTGACATTTTCCAGATGTGGAGAAGCAGAGTTTCAGGGTCATTTTGAAATCTGCTATGGAATTTCGCTCCAGATGACATTTTCCAGATGTGCAGAAGCAGAGTTTCAAGATTATGATGCAATCTGCCTTGCAATTTCTCTCTAGCTGACATTTTCCAGATGTGGAGAAGCAGAGTTTCAGGGTCATTTTGAAATCTGCTATGGAATTTCGCTCCAGATGACATTTTCCAGATGTGCAGACGCAGAGTTTCAAGATTATGATGCAATCTGCCTTGCAATTTCTCTCTAGCTGACATTTTCCAGATGTGCAGAAGCAGAGTTTCACGATGATGATGCTGAAATGTGCCTTGCAATTTCTCTCCAGCTGACATTTTCCAGATGTGCAGAAGCAGAGTTTCACGATGATGATGCTGAAATCTGCCTTGCAATTTCTCTCCAGCTGACATTTTCCAGATGTGCAGAAGCAGAGTTTCACGATGATGATGATGCAATCTGCCTTGCAATTTCTCTCTAGCTGACATTTTCCAGATGTGGAGAATCAGAGTTTCAAGATTGTGATGCAATCTGCCTTGCAATTTCTCTCTAGCTGACATTTTCCAGATGTGGAGAAGCAGAGTTTCAAGATTATGATGCAATCTGCCTTGCAATTTCTCTCTATATTTTAACATTTTCCAGATGTGCAGAAGCAGAGTTTCAAGATTATGATGCAATCTGCCTTGCAATTTCTCTCCAGCTGACATTTTCCAGATGTGCAGAAGCAGAGTTTCAAGATTATGATGCAATCTGCCTTGCAATTTCTCTCTAGCTGACATTTTCCATATGTACAAAAGCAGAGTTTCAAGATTATGATGCAATCTCTTATGGAATTTCGCTCCAGATGACATTTTCGAGATGTACAGAAGCAGAGTTTCAAGATTATGTTGCAATCTGCCTTGCAATTTCTCTCTAGCTGACATTTTCCATATGTACAAAAGCAGAGTTTCAAGATTATGATGCAATCTGCTATGGAATTTCGCTCCAGATGACATTTTCCAGATGTGCAGAAGCAGAGTTTCACGATGATGCAATTTGCCTTGCAATTTCTCTCCAGCTGACATTTTCCAGATGTGGAGAAGCAGAGTTTCAAGATTGTGATGCAATCTGCCTTGCAATTTCTCTCTAGCTGACATTTTCCAGATGTGGAGAAGCAGAGTTTCAAGATGATGATGCAATCTGTCTTGCAATTTCTCTCTATATTTTAACATTTTCCAGATGTGCAGAAGCAGAGTTTCAAGATTATGATGCAATCTGCCTTGCAATTTCTCTCCAGCTGACATTTTCCAGATGTGCAGAAGCAGAGTTTCAAGATTATGATGCAATCTGCCTTGCAATTTCTCTCTAGCTGACATTTTCCATATGTACAAAAGCAGAGTTTCAAGATTATGATGCAATCTCTTATGGAATTTCGCTCCAGATGACATTTTCGAGATGTACAGAAGCAGAGTTTCAGGATGATGCAATTTGCCTTGCAATTTCTCTCCAGCTGACATTTTCCAGATGTGCAGAAGCAGAGTTTCACGATGATGATGCTGAAATCTGCCTTGCAATTTCTCTCCAGCTGACATTTTCCAGATGTGGAGAAGCAGAGTTTCAAGATTATGATGCAATCTGCCTTGCAATTTCTCTCTATATTTTAACATTTTCCAGATGTGCAGAAGCAGAGTTTCAAGATTATGATGCAATCTGCCTTGCAATTTCTCTCCAGCTGACATTTTCCAGATGTGCAGAAGCAGAGTTTCAAGATTATGATGCAATCTGCCTTGCAATTTCTCTCTAGCTGACATTTTCCATATGTACAAAAGCAGAGTTTCAAGATTATGATGCAATCTCTTATGGAATTTCGCTCCAGATGACATTTTCGAGATGTACAGAAGCACAGTTTCAGGATGATGCAATTTGCCTTGCAATTTCTCTCCAGCTGACATTTTCCAGATGTGCAGAAGCAGAGTTTCACGATGATGATGCTGAAATCTGCCTTGCAATTTCTCTCCAGCTGACATTTTCCAGATGTGCAGAAGCAGAGTTTCAAGATTGTGATGCAATCTGCCTTGCAATTTCTCTCTAGCTGACATTTTCCAGATCTGGAGAAGCAGAGTTTCAAGATTATGATGCAATCTGCCTTGCAATTTCTCTCTAGCTGACATTTTCCAGATGTGGAGAAGCAGAGTTTCAGGGTCATTTTGAAATCTGCTATGGAATTTCGCTCCAGATGACATTTTCCAGATGTGCAGACGCAGAGTTTCAAGATTATGTTCAAATCTGCCTTGCAATTTCTCTCTAGCTGACATTTTCCATATGTACAAAAGCAGAGTTTCAAGATTATGATGCAATCTGCTATGGAATTTCGCTCCAGATGACATTTTCGAGATGTACAGAAGCAGAGTTTCACGATGATGCAATTTGCCTTGCAATTTCTCTCCAGCTGACATTTTCCAGATGTGCAGAAGCAGAGTTTCACGATGATGATGCTGAAATCTGCCTTGCAATTTCTCTCCAGCTGACATTTTCCAGATGTGCAGAAGCAGAGTTTCAAGATTGTGATGATGCAATCTGCCTTGCAATTTCTCTCTAGCTGACATTTTCCAGATGTGGAGAAGCAGAGTTTCAAGATTATGATGCAATCTGCCTTGCAATTTCTCTCTATATTTTAACATTTTCCAGATGTGCAGAAGCAGAGTTTCAAGATTATGATGCAATCTGCCTTGCAATTTCTCTCCAGCTGACATTTTCCAGATGTGCAGAAGCAGAGTTTCAAGATTATGATGCAATCTGCCTTGCAATTTCTCTCTAGCTGACATTTTCCATATGTACAAAAGCAGAGTTTCAAGATTATGATGCAATCTCTTATGGAATTTCGCTCCAGATGACATTTTCGAGATGTACAGAAGCAGAGTTTCAGGATGATGCAATTTGCCTTGCAATTTCTCTCCAGCTGACATTTTCCAGATGTGCAGAAGCAGAGTTTCACGATGATGATGCTGAAATCTGCCTTGCAATTTCTCTCCAGCTGACATTTTCCAGATGTGCAGAAGCAGAGTTTCAAGATTGTGATGCAATCTGCCTTGCAATTTCTCTCTAGCTGACATTTTCCAGATCTGGAGAAGCAGAGTTTCAGGGTCATTTTGAAATCTGCTATGGAATTTCGCTCCAGATGACATTTTCCAGATGTGCAGACGCAGAGTTTCAAGATTATGTTGCAATCTGCCTTGCAATTTCTCTCTAGCTGACATTTTCCATATGTACAAAAGCAGAGTTTCAAGATTATGATGCAATCTGCTATGGAATTTCGCTCCAGATGACATTTTCAAGATGTACAGAAGCAGAGTTTCACGATGATGCAATTTACCTTGCAATTTCTCTCCAGCTGACATTTTCCAGATGTGGAGAAGCAGAGTTTCACGATGATGATGCTGAAATCTGCCTTGCAATTTCTCTCCAGCTGACATTTTACAGATGTGCAGAAGCAGAGTTCCAGGATTACGCTGAAATCTGCCTTGCAATTTCTCTCTAGCTGACATTTTCCAGATGTTGAGAAGCAGAGTTTCAGGATGATGCTGAAATCTGCTTTGTAATTTCTCTCCAGCTAACATTGTCCAGATGTGGAGAAGCCGAGTTTCAGGATGATGCTGAAAGTTTCCATGGAATGTCTCTCTTCCTGACATTTTCCATATGTACAAAAGCAGAGTTTCACGATGATGCTGAAATCTGCCTTTCAATTTCGCTTTAGGTGATATTTTCCTGATGTGCAGAAGCAGAGTTTCAAGATTACGATGCAATCTGCCTTGCAATTTCTCTCTAGCTGACATTTTCCAGATGTGCAGAAGCAGAGTTTCAAGATTATGATGCAATCTGCCTTGCAATTTCTCTCTAGCTGACATTTTCCAGATGTGCAGAAGCAGAGTTTCACGATGATGATGCTGAAATCTGCCTTGCAATTTCTCTCCAGCTGACATTTTCCAGATGTGGAGAAGCAGAGTTTCACGATGATGATGATGCAATCCGCCTTGCAATTTCTCTCCAGCTGACATTTTCCAGATGTGGAGAAGCAGAGTTTCACGATGATGATGCTGAAATCTACATTGCAATTTCTCTCCAGCTGACATTTTCCAGATGTGCAGATGCAGAGATTCAAGATTATGATGCAATCTGCCTTGCAATTTCTCTCTAGCTGACATTTTCCAGATGTGCAGAAGCAGAGTTTCAAGATTATGATGCAATCTGCCTTGCAATTTCTCTCTAGCTGACATTTTCCAGATGTGCAGAAGCAGAGTTTCAAGATTTTGATGCAATCTGCCTTGCAATTTCTCTCTAGCTGACATTTTCCAGATGTGTAGAAGCAGAGTTTCAGGGTCATTTTGAAATCTGATATGGAATTTCGCTCCAGATGACATTTTCCAGATGTGCAGACGCAGAGTTTCAAGATTATGATGCAATCTCCCTTGCAATTTCTCTCTATCTGACATTTTCCAGATGTGCAGAAGCAGAGTTTCAAGATTATGATGCAATCTGCCTTGCAATTTCTCTCTAGCTGACATTTTCCAGATGTGCAGAAGCAGAGTTTCACGATGATGATGCTGAAATCTGCCTTGCAATTTCTCTCCAGCTGACATTTTCCAGATGTGGAGAAGCAGAGTTTCACGATGATGATGATGCAATCCGCCTTGCAATTTCTCTCCAGCTGACATTTTCCAGATGTGGAGAAGCAGAGTTTCACGATGATGATGCTGAAATCTACATTGCAATTTCTCTCCAGCTAACATTGTCCAGATGTGGAGAAGCCGAGTTTCAGGATGATGCTGAAAGTTTCCATGGAATGTCTCTCTTCCTGACATTTTCCATATGTACAAAAGCAGAGTTTCACGATGATGCTGAAATCTGCCTTTCAATTTCGCTTTAGGTGATATTTTCCTGATGTGCAGAAGCAGAGTTTCAAGATTACGATGCAATCTGCCTTGCAATTTCTCTCTAGCTGACATTTTCCAGATGTGCAGAAGCAGAGTTTCAAGATTATGATGCAATCTGCCTTGCAATTTCTCTCCAGCTGACATTTTCCAGATGTGGAGAAGCAGAGTTTCACGATGATGATGCTGAAATCTACATTGCAATTTCTCTCCAGCTGACATTTTCCAGATGTGCAGATGCAGACATTCAAGATTATGATGCAATCTGCCTTGCAATTTCTCTCTAGCTGACATTTTCCAGATGTGCAGAAGCAGAGTTTCAAGATTATGATGCAATCTGCCTTGCAATTTCTCTCTAGCTGACATTTTCCAGATGTGCAGAAGCAGAGTTTCACGATGATGATGCTGAAATCTGCCTTGCAATTTCTCTCCAGCTGACATTTTCCAGATGTGGAGAAGCAGAGTTTCACGATGATGATGATGCAATCCGCCTTGCAATTTCTCTCCAGCTGACATTTTCCAGATGTGGAGAAGCAGAGTTTCACGATGATGATGCTGAAATCTACATTGCAATTTCTCTCCAGCTGACATTTTCCAGATGTGCAGATGCAGAGATTCAAGATTATGATGCAATCTGCCTTGCAATTTCTCTCTAGCTGACATTTTCCAGATGTGCAGAAGCAGAGTTTCAAGATTATGATGCAATCTGCCTTGCAATTTCTCTCTAGCTGACATTTTCCAGATGTGCAGAAGCAGAGTTTCAAGATTTTGATGCAATCTGCCTTGCAATTTCTCTCTAGCTGACATTTTCCAGATGTGTAGAAGCAGAGTTTCAGGGTCATTTTGAAATCTGATATGGAATTTCGCTCCAGATGACATTTTCCAGATGTGCAGACGCAGAGTTTCAAGATTATGATGCAATCTCCCTTGCAATTTCTCTCTATCTGACATTTTCCATATGTACAAAAGCAGAGTTTCACGATGATGATGCTGAAATCTGCCTTGCAGTTTCTCTCCAGCTGACATTTTCCAGATGTGCAGAAGCAGAGTTTCACGATGATGATGCTGAAATCTGCCTTGCAATTTCTCTCCAGCTGACATTTTCCAGATGTGCAGAAGCAGAGTTTCACGATGATGATAATGCAATCTGCCTTGCAATTTCTCTCTAGCTGACATTTTCCAGATGTGGAGAAGCAGAGTTTCTGGGTCATTTTGAAATCTGCTATGGAAGTTCGCTCCAGATGACAATTTCCAGATGTGCAGAAGCAGAGTTTCACGATGATGATGCTGAAATCTACATTGCAATTTCTCTCCAGCTGACATTTTCCAGATGTGCAGATGCAGAGATTCAAGATTATGATGCAATCTGCCTTGCAATTTCTCTCTAGCTGACATTTTCCAGATATGCAGAAGCAGAGTTTCAAGATTATGATGCAATCTGCCTGGCAATTTCTCTCTAGCTGACATTTTCCAGATGTGGAGAAGCAGAGTTTCAGGGTCATTTTGAAATCTGCTATGGAATTTCGCTCCAGATGACATTTTCCAGATGTGCAGAAGCAGAGTTTCAAGATTATGATGCAATCTGCCTTGCAATTTCTCTCTAGCTGACATTTTCCAGATGTGGAGAAGCAGAGTTTCAGGGTCATTTTGAAATCTGCTATGGAATTTCGCTCCAGATGACATTTTCCAGATGTGCAGACGCAGAGTTTCAAGATTATGATGCAATCTGCCTTGCAATTTCTCTCTAGCTGACATTTTCCAGATGTGCAGAAGCAGAGTTTCACGATGATGATGCTGAAATGTGCCTTGCAATTTCTCTCCAGCTGAAATTTTCCAGATGTGCAGAAGCAGAGTTTCACGATGATGATGCTGAAATCTGCCTTGCAATTTCTCTCCAGCTGACATTTTCCAGATGTGCAGAAGCAGAGTTTCACGATGATGATGATGCAATCTGCCTTGCAATTTCTCTCTAGCTGACATTTTCCAGATGTGGAGAATCAGAGTTTCAAGATTGTGATGCAATCTGCCTTGCAATTTCTCTCTAGCTGACATTTTCCAGATGTGGAGAAGCAGAGTTTCAAGATTATGATGCAATCTGCCTTGCAATTTCTCTCTATATTTTAACATTTTCCAGATGTGCAGAAGCAGAGTTTCAAGATTATGATGCAATCTGCCTTGCAATTTCTCTCCAGCTGACATTTTCCAGATGTGCAGAAGCAGAGTTTCAAGATTATGATGCAATCTGCCTTGCAATTTCTCTCTAGCTGACATTTTCCATATGTACAAAAGCAGAGTTTCAAGATTATGATGCAATCTCTTATGGAATTTCGCTCCAGATGACATTTTCGAGATGTACAGAAGCAGAGTTTCAAGATTATGTTGCAATCTGCCTTGCAATTTCTCTCTAGCTGACATTTTCCATATGTACAAAAGCAGAGTTTCAAGATTATGATGCAATCTGCTATGGAATTTCGCTCCAGATGACATTTTCCAGATGTGCAGAAGCAGAGTTTCACGATGATGCAATTTGCCTTGCAATTTCTCTCCAGCTGACATTTTCCAGATGTGGAGAAGCAGAGTTTCAAGATTGTGATGCAATCTGCCTTGCAATTTCTCTCTAGCTGACATTTTCCAGATGTGGAGAAGCAGAGTTTCAAGATGATGATGCAATCTGTCTTGCAATTTCTCTCTATATTTTAACATTTTCCAGATGTGCAGAAGCAGAGTTTCAAGATTATGATGCAATCTGCCTTGCAATTTCTCTCCAGCTGACATTTTCCAGATGTGCAGAAGCAGAGTTTCAAGATTATGATGCAATCTGCCTTGCAATTTCTCTCTAGCTGACATTTTCCATATGTACAAAAGCAGAGTTTCAAGATTATGATGCAATCTCTTATGGAATTTCGCTCCAGATGACATTTTCGAGATGTACAGAAGCAGAGTTTCAGGATGATGCAATTTGCCTTGCAATTTCTCTCCAGCTGACATTTTCCAGATGTGCAGAAGCAGAGTTTCACGATGATGATGCTGAAATCTGCCTTGCAATTTCTCTCCAGCTGACATTTTCCAGATGTGGAGAAGCAGAGTTTCAAGATTATGATGCAATCTGCCTTGCAATTTCTCTCTATATTTTAACATTTTCCAGATGTGCAGAAGCAGAGTTTCAAGATTATGATGCAATCTGCCTTGCAATTTCTCTCCAGCTGACATTTTCCAGATGTGCAGAAGCAGAGTTTCAAGATTATGATGCAATCTGCCTTGCAATTTCTCTCTAGCTGACATTTTCCATATGTACAAAAGCAGAGTTTCAAGATTATGATGCAATCTCTTATGGAATTTCGCTCCAGATGACATTTTCGAGATGTACAGAAGCAGAGTTTCAGGATGATGCAATTTGCCTTGCAATTTCTCTCCAGCTGACATTTTCCAGATGTGCAGAAGCAGAGTTTCACGATGATGATGCTGAAATCTGCCTTACAATTTCTCTCCAGCTGACATTTTCCAGATGTGCAGAAGCAGAGTTTCAAGATTGTGATGCAATCTGCCTTGCAATTTCTCTCTAGCTGACATTTTCCAGATCTGGAGAAGCAGAGTTTCAAGATTATGATGCAATCTGCCTTGCAATTTCTCTCTAGCTGACATTTTCCAGATGTGGAGAAGCAGAGTTTCAGGGTCATTTTGAAATCTGCTATGGAATTTCGCTCCAGATGACATTTTCCAGATGTGCAGACGCAGAGTTTCAAGATTATGTTCAAATCTGCCTTGCAATTTCTCTCTAGCTGACATTTTCCATATGTACAAAAGCAGAGTTTCAAGATTATGATGCAATCTGCTATGGAATTTCGCTCCAGATGACATTTTCGAGATGTACAGAAGCAGAGTTTCACGATGATGCAATTTGCCTTGCAATTTCTCTCCAGCTGACATTTTCCAGATGTGCAGAAGCAGAGTTTCACGATGATGATGCTGAAATCTGCCTTGCAATTTCTCTCCAGCTGACATTTTCCAGATGTGCAGAAGCAGAGTTTCAAGATTGTGATGATGCAATCTGCCTTGCAATTTCTCTCTAGCTGACATTTTCCAGATGTGCAGAAGCAGAGTTTCAAGATTATGATGCAATCTGCCTTGCAATTTCTCTCCAGCTGACATTTTCCAGATGTGCAGAAGCAGAGTTTCAAGATTATGATGCAATCTGCCTTGCAATTTCTCTCTAGCTGACATTTTCCATATGTACAAAAGCAGAGTTTCAAGATTATGATGCAATCTCTTATGGAATTTCGCTCCAGATGACATTTTCGAGATGTACAGAAGCAGAGTTTCAGGATGATGCAATTTGCCTTGCAATTTCTCTCCAGCTGACATTTTCCAGATGTGCAGAAGCAGAGTTTCACGATGATGATGCTGAAATCTGCCTTGCAATTTCTCTCCAGCTGACATTTTCCAGATGTGCAGAAGCAGAGTTTCAAGATTGTGATGCAATCTGCCTTGCAATTTCTCTCTAGCTGACATTTTCCAGATCTGGAGAAGCAGAGTTTCAGGGTCATTTTGAAATCTGCTATGGAATTTCGCTCCAGATGACATTTTCCAGATGTGCAGACGCAGAGTTTCAAGATTATGTTGCAATCTGCCTTGCAATTTCTCTCTAGCTGACATTTTCCATATGTACAAAAGCAGAGTTTCAAGATTATGATGCAATCTGCTATGGAATTTCGCTCCAGATGACATTTTCAAGATGTACAGAAGCAGAGTTTCACGATGATGCAATTTACCTTGCAATTTCTCTCCAGCTGACATTTTCCAGATGTGGAGAAGCAGAGTTTCACGATGATGATGCTGAAATCTGCCTTGCAATTTCTCTCCAGCTGACATTTTACAGATGTGCAGAAGCAGAGTTCCAGGATTACGCTGAAATCTGCCTTGCAATTTCTCTCTAGCTGACATTTTCCAGATGTTGAGAAGCAGAGTTTCAGGATGATGCTGAAATCTGCTTTGTAATTTCTCTCCAGCTAACATTGTCCAGATGTGGAGAAGCCGAGTTTCAGGATGATGCTGAAAGTTTCCATGGAATGTCTCTCTTCCTGACATTTTCCATATGTACAAAAGCAGAGTTTCACGATGATGCTGAAATCTGCCTTTCAATTTCGCTTTAGGTGATATTTTCCTGATGTGCAGAAGCAGAGTTTCAAGATTACGATGCAATCTGCCTTGCAATTTCTCTCTAGCTGACATTTTCCAGATGTGCAGAAGCAGAGTTTCAAGATTATGATGCAATCTGCCTTGCAATTTCTCTCTAGCTGACATTTTCCAGATGTGCAGAAGCAGAGTTTCACGATGATGATGCTGAAATCTGCCTTGCAATTTCTCTCCAGCTGACATTTTCCAGATGTGGAGAAGCAGAGTTTCACGATGATGATGATGCAATCCGCCTTGCAATTTCTCTCCAGCTGACATTTTCCAGATGTGGAGAAGCAGAGTTTCACGATGATGATGCTGAAATCTACATTGCAATTTCTCTCCAGCTGACATTTTCCAGATGTGCAGATGCAGAGATTCAAGATTATGATGCAATCTGCCTTGCAATTTCTCTCTAGCTGACATTTTCCAGATGTGCAGAAGCAGAGTTTCAAGATTATGATACAATCTGCCTTGCAATTTCTCTCTAGCTGACATTTTCCAGATGTGCAGAAGCAGAGTTTCAAGATTTTGATGCAATCTGCCTTGCAATTTCTCTCTAGCTGACATTTTCCAGATGTGTAGAAGAAGAGTTTCAGGGTCATTTTGAAATCTGATATGGAATTTCGCTCCAGATGACATTTTCCAGATGTGCAGACGCAGAGTTTCAAGATTATGATGCAATCTCCCTTGCAATTTCTCTCTATCTGACATTTTCCAGATGTGCAGAAGCAGAGTTTCAAGATTATGATGCAATCTGCCTTGCAATTTCTCTCTAGCTGACATTTTCCAGATGTGCAGAAGCAGAGTTTCACGATGATGATGCTGAAATCTGCCTTGCAATTTCTCTCCAGCTGACATTTTCCAGATGTGGAGAAGCAGAGTTTCACGATGATGATGATGCAATCCGCCTTGCAATTTCTCTCCAGCTGACATTTTCCAGATGTGGAGAAGCAGAGTTTCACGATGATGATGCTGAAATCTACATTGCAATTTCTCTCCAGCTAACATTGTCCAGATGTGGAGAAGCCGAGTTTCAGGATGATGCTGAAAGTTTCCATGGAATGTCTCTCTTCCTGACATTTTCCATATGTACAAAAGCAGAGTTTCACGATGATGCTGAAATCTGCCTTTCAATTTCGCTTTAGGTGATATTTTCCTGATGTGCAGAAGCAGAGTTTCAAGATTACGATGCAATCTGCCTTGCAATTTCTCTCTAGCTGACATTTTCCAGATGTGCAGAAGCAGAGTTTCAAGATTATGATGCAATCTGCCTTGCAATTTCTCTCCAGCTGACATTTTCCAGATGTGGAGAAGCAGAGTTTCACGATGATGATGCTGAAATCTACATTGCAATTTCTCTCCAGCTGACATTTTCCAGATGTGCAGATGCAGACATTCAAGATTATGATGCAATCTGCCTTGCAATTTCTCTCTAGCTGACATTTTCCAGATGTGCAGAAGCAGAGTTTCAAGATTATGATGCAATCTGCCTTGCAATTTCTCTCTAGCTGACATTTTCCAGATGTGCAGAAGCAGAGTTTCACGATGATGATGCTGAAATCTGCCTTGCAATTTCTCTCCAGCTGACATTTTCCAGATGTGGAGAAGCAGAGTTTCACGATGATGATGATGCAATCCGCCTTGCAATTTCTCTCCAGCTGACATTTTCCAGATGTGGAGAAGCAGAGTTTCACGATGATGATGCTGAAATCTACATTGCAATTTCTCTCCAGCTGACATTTTCCAGATGTGCAGATGCAGAGATTCAAGATTATGATGCAATCTGCCTTGCAATTTCTCTCTAGCTGACATTTTCCAGATGTGCAGAAGCAGAGTTTCAAGATTATGATGCAATCTGCCTTGCAATTTCTCTCTAGCTGACATTTTCCAGATGTGCAGAAGCAGAGTTTCAAGATTTTGATGCAATCTGCCTTGCAATTTCTCTCTAGCTGACATTTTCCAGATGTGTAGAAGCAGAGTTTCAGGGTCATTTTGAAATCTGATATGGAATTTCGCTCCAGATGACATTTTCCAGATGTGCAGACGCAGAGTTTCAAGATTATGATGCAATCTCCCTTGCAATTTCTCTCTATCTGACATTTTCCATATGTACAAAAGCAGAGTTTCACGATGATGATGCTGAAATCTGCCTTGCAGTTTCTCTCCAGCTGACATTTTCCAGATGTGCAGAAGCAGAGTTTCACGATGATGATGCTGAAATCTGCCTTGCAATTTCTCTCCAGCTGACATTTTCCAGATGTGCAGAAGCAGAGTTTCAAGATTGTGATGATGCAATCTGCCTTGCAATTTCTCTCTAGCTGACATTTTCCAGATGTGGAGAATCAGAGTTTCAAGATTGTGATGCAATCTGCCTTGCAATTTCTCTCCAGCTGACATTTTCCAGATGTGGAGAAGCAGAGTTTCACGATGATGATGCTGAAATCTACATTGCAATTTCTCTCCAGCTGACATTTTTCAGATGTGCAGATGCATAGATTCAAGATTATGATGCAATCTGCCTTGCAATTTCTCTCTAGCTGACATTTTCCAGATGTGCAGAAGCAGAGTTTCAAGATTATGATGCAATCTGCCTTGCAATTTCTCTCTAGCTGACATTTTCCAGATGTGGAGAAGCAGAGTTTCAGGGTCATTTTGAAATCTACTATGGAATTTCGCTCCAGATTTCATTTTCCAGATGTGCAGAAGCAGAGTTTCAAGATTGTGATGATGCAATCTGCCTTGCAATTTCTCTCTAGCTGACATTTTCCAGATGTGCAGAAGCAGAGTTTCAAGATTATGATGCAATCTGCCTTGCAATTTCTCTCTAGCTGACATTTTCCAGATGTGGAGAAGCAGAGTTTCAGGGTCATTTTGAAATCTGCTATGGAATTTCGCTCCAGATGACATTTTCCAGATGTGCAGAAGCAGAGTTTCAAGATTATGATGCAATCTGCCTTGCAATTTCTCTCCAGCTGACATTTTCCAGATGTGCAGAAGCAGAGTTTCAAGATTATGATGCAATCTGCTATGGAATTTCGCTCCAGATGACATTTTCGAGATGTACAGAAGCAGAGTTTCACGATGATGCAATTTGCCTTGCAATTTCTCTCCAGCTGACATTTTCCAGATGTGGAGAAGCAGAGTTTCACGATGATGATGCTGAAATCTGCCTTGCAATTTCGCTTTAAGTGATATTTTCCTGATGTGCAGAAGCAGAGTTTCAAGATTACGATGCAATCTGCCTTGCAATTTCTCTCTAGCTGACATTTTCCAGATGTGCAGAAGCAGAGTTTCAAGATTATGATGCAATCTGCCTTGCAATTTCTCTCTAGCTGACATTTTCCAGATGTGGAGAAGCAGAGTTTCAGGGTCATTTTGAAATCTGCTATGGAATTTCGCTCCAGATGACATTTTCCAGATGTGCAGACGCAGAGTTTCAAGATTATGTTGCAATCTGCCTTGCAATTTCTCTCTAGCTGACATTTTCCATATGTACAAAAGCAGAGTTTCAAGATTATGATGCAATCTGCTATGGAATTTCGCTCCAGATGACATTTTCAAGATGTACAGAAGCAGAGTTTCACGATGATGCAATTTACCTTGCAATTTCTCTCCAGCTGACATTTTCCAGATGTGGAGAAGCAGAGTTTCACGATGATGATGCTGAAATCTGCCTTGCAATTTCTCTCCAGCTGACATTTTACAGATGTGCAGAAGCAGAGTTCCAGGATTACGCTGAAATCTGCCTTGCAATTTCTCTCTAGCTGACATTTTCCAGATGTTGAGAAGCAGAGTTTCAGGATGATGCTGAAATCTGCTTTGTAATTTCTCTCCAGCTAACATTGTCCAGATGTGGAGAAGCCGAGTTTCAGGATGATGCTGAAAGTTTCCATGGAATGTCTCTCTTCCTGACATTTTCCATATGTACAAAAGCAGAGTTTCACGATGATGCTGAAATCTGCCTTTCAATTTCGCTTTAGGTGATATTTTCCTGATGTGCAGAAGCAGAGTTTCAAGATTACGATGCAATCTGCCTTGCAATTTCTCTCTAGCTGACATTTTCCAGATGTGCAGAAGCAGAGTTTCAAGATTATGATGCAATCTGCCTTGCAATTTCTCTCCAGCTGACATTTTCCAGATGTGGAGAAGCAGAGTTTCACGATGATGATGCTGAAATCTACATTGCAATTTCTCTCCAGCTGACATTTTCCAGATGTGCAGATGCAGACATTCAAGATTATGATGCAATCTGCCTTGCAATTTCTCTCTAGCTGACATTTTCCAGATGTGCAGAAGCAGAGTTTCAAGATTATGATGCAATCTGCCTTGCAATTTCTCTCTAGCTGACATTTTCCAGATGTGCAGAAGCAGAGTTTCACGATGATGATGCTGAAATCTGCCTTGCAATTTCTCTCCAGCTGACATTTTCCAGATGTGGAGAAGCAGAGTTTCACGATGATGATGATGCAATCTGCCTTGCAATTTCTCTCCAGCTGACATTTTCCAGATGTGGAGAAGCAGAGTTTCACGATGATGATGCTGAAATCTACATTGCAATTTCTCTCCAGCTGACATTTTCCAGATGTGCAGATGCAGAGATTCAAGATTATGATGCAATCTGCCTTGCAATTTCTCTCTAGCTGACATTTTCTAGATGTGCAGAAGCAGAGTTTCAAGATTATGATGCAATCTGCCTTGCAATTTCTCTCTAGCTGACATTTTCCAGATGTGCAGAAGCAGAGTTTCAAGATTTTGATGCAATCTGCCTTGCAATTTCTCTCTAGCTGACATTTTCCAGATGTGTAGAAGCAGAGTTTCAGGGTCATTTTGAAATCTGATATGGAATTTCGCTCCAGATGACATTTTCCAGATGTGCAGACGCAGAGTTTCAAGATTATGATGCAATCTCCCTTGCAATTTCTCTCTATCTGACATTTTCCATATGTACAAAAGCAGAGTTTCACGATGATGATGCTGAAATCTGCCTTGCAGTTTCTCTCCAGCTGACATTTTCCAGATGTGCAGAAGCAGAGTTTCACGATGATGATGCTGAAATCTGCCTTGCAATTTCTCTCCAGCTGACATTTTCCAGATGTGCAGAAGCAGAGTTTCAAGATTGTGATGATGCAATCTGCCTTGCAATTACTCTCTAGCTGACATTTTCCAGATGTGGAGAATCAGAGTTTCAAGATTGTGATGCAATCTGCCTTGCAATTTCTCTCCAGCTGACATTTTCCAGATGTGGAGAAGCAGAGTTTCACGATGATGATGCTGAAATCTACATTGCAATTTCTCTCTAGCTGACATTTTCCAGATGTGCAGAAGCAGAGTTTCAAGATTATGATGCAATCTGCCTTGCAATTTCTCTCTAGCTGACATTTTCCAGATGTGCAGAAGCAGAGTTTCACGATGATGATGCTGAAATCTGCCTTGCAATTTCTCTCCAGCTGACATTTTCCAGATGTGGAGAAGCAGAGTTTCACGATGATGATGCTGAAATCTACATTGCAATTTCTCTCCAGCTGACATTTTCCAGATGTGCAGATGCAGAGATTCAAGATTATGATGCAATCTGCCTTGCAATTTCTCTCTAGCTGACATTTTCCAGATGTGCAGAAGCAGAGTTTCAAGATTATGATGCAATCTGCCTTGCAATTTCTCTCTAGCTGACATTTTCCAGATGTGCAGAAGCAGAGTTTCAAGATTTTGATGCAATCTGCCTTGCAATTTCTCTCTAGCTGACATTTTCCAGATGTGTAGAAGCAGAGTTTCAGGGTCATTTTGAAATCTGATATGGAATTTCGCTCCAGATGACATTTTCCAGATGTGCAGACGCAGAGTTTCAAGATTATGATGCAATCTCCCTTGCAATTTCTCTCTATCTGACATTTTCCATATGTACAAAAGCAGAGTTTCACGATGATGATGCTGAAATCTGCCTTGCAGTTTCTCTCCAGCTGACATTTTCCAGATGTGCAGAAGCAGAGTTTCACGATGATGATGCTGAAATCTGCCTTGCAATTTCTCTCCAGCTGACATTTTCCAGATGTGCAGAAGCAGAGTTTCAAGATTGTGATGATGCAATCTGCCTTGCAATTACTCTCTAGCTGACATTTTCCAGATGTGGAGAATCAGAGTTTCAAGATTGTGATGCAATCTGCCTTGCAATTTCTCTCCAGCTGACATTTTCCAGATGTGGAGAAGCAGAGTTTCACGATGATGATGCTGAAATCTACATTGCAATTTCTCTCCAGCTGACATTTTCCAGATGTGCAGATGCATAGATTCAAGATTATGATGCAATCTGCCTTGCAATTTCTCTCTAGCTGACATTTTCCAGATGTGCAGAAGCAGAGTTTCAAGATTATGATGCAATCTGCCTTGCAATTTCTCTCTAGCTGACATTTTCCAGATGTGCAGAAGCAGAGTTTCACGATGATGATGCTGAAATCTGCCTTGCAATTTCTCTCCAGCTGACATTTTCCAGATGTGCAGAAGCAGAGTTTCAAGATTGAGATGATGCAATCTGCCTTGCAATTTCTCTCTAGCTGACATTTTCCAGATGTGGAGAATCAGAGTTTCAAGATTGTGATGCAATCTGCCTTGCAATTTCTCTCCAGCTGACATTTTCCAGATGTGCAGAAGCAGAGTTTCACGATGATGATGCTGAAATCTACATTGCAATTTCTCTCCAGCTGACATTTTCCAGATGTGCAGAAGCAGAGTTTCACGATGATGATGATGCAATCTGCCTTGCAATTTCTCTCCAGCTGACATTTTCCAGATGTGCAGAAGCAGAGTTTCACGATGATGATGCTGAAATCTACATTGCAATTTCTCTCCAGCTGACATTTTCCAGATGTGCAGAAGCAGAGTTTCACGATGATGATGATGCAATCTGCCTTGCAATTTCTCTCCAGCTGACATTTTCCAGATGTGCAGATGCAGAGATTCAAGATTATGATGCAATCTGCCTTGCAATTTCTCTCTAGCTGACATTTTCCAGATGTGCAGAAGCAGAGTTTCAAGATTATAATGCAATCTGCCTTGCAATTTCTCTCTAGCTGACATTTTCCAGATGTGCAGAAGCAGAGTTTCAAGATTTTGATGCAATCTGCCTTGCAATTTCTCTCTAGCTGACATTTTCCAGATGTGTAGAAGCAGAGTTTCAGGGTCATTTTGAAATCTGATATGGAATTTCGCTCCAGATGACATTTTCCAGATGTGCAGACGCAGAGTTTCAAGATTATGATGCAATCTCCCTTGCAATTTCTCTCTATCTGACATTTTCCATATGTACAAAAGCAGAGTTTCACGATGATGATGCTGAAATCTGCCTTGCAGTTTCTCTCCAGCTGACATTTTCCAGATGTGCAGAAGCAGAGTTTCAAGATTATGATGCAATCTGCCTTGCAATTTCTCTCTAGCTGACATTTTCCAGATGTGCAGAAGCAGAGTTTCACGATGATGATGCTGAAATCTGCCTTGCAATTTCTCTCCAGCTGACATTTTCCAGATGTGCAGAAGCAGAGTTTCAAGATTGTGATGATGCAATCTGCCTTGCAATTTCTCTCTAGCTGACATTTTCCAGATGTGGAGAAGCAGAGTTTCAGGGTCATTTTGAAATCTACTATGGAATTTCGCTCCAGATGACATTTTCCAGATGTGCAGACGCAGAGTTTCAAGATTATGATGCAATCTGCCTTGCAATTTCTCTCTAGCTGACATTTTCCAGATGTGCAGAAGCAGAGTTTCAAGATTATGATGCAATCTGCCTTGCAATTTCTCTCTAGCTGACATTTTCCAGATGTGGAGAAGCAGAGTTTCAGGGTCATTTTGAAATCTGCTATGGAATTTCGCTCCAGATGACATTTTCCAGATGTGCAGAAGCAGAGTTTCAAGATTATGATGCAATCTGCCTTGCAATTTCTCGCTAGCTGACATTTTCCAGATGTGCAGAAGCAGAGTTTCACGATGATGATGCTGAAATCTGCCTTGCAATTTCTCTCCAGCTGACATTTTCCAGATGTGCAGAAGCAGAGTTTCACGATGATGATGCTGAAATCTGCCTTGCAATTTCTCTCCAGCTGACATTTTCCAGATGTGGAGAAGCCGAGTTTCAAGATTGTGATGCAATCTGCCTTGCAATTTCTCTCTAGCTGACATTTTCCAGATGTGGAGAAGCAGAGTTTCAAGATTATGATGCAATCTGCCTTGCAATTTCTCTCTAGCTGACATTTTCCATATGTACAAAAGCAGAGTTTC
Organism: Pantherophis vulpinus; assembly: GCA_037215915.1. Taxonomy (NCBI): domain Eukaryota; kingdom Metazoa; phylum Chordata; class Lepidosauria; order Squamata; family Colubridae; genus Pantherophis; species Pantherophis vulpinus. The sequence goes on along the minus strand of JAXLNS010000046.1, from coordinate 758,516 downwards.
AAGATTATGATGCAATCTCTTATGGAATTTCGCTCCAGATGACATTTTCGAGATGTACAGAAGCAGAGTTTCAGGATGATGCAATTTGCCTTGCAATTTCTCTCCAGCTGACATTTTCCAGATGTGCAGAAGCAGAGTTTCACGATGATGATGCTGAAATCTGCCTTGCAATTTCTCTCCAGCTGACATTTTCCAGATGTGCAGAAGCAGAGTTTCAAGATTGTGATGCAATCTGCCTTGCAATTTCTCTCTAGCTGACATTTTCCAGATGTGGAGAAGCAGAGTTTCAGGGTCATTTTGAAATCTACTATGGAATTTCGCTCCATATGACATTTTCCAGATGTGCAGACGCAGAGTTTCAAGATTATGATGCAATCTGCCTTGCAATTTCTCTCTAGCTGACATTTTCCAGATGTGGAGAAGCAGAGTTTCAGGGTCATTTTGAAATCTGCTATGGAATTTCGCTCCAGATGACATTTTCCAGATGTGCAGACGCAGAGTTTCAAGATTATGATGCAATCTGCCTTGCAATTTCTCTCTAGCTGACATTTTCCATATGTACAAAAGCAGAGTTTCACGATGATGATGCTGAAATCTGCCTTGCAATTTCTCTCCAGCTGACATTTTCCAGATGTGCAGAAGCAGAGTTTCAAGATTATGATGCAATCTGCCTTGCAATTTCTCGCTAGCTGACATTTTCCAGATGTGCAGAAGCAGAGTTTCACGATGATGATGCTGAAATCTGCCTTGCAATTTCTCTCCAGCTGACATTTTCCAGATGTGCAGAAGCAGAGTTTCACGATGATGATGCTGAAATCTGCCTTGCAATTTCTCTCCAGCTGACATTTTCCAGATGTGGAGAAGCCGAGTTTCAAGATTGTGATGCAATCTGCCTTGCAATTTCTCTCTAGCTGACATTTTCCAGATGTGGAGAAGCAGAGTTTCAAGATTATGATGCAATCTGCCTTGCAATTTCTCTCTAGCTGACATTTTCCATATGTACAAAAGCAGAGTTTCAAGATTATGATGCAATCTCTTATGGAATTTCGCTCCAGATGACATTTTCGAGATGTACAGAAGCAGAGTTTCAGGATGATGCAATTTGCCTTGCAATTTCTCTCCAGCTGACATTTTCCAGATGTGCAGAAGCAGAGTTTCACGATGATGATGCTGAAATCTGCCTTGCAATTTCTCTCCAGCTGACATTTTCCAGATGTGCAGAAGCAGAGTTTCAAGATTATGATGCAATCTGCCTTGCAATTTCTCTCTAGCTGACATTTTCCAGATGTGCAGAAGCAGAGTTTCACGATGATGATGCTGAAATCTGCCTTGCAATTTCTCTCCAGCTGACATTTTCCAGATGTGCAGAAGCAGAGTTTCAAGATTGTGATGATGCAATCTGCCTTGCAATTTCTCTCTAGCTGACATTTTCCAGATGTGGAGAATCAGAGTTTCAAGATTGTGATGCAATCTGCCTTGCAATTTCTCTCTAGCTGACATTTTCCAGATGTGGAGAAGCAGAGTTTCAGGGTCATTTTGAAATCTGCTATGGAATTTCGCTCCAGATGACATTTTCCAGATGTGCAGACGCAGAGTTTCAAGATTATGTTGCAATCTGCCTTGCAATTTCTCTCTAGCTGACATTTTCCATATGTACAAAAGCAGAGTTTCAAGATTATGATGCAATCTGCTATGGAATTTCGCTCCAGATGACATTTTCGAGATGTACAGAAGCAGAGTTTCACGATGATGCAATTTGCCTTGCAATTTCTCTCCAGCTGACATTTTCCAGATGTGGAGAAGCAGAGTTTCACGATGATGATGCTGAAATCTGCCTTGCAATTTCTCTCCAGCTGAGATTTTACAGATGTGCAGAAGCAGAGTTCCAGGATTACGCTGAAATCGGCTTTTCAATTTCGCTTTAGGTGATATTTTCCTGATGTGCAGAAGCAGAGTTTCAAGATTACGATGCAATCTGCCTTGCAATTTCTCTCTAGCTGACATTTTCCAGATTTGCAGAAGCAGAGTTTCAAGATTATGATGCAATCTGCCTTGCAATTTCTCTCTAGCTGACATTTTCCAGATGTGGAGAATCAGAGTTTCAAGATTGTGATGCAATCTGCCTTGCAATTTCTCTCTAGCTGACATTTTCCAGATGTGGAGAAGCAGAGTTTCAGGGTCATTTTGAAATCTGCTATGGAATTTCGCTCCAGATGACATTTTCCAGATGTGCAGACGCAGAGTTTCAAGATTATGTTGCAATCTGCCTTGCAATTTCTCTCTAGCTGACATTTTCCATATGTACAAAAGCAGAGTTTCAAGATTATGATGCAATCTGCCTTGCAATTTCTCTCTAGCTGACATTTTCCAGATGTGCAGAAGCAGAGTTTCACGATGATGATGCTGAAATCTGCCTTGCAATTTCTCTCCAGCTGACATTTTCCAGATGTGCAGAAGCAGAGTTTCAAGATTGTGATGATGCAATCTGCCTTGCAATTTCTCTCTAGCTGACATTTTCCAGATGTGGAGAATCAGAGTTTCAAGATTGTGATGCAATCTGCCTTGCAATTTCTCTCTAGCTGACATTTTCCATATGTACAAAAGCAGAGTTTCAAGATTATGATGCAATCTGCTATGGAATTTCGCTCCAGATGACATTTTCGAGATGTACAGAAGCAGAGTTTCACGATGATGCAATCTGCTATGGAATTTCGCTCCAGATGACATTTTCGAGATGTACAGAAGCAGAGTTTCAGGATGATGCAATTTGCCTTGCAATTTCTCTCCAGCTGACATTTTCCAGATGTGCAGAAGCAGAGTTTCACGATGATGATGCTGAAATCTGCCTTGCAATTTCTCTCCAGCTGACATTTTCCAGATGTGGAGAAGCAGAGTTTCACGATGATGATGCTGAAATCTGCCTTGCAATTTCTCTCCAGCTGACATTTTCCAGATGTGCAGAAGCAGAGTTTCAAGATTATGATGCAATCTCCCTTGCAATTTCTCTCTATCTGACATTTTCCATATGTACAAAAGCAGAGTTTCACGATGATGATGCTGAAATCTGCCTTGCAATTTCTCTCCAGCTGACATTTTCCAGATGTGCAGAAGCAGAGTTTCAAGATTATGATGCAATCTGCCTTGCAATTTCTCTCTAGCTGACATTTTCCAGATGTGCAGAAGCAGAGTTTCACGATGATGATGCTGAAATCTGCCTTGCAATTTCTCTCCAGCTGACATTTTCCAGATGTGCAGAAGCAGAGTTTCAAGATTGTGATGATGCAATCTGCCTTGCAATTTCTCTCTAGCTGACATTTTCCAGATGTGGAGAATCAGAGTTTCAAGATTGTGATGCAATCTGCCTTGCAATTTCTCTCTAGCTGACATTTTCCAGATGTGGAGAAGCAGAGTTTCAAGATTATGATGCAATCTGCCTTGCAATTTCTCTCTAGCTGACATTTTCCATATGTACAAAAGCAGAGTTTCAAGATTATGATGCAATCTCTTATGGAATTTCGCTCCAGATGACATTTTCGAGATGTACAGAAGCAGAGTTTCAGGATGATGCAATTTGCCTTGCAATTTCTGTCCAGCTGACATTTTCCAGATGTGCAGAAGCAGAGTTTCACGATGATGATGCTGAAATCTGCCTTGCAATTTCTCTCCAGCTGATATTTTCCAGACGTGCAGAAGCAGAGTTTCAAGATTGTGATGCAATCTGCCTTGCAATTTCTCTCTAGCTGACATTTTCCAGATCTGGAGAAGCAGAGTTTCAAGATTATGATGCAATCTGCCTTGCAATTTCTCTCTAGCTGACATTTTCCAGATGTGGAGAAGCAGAGTTTCAGGGTCATTTTGAAATCTGCTATGGAATTTCGCTCCAGATGACATTTTCCAGATGTGCAGACACAGAGTTTCAAGATTATGTTGCAATCTGCCTTGCAATTTCTCTCTAGCTGACATTTTCCATATGTACAAAAGCAGAGTTTCAAGATTATGATGCAATCTGCTATGGAATTTCGCTCCAGATGACATTTTCGAGATGTACAGAAGCAGAGTTTCACGATGATGCAATTTGCCTTGCAATTTCTCTCCAGCTGACATTTTCCAGATGTGGAGAAGCAGAGTTTCACGATGATGATGCTGAAATCTGCCTTGCAATTTCGCTTTAAGTGATATTTTCCTGATGTGCAGAAGCAGAGTTTCAAGATTACGATGCAATCTGCCTTGCAATTTCTCTCTAGCTGACATTTTCCAGATGTGCAGAAGCAGAGTTTCAAGATTATGATGCAATCTGCCTTGCAATTATTCTCCAGCTGACATTTTCCAGATGTGGAGAAGCAGAGTTTCACGATGATGATGCTGAAATCTACATTGCAATTTCTCTCCAGCTGACATTTTCCAGATGTGCAGAAGCAGAGTTTCACGATGATGATGCTGAAATCTGCCTTGCAATTTCTCTCCAGCTGACATTTTCCAGATGTGCAGAAGCAGAGTTTCAAGATTATGATGCAATCTGCCTTGCAATTTCTCTCTAGCTGACATTTTCCAGATGTGCAGAAGCAGAGTTTCACGATGATGATGCTGAAATCTGCCTTGCAATTTCTCTCCAGCTGACATTTTCCAGATGTGCAGAAGCAGAGTTTCAAGATTGTGATGATGCAATCTGCCTTGCAATTTCTCTCTAGCTGACATTTTCCAGATGTGGAGAATCAGAGTTTCAAGATTGTGATGCAATCTGCCTTGCAATTTCTCTCTAGCTGACATTTTCCAGATGTGGAGAAGCAGAGTTTCAAGATTATGATGCAATCTGCCTTGCAATTTCTCTCTAGCTGACATTTTCCATATGTACAAAAGCAGAGTTTCAAGATTATGATGCAATCTCTTATGGAATTTCGGTCCAGATGACATTTTCGAGATGTACAGAAGCAGAGTTTCAGGATGATGCAATTTGCCTTGCAATTTCTCTCCAGCTGACATTTTCCAGATGTGCAGAAGCAGAGTTTCAAGATTATGATGCAATCTGCCTTGCAATTTCTCTCTAGCTGACATTTTCCAGATGTGGAGAAGCAGAGTTTCACGATGATGATGCTGAAATCTGCCTTGCAATTTCTCTCCAGCTGACATTTTCCAGATGTGCAGAAGCAGAGTTTCAAGATTGTGATGCAATCTGCCTTGCAATTTCTCTCTAGCTGACATTTTCCAGATGTGGAGAAGCAGAGTTTCAAGATTATGATGCAATCTGCCTTGCAATTTCTCTCTAGCTGACATTTTCCATATGTACAAAAGCAGAGTTTCAAGATTATGATGCAATCTCTTATGGAATTTCGCTCCAGATGACATTTTCGAGATGTACAGAAGCAGAGTTTCAGGATGATGCAATTTGCCTTGCAATTTCTCTCCAGCTGACATTTTCCAGATGTGCAGAAGCAGAGTTTCACGATGATGATGCTGAAATCTGCCTTGCAATTTCTCTCCAGCTGACATTTTCCAGATGTGCAGAAGCAGAGTTTCAAGATTATGATGCAATCTGCCTTGCAATTTCTCTCTAGCTGACATTTTCCAGATGTGCAGAAGCAGAGTTTCACGATGATGATGCTGAAATCTGCCTTGCAATTTCTCTCCAGCTGACATTTTCCAGATGTGCAGAAGCAGAGTTTCAAGATTGTGATGATGCAATCTGCCTTGCAATTTCTCTCTAGCTGACATTTTCCAGATGTGGAGAATCAGAGTTTCAAGATTGTGATGCAATCTGCCTTGCAATTTCTCTCTAGCTGACATTTTCCAGATGTGGAGAAGCAGAGTTTCAGGGTCATTTTGAAATCTGCTATGGAATTTCGCTCCAGATGACATTTTCCAGATGTGCAGACGCAGAGTTTCAAGATTATGTTGCAATCTGCCTTGCAATTTCTCTCTAGCTGACATTTTCCATATGTACAAAAGCAGAGTTTCAAGATTATGATGCAATCTGCTATGGAATTTCGCTCCAGATGACATTTTCGAGATGTACAGAAGCAGAGTTTCACGATGATGCAATTTGCCTTGCAATTTCTCTCCAGCTGACATTTTCCAGATGTGGAGAAGCAGAGTTTCACGATGATGATGCTGAAATCTGCCTTGCAATTTCTCTCCAGCTGAGATTTTACAGATGTGCAGAAGCAGAGTTCCAGGATTACGCTGAAATCGGCTTTTCAATTTCGCTTTAGGTGATATTTTCCTGATGTGCAGAAGCAGAGTTTCAAGATTACGATGCAATCTGCCTTGCAATTTCTCTCTAGCTGACATTTTCCAGATGTGCAGAAGCAGAGTTTCAAGATTATGATGCAATCTGCCTTGCAATTTCTCTCTAGCTGACATTTTCCAGATGTGGAGAATCAGAGTTTCAAGATTGTGATGCAATCTGCCTTGCAATTTCTCTCTAGCTGACATTTTCCAGATGTGGAGAAGCAGAGTTTCAGGGTCATTTTGAAATCTGCTATGGAATTTCGCTCCAGATGACATTTTCCAGATGTGCAGACGCAGAGTTTCAAGATTATGTTGCAATCTGCCTTGCAATTTCTCTCTAGCTGACATTTTCCATATGTACAAAAGCAGAGTTTCAAGATTATGATGCAATCTGCCTTGCAATTTCTCTCTAGCTGACATTTTCCAGATGTGCAGAAGCAGAGTTTCACGATGATGATGCTGAAATCTGCCTTGCAATTTCTCTCCAGCTGACATTTTCCAGATGTGCAGAAGCAGAGTTTCAAGATTGTGATGATGCAATCTGCCTTGCAATTTCTCTCTAGCTGACATTTTCCAGATGTGGAGAATCAGAGTTTCAAGATTGTGATGCAATCTGCCTTGCAATTTCTCTCTAGCTGACATTTTCCATATGTACAAAAGCAGAGTTTCAAGATTATGATGCAATCTGCTATGGAATTTCGCTCCAGATGACATTTTCGAGATGTACAGAAGCAGAGTTTCACGATGATGCAATCTGCTATGGAATTTCGCTCCAGATGACATTTTCGAGATGTACAGAAGCAGAGTTTCAGGATGATGCAATTTGCCTTGCAATTTCTCTCCAGCTGACATTTTCCAGATGTGCAGAAGCAGAGTTTCACGATGATGATGCTGAAATCTGCCTTGCAATTTCTCTCCAGCTGACATTTTCCAGATGTGGAGAAGCAGAGTTTCACGATGATGATGCTGAAATCTGCCTTGCAATTTCTCTCCAGCTGACATTTTCCAGATGTGCAGAAGCAGAGTTTCAAGATTATGATGCAATCTCCCTTGCAATTTCTCTCTATCTGACATTTTCCATATGTACAAAAGCAGAGTTTCACGATGATGATGCTGAAATCTGCCTTGCAATTTCTCTCCAGCTGACATTTTCCAGATGTGCAGAAGCAGAGTTTCAAGATTATGATGCAATCTGCCTTGCAATTTCTCTCTAGCTGACATTTTCCAGATGTGCAGAAGCAGAGTTTCACGATGATGATGCTGAAATCTGCCTTGCAATTTCTCTCCAGCTGACATTTTCCAGATGTGCAGAAGCAGAGTTTCAAGATTGTGATGATGCAATCTGCCTTGCAATTTCTCTCTAGCTGACATTTTCCAGATGTGGAGAATCAGAGTTTCAAGATTGTGATGCAATCTGCCTTGCAATTTCTCTCTAGCTGACATTTTCCAGATGTGGAGAAGCAGAGTTTCAAGATTATGATGCAATCTGCCTTGCAATTTCTCTCTAGCTGACATTTTCCATATGTACAAAAGCAGAGTTTCAAGATTATGATGCAATCTCTTATGGAATTTCGCTCCAGATGACATTTTCGAGATGTACAGAAGCAGAGTTTCAGGATGATGCAATTTGCCTTGCAATTTCTGTCCAGCTGACATTTTCCAGATGTGCAGAAGCAGAGTTTCACGATGATGATGCTGAAATCTGCCTTGCAATTTCTCTCCAGCTGATATTTTCCAGACGTGCAGAAGCAGAGTTTCAAGATTGTGATGCAATCTGCCTTGCAATTTCTCTCTAGCTGACATTTTCCAGATCTGGAGAAGCAGAGTTTCAAGATTATGATGCAATCTGCCTTGCAATTTCTCTCTAGCTGACATTTTCCAGATGTGGAGAAGCAGAGTTTCAGGGTCATTTTGAAATCTGCTATGGAATTTCGCTCCAGATGACATTTTCCAGATGTGCAGACACAGAGTTTCAAGATTATGTTGCAATCTGCCTTGCAATTTCTCTCTAGCTGACATTTTCCATATGTACAAAAGCAGAGTTTCAAGATTATGATGCAATCTGCTATGGAATTTCGCTCCAGATGACATTTTCGAGATGTACAGAAGCAGAGTTTCACGATGATGCAATTTGCCTTGCAATTTCTCTCCAGCTGACATTTTCCAGATGTGGAGAAGCAGAGTTTCACGATGATGATGCTGAAATCTGCCTTGCAATTTCGCTTTAAGTGATATTTTCCTGATGTGCAGAAGCAGAGTTTCAAGATTACGATGCAATCTGCCTTGCAATTTCTCTCTAGCTGACATTTTCCAGATGTGCAGAAGCAGAGTTTCAAGATTATGATGCAATCTGCCTTGCAATTATTCTCCAGCTGACATTTTCCAGATGTGGAGAAGCAGAGTTTCACGATGATGATGCTGAAATCTACATTGCAATTTCTCTCCAGCTGACATTTTCCAGATGTGCAGAAGCAGAGTTTCACGATGATGATGCTGAAATCTGCCTTGCAATTTCTCTCCAGCTGACATTTTCCAGATGTGCAGAAGCAGAGTTTCAAGATTATGATGCAATCTGCCTTGCAATTTCTCTCTAGCTGACATTTTCCAGATGTGCAGAAGCAGAGTTTCACGATGATGATGCTGAAATCTGCCTTGCAATTTCTCTCCAGCTGACATTTTCCAGATGTGCAGAAGCAGAGTTTCAAGATTGTGATGATGCAATCTGCCTTGCAATTTCTCTCTAGCTGACATTTTCCAGATGTGGAGAATCAGAGTTTCAAGATTGTGATGCAATCTGCCTTGCAATTTCTCTCTAGCTGACATTTTCCAGATGTGGAGAAGCAGAGTTTCAAGATTATGATGCAATCTGCCTTGCAATTTCTCTCTAGCTGACATTTTCCATATGTACAAAAGCAGAGTTTCAAGATTATGATGCAATCTCTTATGGAATTTCGGTCCAGATGACATTTTCGAGATGTACAGAAGCAGAGTTTCAGGATGATGCAATTTGCCTTGCAATTTCTCTCCAGCTGACATTTTCCAGATGTGCAGAAGCAGAGTTTCAAGATTATGATGCAATCTGCCTTGCAATTTCTCTCTAGCTGACATTTTCCAGATGTGGAGAAGCAGAGTTTCAGGATGATGCAATCTGCCTTGCAATTTCTCTCTAGCTGACATTTTCCAGATCTGGAGAAGCAGAGTTTCAAGATTATGATGCAATCTGCCTTGCAATTTCTCTCTAGCTGACATTTTCCAGATGTGGAGAAGCAGAGTTTCAGGGTCATTTTGAAATCTGCTATGGAATTTCGCTCCAGATGACATTTTCCAGATGTGCAAGCGCAGAGTTTCAAGATTATGTTGCAATCTGCCTTGCAATTTCTCTCTAGCTGACATTTTCCATATGTACAAAAGCAGAGTTTCAAGATTATGATGCAATCTGCTATGGAATTTCGCTCCAGATGACATTTTCGAGATGTACAGAAGCAGAGTTTCACGATGATGCAATTTGCCTTGCAATTTCTCTCCAGCTGACATTTTCCAGATGTGGAGAAGCAGAGTTTCACGATGATGATGCTGAAATCTGCCTTGCAATTTCGCTTTAGGTGATATTTTCCTGATGTGCAGAAGCAGAGTTTCAAGATTACAATGCAATCTGCCTTGCAATTTCTCTCTAGCTGACATTTTACAGATGTGCAGAAGCAGAGTTTCAAGATTACGATGCAATCTGCCTTGCAATTTCTCTCTAGCTGAGATTTTCCAGATGTGCAGAAGCAGAGTTTCAAGATTATGATGCAATCTGCCTTGCAATTATTCTCCAGCTGACATTTTCCAGATGTGGAGAAGCAGAGTTTCACGATGATGATGCTGAAATCTACATTGCAATATCTCTCCAGCTGACATTTTCCAGATGTGCAGAAGCAGAGTTTCACGATGATGATGCTGAAATCTGCCTTGCAATTTCTCTCCAGCTGACATTTTCCAGATGTGCAGAAGCAGAGTTTCACGATGATGATGATGCAATCTGCCTTGCAATTTCTCTCTAGCTGACATTTTCCAGATGTGGAGAAGCAGAGTTTCAGGGTCATTTTGAAATCTGCTATGGAATTTCGCTCCAGATGACATTTTCCAGATGTGCAGACGCAGAGTTTCAAGATTATGATGCAATCTCCCTTGCAATTTCTCTCTATCTGACATTTTCCATATGTACAAAAGCAGAGTTTCACGATGATGATGCTGAAATCTGCCTTGCAATTTCTCTCCAGCTGACATTTTCCAGATGTGCAGAAGCAGAGTTTCAAGATTATGATGCAATCTGCCTTGCAATTTCTCTCTAGCTGACATTTTCCAGATGTGCAGAAGCAGAGTTTCACGATGATGATGCTGAAATCTGCCTTGCAATTTCTCTCTAGCTGACATTTTCCATATGTACAAAAGCAGAGTTTCAAGATTATGATGCAATCTGCTATGGAATTTCGCTCCAGATGACATTTTCGAGATGTACAGAAGCAGAGTTTCACGATGATGCAATTTGCCTTCCAATTTCTCTCCAGCTGACATTTTCCAGATGTGGAGAAGCAGAGTTTCACGATGATGATGCTGAAATCTGCCTTGCAATTTCGCTTTAAGTGATATTTTCCTGATGTGCAGAAGCAGAGTTTCAAGATTACGATGCAATCTGCCTTGCAATTTCTCTCTAGCTGACATTTTCCAGATGTGCAGAAGCAGAGTTTCAAGATTATGATGCAATCTGCCTTGCAATTATTCTCCAGCTGACATTTTCCAGATGTGGAGAAGCAGAGTTTCACGATGATGATGCTGAAATCTACATTGCAATTTCTCTCCAGCTGACATTTTCCAGATGTGCAGAAGCAGAGTTTCACGATGATGATGCTGAAATCTGCCTTGCAATTTCTCTCCAGCTGACATTTTCCAGATGTGCAGAAGCAGAGTTTCACGATGATGATGATGCAATCTGCCTTGCAATTTCTCTCTAGCTGACATTTTCCAGATGTGGAGAAGCAGAGTTTCAGGGTCATTTTGAAATCTGCTATGGAATTTCGCTCCAGATGACATTTTCCAGATGTGCAGACGCAGAGTTTCAAGATTATGATGCAATCTCCCTTGCAATTTCTCTCTATCTGACATTTTCCATATGTACAAAAGCAGAGTTTCACGATGATGATGCTGAAATCTGCCTTGCAATTTCTCTCCAGCTGACATTTTCCAGATGTGCAGAAGCAGAGTTTCAAGATTATGATGCAATCTGCCTTGCAATTTCTCTCTAGCTGACATTTTCCAGATGTGCAGAAGCAGAGTTTCACGATGATGATGCTGAAATCTGCCTTGCAATTTCTCTCTAGCTGACATTTTCCATATGTACAAAAGCAGAGTTTCAAGATTATGATGCAATCTGCTAAGGAATTTCGCTCCAGATGACATTTTCGAGATGTACAGAAGCAGAGTTTCACGATGATGCAATCTGCCTTGCAATTTCTCTCCAGCTGACATTTTCCAGATGTGGAGAAGCAGAGTTTCAAGATTATGATGCAATCTGCCTTGCAATTTCTCTCTAGCTGACATTTTCCATATGTACAAAAGCAGAGTTTCAAGATTATGATGCAATCTCTTATGGAATTTCGGTCCAGATGACATTTTCGAGATGTACAGAAGCAGAGTTTCAGGATGATGCAATTTGCCTTGCAATTTCTCTCCAGCTGACATTTTCCAGATGTGCAGAAGCAGAGTTTCACGATGATGATGCTGAAATCTGCCTTGCAATTTCTCTCCAGCTGACATTTTCCAGATGTGCAGAAGCAGAGTTTCAAGATTGTGATGCAATCTGCCTTGCAATTTCTCTCTAGCTGACATTTTCCAGATCTGGAGAAGCAGAGTTTCAAGATTATGATGCAATCTGCCATGCAATTTCTCTCTAGCTGACATTTTCCAGATGTGGAGAAGCAGAGTTTCAGGGTCATTTTGAAATCTGCTATGGAATTTCGCTCCAGATGACATTTTCCAGATGTGCAAGCGCAGAGTTTCAAGATTATGTTGCAATCTGCCTTGCAATTTCTCTCTAGCTGACATTTTCCATATGTACAAAAGCAGAGTTTCAAGATTATGATGCAATCTGCTATGGAATTTCGCTCCAGATGACATTTTCGAGATGTACAGAAGCAGAGTTTCACGATGATGCAATTTGCCTTGCAATTTCTCTCCAGCTGACATTTTCCAGATGTGGAGAAGCAGAGTTTCACGATGATGATGCTGAAATCTGCCTTGCAATTTCGCTTTAGGTGATATTTTCCTGATGTGCAGAAGCAGAGTTTCAAGATTACGATGCAATCTGCCTTGCAATTTCTCTCTAGCTGACATTTTACAGATGTGCAGAAGCAGAGTTTCAAGATTACGATGCAATCTGCCTTGCAATTTCTCTCTAGCTGACATTTTCCAGATGTGCAGAAGCAGAGTTTCAAGATTATGATGCAATCTGCCTTGCAATTATTCTCCAGCTGACATTTTCCAGATGTGGAGAAGCAGAGTTTCACGATGATGATGCTGAAATCTACATTGCAATATCTCTCCAGCTGACATTTTCCAGATGTGCAGAAGCAGAGTTTCACGATGATGATGCTGAAATCTGCCTTGCAATTTCTCTCCAGCTGACATTTTCCAGATGTGCAGAAGCAGAGTTTCACGATGATGATGATGCAATCTGCCTTGCAATTTCTCTCTAGCTGACATTTTCCAGATGTGGAGAAGCAGAGTTTCAGGGTCATTTTGAAATCTGCTATGGAATTTCGCTCCAGATGACATTTTCCAGATGTGCAGACGCAGAGTTTCAAGATTATGATGCAATCTCCCTTGCAATTTCTCTCTATCTGACATTTTCCATATGTACAAAAGCAGAGTTTCACGATGATGATGCTGAAATCTGCCTTGCAATTTCTCTCCAGCTGACATTTTCCAGATGTGCAGAAGCAGAGTTTCAAGATTATGATGCAATCTGCCTTGCAATTTCTCTCTAGCTGACATTTTCCAGATGTGCAGAAGCAGAGTTTCATGATGATGATGCTGAAATCTGCCTTGCAATTTCTCTCCAGCTGACATTTTCCAGATGTGCAGAAGCAGAGTTTCAAGATTGTGATGATGCAATCTGCCTTGCAATTTCTCTCTAGCTGACATTTTCCAGATGTGGAGAATCAGAGTTTCAAGATTGTGATGCAATCTGCCTTGCAATTTCTCTCTAGCTGACATTTTCCAGATGTGGAGAAGCAGAGTTTCAAGATTATGATGCAATCTGCCTTGCAATTTCTCTCTATATTTTAACATTTTCCAGATGTGCAGAAGCAGAGTTTCAAGATTATGATGCAATCTGCCTTGCAATTTCTCTCCAGCTGACATTTTCCAGATGTGCAGAAGCAGAGTTTCAAGATTATGATGCAATCTCTTATGGAATTTCGCTCCAGATGACATTTTCGAGATGTACAGAAGCAGAGTTTCAGGATGATGCAATTTGCCTTGCAATTTCTCTCCAGCTGACATTTTCCAGATGTGCAGAAGCAGAGTTTCACGATGATGATGCTGAAATCTGCCTTGCAATTTCTCTCCAGCTGACATTTTCCAGATGTGCAGAAGCAGAGTTTCAAGATTGTGATGCAATCTGCCTTGCAATTTCTCTCTAGCTGACATTTTCCAGATCTGGAGAAGCAGAGTTTCAAGATTATGATGCAATCTGCCTTGCAATTTCTCTCTAGCTGACATTTTCCAGATGTGGAGAAGCAGAGTTTCAGGGTCATTTTGAAATCTGCTATGGAATTTCGCTCCAGATGACATTTTCCAGATGTGCAGACGCAGAGTTTCAAGATTATGTTTCAATCTGCCTTGCAATTTCTCTCTAGCTGACATTTTCCATATGTACAAAAGCAGAGTTTCAAGATTATGATGCAATCTGCTATGGAATTTCGCTCCAGATGACATTTTCGAGATGTACAGAAGCAGAGTTTCACGATGATGCAATTTACCTTGCAATTTCTCTCCAGCTGACATTTTACAGATGTGCAGAAGCAGAGTTCCAGGATTACGCTGAAATCTGCCTTGCAATTTCTCTCTAGCTGACATTTTCCAGATGTGCAGAAGCAGAGTTTCAAGATTATGATGCAATCTGCCTTGCAATTTCTCTCTAGCTGACATTTTCCAGATGTGCAGAAGCAGAGTTTCACGATGATGATGCTGAAATCTGCCTTGCAATTTCTCTCCAGCTGACATTTTCCAGATGTGCAGAAGCAGAGTTTCAAGATTGTGATGATGCAATCTGCCTTGCAATTTCTCTCTAGCTGACATTTTCCAGATGTGGAGAATCAGAGTTTCAAGATTGTGATGCAATCTGCCTTGCAATTTCTCTCTAGCTGACATTTTCCAGATGTGGAGAAGCAGAGTTTCAGGGTCATTTTGAAATCTGCTATGGAACTTCGCTCCAGATGACATTTTCCAGATGTGCAGACGCAGAGTTTCAAGATTATGATGCAATCTGCTATGGAATTTCGCTCCAGATGACATTTTCGAGATGTACAGAAGCAGAGTTTCACGATGATGCAATTTGCCTTGCAATTTCTCTCCAGCTGACATTTTCCAGATGTGGAGAAGCAGAGTTTCACGATGATGATGCTGAAATCTGCCTTGCAATTTCTCTCCAGCTGACATTTTACAGATGTGCAGAAGCAGAGTTTCAAGATTACGATGCAATGTGCCTTGCAATTTCTCTCTAGCTGACATTTTCCAGATGTGCAGAAGCAGAGTTTCAAGATTATGATGCAATCTGCCTTGCAATTATTCTCCAGCTGACATTTTCCAGATGTGGAGAAGCAGAGTTTCACGATGATGATGATGAAATCTACATTGCAATTTCTCTCCAGCTGACATTTTCCAGATGTGCAGAAGCAGAGTTTCACGATGATGATGCTGAAATCTGCCTTGCAATTTCTCTCCAGCTGACATTTTACAGATGTGCAGAAGCAGAGTTTCAGGGTCATTTTAAAATCTGCTATGGAATTTCGCTCCAGATGACATTTTCCAGATGTGCAGACGCAGAGTTTCAAGATTATGATGCAATCTGCCTTGCAATTTCTCTCTAGCTGACATTTTCCAGATGTGCAGAAGCAGAGTTTCACGATGATGATGCTGAAATCTGCCTTGCAATTTCTCTCCAGCTGACATTTTCCAGATGTGCAGAAGCAGAGTTTCAAGATTGTGATGATGCAATCTGCCTTGCAATTTCTCTCTAGCTGACATTTTCCAGATGTGGAGAATCAGTTTCAAGATTGTGATGCAATCTGCCTTGCAATTTCTCTCTAGCTGACATTTTCCAGATGTGGAGAAGCAGAGTTTCAGGGTCATTTTGAAATCTGCTATGGAACTTCGCTCCAGATGACATTTTCCAGATGTGCAGACGCAGAGTTTCAAGATTATGATGCAATCTGCTATGGAATTTCGCTCCAGATGACATTTTCGAGATGTACAGAAGCAGAGTTTCACGATGATGCAATTTGCCTTGCAATTTCTCTCCAGCTGACATTTTCCAGATGTGGAGAAGCAGAGTTTCACGATGATGATGCTGAAATCTGCCTTGCAATTTCTCTCCAGCTGACATTTTACAGATGTGCAGAAGCAGAGTTTCAAGATTATGATGCAATCTGCCTTGCAATTATTCTCCAGCTGACATTTTCCAGATGTGGAGAAGCAGAGTTTCACGATGATGATGCTGAAATCTACATTGCAATTTCTCTCCAGCTGACATTTTCCAGATGTGCAGAAGCAGAGTTTCACGATGATGATGCTGAAATCTGCCTTGCAATTTCTCTCCAGCTGACATTTTACAGATGTGCAGAAGCAGAGTTTCAGGGTCATTTTAAAATCTGCTATGGAATTTCGCTCCAGATGACATTTTCCAGATGTGCAGACGCAGAGTTTCAAGATTATGATGCAATCTGCCTTGCAATTTCTCTCTAGCTGACATTTTCCAGATGTGCAGAAGCAGAGTTTCACGATGATGATGCTGAAATCTGCCTTGCAATTTCTCTCCAGCTGACATTTTCCAGATGTGCAGAAGCAGAGTTTCAAGATTGTGATGATGCAATCTGCCTTGCAATTTCTCTCTAGCTGACATTTTCCAGATGTGGAGAATCAGAGTTTCAAGATTGTGATGCAATCTGCCTTGCAATTTCTCTCTAGCTGACATTTTCCAGATGTGGAGAAGCAGAGTTTCAAGATTATGATGCAATCTGCCTTGCAATTTCTCTCTATATTTTAACATTTTCCAGATGTGCAGAAGCAGAGTTTCAAGATTATGATGCAATCTGCCTTGCAATTTCTCTCCAGCTGACATTTTCCAGATGTGCAGAAGCAGAGTTTCAAGATTATGATGCAATCTCTTATGGAATTTCGCTCCAGATGACATTTTCGAGATGTACAGAAGCAGAGTTTCAGGATGATGCAATTTGCCTTGCAATTTCTCTCCAGCTGACATTTTCCAGATGTGCAGAAGCAGAGTTTCACGATGATGATGCTGAAATCTGCCTTGCAATTTCTCTCCAGCTGACATTTTCCAGATGTGCAGAAGCAGAGTTTCAAGATTGTGATGCAATCTGCCTTGCAATTTCTCTCTAGCTGACATTTTCCAGATGTGGAGAAGCAGAGTTTCAGGGTCATTTTGAAATCTGCTATGGAATTTCGCTCCAGATGACATTTTCCAGATGTGCAGACGCAGAGTTTCAAGATTATGTTGCAATCTGCCTTGCAATTTCTCTCTAGCTGACATTTTCCATATGTACAAAAGCAGAGTTTCAAGATTATGATGCAATCTGCTATGGAATTTCGCTCCAGATGACATTTTCGAGATGTACAGAAGCAGAGTTTCACGATGATGCAATTTACCTTGCAATTTCTCTCCAGCTGACATTTTCCAGATGTGGAGAAGCAGAGTTTCACGATGATGATGCTGAAATCTGCCTTGCAATTTCTCTCCAGCTGACATTTTACAGACGTGCAGAAGCAGAGTTCCAGGATTACGCTGAAATCTGCCTTGCAATTTCTCTCTAGCTGACATTTTCCAGATGTGCAGAAGCAGAGTTTCAAGATTATGATGCAATCTGCCTTGCAATTTGTCTCTAGCTGACATTTTCCAGATGTTGAGAAGCAGAGTTTCAGGATGATGCTGAAATCTGCTTTGTAATTTCTCTCCAGCTAACATTGTCCAGATGTGGAGAAGCCGAGTTTCACGATGATGCTGAAATCTGCCTTTCAATTTCGCTTTAGGTGATATTTTCCTGATGTGCAGAAGCAGAGTTTCAAGATTACGATGCAATCTGCCTTGCAATTTCTCTCTAGCTGACATTTTCCAGATGTGCAGAAGCAGAGTTTCAAGATTATGATGCAATCTACCTTGCAATTTCTCTCCAGCTGACATTTTCCAGATGTGGAGAAGCAGAGTTTCACGATGATGATGCTGAAATCTACATTGCAATTTCTCTCCAGCTGACATTTTCCAGATGTGCAGATGCAGAGATTCAAGATTATGATGCAATCTGCCTTGCAATTTCTCTCTAGCTGACATTTTCCAGATGTGCAGAAGCAGAGTTTCAAGATTATGATGCAATCTGCCTTGCAATTTCTCTCTAGCTGACATTTTCCAGATGTGGAGAAGCAGAGTTTCAGGGTCATTTTGAAATCTGCTATGGAATTTCGCTCCAGATGACATTTTCCAGATGTGCAGACGCAGAGTTTCAAGATTATGATGCAATCTCCCTTGCAATTTCTCTCTATCTGACATTTTCCATATGTACAAAAGCAGAGTTTCACGATGATGATGCTGAAATCTGCCTTGCAATTTCTATCCAGCTGACATTTTCCAGATGTGCAGAAGCAGAGTTTCAAGATTATGATGCAATCTGCCTTGCAATTTCTCTCTAGCTGACATTTTCCAGATGTGCAGAAGCAGAGTTTCAAGATTATGATGCAATCTGCCTTGCAATTTCTCTCCAGCTGACATTTTCCAGATGTGGAGAAGCAGAGTTTCAAGATTATGATGCAATCTGCCTTGCAATTTCTCTCTATATTTTAACATTTTCCAGATGTGCAGAAGCAGAGTTTCAAGATTATGATGCAATCTGCCTTGCAATTTCTCTCTAGCTGACATTTTCCAGATGTGCAGAAGCAGAGTTTCAAGATTATGATGCAATCTGCTGTGGAATTTCGCTCCAATTGACATTTTCCATATGTACAGAAGCAGAGTTTCAAGATTATGATGCAATCTGCCTTGCAATTTCTCTCCAGCTGACATTTTCCAGATGTGCAGAAGCAGAGTATCACGATGGTGATGCTGAAATCTGCCTTGCAATTTCTCTCTAGCTGACATTTTCCAGATGTGCAGAAGCAGAGTTTCAAGATTATGATGCAATCGGCTGTGGAATTTCGCTCCAGATGACATTTTCCATATGTACAGAAGCAGAGTTTCAGGATGATGCAAGCTGCCTTGCAATTTCTCTCCAGCTGACATTTTCCAGATCTGGAGAAGCAGAGTTTCAAGATTATGATGCAATCTGCCTCGCAATTTCTCTCTAGCTGACATTTTCCAGATGTGGAGAATCAGAGTTTCAAGATTGTGATGCAATCTGCCTTGCAATTTCTCTCTAGCTGACATTTTCCAGATGTGCAGAAGCAGTTTTTGAAGATTATGATTCAATCTGCCTTGCACTTTCTCTATAGCTGACATTTTCCAGATGTGCAGAAGCAGAGTTTCAAGATTATGATGCAATCTGCCTTGCAATTTCTCTCTAGCTGACATTTTCCAGATGTGCAGAAGCAGAGTTTCAAGATTATGATGCAATCTGCCTTGCAATTTCTCTCCAGCTGACATTTTCCAGATGTGGAGAAGCAGAGTTTCAAGATTATGATGCAATCTGCCTTGCAATTTCTTTCCTGCTGATATTTTCCAGATGTGGAGAAGCAGAGTTTCAAGATTATGATGCAATCTGCCTTGCAATTTCTCTCTAGCTGACATTTTCCAGATGTGCAGAAGCAGAGTTTCACGATGGTGATGCTGAAATCTGCCTTGCAATTTCTCTCCAGCGTACATTTTCCAGATGTGCAGAAGCAGAGTTTCAAGATTATGATGCAATCTGCCTTGCAATTTCTCTCTAGCTGACATTTTCCAGATATGCAGAAGCAGAGTTTCAAGATTATGATGCAATCTGCCTTGCAATTTCTCTCTAGCTGACATTTTCCAGATGTGCAGAAGCAGAGTTTCAAGATTATGATGCAATCCGCCTTGCAATTTCTCTCCTGCTGACATTTTCCAGATGTGGAGAAGCAGAGTTTCAAGATTATGATGCAATCTGCCTTGCAATTTCTCTCCAGCGTACATTTTCCAGATGTGGAGAAGCAGAGTTTCAAGATTATGATGCAATCTGCCTTGCAATTTCTCTCTAGCTGACATTTTCCAGATGTGCAGAAGCAGAGTTTCAAGATTATGATGCAATCTGCCTTGCAATTTCTCTCTAGCTGACATTTTCCAGATGTGCAGAAGCAGAGTTTCAAGATTATGATGCAATCTGCTGTGGAATTTCGCTCCAATTGACATTTTCCATATGTACAGAAGCAGAGTTTCAGGATGATGCAAGCTGCCTTGCAATTTCTCTCCAGCTGACATTTTCCAGATGTGCAGAAGCAGAGTTTCACGATGATGATGCTGAAATCTGCCTTGCAATTTCTCTCCAGCTGACATTTTCCAGATCTGGAGAAGCAGAGTTTCAAGATTATGATGCAATCTGCCTTGCAATTTCTCTCTAGCTGACATTTTCCAGATGTGGAGAAGCAGATTTTGAAGATTATGATGCAATCTGCCTTGCATTTTCTCTCTAGCTGACATTTTCCAGATGTGGAGAAGCAGAGTTTCAAGATTATGATGCAATCTGCCTTGCAATTTCTCTCCAGCTGACATTTTCCAGATGTGCAGAAGCAGAGTTTCAAGATTATGATGCAATCTGCCTTGCAAGTTCTCTCTAGCTGACATTTTCCAGATGTGCAGAAGCAGATTTTGAAGATTATGATGCAATCTGCCTTGCACTTTCTCTATAGCTGACATTTTCCAGATGTGCAGAAGCAGAGTTTCAAGATTATGATGCAATCTGCCTTGCAATTTCTCTCTATCTGACATTTTCCATATGTACAAAAGCAGAGTTTCACGATGATGATGCTGAAATCTGCCTTGCAATTTCGCTCCAGATGACATTTTCCAGATGTGCAGACGCAGAGTTTCAAGATTATGATGCAATCTCCCTTGCAATTTCTCTCTATCTGACATTTTCCATATGTACAAAAGCAGAGTTTCACGATAATGATGCTGAAATCTGCCTTGCAATTTCTCTCCAGCTGACATTTTCCAGATGTGCAGAAGCAGAGTTTCAAGATTATGATGCAATCTGCCTTGCAATTTCTCTCTAGCTGACATTTTCCAGATGTGCAGAAGCAGAGTTTCACGATGATGATGCTGAAATCTGCCTTGCAATTTCTCTCCAGCTGACATTTTCCAGATGTGCAGAAGCAGAGTTTCAAGATTGTGATGATGCAATCTGCCTTGCAATTTCTCTCTAGCTGACATTTTCCAGATGTGGAGAAGCAGAGTTTCAAGATTATGATGCAATCTGCCTTGCAATTTCTCTCTATATTTTAACATTTTCCAGATGTGCAGAAGCAGAGTTTCAAGGTTATGATGCAATCTGCCTTGCAATTTCTCTCCAGCTGACATTTTCCAGATGTGCAGAAGCAGAGTTTCAAGATTATGATGCAATCTCTTATGGAATTTCGCTCCAGATGACATTTTCGAGATGTACAGAAGCAGAGTTTCAGGATGATGCAATTTGCCTTGCAATTTCTCTCCAGCTGACATTTTCCAGATGTGGAGAAGCAGAGTTTCACGATGATGATGCTGAAATCTGCCATGCAATTTCTCTCCAGCTGACATTTTACAGATGTGCAGAAGCAGAGTTCCAGGATTACGCTGAAATCTGCCTTGCAATTTCTCTCTAGCTGACATTTTCCAGATGTGCAGAAGCAGAGTTTCAAGATTATGATGCAATCTGCCTTGCAATTTCTCTCTAGCTGACATTTTCCAGATGTTGAGAAGCAGAGTTTCAGGATGATGCTGAAATCTGCTTTGTAATTTCTCTCCAGCTAACATTGTCCAGATGTGGAGAAGCCGAGTTTCAGGATGATGCTGAAAGTTTCCATGGAATGTCTCTCTTCCTGACATTTTCCATATGTACAAAAGCAGAGTTTCACGATGATGCTGAAATCTGCCTTTCAATTTCGCTTTAGGTGATATTTTCCTGATGTGCAGAAGCAGAGTTTCAAGATTACGATGCAATCTGCCTTGCAATTTCTCTCTAGCTGACATTTTCCAGATGTGCAGAAGCAGAGTTTCAAGATTATGATGCAATCTACCTTGCAATTTCTCTCCAGCTGACATTTTCCAGATGTGGAGAAGCAGAGTTTCACGATGATGATGCTGAAATCTACATTGCAATTTCTCTCCAGCTGACATTTTCCAGATGTGCAGATGCAGAGATTCAAGATTATGATGCAATCTGCCTTGCAATTTCTCTCTAGCTGACATTTTCCAGATGTGCAGAAGCAGAGTTTCAAGATTATGATGCAATCTGCCTTGCAATTTCTCTCTAGCTGACATTTTCCAGATGTGGAGAAGCAGAGTTTCAGGGTCATTTTGAAATCTGCTATGGAATTTCGCTCCAGATGACATTTTCCAGATGTGCAGACGCAGAGTTTCAAGATTATGATGCAATCTCCCTTGCAATTTCTCTCTATCTGACATTTTCCATATGTACAAAAGCAGAGTTTCACGATGATGATGCTGAAATCTGCCTTGCAATTTCTCTCCAGCTGACATTTTCCAGATGTGCAGAAGCAGAGTTTCAAGATTATGATGCAATCTGCCTTGCAATTTCTCTCTAGCTGACATTTTCCAGATGTGCAGAAGCAGAGTTTCAAGATTATGATGCAATCTGCCTTGCAATTTCTCTCCAGCTGACATTTTCCAGATGTGGAGAAGCAGAGTTTCAAGATTATGATGCAATCTGCCTTGCAATTTCTCTCTATATTTTAACATTTTCCAGATGTGCAGAAGCAGAGTTTCAAGATTATGATGCAATCTGCCTTGCAATTTCTCTCTAGCTGACATTTTCCAGATGTGCAGAAGCAGAGTTTCAAGATTATGATGCAATCTGCTGTGGAATTTCGCTCCAATTGACATTTTCCATATGTACAGAAGCACAGTTTCAGGATGATGCAAGCTGCCTTGCAATTTCTATCCAGCTGACATTTTCCAGATGTGCAGAAGCAGAGTTTCACGATGATGATGCTGAAATCTGCCTTGCAATTTCTCTCCAGCTGACATTTTCCAGATCTGGAGAAGCAGAGTTTCAAGATTATGATGCAATCTGCCTTGCAATTTCTCTCCAGCTGACATTTTCCAGATGTGCAGAAGCAGAGTATCACGATGGTGATGCTGAAATCTGCCTTGCAATTTCTCTCTATCTGACATTTTCCATATGTACAAAAGCAGAGTTTCACGATGATGATGCTGAAATCTGCCTTGCAATTTCGCTCCAGATGACATTTTCCAGATGTGGAGAAGCAGAGTTTCAAGATTATGATGCAATCTGCCTTGCAATTTCTCTCTATATTTTAACATTTTCCAGATGTGCAGAAGCAGAGTTTCAAGATTATGATGCAATCTGCCTTGCAATTTCTCTCTAGCTGACATTTTCCAGATGTGCAGAAGCAGAGTTTCAAGATTATGATGCAATCTGCTGTGGAATTTCGCTCCAATTGACATTTTCCATATGTACAGAAGCACAGTTTCAGGATGATGCAAGCTGCCTTGCAATTTCTATCCAGCTGACATTTTCCAGATGTGCAGAAGCAGAGTTTCACGATGATGATGCTGAAATCTGCCTTGCAATTTCTCTCCAGCTGACATTTTCCAGATCTGGAGAAGCAGAGTTTCAAGATTATGATGCAATCTGCCTTGCAATTTCTCTCCAGCTGACATTTTCCAGATGTGCAGAAGCAGAGTATCACGATGGTGATGCTGAAATCTGCCTTGCAATTTCTCTCTATCTGACATTTTCCATATGTACAAAAGCAGAGTTTCACGATGATGATGCTGAAATCTGCCTTGCAATTTCGCTCCAGATGACATTTTCCAGATGTGCAGACGCAGAGTTTCAAGATTATGATGCAATCTCCCTTGCAATTTCTCTCTATCTGACATTTTCCATATGTACAAAAGCAGAGTTTCACGATGATGATGCTGAAATCTGCCTTGCAATTTCTCTCCAGCTGACATTTTCCAGATGTGCAGAAGCAGAGTTTCAAGATTATGATGCAATCTGCCTTGCAATTTCTCTCTAGCTGACATTTTCCAGATGTGCAGAAGCAGAGTTTCACGATGATGATGCTGAAATCTGCCTTGCAATTTCTCTCCAGCTGACATTTTCCAGATGTGCAGAAGCAGAGTTTCAAGATTGTGATGATGCAATCTGCCTTGCAATTTCTCTCTAGCTGACATTTTCCAGATGTGGAGAAGCAGAGTTTCAAGATTATGATGCAATCTGCCTTGCAATTTCTCTCTATATTTTAACATTTTCCAGATGTGCAGAAGCAGAGTTTCAAGGTTATGATGCAATCTGCCTTGCAATTTCTCTCCAGCTGACATTTTCCAGATGTGCAGAAGCAGAGTTTCAAGATTATGATGCAATCTCTTATGGAATTTCGCTCCAGATGACATTTTCGAGATGTACAGAAGCAGAGTTTCAGGATGATGCAATTTGCCTTGCAATTTCTCTCCAGCTGACATTTTCC
The DNA here is from genome assembly GCA_037215915.1 of Pantherophis vulpinus. Taxonomy (NCBI): domain Eukaryota; kingdom Metazoa; phylum Chordata; class Lepidosauria; order Squamata; family Colubridae; genus Pantherophis; species Pantherophis vulpinus. The sequence goes on along the minus strand of JAXLNS010000046.1, from coordinate 734,357 downwards.
AGATGTGCAGAAGCAGAGTTTCACGATGATGATGCTGAAATCTGCCTTGCAATTTCTCTCCAGCTGACATTTTCCAGATGTGCAGAAGCAGATTTTGAAGATTATGATGCAATCTGCCTTGCAATTTCTCTCTAGCTGACATTTTCCAGATGTGGAGAAGCAGAGTTTCAGGGTCATTTTGAAATCTGCTATGGAATTTCGCTCCAGATGACATTTTCCAGATGTGCAGACGCAGAGATTTAAGATTATGTTGCAATCTGCCTTGCAATTTCTCTCTAGCTGACATTTTCCATATGTACAAAAGCAGAGTTTCAAGATTATGATGCAATCTGCTATGGAATTTCGCTCCAGATGACATTTTCGAGATGTACAGAAGCAGAGTTTCACGATGATGCAATTTACCTTGCAATTTCTCTCCAGCTGACATTTTCCAGATGTGGAGAAGCAGAGTTTCACGATGATGATGCTGAAATCTGCCTTGCAATTTCTCTCCAGCTGACATTTTACAGATGTGCAGAAGCAGAGTTCCAGGATTACGCTGAAATCTGCCTTGCAATTTCTCTCTAGCTGACATTTTCCAGATGTTGAGAAGCAGAGTTTCACGATGATGCTGAAATCTGCCTTTCAATTTCGCTTTAGGTGATATTTTCCTGATGTGCAGAAGCAGAGTTTCAAGATTACGATGCAATCTGCCTTGCAATTTCTCTCTAGCTGACATTTTCCAGATGTGCAGAAGCAGAGTTTCAAGATTATGATGCAATCTACCTTGCAATTTCTCTCCAGCTGACATTTTCCAGATGTGGAGAAGCAGAGTTTCACGATGATGATGCTGAAATCTACATTGCAATTTCTCTCCAGCTGACATTTTCCAGATGTGCAGATGCAGAGATTCAAGATTATGATGCAATCTGCCTTGCAATTTCTCTCTAGCTGACATTTTCCAGATGTGCAGAAGCAGAGTTTCAAGATTATGATGCAATCTGCCTTGCAATTTCTCTCTAGCTGACATTTTCCAGATGTGGAGAAGCAGAGTTTCAGGGTCATTTTGAAATCTGCTATGGAATTTCGCTCCAGATGACATTTTCCAGATGTGCAGACGCAGAGTTTCAAGATTATGATGCAATCTCCCTTGCAATTTCTCTCTATCTGACATTTTCCATATGTACAAAAGCAGAGTTTCACGATGATGATGCTGAAATCTGCCTTGCAATTTCTCTCCAGCTGACATTTTCCAGATGTGCAGAAGCAGAGTTTCAAGATTATGATGCAATCTGCCTTGCAATTTCTCTCTAGCTGACATTTTCCAGATGTGCAGAAGCAGAGTTTCAAGATTATGATGCAATCTGCCTTGCAATTTCTCTCCAGCTGACATTTTCCAGATGTGGAGAAGCAGAGTTTCAAGATTATGATGCAATCTGCCTTGCAATTTCTCTCTATATTTTAACATTTTCCAGATGTGCAGAAGCAGAGTTTCAAGATTATGATGCAATCTGCCTTGCAATTTCTCTCTAGCTGACATTTTCCAGATGTGCAGAAGCAGAGTTTCAAGATTATGATGCAATCTGCTGTGGAATTTCGCTCCAATTGACATTTTCCATATGTACAGAAGCACAGTTTCAGGATGATGCAAGCTGCCTTGCAATTTCTATCCAGCTGACATTTTCCAGATGTGCAGAAGCAGAGTTTCACGATGATGATGCTGAAATCTGCCTTGCAATTTCTCTCCAGCTGACATTTTCCAGATCTGGAGAAGCAGAGTTTCAAGATTATGATGCAATCTGCCTTGCAATTTCTCTCCAGCTGACATTTTCCAGATGTGCAGAAGCAGAGTATCACGATGGTGATGCTGAAATCTGCCTTGCAATTTCTCTCTAGCTGACATTTTCCAGATGTGCAGAAGCAGAGTTTCAAGATTATGATGCAATCGGCTGTGGAATTTCGCTCCAGATGACATTTTCCAGATGTGAAGAAGCAGAGTTTCAAGATTATGATGCAATCTGCCTTGCAATTTCTCTCCAGCTGACATTTTCCAGATGTGCAGAAGCAGAGTTTCAAGATTATGATGCAATCTGCCTTGCAATTTCTCTCTAGCTGACATTTTCCAGATCTGGAGAAGCAGAGTTTCAAGATTATGATGCAATCTGCCTTGCACTTTCTCTATAGCTGACATTTTCCAGATGTGCAGAAGCAGAGTTTCAAGATTATGATGCAATCTGCCTTGCAATTTCTCTCTATCTGACATTTTCCATATGTACAAAAGCAGAGTTTCACGATGATGATGCTGAAATCTGCCTTGCAATTTCGCTCCAGATGACATTTTCCAGATGTGCAGACGCAGAGTTTCAAGATTATGATGCAATCTCCCTTGCAATTTCTCTCTATCTGACATTTTCCATATGTACAAAAGCAGAGTTTCACGATGATGATGCTGAAATCTGCCTTGCAATTTCTCTCCAGCTGACATTTTCCAGATGTGCAGAAGCAGAGTTTCAAGATTATGATGCAATCTGCCTTGCAATTTCTCTCTAGCTGACATTTTCCAGATGTGCAGAAGCAGAGTTTCACGATGATGATGCTGAAATCTGCCTTGCAATTTCTCTCCAGCTGACATTTTCCAGATGTGCAGAAGCAGAGTTTCAAGATTGTGATGATGCAATCTGCCTTGCAATTTCTCTCTAGCTGACATTTTCCAGATGTGGAGAATCAGAGTTTCAAGATTGTGATGCAATCTGCCTTGCAATTTCTCTCTAGCTGACATTTTCCAGATGTGGAGAAGCAGAGTTTCAAGATTATGATGCAATCTGCCTTGCAATTTCTCTCTATATTTTAACATTTTCCAGATGTGCAGAAGCAGAGTTTCAAGATTATGATGCAATCTGCCTTGCAATTTCTCTCTAGCTGACATTTTCCAGATGTGCAGAAGCAGAGTTTCACGATGATGATGCTGAAATCTGCCTTGCAATTTCTCTCCAGCTGACATTTTCCAGATGTGCAGAAGCAGAGTTTCAAGATTGTGATGATGCAATCTGCCTTGCAATTTCTCTCCAGCTGACATTTTCCAGATGTGCAGAAGCAGAGTTTCAAGATTATGATGCAATCTCTTATGGAATTTCGCTCCAGATGACATTTTCGAGATGTACAGAAGCAGAGTTTCAGGATGATGCAATTTGCCTTGCAATTTCTCTCCAGCTGACATTTTCCAGATGTGCAGAAGCAGAGTTTCACGATGATGATGCTGAAATCTGCCTTGCAATTTCTCTCCAGCTGACATTTTCCAGATGTGCAGAAGCAGATTTTGAAGATTATGATGCAATCTGCCTTGCAATTTCTCTCTAGCTGACATTTTCCAGATGTGGAGAAGCAGAGTTTCAGGGTCATTTTGAAATTTGCTATGGAATTTCGCTCCAGATGACATTTTCCAGATGTGCAGACGCAGAGTTTCAAGATTATGTTGCAATCTGCCTTGCAATTTCTCTCTAGCTGACATTTTCCATATGTACAAAAGCAGAGTTTCAAGATTATGATGCAATCTGCTATGGAATTTCGCTCCAGATGACATTTTCGAGATGTACAGAAGCAGAGTTTCACGATGATGCAATTTACCTTGCAATTTCTCTCCAGCTGACATTTTCCAGATGTGGAGAAGCAGAGTTTCACGATGATGATGCTGAAATCTGCCTTGCAATTTCTCTCCAGCTGACATTTTACAGATGTGCAGAAGCAGAGTTCCAGGATTACGCTGAAATCTGCCTTGCAATTTCTCTCTAGCTGACATTTTCCAGATGTGCAGAAGCAGAGTTTCAAGATTATGATGCAATCTGCCTTGCAATTTCTCTCTAGCTGACATTTTCCAGATGTTGAGAAGCAGAGTTTCAGGATGATGCTGAAATCTGCTTTGTAATTTCTCTCCAGCTAACATTGTCCAGATGTGGAGAAGCCGAGTTTCAGGATGATGCTGAAAGTTTCCATGGAATGTCTCTCTTCCTGACATTTTCCATATGTACAAAAGCAGAGTTTCACGATGATGCTGAAATCTGCCTTTCAATTTCGCTTTAGGTGATATTTTCCTTATGTGCAGAAGCAGAGTTTCAAGATTACGATGCAATCTGCCTTGCAATTTCTCTCTAGCTGACATTTTCCAGATGTGCAGAAGCAGAGTTTCAAGATTATGATGCAATCTACCTTGCAATTTCTCTCCAGCTGACATTTTCCAGATGTGGAGAAGCAGAGTTTCACGATGATGATGCTGAAATCTACATTGCAATTTCTCTCCAGCTGACATTTTCCAGATGTGCAGATGCAGAGATTCAAGATTATGATGCAATCTGCCTTGCAATTTCTCTCTAGCTGACATTTTCCAGATGTGCAGAAGCAGAGTTTCAAGATTATGATGCAATCTGCCTTGCAATTTCTCTCTAGCTGACATTTTCCAGATGTGGAGAAGCAGAGTTTCAGGGTCATTTTGAAATCTGCTATGGAATTTCGCTCCAGATGACATTTTCCAGATGTGCAGACGCAGAGTTTCAAGATTATGATGCAATCTCCCTTGCAATTTCTCTCTATCTGATATTTTCCATATGTACAAAAGCAGAGTTTCACGATGATGATGCTGAAATCTGCCTTGCAATTTCTCTCCAGCTGACATTTTCCAGATCTGGAGAAGCAGAGTTTCAAGATTATGATGCAATCTGCCTTGCAATTTCTCTCTAGCTGACATTTTCCAGATGTGGAGAAGCAGAGTTTCAGGGTCATTTTGAAATCTGCTATGGAATTTCGCTCCAGATGACATTTTCCAGATGTGCAGACGCAGAGTTTCAAGATTATGATGCAATCTCCCTTGCAATTTCTCTCTATCTGATATTTTCCATATGTACAAAAGCAGAGTTTCACGATGATGATGCTGAAATCTGCCTTGCAATTTCTCTCCAGCTGACATTTTCCAGATGTGCAGAAGCAGAGTTTCAAGATTATGATGCAATCTGCCTTGCAATTTCTCTCTAGCTGACATTTTCCAGATGTGCAGAAGCAGAGTTTCAAGATTATGATGCAATCTGCCTTGCAATTTCTCTCCAGCTGACATTTTCCAGATGTGGAGAAGCAGAGTTTCAAGATTATGATGCAATCTGCCTTGCAATTTCTCTCTATATTTTAACATTTTCCAGATGTGCAGAAGCAGAGTTTCAAGATTATGATGCAATCTGCCTTGCAATTTCTCTCTAGCTGACATTTTCCAGATGTGCAGAAGCAGAGTTTCAAGATTATGATGCAATCTGCTGTGGAATTTCGCTCCAATTGACATTTTCCATATGTACAGAAGCAGAGTTTCAGGATGATGCAAGCTGCCTTGCAATTTCTCTCCAGCTGACATTTTCCAGATGTGCAGAAGCAGAGTTTCACGATGATGATGCTGAAATCTGCCTTGCAATTTCTCTCCAGCTGACATTTTCCAGATCTGGAGAAGCAGAGTTTCAAGATTATGATGCAATCTGCCTTGCAATTTCTCTCTAGCTGACATTTTCCAGATGTGGAGAAGCAGATTTTGAAGATTATGATGCAATCTGCCTTGCACTTTCTCTATAGCTGACATTTTCCAGATGTGCAGAAGCAGAGTTTCAAGATTATGATGCAATCTGCCTTGCAATTTCTCTCCAGCTGACATTTTCCAGATCTGGAGAAGCAGAGTTTCAAGATTATGATGCAATCTGCCTTGCAATTTCTCTCTAGCTGACATTTTCCAGACGTGCAGAATCAGATTTTGAAGATTATGATGCAATCTGCCTTGCAATTTCTCTCTAGCTGACATTTTCCAGATGTGCAGAAGCAGATTTTGAAGATTATGATGCAATCTGCCTTGCACTTTCTCTATAGCTGACATTTTCCAGATGTGCAGAAGCAGAGTTTCAAGATTATGATGCAATCTGCCTTGCAATTTCTCTCTAGCTGACATTTTCCAGATGTGCAGAAGCAGAGTTTCAAGATTATGATGCAATCTGCTGTGGAATTTCGCTCCAATTGACATTTTCCAGATGTGCAGAAGCAGAGTTTCACGATGATGATGCTGAAATCTGCCTTGCAATTTCTCTCCAGCTGACATTTTCCAGATGTGGAGAAGCAGAGTTTCAAGATTATGATGCAATCTGCCTTGCAATTTCTCTCCAGCTGACATTTTCCAGATGTGCAGAAGCAGAGTATCACGATGGTGATGCTGAAATCTGCCTTGCAATTTCTCTCTAGCTGACATTTTCCAGATGTGCAGAAGCAGAGTTTCAAAATTATGATGCAATCGGCTGTGGAATTTCGCTCCAGATGACATTTTCCATATGTACAGAAGCAGAGTTTCAGGATGATGCAAGCTGCCTTGCAATTTCTCTCCAGCTGACATTTTCCAGATCTGGAGAAGCAGAGTTTCAAGATTATGATGCAATCTGCCTCGCAATTTCTCTCTAGCTGACATTTTCCAGACGTGAAGAAGCAGATTTTGAAGATTATGATGCAATCTGCCTTGCAATTTCTCTCTAGCTGACATTTTCCAGATGTGCAGAAGCAGATTTTGAAGATTATGATGCAATCTGCCTTGCACTTTCTCTATAGCTGACATTTTCCAGATGTGCAGAAGCAGAGTTTCAAGATTATGATGCAATCTGCCTTGCAATTTCTCTCCTGCTGACATTTTCCAGATGTGGAGAAGCAGAGTTTCAAGATTATGATGCAATCTGCCTTGCAATTTCTCTCCAGCGTACATTTTCCAGATGTGGAGAAGCAGAGTTTCAAGATTATGATGCAATCTGCCTTGCAATTTCTCTCTAGCTGACATTTTCCAGATGTGCAGAAGCAGAGTTTCAAGATTATGATGCAATCTGCTGTGGAATTTCGCTCCAATTGACATTTTCCATATGTACAGAAGCAGAGTTTCAGGATGATGCAAGCTGCCTTGCAATTTCTCTCCAGCTGACATTTTCCAGATCTGGAGAAGCAGAGTTTCAAGATTATGATGCAATCTGCCTTGCAATTTCTCTCTAGCTGACATTTTCCAGATGTGGAGAAGCAGATTTTGAAGATTATGATGCAATCTGCCTTGCACTTTCTCTATAGCTGACATTTTCCAGATGTGCAGAAGCAGAGTTTCAAGATTATGATGCAATCTGCCTTGCAATTTCTCTCCAGCTGACATTTTCCAGATGTGCAGAAGCAGAGTTTCAAGATTATGATGCAATCTGCCTTGCAATTTCTCTCCAGCTGACATTTTCCAGATGTGCAGAAGCAGAGTATCACGATGGTGATGCTGAAATCTGCCTTGCAATTTCTCTCTAGCTGACATTTTCCAGATGTGCAGAAGCAGATTTTGAAGATTATGATGCAATCTGCCTTGCACTTTCTCTATAGCTGACATTTTCCAGATGTGCAGAAGCAGAGTTTCAAGATTATGATGCAATCTGCCTTGCAATTTCTCTCCTGCTGACATTTTCCAGATGTGGAGAAGCAGAGTTTCAAGATTATGATGCAATCTGCCTTGCAATTTCTCTCCAGCGTACATTTTCCAGATGTGGAGAAGCAGAGTTTCAAGATTATGATGCAATCTGCCTTGCAATTTCTCTCTAGCTGACATTTTCCAGATGTGCAGAAGCAGAGTTTCAAGATTATGATGCAATCTGCTGTGGAATTTCGCTCCAATTGACATTTTCCATATGTACAGAAGCAGAGTTTCAGGATGATGCAAGCTGCCTTGCAATTTCTCTCCAGCTGACATTTTCCAGATCTGGAGAAGCAGAGTTTCAAGATTATGATGCAATCTGCCTTGCAATTTCTCTCTAGCTGACATTTTCCAGATGTGGAGAAGCAGATTTTGAAGATTATGATGCAATCTGCCTTGCACTTTCTCTATAGCTGACATTTTCCAGATGTGCAGAAGCAGAGTTTCAAGATTATGATGCAATCTGCCTTGCAATTTCTCTCCAGCTGACATTTTCCAGATGTGCAGAAGCAGAGTTTCAAGATTATGATGCAATCTGCCTTGCAATTTCTCTCCAGCTGACATTTTCCAGATGTGCAGAAGCAGAGTATCACGATGGTGATGCTGAAATCTGCCTTGCAATTTCTCTCTAGCTGACATTTTCCAGATGTGCAGAAGCAGATTTTGAAGATTATGATGCAATCTGCCTTGCAATTTCTCTCTAGCTGACATTTTCCAGATGTGCAGAAGCAGATTTTGAAGATTATGATGCAATCTGCCTTGCACTTTCTCTATAGCTGACATTTTCCAGATGTGCAGAAGCAGAGTTTCAAGATTATGATGCAATCTGCCTTGCAATTTCTCTCTAGCTGACATTTTCCACATGTGCAGAAGCAGAGTTTCAAGATTATGATGCAATCTGCCTTGCAATTTCTCTCCAGCTGACATTTTCCAGATGTGGAGAAGCAGAGTTTCAAGATTATGATGCAATCTGCCTTGCAATTTCTCTCCAGCTGACATTTTCCAGATGTGGAGAAGCAGAGTTTCAAGATTATGATGCAATCTGCCTTGCAATTTCTCTCCAGCGTACATTTTCCAGATGTGGAGAAGCAGAGTTTCAAGATTATGATGCAATCTGCCTTGCAATTTCTCTCTAGCTGACATTTTCCAGATGTGCAGAAGCAGAGTTTCAAGATTATGATGCAATCTGCCTTGCAATTTCTCTCTAGCTGACATTTTCCAGATGTGCAGAAGCAGAGTTTCAAGATTATGATGCAATCTGCTGTGGAATTTCGCTCCAATTGACATTTTCCATATGTACAGAAGCAGAGTTTCAGGATGATGCAAGCTGCCTTGCAATTTCTCTCCAGCTGACATTTTCCAGATGTGCAGAAGCAGAGTTTCACGATGATGATGCTGAAATCTGCCTTGCAATTTCTCTCCAGCTGACATTTTCCAGATCTGGAGAAGCAGAGTTTCAAGATTATGATGCAATCTGCCTTGCAATTTCTCTCTAGCTGACATTTTCCAGATGTGCAGAAGCAGATTTTGAAGATTATGATGCAATCTGCCTTGCAATTTCTCTCCAGCTGACATTTTCCAGATCTGTAGAAGCAGAGTTTCAAGATTATGATGCAATCTGCCTTGCAATTTCTCTCCAGCTGACATTTTCCAGACGTGCAGAATCAGATTTTGAAGATTATGATGCAATCTGCCTTGCAATTTCTCTCTAGCTGACATTTTCCAGATGTGCAGAAGCAGATTTTGAAGATTATGATGCAATCTGCCTTGCACTTTCTCTATAGCTGACATTTTCCAGATGTGCAGAAGCAGAGTTTCAAGATTATGATGCAATCTGCCTTGCAATTTCTCTCCAGCTGACATTTTCCAGATGTGCAGAAGCAGAGTATCACGATGGTGATGCTGAAATCTGCCTTGCAATTTCTCTCTAGCTGACATTTTCCAGATGTGCAGAAGCAGAGTTTCAAGATTATGATGCAATCGGCTGTGGAATTTCGCTCCAGATGACATTTTCCATATGTACAGAAGCAGAGTTTCAGGATGATGCAAGCTGCCTTGCAATTTCTCTCCAGCTGACATTTTCCAGATCTGGAGAAGCAGAGTTTCAAGATTATGATGCAATCTGCCTCGCAATTTCTCTCTAGCTGACATTTTCAAGACGTGAAGAAGCAGATTTTGAAGATTATGATGCAATCTGCCTTGCAATTTCTCTCTAGCTGACATTTTCCAGATGTGCAGAAGCAGATTTTGAAGATTATGATGCAATCTGCCTTGCACTTTCTCTATAGCTGACATTTTCCAGATGTGCAGAAGCAGAGTTTCAAGATTATGATGCAATCTGCCTTGCAATTTCTCTCCAGCTGACATTTTCCAGATGTGGAGAAGCAGAGTTTCAAGATTATGATGCAATCTGCCTTGCACTTTCTCTATAGCTGACATTTTCCAGATGTGCAGAAGCAGAGTTTCAAGATTATGATGCAATCTGCCTTGCAATTTCTCTCCAGCTGACATTTTCCAGATGTGGAGAAGCAGAGTTTCAAGATTATGATGCAATCTGCCTTGCAATTTCTCTCCAGCGTACATTTTCCAGATGTGGAGAAGCAGAGTTTCAAGATTATGATGCAATCTGCCTTGCAATTTCTCTCTAGCTGACATTTTCCAGATGTGCAGAAGCAGAGTTTCAAGATTATGATGCAATCTGCCTTGCAATTTCTCTCTAGCTGACATTTTCCAGATGTGCAGAAGCAGAGTTTCAAGATTATGATGCAATCTGCTGTGGAATTTCGCTCCAATTGACATTTTCCATATGTACAGAAGCAGAGTTTCAGGATGATGCAAGCTGCCTTGCAATTTCTCTCCAGCTGACATTTTCCAGATGTGCAGAAGCAGAGTTTCACGATGATGATGCTGAAATCTGCCTTGCAATTTCTCTCCAGCTGACATTTTCCAGATCTGGAGAAGCAGAGTTTCAAGATTATGATGCAATCTGCCTTGCAATTTCTCTCTAGCTGACATTTTCCAGATGTGGAGAAGCAGATTTTGAAGATTATGATGCAATCTGCCTTGCACTTTCTCTATAGCTGACATTTTCCAGATGTGGAGAAGCAGAGTTTCAAGATTATGATGCAATCTGCCTTGCAATTTCTCTCCAGCTGACATTTTCCAGATCTGGAGAAGCAGAGTTTCAAGATTATGATGCAATCTGCCTTGCAATTTCTCTCCAGCTGACATTTTCCAGACGTGCAGAATCAGATTTTGAAGATTATGATGCAATCTGCCTTGCAATTTCTCTCTAGCTGACATTTTCCAGATGTGCAGAAGCAGATTTTGAAGATTATGATGCAATCTGCCTTGCACTTTCTCTATAGCTGACATTTTCCAGATGTGCAGAAGCAGAGTTTCAAGATTATGATGCAATCTGCCTTGCAATTTCTCTCCAGCTGACATTTTCCAGATGTGCAGAAGCAGAGTATCACGATGGTGATGCTGAAATCTGCCTTGCAATTTCTCTCTAGCTGACATTTTCCAGATGTGCAGAAGCAGAGTTTCAAGATTATGATGCAATCGGCTGTGGAATTTCGCTCCAGATGACATTTTCCATATGTACAGAAGCAGAGTTTCAGGATGATGCAAGCTGCCTTGCAATTTCTCTCCAGCTGACATTTTCCAGATCTGGAGAAGCAGAGTTTCAAGATTATGATGCAATCTGCCTCGCAATTTCTCTCTAGCTGACATTTTCCAGACGTGAAGAAGCAGATTTTGAAGATTATGATGCAATCTGCCTTGCAATTTCTCTCTAGCTGACATTTTCCAGATGTGCAGAAGCAGATTTTGAAGATTATGATGCAATCTGCCTTGCACTTTCTCTATAGCTGACATTTTCCAGATGTGCAGAAGCAGAGTTTCAAGATTATGATGCAATCTGCCTTGCAATTTCTCTCCAGCTGACATTTTCCAGATGTGCAGAAGCAGAGTATCACGATGGTGATGCTGAAATCTGCCTTGCAATTTCTCTCTAGCTGACATTTTCCAGATGTGCAGAAGCAGAGTTTCAAGATTATGATGCAATCTGCCTTGCAATTTCTCTCCAGCTGACATTTTCCAGATGTGGAGAAGCAGAGTTTCAAGATTATGATGCAATCTGCCTTGCAATTTCTCTCCAGCGTACATTTTCCAGATGTGGAGAAGCAGAGTTTCAAGATTATGATGCAATCTGCCTTGCAATTTCTCTCTAGCTGATATTTTCCAGATGTGCAGAAGCAGAGTTTCAAGATTATGATGCAATCTGCCTTGCAATTTCTCTCTAGCTGACATTTTCCAGATGTGCAGAAGCAGAGTTTCAAGATTATGATGCAATCTGCTGTGGAATTTCGCTCCAATTGACATTTTCCATATGTACAGAAGCAGAGTTTCAGGATGATGCAAGCTGCCTTGCAATTTCTCTCCAGCTGACATTTTCCAGATGTGCAGAAGCAGAGTTTCACGATGATGATGCTGAAATCTGCCTTGCAATTTCTCTCCAGCTGACATTTTCCAGATCTGGAGAAGCAGAGTTTCAAGATTATGATGCAATCTGCCTTGCAATTTCTCTCTAGCTGACATTTTCCAGATGTGGAGAAGCAGATTTTGAAGATTATGATGCAATCTGCCTTGCACTTTCTCTATAGCTGACATTTTCCAGATGTGGAGAAGCAGAGTTTCAAGATTATGATGCAATCTGCCTTGCAATTTCTCTCCAGCTGACATTTTCCAGATCTGGAGAAGCAGAGTTTCAAGATTATGATGCAATCTGCCTTGCAATTTCTCTCCAGCTGACATTTTCCAGACGTGCAGAATCAGATTTTGAAGATTATGATGCAATCTGCCTTGCAATTTCTCTCTAGCTGACATTTTCCAGATGTGCAGAAGCAGATTTTGAAGATTATGATGCAATCTGCCTTGCACTTTCTCTCTAGCTGACATTTTCCAGATGTGCAGAAGCAGAGTTTCAAGATTATGATGCAATCTGCCTTGCAATTTCTCTCCAGCTGACATTTTCCAGATGTGCAGAAGCAGAGTATCACGATGGTGATGCTGAAATCTGCCTTGCAATTTCTCTCTAGCTGACATTTTCCAGATGTGCAGAAGCAGAGTTTCAAGATTATGATGCAATCGGCTGTGGAATTTCGCTCCAGATGACATTTTCCATATGTACAGAAGCAGAGTTTCAGGGTGATGCAAGCTGCCTTGCAATTTCTCTCCAGCTGACATTTTCCAGATCTGGAGAAGCAGAGTTTCAAGATTATGATGCAATCTGCCTTGCAATTTCTCTCCAGCTGACATTTTCCAGATGTGGAGAAGCAGAGTTTCAAGATTATGATGCAATCTGCCTTGCAATTTCTCTCCAGCTGACATTTTCCAGATGTGGAGAAGCAGAGTTTCAAGATTATGATGCAATCTGCCTTGCAATTTCTCTCCAGCTGACATTTTCCAGATCTGTAGAAGCAGAGTTTCAAGATTATGATGCAATCTGCCTTGCAATTTCTCTCCAGCTGACATTTTCCAGACGTGCAGAATCAGATTTTGAAGATTATGATGCAATCTGCCTTGCAATTTCTCTCTAGCTGACATTTTCCAGATGTGCAGAAGCAGATTTTGAAGATTATGATGCAATCTGCCTTGCACTTTCTCTATAGCTGACATTTTCCAGATGTGCAGAAGCAGAGTTTCAAGATTATGATGCAATCTGCCTTGCAATTTCTCTCCAGCTGACATTTTCCAGATGTGCAGAAGCAGAGTATCACGATGGTGATGCTGAAATCTGCCTTGCAATTTCTCTCTAGCTGACATTTTCCAGATGTGCAGAAGCAGAGTTTCAAGATTATGATGCAATCGGCTGTGGAATTTCGCTCCAGATGACATTTTCCATATGTACAGAAGCAGAGTTTCAGGATGATGCAAGCTGCCTTGCAATTTCTCTCCAGCTGACATTTTCCAGATCTGGAGAAGCAGAGTTTCAAGATTATGATGCAATCTGCCTTGCAATTTCTCTCCAGCTGACATTTTCCAGATGTGGAGAAGCAGAGTTTCAAGATTATGATGCAATCTGCCTTGCAATTTCTCTCCAGCTGACATTTTCCAGATGTGGAGAAGCAGAGTTTCAAGATTATGATGCAATCTGCCTTGCAATTTCTCTCTAGCTGACATTTTCCAGATGTGCAGAAGCAGAGTTTCACGATGGTGATGCTGAAATCTGCCTTGCAATTTCTTTCCAGCGTACATTTTCCAGATGTGCAGAAGCAGAGTTTCAAGATTATGATGCAATCTGCCTTGCAATTTCTCTCTAGCTGACATTTTCCAGATATGCAGAAGCAGAGTTTCAAGATTATGATGCAATCTGCCTTGCAATTTCTCTCTAGCTGACATTTTCCAGATGTGCAGAAGCAGAGTTTCAAGATTATGATGCAATCCGCCTTGCAATTTCTCTCCTGCTGACATTTTCCAGATGTGGAGAAGCAGAGTTTCAAGATTATGATGCAATCTGCCTTGCAATTTCTCTCCAGCGTACATTTTCCAGATGTGGAGAAGCAGAGTTTCAAGATTATGATGCAATCTGCCTTCCAATTTCTCTCAGCTGACATTTTCCAGATGTGCAGAAGCAGATTTTGAAGATTATGATGCAATCTGCCTTGCACTTTCTCTATAGCTGACATTTTCCAGATGTGCAGAAGCAGAGTTTCAAGATTATGATGCAATCCGCCTTGCAATTTCTCTCCTGCTGACATTTTCCAGATGTGGAGAAGCAGAGTTTCAAGATTATGATGCAATCTGCCTTGCAATTTCTCTCCAGCGTACATTTTCCAGATGTGGAGAAGCAGAGTTTCAAGATTATGATGCAATCTGCCTTGCACTTTCTCTATAGCTGACATTTTCCAGATGTGGAGAAGCAGAGTTTCAAGATTATGATGCAATCTGCCTTGCAATTTCTCCCTAGCTGACATTTTCCCGATGTGCAGAAGCAGATTTTGAAGATTATGATGCAATCTGCTGTGGAATTTCGCTCTAGATGACATTTTCCATATGTACAGAAGCAGAGTTTCAGGATGATGCAATCTGCCTTGCAATTTCTCTCCAGCTGACATTTTCCAGATGTGTAAAAGCAGAGTTTCACAATGATGATGATGAAATCTGCCTTGCAATTTCTCTCCAGCTGACATTTTCCAGATGTGCAGAAGCAGAGTTTCAAGATTGTGATGCAATCTGCCTTGCAATTTCTCTCTAGCTGACATTTTCCAGATGTGGAGAAGCAGAGTTTCAACATTATGAGGCAATCTGCCTTGCAATTTCTCTCTATATCTTAACATTTTCCAGATGTGCAGAAGCAGAGTTTCACGATGGTGATGCTGAAATCTGCCTTGCAATTTCTCTCCAGCTGACATTTTCCAGATGTGCAGAAGCAGAGTTTCAAGATTATGATGCAATCTGCCTTGCAATTTCTCTCTAGCTGACATTTTTCAAATGTGCAGAAGCAGAGTTTCAGGGTCATTTTGAAATCTGCTATGGAATTTCGCTCCAGATGACATTTTCGAGATGTACAGAAGCAGAGTTTCAGGATGATGCAATTTGCCTTGCAATTTCTCTCCAGCTGACATTTTCCAGATGTGCAGAAGCAGAGTTTCACGATGATGATGCTGAAATCTGCCTTGCAATTTCTCTCCAGCTGACATTTTACAGATGTGCAGAAGCAGAGTTCCAGGATTACGCTGAAATCTGCCTTGCAATTTCTCTCTAGCTGACATTTTCCAGATTTGCAGAAGCAGAGTTTCAAGATTATGATGCAATCTGCCTTGCAATTTCTCTCTAGCTGACATTTTCCAGATGTGCGGAAGCAGAGTTTCAAGATTATGATGCAATCTGCCTTGCAATTTCTCTCTAGCTGACATTTTCCAGATGTGCGGAAGCAGAGTTTCAAGATTATGATGCAATCTGCCTTGCAATTTCTCTCCAGCTGACATTTTCCAGATGTGGAGAAGCAGAGTTTCACGATGATGATGCTGAAATCTACATTGCAATTTCTCTCCAGCTGACATTTTCCAGATGTGCAGATGCAGAGATTCAAGATTATGATGCAATCTGCCTTGCAATTTCTCTCTAGCTGACATTTTCCAGATGTGCAGAAGCAGAGTTTCAAGATTATGATGCAATCTGCCTTGCAATTTCTCTCTAGCTGACATTTTCCAGATGTGGAGAAGCAGAGTTTCAGGGTCATTTTGAAATGTGCTATGGAATTTCGCTCCAGATGACATTTTCCAGATGTGCAGAAGCAGAGTTTCAAGATTATGATGCAATCTGCCTTGCAATTTCTCTCCAGCTGACATTTTCCAGATGTGCAGAAGCAGAGTTTCACGATGATGATGCTGAAATCTGCCTTGCAATTTCTCTCCAGCGTACATTTTCCAGATGTGGAGAAGCAGAGTTTCAAGATTATGATGCAATCTGCCTTGCAATTTCTCTCTAGCTGACATTTTCCAGATGTGCAGAAGCAGAGTTTCAAGATTATGGTGCAATCTGCCTTGCAATTTCTCTCAGCTGACATTTTCCAGATGTGCAGAAGCAGATTTTGACAATTATGATGCAATCTGCCTTGCACTTTCTCTATAGCTGACATTTTCCAGATGTGCAGAAGCAGATTTTCAAGATTATGATGCAATCTGCCTTGCAATTTCTCTCCAGCTGACATTTTCCAGATGTGGAGAAGCAGAGTTTCAAGATTATGATGCAATCTGCCTTGCAATTTCTCTCCAGCGTACATTTTCCAGATGTGGAGAAGCAGAGTTTCAAGATTATGATGCAATCTGCCTTGCACTTTCTCTATAGCTGACATTTTCCAGATGTGGAGAAGCAGAGTTTCAAGATTATGATGCAATCTGCCTTGCAATTTCTCTCTAGCTGATATTTTCCAGATGTGCAGAAGCAGAGTTTCAAGATTATGATGCAATCTGCTGTGGAATTTCGCTCCAGATGACATTTTCCATATGTACAGAAGCAGAGTATCAGGATGATGCAAGCTGCCTTGAAATTTCTCTCCAGCTGACATTTTCCAGATGTGCAGAAGCAGAGTTTCACGATGATGATGCTGAAATCTGCCTTGCAATTTCTCTCCAGCTGACAGTTTCCAGATGTGCAGAAGCAGAGTATCACGATGGTGATGCTGAAATCTGCCTTGCAATTTCTCTCCAGCTGACATTTTCCAGATGTGCAGAAGCAGAGTTTCACGATGATGATGCTGAAATCTGCTTGCAATTTCTCTCCAGCTGACATTTTCCAGATGTGCAGAAGCAGAGTTTCACGATGATGATGCTGAAATCTGCTTGCAATTTCTCTCCAGCGTACATTTTCCAGATCTGGAGAAGCAGAGTTTCAAGATTATGATGCAATCTGCCTCGCAATTTCTCTCTAGCTGACATTTTCCAGACGTGCAGAAGCAGATTTTGAAGATTATGATGCAATCTGCCTTGCAATTTCTCTCTAGCTGACATTTTCCAGATGTGCAGAAGCAGATTTTGAAGATTATGATGCAATCTGCCTTGCACTTTCTCTATAGCTGACATTTTCCAGATGTGCAGAAGCAGAGTTTCAAGATTATGATGCAATCTGCCTTGCAATTTCTCTCCAGCTGACATTTTCCAAATGTGCAGAAGCAGAGTATCACGATGGTGATGCTGAAATCTGCCTTGCAATTTCTCTCTAGCTGACATTTTCCAGATGTGCAGAAGCAGAGTTTCAAGATTATGATGCAATCGGCTGTGGAATTTCGCTCCAGATGACATTTTCCATATTTACAGAAGCAGAGTTTCAGGATGATGCAAGCTGCCTTGCAATTTCTCTCCAGCTGACATTTTCCAGATGTGCAGAAGCAGAGTTTCACGATGATGATGCTGAAATCTGCCTTGCAATTTCTCTGTAGCTGACATTTTCCAGATGTGCAGAAGCAGAGTTTCAAGATTATGATGCAATCTGCCTTGCAATTTCTCTCTAGCTGACATTTTCCAGATGTGCATAAGGAGATTTTGAAGATTATGATGCAATCTGCCTTGCACTTTCTCTATAGCTGACATTTTCCAGATGTGGAGAAGCAGAGTTTCAGGGTCATTTTGAAATCTGCCTTGCAATTTCTCTCCAGCTGACATTTTCCAGATGTGCAGAAGCAGAGTTTCACGATCATGATGCTGAAATCTGCCTTGCAATTTCTCTCCAGCTGACATTTTCCAGATGTGCAGAAGCAGAGTTTCAAGATTATGATGCAATCTGCCTTGCAATTTCTCTCCAGCTGACATTTTCCAAATGTGCAGAAGCAGAGTATCACGATGGTGATGCTGAAATCTGCCTTGCAATTTCTCTCTAGCTGACATTTTCCAGATGTGCAGAAGCAGAGTTTCAAGATTATGATGCAATCTGCCTTGCAATTTCTCTCTAGCTGACATTTTCCAGATGTGCAGAAGCAGAGTTTCAAGATTATGATGCAATCGGCTGTGGAATTTCGCTCCAGATGACATTTTCCATATGTACAGAAGCAGTGTTTCAGGATGATGCAAGCTGCCTTGCAATTTCTCTCCAGCTGACATTTTCCAGATGTGCAGAAGCAGAGTTTCACGATGATGATGCTGAAATCTGCCTTGCAATTTCTCTCCAGCTGACATTTTCCAGATCTGGAGAAGCAGAGTTTCAAGATTATGATGCAATCTGCCTTGCAATTTCTCTCTAGCTGACATTTTCCAGATGTGGAGAAGCAGATTTTGAAGATTATGATGCAATCTGCCTTGCAATTTCTCTCCAGCTGACATTTTCCAGATCTGGAGAAGCAGAGTTTCAAGATTATGATGCAATCTGCCTTGCAATTTCTCTCTAGCTGACATTTTCCAGACGTGCAGAAGCAGATTTTGAAGATTATGATGCAATCTGCCTTGCAATTTCTCTCTAGCTGACATTTTCCAGATGTGCAGAAGCAGAGTTTCAAGATTATGATGCAATCTGCCTTGCAATTTCTCTCCAGCTGACATTTTCCAAATGTGCAGAAGCAGAGTATCACGATGGTGATGCTGAAATCTGCCTTGCAATTTCTCTCTAGCTGACATTTTCCAGATGTGCAGAAGCAGAGTTTCAAGATTATGATGCAATCGGCTGTGGAATTTCGCTCCAGATGACATTTTCCATATGTACAGAAGCAGGGTTTCAGGATGATGCAAGCTGCCTTGCAATTTCTCTCCAGCTGACATTTTCCAGATGTGCAGAAGCAGAGTTTCACGATGATGATGCTGAAATCTGCCTTGCAATTTCTCTCTAGCTGACATTTTCCAGATGTGCAGAAGCAGATTTTTAAGATTATGATGCAATCGGCTGTGGAATTTCGCTCCAGATGACATTTTCCATATGTACAGAAGCAGAGTTTCAGGATGATGCAAGCTGCCTTGCAATTTCTCTCCAGCTGACATTTTCCAGATGTGCAGAAGCAGAGTTTCAAGATTATGATGCAATCTGCCTTGCAATTTCTCTCCAGCTGACATTTTCCAAATGTGCAGAAGCAGAGTATCACGATGGTGATGCTGAAATCTGCCTTGCAATTTCTCTCTAGCTGACATTTTCCAGATGTGCAGAAGCAGAGTTTCAAGATTATGATGCAATCGGCTGTGGAATTTCGCTCCAGATGACATTTTCCATATGTACAGAAGCAGAGTTTCAGGATGATGCAAGCTGCCTTGCAATTTCTCTCCAGCTGACATTTTCCAGATCTGGAGAAGCAGAGTTTCAAGATTATGATGCAATCTGCCTCGCAATTTCTCTCTAGCTGACATTTTCCAGACGTGCAGAAGCAGATTTTGAAGATTATGATGCAATCTGCCTTGCAATTTCTCTCTAGCTGACATTTTCCAGATGTGCAGAAGCATATTTTGAAGATTATGATGCAATCTGCCTTGCACTTTCTCTATAGCTGACATTTTCCAGATGTGCAGAAGCAGAGTTTCAAGATTATGATGCAATCTGCCTTGCAATTTCTCTCTAGCTGACATTTTCCAGATGTGCAGAAGCAGAGTTTCAAGATTATGATGCAATCTGCCTTGCAATTTCTCTCCAGCTGACATTTTCCAAATGTGCAGAAGCAGAGTATAACGATGGTGATGCTGAAATCTGCCTTGCAATTTCTCTCTAGCTGACATTTTCCAGATGTGCAGAAGCAGAGTTTCAAGATTATGATGCAATCGGCTGTGGAATTTCGCTCCAGATGACATTTTCCATATGTACAGAAGCAGATTTTCAGGATGATGCAATCTGCCTTGCAATTTCTCTCCAGCTGACATTTTCCAGATGTGCAGAAGCAGAGTTTCACGATGATGATGCTGAAATCTGCCTTGCAATTTCTCTCCAGCTGACATTTTCCAGATCTGGAGAAGCAGAGTTTCAAGATTATGACGCAATCTGCCTTGCAATTTCTCTCTAGCTGACATTTTACACATGTGGAGAAGCAGATTTTGAAGATTATGATGCAATCTGCCTTGCAATTTCTCTCCAGCTGACATTTTCCAGATCTGGAGAAGCAGAGTTTCAAGATTATGATGCAATCTGCCTTGCAATTTCTCTCTAGCTGACATTTTCCAGACGTGCAGAAGCAGATTTTGAAGATTATGATGCAATCTGCCTTGCACTTTCTCTATAGCTGACATTTTCCAGATGTGCAGAAGCAGAGTTTCAAGATTATGATGCAATCTGCCTTGCACTTTCTCTATAGCTGACATTTTCCAGATGTGCAGAAGCAGAGTTTCAAGATTATGATGCAATCTGCCTTGCAATTTCTCTCTAGCTGACATTTTCCAGATGTGCAGAAGCAAAGTTTCAAGATTATGATGCAATCTGCCTTGCAATTTCTCTCCAGCTGACATTTTCCAGATCTGGAGAAGCAGAGTTTCAAGATTATGACGCAATCTGCCTTGCAATTTCTCTCTAGCTGACATTTTACACATGTGGAGAAGCAGATTTTGAAGATTATGATGCAATCTGCCTTGCAATTTCTCTCCAGCTGACATTTTCCAGATCTGGAGAAGCAGAGTTTCAAGATTATGATGCAATCTGCCTTGCAATTTCTCTCTAGCTGACATTTTCCAGACGTGCAGAAGCAGATTTTGAAGATTATGATGCAATCTGCCTTGCACTTTCTCTATAGCTGACATTTTCCAGATGTGCAGAAGCAGAGTTTCAAGATTATGATGCAATCTGCCTTGCAATTTCTCTCTAGCTGACATTTTCCAGATGTGCAGAAGCAGAGTTTCAAGATTATGATGCAATCTGCCTTGCAATTTCTCTCTAGCTGACATTTTCCAGATGTGCAGAAGCAGAGTTTCAAGATTATGATGCAATCTACCTTGCAATTTCTCTCCAGCTGACATTTTCCAGATGTGCAGAAGCAGAGTTTCAAGATTATGATGCAATCTGCCTTGCAATTTCTCTCCAGCTGACATTTTCCAGATGTGGAGAAGCAGAGTTTCAGGGTCATTTTGAAATCTGCCTTGCAATTTCTCTCCAGCTGACATTTTCCAGATGTGCAGAAGGAGATTTTGAAGATTATGATGCAATCTGCCTTGCACTTTCTCTATAGATGACATTTTCCAGATGTGGAGAAGCAGAGTTTCAGGGTCATTTTGAAATCTGCCTTGCAATTTCTCTCCAGCTGACATTTTCCAGATGTGCAGAAGCAGAGTTTCACGATGATGATGCTGAAATCTGCCTTGCAATTTCTCTCCAGCTGACATTTTCCAGATGTGCAGAAGCAGAGTTTCAAGATTATGATGCAATCTGCCTTGCAATTTCTCTCCAGCTGACATTTTCCAAATGTGCAGAAGCAGAGTATCACGATGGTGATGCTGAAATCTGCCTTGCAATTTCTCTCTAGCTGACATTTTCCAGATGTGCAGAAGCAGAGTTTCAAGATTATGATGCAATCGGCTGTGGAATTTCGCTCCAGATGACATTTTCCATATGTACAGAAGCAGAGTTTCAGGATGATGCAAGCTGCCTTGCAATTTCTCTCCAGCTGACATTTTCCAGATCTGGAGAAGCAGAGTTTCAAGATTATGATGCAATCTGCCTTGCAGTTTCTCTCTAGCTGACATTTTCCAGACGTGCAGAAGCAGATTTTGAAGATTATGATGCAATCTGCCTTGCACTTTCTCTATAGCTGACATTTTCCAGATCTGGAGAAGCAGAGTTTCAAGATTATGATGCAATCTGCCTTGCAGTTTCTCTCTAGCTGACATTTTCCAGACGTGCAGAAGCAGATTTTGAAGATTATGATGCAATCTGCCTTGCACTTTCTCTATAGCTGACATTTTCCAGATGTGCAGAAGCAGAGTTTTAAGATTATGATGCAATCGGCTGTGGAATTTCGCTCCAGATGACATTTTCCATATGTACAGAAGCAGAGTTTCAGGATGATGCAAGCTGCCTTGCAATTTCTCTCCAGCTGACATTTTCCAGATGTGCAGAAGCAGAGTTTCACGATGATGATGCTGAAATCTGCCTTGCAATTTCTCTCTAGCTGACATTTTCCAGATGTGCAGAAGCAGAGTTTTAAGATTATGATGCAATCGGCTGTGGAATTTCGCTCCAGATGACATTTTCCATATGTACAGAAGCAGAGTTTCAGGATGATGCAAGCTGCCTTGCAATTTCTCTCCAGCTGACATTTTCCAGATGTGCAGAAGCAGAGTTTCAAGATTATGATGCAATCTGCCTTGCAATTTCTCTCCAGCTGACATTTTCCAAATGTGCAGAAGCAGAGTATCACGATGGTGATGCTGAAATCTGCCTTGCAATTTCTCTCTAGCTGACATTTTCCAGATGTGCAGAAGCAGAGTTTCAAGATTATGATGCAATCGGCTGTGGAATTTCGCTCCAGATGACATTTTCCATATGTACAGAAGCAGAGTTTCAGGATGATGCAAGCTGCCTTGCAATTTCTCTCCAGCTGACATTTTCCAGATGTGCAGAAGCAGAGTTTCAAGATTATGATGCAATCTGCCTTGCAATTTCTCTCTAGCTGACATTTTCCAGATGTGCATAAGGAGATTTTGAAGATTATGATGCAATCTGCCTTGCACTTTCTCTATAGCTGAAATTTTCCAGATGTGGAGAAGCAGAGTTTCAGGGTCATTTTGAAATCTGCCTTGCAATTTCTCTCCAGCTGACATTTTCCAGATGTGGAGAAGCAGATTTTGAAGATTATGATGCAATCTGCCTTGCAATTTCTCTCCAGCTGACATTTTCCAGATCTGGAGAAGCAGAGTTTCACGATGGTGATGCTGAAATCTGCCTTGCAATTTCTCTCCAGCTGACATTTTCCAGATGTGCAGAAGCAGAGTTTCAAGATTATGATGCAATCTGCCTTGCAATTTCTCTCTAGCTGACATTTTCCAGATGTGCATAAGGAGATTTTGAAGATTATGATGCAATCTGCCTTGCACTTTCTCTATAGCTGACATTTTCCAGATGTGGAGAAGCAGAGTTTCAGGGTCATTTTGAAATCTGCCTTGCAATTTCTCTCCAGCTGACATTTTCCAGATGTGGAGAAGCAGATTTTGAAGATTATGATGCAATCTGCCTTGCAATTTCTCTCCAGCTGACATTTTCCAGATCTGGAGAAGCAGAGTTTCACGATGGTGATGCTGAAATCTGCCTTGCAATTTCTCTCCAGCGTACATTTTCCAGATGTGCAGAAGCAGAGTTTCAAGATTATGATGCAATCTGCCTTGCAATTTCTCTCTAGCTGACATTTTCCAGATATGCAGAAGCAGAGTTTCAAGATTATGATGCAATCTGCCTTGCAATTTCTCTCTAGCTGACATTTTCCAGATGTGCAGAAGCAGAGTTTCAAGATTATGATGCAATCTGCCTTGCAATTTCTCTCTAGCTGACATTTTCCAGATGTGCAGAAGCAGAGTTTCAAGATTATGATGCAATCTGCCTTGCAATTTCTCTCCAGCTGACATTTTCCAGATGTGGAGAAGCAGAGTTTCAGGGTCATTTTGAAATCTGCCTTGCAATTTCTCTCCAGCTGACATTTTCCAGATGTGCAGAAGCAGAGTTTCAAGATTATGATGCAATCTGCCTTGCAATTTCTCTCTAGCTGACATTTTCCAGATGTGCATAAGGAGATTTTGAAGATTATGATGCAATCTGCCTTGCACTTTCTCTATAGCTGACATTTTCCAGATGTGGAGAAGCAGAGTTTCAGGGTCATTTTGAAATCTGCCTTGCAATTTCTCTCCAGCTGACATTTTCCAGATGTGCAGAAGCAGAGTTTCACGATGATGATGCTGAAATCTGCCTTGCAATTTCTCTCCAGCTGACATTTTCCAGATGTGCAGAAGCAGAGTTTCAAGATTATGATGCAATCTGCCTTGCAATTTCTCTCCAGCTGACATTTTCCAAATGTGCAGAAGCAGAGTATCACGATGGTGATGCTGAAATCTGCCTTGCAATTTCTCTCTAGCTGACATTTTCCAGATGTGCAGAAGCAGAGTTTCAAGATTATGATGCAATCGGCTGTGGAATTTCGCTCCAGATGACATTTTCCATATGTACAGAAGCAGAGTTTCAGGATGATGCAAGCTGCCTTGCAATTTCTCTCCAGCTGACATTTTCCAGATGTGCAGAAGCAGAGTTTCACGATGATGATGCTGAAATCTGCCTTGCAATTTCTCTCCAGCTGACATTTTCCAGATCTGGAGAAGCAGAGTTTCAAGATTATGATGCAATCTGCCTTGCAATTTCTCTCTAGCTGACATTTTCCAGATGTGGAGAAGCAGATTTTGAAGATTATGATGCAATCTGCCTTGCAATTTCTCTCCAGCTGACATTTTCCAGATGTGCAGAAGCAGACTTTCAAGATTATGATGCAATCTGCCTTGCAATTTCTCTCCAGCTGACATTTTCCAAATGTGCAGAAGCAGAGTATCACGATGGTGATGCTGAAATCTGCCTTGCAATTTCTCTCTAGCTGACATTTTCCAGATGTGCAGAAGCAGAGTTTTAAGATTATGATGCAATCTGCCTTGCAATTTCTCTCCAGCTTACATTTTCTAGATGTGCAGAAGCAGAGTTTCAAGATTATGATGCAATCTGCCTTGCAATTTCTCTCCAGCTGACATTTTCCAGATGTGCAGAAGCAGAGTTTCAAGATTATGATGCAATCTGCCTTGCAATTTCTCTCTAGCTGACATTTTCCAGATGTGCATAAGGAGATTTTGAAGATTATGATGCAATCTGCCTTGCACTTTCTCTATAGCTGACATTTTCCAGATGTGGAGAAGCAGAGTTTCAGGGTCATTTTGAAATCTGCCTTGCAATTTCTCTCCAGCTGACATTTTCCAGATGTGCAGAAGCAGAGTTTCACGATGATGATGCTGAAATCTGCCTTGCAATTTCTCTCCAGCTGACATTTTCCAGATGTGCAGAAGCAGATTTTGAAGATTATGATGCAATCTGCCTTGCACTTTCTCTATAGCTGACATTTTCCAGATGTGCAGAAGCAGAGTTTCAAGATTATGATGCAATCTGCCTTGCAATTTCTCTCCAGCTGACATTTTCCAGATGTGGAGAAGCAGAGTTTTAAGATTATGATGCAATCGGCTGTGGAATTTCGCTCCAGATGACATTTTCCATATGTACAGAAGCAGAGTTTCAGGATGATGCAAGCTGCCTTGCAATTTCTCTCCAGCTGACATTTTCCAGATCTGGAGAAGCAGAGTTTCAAGATTATGATGCAATCTGCCTCGCAATTTCTCTCTAGCTGACATTTTCCAGACGTGCAAAAGCAGATTTTGAAGATTATGATGCAATCTGCCTTGCAATTTCTCTCTAGCTGACATTTTCCAGATGTGCAGAAGCAGATTTTGAAGATTATGATGCAATCTGCCTTGCAGTTTCTGTATAGCTGACATTTTCCAGATGTGCAGAAGCAGAGTTTCAAGATTATGATGCAATCTGCCTTGCAATTTCTCTCTAGCTGACATTTTCCAGATGTGCAGAAGCAGAGTTTCAAGATTATGATGCAATCTGCCTTGTAATTTCTCTCCAGCTGACATTTTCCAAATGTGCAGAAGCAGAGTATCACGATGGTGATGCTGAAATCTGCCTTGCAATTTCTCTCTAGCTGACATTTTCCAGATGTGCAGAAGCAGAGTTTCAAGATTATGATGCAATCGGCTGTGGAATTTCGCTCCAGATGACATTTTCCATATGTACAGAAGCAGAGTTTCAGGATGATGCAAGCTGCCTTGCAATTTCTCTCCAGCTGACATTTTCCAGATGTGCAGAAGCAGAGTTTCACGAAGATGATGCTGAAATCTGCCTTGCAATTTCTCTCTAGCTGACATTTTCCAGATGTGGAGAAGCAGATTTTGAAGATTATGATGCAATCTGCCTTGCAATTTCTCTCTAGCTGACATTTTCCAGATGTGCAGAAGCAGAGTTTTAAGATTATGATGCAATCTGCCTTGCACTTTCTCTATAGCTGACATTTTCCAGATGTGGAGAAGCAGAGTTTCAGGGTCATTTTGAAATCTGCCTTGCAATTTCTCTCCAGCTGACATTTTCCAGATGTGCAGAAGCAGAGTTTCAAGATTATGATGCAATCTGCCTTGCAATTTCTCTCTAGCTGACATTTTCCAGATGTGCAGAAGCAGAGTTTCAAGATTATGATGCAATCTGCCTTGCAATTTCTCTCCAGCTGACATTTTCCAGATGTGGAGAAGCAGAGTTTCAGGGTCATTTTGAAATCTGCCTTGCAATTTCTCTCCAGCTGACATTTTCCAGATGTGCAGAAGCAGAGTTTCAAGATTATGATGCAATCTGCCTTGCAATTTCTCTCCAGCTGACATTTTCCAGATGTGCAGAAGCAGAGTTTCAAGATTATGATGCAATCTGCCTTGCAATTTCTCTCTAGCTGACATTTTCCAGATGTGCATAAGGAGATTTTGAAGATTATGATGCAATCTGCCTTGCACTTTCTCTATAGCTGACATTTTCCAGATGTGGAGAAGCAGAGTTTCAGGGTCATTTTGAAATCTGCCTTGCAATTTCTCTCCAGCTGACATTTTCCAGATGTGCAGAAGCAGAGTTTCAAGATTATGATGCAATCTGCCTTGCAATTTCTCTCTAGCTGACATTTTCCAGATGTGCAGAAGCAGAGTTTCAAGATTATGATGCAATCTGCCTTGCAATTTCTCTCCAGCTGACATTTTCCAGATGTGCAGAAGCAGAGTTTCAAGATTATGATGCAATCTGCCTTGCAATTTCTCTCTAGCTGACATTTTCCAGATGTGCAGAAGCAGAGTTTCAAGATTATGATGCAATCTGCCTTGCAATTTCTCTCCAGCTGACATTTTCCAGATGTGGAGAAGCAGAGTTTCAGGGTCATTTTGAAATCTGCCTTGCAATTTCTCTCCAGCTGACATTTTCCAGATGTGCAGAAGCAGAGTTTCAAGATTATGATGCAATCTGCCTTGCAATTTCTCTCCAGCTGACATTTTCCAGATGTGCAGAAGCAGAGTTTCAAGATTATGATGCAATCTGCCTTGCAATTTCTCTCTAGCTGACATTTTCCAGATGTGCATAAGGAGATTTTGAAGATTATGATGCAATCTGCATTGCACTTTCTCTATAGCTGACATTTTCCAGATGTGGAGAAGCAGAGTTTCAAGATTATGATGCAATCTGCCTTGCAATTTCTCTCCAGCTGACATTTTCCAAATGTGCAGAAGCAGAGTATCACGATGGTGATGCTGAAATCTGCCTTGCAATTTCTCTCTAGCTGACATTTTCCAGATGTGCAGAAGCAGAGTTTCAAGATTATGATGCAATCTGCCTTGCAATTTCTCTCTAGCTGACATTTTCCAGATGTGCAGAAGCAGATTTTGAAGATTATGATGCAATCTGCCTTGCACTTTCTCTCTAGCTGACATTTTCCAGATGTGCATAAGGAGATTTTGAAGATTATGATGCAATCTGCCTTGCACTTTCTCTATAGCTGACATTTTCCAGATGTGGAGAAGCAGAGTTTCAGGGTCATTTTGAAATCTGCCTTGCAATTTCTCTCCAGCTGACATTTTCCAAATGTGCAGAAGCAGAGTATCACGATGGTGATGCTGAAATCTGCCTTGCAATTTCTCTCTAGCTGACATTTTCCAGATGTGCAGAAGCAGAGTTTCAAGATTATGATGCAATCTGCCTTGCAATTTCTCTCCAGCTGACATTTTCCAAATGTGCAGAAGCAGAGTATCACGATGGTGATGCTGAAATCTGCCTTGCAATTTCTCTCTAGCTGACATTTTCCAGATGTGCAGAAACAGAGTTTCAAGATTATGATGCAATCGGCTGTGGAATTTCGCTCCAGATGACATTTTCCATATGTACAGAAGCAGAGTTTCAGGATGATGCAAGCTGCCTTGCAATTTCTCTCCAGCTGACATTTTCCAGATCTGGAGAAGCAGAGTTTCAAGATTATGATGCAATCTGCCTCGCAATTTCTCTCTAGCTGACATTTTCCAGACGTGCAGAAGCAGATTTTGAAGATTATGATGCAATCTGCCTTGCAATTTCTCTCTAGCTGACATTTTCCAGATGTGCAGAAGCAGATTTTGAAGATTATGATGCAATCTGCCTTGCACTTTCTCTATAGCTGACATTTTCCAGATGTGGAGAAGCAGAGTTTCAGGGTCATTTTGAAATCTGCCTTGCAATTTCTCTCCAGCTGACATTTTCCAGATGTGCAGAAGCAGAGTTTCAAGATTATGATGCAATCTGCCTTGCAATTTCTCTCCAGCTGACATTTTCCAGATGTGCAGAAGCAGAGTTTCAAGATTATGATGCAATCTGCCTTGCAATTTCTCTCTAGCTGACATTTTCCAGATGTGCATAAGGAGATTTTGAAGATTATGATGCAATCTGCCTTGCACTTTCTCTATAGCTGACATTTTCCAGATGTGCAGAAGCAGAGTTTCACGATGATGATGCTGAAATCTGCCTTGCAATTTCTCTCCAGCTGACATTTTCCAGATGTGGAGAAGCAGAGTTTCAGGGTCATTTTGAAATCTGCCTTGCAATTTCTCTCCAGCTGACATTTTCCAGATGTGCAGAAGCAGAGTTTCAAGATTATGATGCAATCTGCCTTGCAATTTCTCTCCAGCTGACATTTTCCAGATGTGCAGAAGCAGAGTTTCAAGATTATGATGCAATCTGCCTTGCAATTTCTCTCTAGCTGACATTTTCCAGATGTGCATAAGGAGATTTTGAAGATTATGATGCAATCTGCCTTGCACTTTCTCTATAGCTGGCATTTTCCAGATGTGGAGAAGCAGAGTTTCAGGGTCATTTTGAAATCTGCCTTGCAATTTCTCTCCAGCTGACATTTTCCAGATGTGCAGAAGCAGAGTTTCAAGATTATGATGCAATCTGCCTTGCAATTTCTCTCTAGCTGACATTTTCCAGATGTGCAGAAGCAGAGTTTCAAGATTATGAAGCAATCAGCCTTGCAATTTCTCTCCAGCTGACATTTTCCAGATGTGCAGAAGCAGAGTTTCAAGATTATGATGCAATCTGCCTTGCAATTTCTCTCTAGCTGACATTTTCCAGATGTGCAGAAGCAGAGTTTCAAGATTATGATGCAATCTGCCTTGCAATTTCTCTCCAGCTGACATTTTCCAGATGTGGCGAAGCAGAGTTTCAGGGTCATTTTGAAATCTGCCTTGCAATTTCTCTCCAGCTGACATTTTCCAGATGTGCAGAAGCAGAGTTTCAAGATTATGATGCAATCTGCCTTGCAATTTCTCTCTAGCTGACATTTTCCAGATGTGCAGAAGCAGAGTTTCAAGATTATGATGCAATCTGCCTTGCAATTTCTCTCCAGCTGACATTTTCCAAATGTGCAGAAGCAGAGTATCACGATGGTGATGCTGAAATCTGCCTTGCAATTTCTCTCTAGCTGACATTTTCCAGATGTGCAGAAGCAGAGTTTCAAGATTATGATGCAATCTGCCTTGCAATTTCTCTCCAGCTGACATTTTCCAAATGTGCAGAAGCAGAGTATCACGATGGTGATGCTGAAATCTGCCTTGCAATTTCTCTCTAGCTGACATTTTCCAGATGTGCAGAAGCAGAGTTTCAAGATTATGATGCAATCGGCTGTGGAATTTCGCTCCAGATGACATTTTCCATATGTACAGAAGCAGAGTTTCAGGATGATGCAAGCTGCCTTGCAATTTCTCTCCAGCTGACATTTTCCAGATCTGGAGAAGCAGAGTTTCAAGATTATGATGCAATCTGCCTCGCAATTTCTCTCTAGCTGACATTTTCCAGACGTGCAGAAGCAGATTTTGAAGATTATGATGCAATCTGCCTTGCAATTTCTCTCTAGCTGACATTTTCCAGATGTGCAGAAGCAGATTTTGAAGATTATGATGCAATCTGCCTTGCACTTTCTCTATAGCTGACATTTTCCAGATGTGGAGAAGCAGAGTTTCAGGGTCATTTTGAAATCTGCCTTGCAATTTCTCTCCAGCTGACATTTTCCACATTTGTAGAAGCAGAGTTTCACGATGATGATGCTGAAATCTGCCTTGCAATTTCTCTCTAGCTGACATTTTCCAGATGTGCAGAAGCAGAGTTTCAAGATTATGATGCAATCTGCCTTGCAATTTCTCTCTAGCTGACATTTTCCAGATGTGCAGAAGCAGATTTTGAAGATTATGATGCAATCTGCCTTGCACTTTCTCTCTAGCTGACATTTTCCAGATGTGCATAAGGAGATTTTGAAGATTATGATGCAATCTGCCTTGCACTTTCTCTATAGCTGACATTTTCCAGATGTGGAGAAGCAGAGTTTCAGGGTCATTTTGAAATCTGCCTTGCAATTTCTCTCCAGCTGACATTTTCCAGATGTGCAGAAGCAGAGTTTCACGATGATGATGCTGAAATCTGCCTTGCAATTTCTCTCCAGCTGACATTTTCCAGATGTGCAGAAGCAGATTTTGAAGATTATGATGCAATCTGCCTTGCACTTTCTCTATAGCTGACATTTTCCAGATGTGGAGAAGCAGAGTTTCAGGGTCATTTTGAAATCTGCCTTGCAATTTCTCTCCAGCTGACATTTTCCAGATGTGCAGAAGCAGAGTTTCAAGATTATGATGCAATCTGCCTTGCAATTTCTCTCCAGCTGACATTTTCCAGATGTGCAGAAGCAGAGTTTCAAGATTATGATGCAATCTGCCTTGCAATTTCTCTCTAGCTGACATTTTCCAGATGTGCATAAGGAGATTTTGAAGATTATGATGCAATCTGCCTTGCACTTTCTCTATAGCTGACATTTTCCAGATGTGCAGAAGCAGAGTTTCACGATGATGATGCTGAAATCTGCCTTGCAATTTCTCTCCAGCTGACATTTTCCAGATGTGGAGAAGCAGAGTTTCAGGGTCATTTTGAAATCTGCCTTGCAATTTCTCTCCAGCTGACATTTTCCAGATGTGCAGAAGCAGAGTTTCAAGATTATGATGCAATCTGCCTTGCAATTTCTCTCCAGCTGACATTTTCCAGATGTGCAGAAGCAGAGTTTCAAGATTATGATGCAATCTGCCTTGCAATTTCTCTCTAGCTGACATTTTCCAGATGTGCATAAGGAGATTTTGAAGATTATGATGCAATCTGCCTTGCACTTTCTCTATAGCTGGCATTTTCCAGATGTGGAGAAGCAGAGTTTCAGGGTCATTTTGAAATCTGCCTTGCAATTTCTCTCCAGCTGACATTTTCCAGATGTGCAGAAGCAGAGTTTCAAGATTATGATGCAATCTGCCTTGCAATTTCTCTCTAGCTGACATTTTCCAGATGTGCAGAAGCAGAGTTTCAAGATTATGATGCAATCTGCCTTGCAATTTCTCTCCAGCTGACATTTTCCAGATGTGCAGAAGCAGAGTTTCAAGATTATGATGCAATCTGCCTTGCAATTTCTCTCTAGCTGACATTTTCCAGATGTGCAGAAGCAGAGTTTCAAGATTATGATGCAATCTGCCTTGCAATTTCTCTCCAGCTGACATTTTCCAGATGTGGCGAAGCAGAGTTTCAGGGTCATTTTGAAATCTGCCTTGCAATTTCTCTCCAGCTGACATTTTCCAGATGTGCAGAAGCAGAGTTTCAAGATTATGATGCAATCTGCCTTGCAATTTCTCTCTAGCTGACATTTTCCAGATGTGCAGAAGCAGAGTTTCAAGATTATGATGCAATCTGCCTTGCAATTTCTCTCCAGCTGACATTTTCCAAATGTGCAGAAGCAGAGTATCACGATGGTGATGCTGAAATCTGCCTTGCAATTTCTCTCTAGCTGACATTTTCCAGATGTGCAGAAGCAGAGTTTCAAGATTATGATGCAATCTGCCTTGCAATTTCTCTCCAGCTGACATTTTCCAAATGTGCAGAAGCAGAGTTTCAGGATGATGCAAGCTGCCTTGCAATTTCTCTCCAGCTGACATTTTCCAGATGTGCATAAGGAGATTTTGAAGATTATGATGCAATCTGCCTTGCACTTTCTCTATAGCTGACATTTTCCAGATGTGCAGAAGCAGATTTTGAAGATTATGATGCAATCTGCCTTGCACTTTCTCTCTAGCTGACATTTTCCAGATGTGCATAAGGAGATTTTGAAGATTATGATGCAATCTGCCTTGCACTTTCTCTATAGCTGACATTTTCCAGATGTGGAGAAGCAGAGTTTCAGGGTCATTTTGAAATCTGCCTTGCAATTTCTCTCCAGCTGACATTTTCCAGATGTGCAGAAGCAGAGTTTCACGATGATGATGCTGAAATCTGCCTTGCAATTTCTCTCCAGCTGACATTTTCCAGATGTGCAGAAGCAGATTTTGAAGATTGTGATGCAATCTGCCTTGCAATTTCTCTCTAGCTGACATTTTCCAGATGTGGAGAAGCAGAGTTTCAGGGTCATTTTGAAATCTGCCTTGCAATTTCTCTCTAGCTGACATTTTCCAGATGTGCAGAAGCAGAGTTTCAAGATTATGATGCAATCGGCTGTGGAATTTCGCTCCAGATGACATTTTCCATATGTACAGAAGCAGAGTTTCAGGATGATGCAAGCTTCCTTGCAATTTCTCTCCAGCTGACATTTTCCAGATGTGCAGAAGCAGAGTTTCACGATGATGATGCTGAAATCTGCCTTGCAATTTCTCTCCAGCTGACATTTTCCAGATCTGGAGAAGCAGAGTTTCAAGATTATGATGCAATCTGCCTTGCAATTTCTCTCTAGCTGACATTTTCCAGATGTGCAGAAGCAGATTTTGAAGATTATGATGCAATCTGCCTTGCAATTTCTCTCCAGCTGACATTTTCCAGATCTGGAGAAGCAGAGTTTCAAGATTATGATGCAATCTGCCTTGCAATTTCTCTCTAGCTGACATTTTCCAGATGTGCAGAAGCAGAGTTTCAAGATTATGATGCAATCTGCCTTGCACTTTCTCTATAGCTGACATTTTCCAGATGTGCATAAGGAGATTTTGAAGATTATGATGCAATCTGCCTTGCACTTTCTCTATAGCTGACATTTTCCAGATGTGGAGAAGCAGAGTTTCAGGGTCATTTTGAAATCTGCCTTGCAATTTCTCTCTAGCTGACATTTTCCAGATGTGGAGAAGCAGAGTTTCAGGGTCATTTTGAAATCTGCCTTGCAATTTCTCTCTAGCTGACATTTTCCAGATGTGCAGAAGCAGAGTTTCAAGATTATGATGCAATCGGCTGTGGAATTTCGCTCCAGATGACATTTTCCATATGTACAGAAGCAGAGTTTCAGGATGATGCAAGCTGCCTTGCAATTTCTCTCCAGCTGACATTTTCCAGATGTGCAGAAGCAGAGTTTCACGATGATGATGCTGAAATCTACCTTGCAATTTCTCTCCAGCTGACATTTTCCAGATCTGGAGAAGCAGAGTTTCAAGATTATGATGCAATCTGCCTTGCAATTTCTCTCTAGCTGACATTTTCCAGATGTGCAGAAGCAGATTTTGAAGATTATGATGCAATCTGCCTTGCAATTTCTCTCCAGCTGACATTTTCCAGATCTGGAGAAGCAGAGTTTCAAGATTATGATGTAATCTGCCTTGCAATTTCTCTCTAGCTGACATTTTCCAGATGTGCAGAAGCAGAGTTTCAAGATTATGATGCAATCTGCCTTGCAATTTCTCTCCAGCTGACATTTTCCAGATGTGCAGAAGCAGAGTTTCAAGATTATGATGCAATCTGCCTTGCAATTTCTCTCTAGCTGACATTTTCCAGATGTGCATAAGGAGATTTTGAAGATTATGATGCAATCTGCCTTGCACTTTCTCTATAGCTGACATTTTCCAGATGTGGAGAAGCAGAGTTTCAGGGTCATTTTGAAATCTGCCTTGCAATTTCTCTCCAGCTGACATTTTCCAGATGTGCATAAGGAGATTTTGAAGATTATGATGCAATCTGCCTTGCACTTTCTCTATAGCTGACATTTTCCAGATGTGCATAAGGAGATTTTGAAGATTATGATGCAATCTGCCTTGCACTTTCTCTATAGCTGACATTTTCCAGATGTGGAGAAGCAGAGTTTCAGGGTCATTTTGAAATCTGCCTTGCAATTTCTCTCCAGCTGACATTTTCCAGATGTGCAGAAGCAGAGTTTCACGATGATGATGCTGAAATCTGCCTTGCAATTTCTCTCCAGCTGACATTTTCCAGATGTGCAGAAGCAGATTTTGAAGATTGTGATGCAATCTGCCTTGCAATTTCTCTCTAGCTGACATTTTCCAGATGTGGAGAAGCAGAGTTTCAGGGTCATTTTGAAATCTGCCTTGCAATTTCTCTCTAGCTGACATTTTCCAGATGTGCAGAAGCAGAGTTTCAAGATTATGATGCAATCGGCTGTGGAATTTCGCTCCAGATGACATTTTCCATATGTACAGAAGCAGAGTTTCAGGATGATGCAAGCTTCCTTGCAATTTCTCTCCAGCTGACATTTTCCAGATGTGCAGAAGCAGAGTTTCACGATGATGATGCTGAAATCTGCCTTGCAATTTCTCTCCAGCTGACATTTTCCAGATCTGGAGAAGCAGAGTTTCAAGATTATGATGCAATCTGCCTTGCAATTTCTCTCTAGCTGACATTTTCCAGATGTGGAGAAGCAGATTTTGAAGATTATGATGCAATCTGCCTTGCAATTTCTCTCCAGCTGACATTTTCCAGATCTGGAGAAGCAGAGTTTCAAGATTATGATGCAATCTGCCTTGCAATTTCTCTCTAGCTGACATTTTCCAGATGTGCAGAAGCAGAGTTTCAAGATTATGATGCAATCTGCCTTGCAATTTCTCTCCAGCTGACATTTTCCAGATGTGCAGAAGCAGAGTTTCAAGATTATGATGCAATCTGCCTTGCAATTTCTCTCTAGCTGACATTTTCCAGATGTGCATAAGGAGATTTTGAAGATTATGATGCAATCTGCCTTGCACTTTCTCTATAGCTGACATTTTCCAGATGTGGAGAAGCAGAGTTTCAGGGTCATTTTGAAATCTGCCTTGCAATTTCTCTCCAGCTGACATTTTCCAGATGTCCATAAGGAGATTTTGAAGATTATGATGCAATCTGCCTTGCACTTTCTCTATAGCTGACATTTTCCAGATGTGCATAAGGAGATTTTGAAGATTATGATGCAATCTGCCTTGCACTTTCTCTATAGCTGACATTTTCCAGATGTGGAGAAGCAGAGTTTCAGGGTCATTTTGAAATCTGCCTTGCAATTTCTCTCCAGCTGACATTTTCCAGATGTGCAGAAGCAGAGTTTCACGATGATGATGCTGAAATCTGCCTTGCAATTTCTCTCCAGCTGACATTTTCCAGATGTGCAGAAGCAGATTTTGAAGATTGTGATGCAATCTGCCTTGCAATTTCTCTCTAGCTGACATTTTCCAGATGTGGAGAAGCAGAGTTTCAGGGTCATTTTGAAATCTGCCTTGCAATTTCTCTCTAGCTGACATTTTCCAGATGTGCAGAAGCAGAGTTTCAAGATTATGATGCAATCGGCTGTGGAATTTCGCTCCAGATGACATTTTCCATATGTACAGAAGCAGAGTTTCAGGATGATGCAAGCTTCCTTGCAATTTCTCTCCAGCTGACATTTTCCAGATGTGCAGAAGCAGAGTTTCACGATGATGATGCTGAAATCTGCCTTGCAATTTCTCTCCAGCTGACATTTTCCAGATCTGGAGAAGCAGAGTTTCAAGATTATGATGCAATCTGCCTTGCAATTTCTCTCTAGCTGACATTTTCCAGATGTGGAGAAGCAGATTTTGAAGATTATGATGCAATCTGCCTTGCAATTTCTCTCCAGCTGACATTTTCCAGATCTGGAGAAGCAGATTTTGAAGATTATGATGCAATCTGCCTTGCAATTTCTCTCTAGCTGACATTTTCCAGATGTGCAGAAGCAGAGTTTCAAGATTATGATGCAATCTGCCTTGCACTTTCTCTATAGCTGACATTTTCCAGATGTGCATAAGGAGATTTTGAAGATTATGATGCAATCTGCCTTGCACTTTCTCTATAGCTGACATTTTCCAGATGTGGAGAAGCAGAGTTTCAGGGTCATTTTGAAATCTGCCTTGCAATTTCTCTCCAGCTGACATTTTCCAGATGTGCAGAAGCAGAGTTTCACGATGATGATGCTGAAATCTGCCTTGCAATTTCTCTCCAGCAGACATTTTCCAGATGTGCAGAAGCAGATTTTGAAGATTGTGATGCAATCTGCCTTGCAATTTCTCTCTAGCTGACATTTTCCAGATGTGGAGAAGCAGAGTTTCAGGGTCATTTTGAAATCTGCCTTGCAATTTCTCTCTAGCTGACATTTTCCAGATGTGCAGAAGCAGAGTTTCAAGATTATGATGCAATCGGCTGTGGAATTTCGCTCCAGATGACATTTTCCATATGTACAGAAGCAGAGTTTCAGGATGATGCAAGCTTCCTTGCAATTTCTCTCCAGCTGACATTTTCCAGATGTGCAGAAGCAGAGTTTCACGATGATGATGCTGAAATCTGCCTTGCAATTTCTCTCCAGCTGACATTTTCCAGATCTGGAGAAGCAGAGTTTCAAGATTATGATGCAATCTGCCTTGCAATTTCTCTCTAGCTGACATTTTCCAGATGTGGAGAAGCAGATTTTGAAGATTATGATGCAATCTGCCTTGCAATTTCTCTCCAGCTGACATTTTCCAGATCTGGAGAAGCAGAGTTTCAAGATTATGATCCAATCTGCCTTGCAATTTCTCTCTAGCTGACATTTTCCAGATGTGCAGAAGCAGAGTTTCAAGATTATGATGCAATCTGCCTTGCACTTTCTCTATAGCTGACATTTTCCAGATGTGCATAAGGAGATTTTGAAGATTATGATGCAATCTGCCTTGCACTTTCTCTATAGCTGACATTTTCCAGATGTGGAGAAGCAGAGTTTCAGGGTCATTTTGAAATCTGCCTTGCAATTTCTCTCCAGCTGACATTTTCCAGATGTGCAGAAGCAGAGTTTCACGATGATGATGCTGAAATCTGCCTTGCAATTTCTCTCCAGCAGACATTTTCCAGATGTGCAGAAGCAGATTTTGAAGATTGTGATGCAATCTGCCTTGCAATTTCTCTCTAGCTGACATTTTCCAGATGTGGAGAAGCAGAGTTTCAGGGTCATTTTGAAATCTGCCTTGCAATTTCTCTCTAGCTGACATTTTCCAGATGTGCAGAAGCAGAGTTTCAAGATTATGATGCAATCGGCTGTGGAATTTCGCTCCAGATGACATTTTCCATATGTACAGAAGCAGAGTTTCAGGATGATGCAAGCTTCCTTGCAATTTCTCTCCAGCTGACATTTTCCAGATGTGCAGAAGCAGAGTTTCACGATGATGATGCTGAAATCTGCCTTGCAATTTCTCTCCAGCTGACATTTTCCAGATCTGGAGAAGCAGAGTTTCAAGATTATGATGCAATCTGCCTTGCAATTTCTCTCTAGCTGACATTTTCCAGATGTGGAGAAGCAGATTTTGAAGATTATGATGCAATCTGCCTTGCAATTTCTCTCCAGCTGACATTTTCCAGATCTGGAGAAGCAGAGTTTCAAGATTATGATGCAATCTGCCTTGCAATTTCTCTCTAGCTGACATTTTCCAGATGTGCAGAAGCAGAGTTTCAAGATTATGATGCAATCTGCCTTGCAATTTCTCTCCAGCTGACATTTTCCAGATGTGCAGAAGCAGAGTTTCAAGATTATGATGCAATCTGCCTTGCAATTTCTCTCTAGCTGACATTTTCCAGATGTGCATAAGGAGATTTTGAAGATTATGATGCAATCTGCCTTGCACTTTCTCTATAGCTGACATTTTCCAGATGTGGAGAAGCAGAGTTTCAGGGTCATTTTGAAATCTGCCTTGCAATTTCTCTCCAGCTGACATTTTCCAGATGTGCATAAGGAGATTTTGAAGATTATGATGCAATCTGCCTTGCACTTTCTCTATAGCTGACATTTTCCAGATGTGCATAAGGAGATTTTGAAGATTATGATGCAATCTGCCTTGCACTTTCTCTATAGCTGACATTTTCCAGATGTGGAGAAGCAGAGTTTCAGGGTCATTTTGAAATCTGCCTTGCAATTTCTCTCCAGCTGACATTTTCCAGATGTGCAGAAGCAGAGTTTCACGATGATGATGCTGAAATCTGCCTTGCAATTTCTCTCCAGCTGACATTTTCCAGATGTGCAGAAGCAGATTTTGAAGATTGTGATGCAATCTGCCTTGCAATTTCTCTCTAGCTGACATTTTCCAGATGTGGAGAAGCAGAGTTTCAGGGTCATTTTGAAATCTGCCTTGCAATTTCTCTCTAGCTGACATTTTCCAGATGTGCAGAAGCAGAGTTTCAAGATTATGATGCAATCGGCTGTGGAATTTCGCTCCAGATGACATTTTCCATATGTACAGAAGCAGAGTTTCAGGATGATGCAAGCTGCCTTGCAATTTCTCTCCAGCTGACATTTTCCAGATCTGGAGAAGCAGAGTTTCAAGATTATGATGCAATCTGCCTTGCAATTTCTCTCTAGCTGACATTTTCCAGATGTGGAGAAGCAGATTTTGAAGATTATGATGCAATCTGCCTTGCAATTTCTCTCCAGCTGACATTTTCCAGATCTGGAGAAGCAGAGTTTCAAGATTATGATGCAATCTGCCTTGCAATTTCTCTCTAGCTGACATTTTCCAGATGTGCAGAAGCAGAGTTTCAAGATTATTATGCAATCTGCCTTGCACTTTCTCTATAGCTGACATTTTCCAGATGTGCATAAGGAGATTTTGAAGATTATGATGCAATCTGCCTTGCACTTTCTCTATAGCTGACATTTTCCAGATGTGGAGAAGCAGAGTTTCAGGGTCATTTTGAAATCTGCCTTGCAATTTCTCTCCAGCTGACATTTTCCAGATGTGCAGAAGCAGAGTTTCACGATGATGATGCTGAAATCTGCCTTGCAATTTCTCTCCAGCAGACATTTTCCAGATGTGCAGAAGCAGATTTTGAAGATTGTGATGCAATCTGCCTTGCAATTTCTCTATAGCTGACATTTTCCAGATGTGGAGAAGCAGAGTTTCAGGGTCATTTTGAAATCTGCCTTGCAATTTCTCTCCAGCTGACATTTTCCAGATGTGCAGAAGCAGAGTTTCACGATGATGATGCTGAAATCTGCCTTGCAATTTCTCTCCAGCTGACATTTTCCAGATGTGCAGAAGCAGATTTTGAAGATTGTGATGCAATCTGCCTTGCAATTTCTCTCTAGCTGACATTTTCCAGATGTGGAGAAGCAGAGTTTCAGGGTCATTTTGAAATCTGCCTTGCAATTTCTCTCTAGCTGACATTTTCCAGATGTGCAGAAGCAGAGTTTCAAGATTATGATGCAATCGGCTGTGGAATTTCGCTCCAGATGACATTTTCCATATGTACAGAAGCAGAGTTTCAGGATGATGCAAGCTTCCTTGCAATTTCTCTCCAGCTGACATTTTCCAGATGTGCAGAAGCAGAGTTTCACGATGATGATGCTGAAATCTGCCTTGCAATTTCTCTCCAGCTGACATTTTCCAGATCTGGAGAAGCAGAGTTTCAAGATTATGATGCAATCTGCCTTGCAATTTCTCTCTAGCTGACATTTTCCAGATGTGGAGAAGCAGATTTTGAAGATTATGATGCAATCTGCCTTGCAATTTCTCTCCAGCTGACATTTTCCAGATCTGGAGAAGCAGAGTTTCAAGATTATGATGCAATCTGCCTTGCAATTTCTCTCTAGCTGACATTTTCCAGATGTGCAGAAGCAGAGTTTCAAGATTATGATGCAATCTGCCTTGCAATTTCTCTCCAGCTGACATTTTCCAGATGTGCAGAAGCAGAGTTTCAAGATTATGATGCAATCTGCCTTGCAATTTCTCTCTAGCTGACATTTTCCAGATGTGCATAAGGAGATTTTGAAGATTATGATGCAATCTGCCTTGCACTTTCTCTATAGCTGACATTTTCCAGATGTGGAGAAGCAGAGTTTCAGGGTCATTTTGAAATCTGCCTTGCAATTTCTCTCCAGCTGACATTTTCCAGATGTGCATAAGGAGATTTTGAAGATTATGATGCAATCTGCCTTGCACTTTCTCTATAGCTGACATTTTCCAGATGTGCATAAGGAGATTTTGAAGATTATGATGCAATCTGCCTTGCACTTTCTCTATAGCTGACATTTTCCAGATGTGGAGAAGCAGAGTTTCAGGGTCATTTTGAAATCTGCCTTGCAATTTCTCTCCAGCTGACATTTTCCAGATGTGCAGAAGCAGAGTTTCACGATGATGATGCTGAAATCTGCCTTGCAATTTCTCTCCAGCTGACATTTTCCAGATGTGCAGAAGCAGATTTTGAAGATTGTGATGCAATCTGCCTTGCAATTTCTCTCTAGCTGACATTTTCCAGATGTGGAGAAGCAGAGTTTCAGGGTCATTTTGAAATCTGCCTTGCAATTTCTCTCTAGCTGACATTTTCCAGATGTGCAGAAGCAGAGTTTCAAGATTATGATGCAATCGGCTGTGGAATTTCGCTCCAGATGACATTTTCCATATGTACAGAAGCAGAGTTTCAGGATGATGCAAGCTTCCTTGCAATTTCTCTCCAGCTGACATTTTCCAGATGTGCAGAAGCAGAGTTTCACGATGATGATGCTGAAATCTGCCTTGCAATTTCTCTCCAGCTGACATTTTCCAGATCTGGAGAAGCAGAGTTTCAAGATTATGATGCAATCTGCCTTGCAATTTCTCTCTAGCTGACATTTTCCAGATGTGGAGAAGCAGATTTTGAAGATTATGATGCAATCTGCCTTGCAATTTCTCTCCAGCTGACATTTTCCAGATCTGGAGAAGCAGATTTTGAAGATTATGATGCAATCTGCCTTGCAATTTCTCTCTAGCTGACATTTTCCAGATGTGCAGAAGCAGAGTTTCAAGATTATGATGCAATCTGCCTTGCACTTTCTCTATAGCTGACATTTTCCAGATGTGCATAAGGAGATTTTGAAGATTATGATGCAATCTGCCTTGCACTTTCTCTATAGCTGACATTTTCCAGATGTGGAGAAGCAGAGTTTCAGGGTCATTTTGAAATCTGCCTTGCAATTTCTCTCCAGCTGACATTTTCCAGATGTGCAGAAGCAGAGTTTCACGATGATGATGCTGAAATCTGCCTTGCAATTTCTCTCCAGCAGACATTTTCCAGATGTGCAGAAGCAGATTTTGAAGATTGTGATGCAATCTGCCTTGCAATTTCTCTCTAGCTGACATTTTCCAGATGTGGAGAAGCAGAGTTTCAGGGTCATTTTGAAATCTGCCTTGCAATTTCTCTCTAGCTGACATTTTCCAGATGTGCAGAAGCAGAGTTTCAAGATTATGATGCAATCGGCTGTGGAATTTCGCTCCAGATGACATTTTCCATATGTACAGAAGCAGAGTTTCAGGATGATGCAATCTGCCTTGCAATTTCTCTCTAGCTGACATTTTCCAGATGTGCAGAAGCAGAGTTTCAAGATTATTATGCAATCTGCCTTGCACTTTCTCTATAGCTGACATTTTCCAGATGTGCATAAGGAGATTTTGAAGATTATGATGCAATCTGCCTTGCACTTTCTCTATAGCTGACATTTTCCAGATGTGGAGAAGCAGAGTTTCAGGGTCATTTTGAAATCTGCCTTGCAATTTCTCTCCAGCTGACATTTTCCAGATGTGCAGAAGCAGAGTTTCACGATGATGATGCCGAAATCTGCCTTGCAATTTCTCTCCAGCAGACATTTTCCAGATGTGCAGAAGCAGATTTTGAAGATTGTGATGCAATCTGCCTTGCAATTTCTCTCTAGCTGACATTTTCCAGATGTGGAGAAGCAGAGTTTCAGGGTCATTTTGAAATCTGCCTTGCAATTTCTCTCTAGCTGACATTTTCCAGATGTGCAGAAGCAGAGTTTCAAGATTATGATGCAATCGGCTGTGGAATTTCGCTCCAGATGACATTTTCCATATGTACAGAAGCAGAGTTTCAGGATGATGCAAGCTTCCTTGCAATTTCTCTCCAGCTGACATTTTCCAGATGTGCAGAAGCAGAGTTTCACGATGATGATGCTGAAATCTGCCTTGCAATTTCTCTCCAGCTGACATTTTCCAGATCTGGAGAAGCAGAGTTTCAAGATTATGATGCAATCTGCCTTGCAATTTCTCTCTAGCTGACATTTTCCAGATGTGGAGAAGCAGATTTTGAAGATTATGATGCAATCTGCCTTGCAATTTCTCTCCAGCTGACATTTTCCAGATCTGGAGAAGCAGAGTTTCAAGATTATGATCCAATCTGCCTTGCAATTTCTCTCTAGCTGACATTTTCCAGATGTGCAGAAGCAGAGTTTCAAGATTATGATGCAATCTGCCTTGCACTTTCTCTATAGCTGACATTTTCCAGATGTGCATAAGGAGATTTTGAAGATTATGATGCAATCTGCCTTGCACTTTCTCTATAGCTGACATTTTCCAGATGTGGAGAAGCAGAGTTTCAGGGTCATTTTGAAATCTGCCTTGCAATTTCTCTCCAGCTGACATTTTCCAGATGTGCAGAAGCAGAGTTTCACGATGATGATGCTGAAATCTGCCTTGCAATTTCTCTCCAGCAGACATTTTCCAGATGTGCAGAAGCAGATTTTGAAGATTGTGATGCAATCTGCCTTGCAATTTCTCTCTAGCTGACATTTTCCAGATGTGGAGAAGCAGAGTTTCAGGGTCATTTTGAAATCTGCCTTGCAATTTCTCTCTAGCTGACATTTTCCAGATGTGCAGAAGCAGAGTTTCAAGATTATGATGCAATCGGCTGTGGAATTTCGCTCCAGATGACATTTTCCATATGTACAGAAGCAGAGTTTCAGGATGATGCAAGCTGCCTTGCAATTTCTCTCCAGCTGACATTTTCCAGATCTGGAGAAGCAGAGTTTCAAGATTATGATGCAATCTGCCTTGCAATTTCTCTCTAGCTGACATTTTCCAGATGTGGAGAAGCAGATTTTGAAGATTATGATGCAATCTGCCTTGCAATTTCTCTCCAGCTGACATTTTCCAGATCTGGAGAAGCAGAGTTTCAAGATTATGATGCAATCTGCCTTGCAATTTCTCTCTAGCTGACATTTTCCAGATGTGCAGAAGCAGAGTTTCAAGATTATTATGCAATCTGCCTTGCACTTTCTCTATAGCTGACATTTTCCAGATGTGCATAAGGAGATTTTGAAGATTATGATGCAATCTGCCTTGCACTTTCTCTATAGCTGACATTTTCCAGATGTGGAGAAGCAGAGTTTCAGGGTCATTTTGAAATCTGCCTTGCAATTTCTCTCCAGCTGACATTTTCCAGATGTGCAGAAGCAGAGTTTCACGATGATGATGCCGAAATCTGCCTTGCAATTTCTCTCCAGCAGACATTTTCCAGATGTGCAGAAGCAGATTTTGAAGATTGTGATGCAATCTGCCTTGCAATTTCTCTCTAGCTGACATTTTCCAGATGTGGAGAAGCAGAGTTTCAGGGTCATTTTGAAATCTGCCTTGCAATTTCTCTCTAGCTGACATTTTCCAGATGTGCAGAAGCAGAGTTTCAAGATTATGATGCAATCGGCTGTGGAATTTCGCTCCAGATGACATTTTCCATATGTACAGAAGCAGAGTTTCAGGATGATGATGCTGAAATCTGCCTTGCAATTTCTCTCCAGCTGACATTTTCCAGATCTGGAGAAGCAGAGTTTCAAGATTATGATGCAATCTGCCTTGCAATTTCTCTCTAGCTGACATTTTCCAGATGTGGAGAAGCAGATTTTGAAGATTATGATGCAATCTGCCTTGCAATTTCTCTCCAGCTGACATTTTCCAGATCTGGAGAAGCAGAGTTTCAAGATTATGATCCAATCTGCCTTGCAATTTCTCTCTAGCTGACATTTTCCAGATGTGCAGAAGCAGAGTTTCAAGATTATGATGCAATCTGCCTTGCACTTTCTCTATAGCTGACATTTTCCAGATGTGCATAAGGAGATTTTGAAGATTATGATGCAATCTGCCTTGCACTTTCTCTATAGCTGACATTTTCCAGATGTGGAGAAGCAGAGTTTCAGGGTCATTTTGAAATCTGCCTTGCAATTTCTCTCCAGCTGACATTTTCCAGATGTGCAGAAGCAGAGTTTCACGATGATGATGCTGAAATCTGCCTTGCAATTTCTCTCCAGCAGACATTTTCCAGATGTGCAGAAGCAGATTTTGAAGATTGTGATGCAATCTGCCTTGCAATTTCTCTCTAGCTGACATTTTCCAGATGTGGAGAAGCAGAGTTTCAGGGTCATTTTGAAATCTGCCTTGCAATTTCTCTCTAGCTGACATTTTCCAGATGTGCAGAAGCAGAGTTTCAAGATTATGATGCAATCGGCTGTGGAATTTCGCTCCAGATGACATTTTCCATATGTACAGAAGCAGAGTTTCAGGATGATGCAAGCTTCCTTGCAATTTCTCTCCAGCTGACATTTTCCAGATGTGCAGAAGCAGAGTTTCACGATGATGATGCTGAAATCTGCCTTGCAATTTCTCTCCAGCTGACATTTTCCAGATCTGGAGAAGCAGAGTTTCAAGATTATGATGCAATCTGCCTTGCAATTTCTCTCTAGCTGACATTTTCCAGATGTGGAGAAGCAGATTTTGAAGATTATGATGCAATCTGCCTTGCAATTTCTCTCCAGCTGACATTTTCCAGATCTGGAGAAGCAGAGTTTCAAGATTATGATGCAAT
Organism: Pantherophis vulpinus; assembly: GCA_037215915.1. Lineage (NCBI taxonomy): Eukaryota > Metazoa > Chordata > Lepidosauria > Squamata > Colubridae > Pantherophis > Pantherophis vulpinus. Next base: position 689,446 of record JAXLNS010000046.1, on the reverse strand, counting down.
CTGCCTTGCAATTTCTCTCTAGCTGACATTTTCCAGATGTGCAGAAGCAGAGTTTCAAGATTATGATGCAATCTGCCTTGCAATTTCTCTCCAGCTGACATTTTCCAGATGTGCAGAAGCAGAGTTTCAAGATTATGATGCAATCTGCCTTGCAATTTCTCTCTAGCTGACATTTTCCAGATGTGCATAAGGAGATTTTGAAGATTATGATGCAATCTGCCTTGCACTTTCTCTATAGCTGACATTTTCCAGATGTGGAGAAGCAGAGTTTCAGGGTCATTTTGAAATCTGCCTTGCAATTTCTCTCCAGCTGACATTTTCCAGATGTGCATAAGGAGATTTTGAAGATTATGATGCAATCTGCCTTGCACTTTCTCTATAGCTGACATTTTCCAGATGTGCATAAGGAGATTTTGAAGATTATGATGCAATCTGCCTTGCACTTTCTCTATAGCTGACATTTTCCAGATGTGGAGAAGCAGAGTTTCAGGGTCATTTTGAAATCTGCCTTGCAATTTCTCTCCAGCTGACATTTTCCAGATGTGCAGAAGCAGAGTTTCACGATGATGATGCTGAAATCTGCCTTGCAATTTCTCTCCAGCTGACATTTTCCAGATGTGCAGAAGCAGATTTTGAAGATTGTGATGCAATCTGCCTTGCAATTTCTCTCTAGCTGACATTTTCCAGATGTGGAGAAGCAGAGTTTCAGGGTCATTTTGAAATCTGCCTTGCAATTTCTCTCTAGCTGACATTTTCCAGATGTGCAGAAGCAGAGTTTCAAGATTATGATGCAATCGGCTGTGGAATTTCGCTCCAGATGACATTTTCCATATGTACAGAAGCAGAGTTTCAGGATGATGCAAGCTGCCTTGCAATTTCTCTCCAGCTGACATTTTCCAGATGTGCAGAAGCAGAGTTTCACGATGATGATGCTGAAATCTGCCTTGCAATTTCTCTCCAGCTGACATTTTCCAGATCTGGAGAAGCAGAGTTTCAAGATTATGATGCAATCTGCCTTGCAATTTCTCTCTAGCTGACATTTTCCAGATGTGGAGAAGCAGATTTTGAAGATTATGATGCAATCTGCCTTGCAATTTCTCTCCAGCTGACATTTTCCAGATCTGGAGAAGCAGAGTTTCAAGATTATGATGCAATCTGCCTTGCAATTTCTCTCTAGCTGACATTTTCCAGATGTGCAGAAGCAGAGTTTCAAGATTATGATGCAATCTGCCTTGCAATTTCTCTCCAGCTGACATTTTCCAGATGTGCAGAAGCAGAGTTTCAAGATTATGATGCAATCTGCCTTGCAATTTCTCTCTAGCTGACATTTTCCAGATGTGCATAAGGAGATTTTGAAGATTATGATGCAATCTGCCTTGCACTTTCTCTATAGCTGACATTTTCCAGATGTGGAGAAGCAGAGTTTCAGGGTCATTTTGAAATCTGCCTTGCAATTTCTCTCCAGCTGACATTTTCCAGATGTGCATAAGGAGATTTTGAAGATTATGATGCAATCTGCCTTGCACTTTCTCTATAGCTGACATTTTACAGATGTGCATAAGGAGATTTTGAAGATTATGATGCAATCTGCCTTGCACTTTCTCTATAGCTGACATTTTCCAGATGTGGAGAAGCAGAGTTTCAGGGTCATTTTGAAATCTGCCTTGCAATTTCTCTCCAGCTGACATTTTCCAGATGTGCAGAAGCAGAGTTTCACGATGATGATGCTGAAATCTGCCTTGCAATTTCTCTCCAGCTGACATTTTCCAGATGTGCAGAAGCAGATTTTGAAGATTGTGATGCAATCTGCCTTGCAATTTCTCTCTAGCTGACATTTTCCAGATGTGGAGAAGCAGACTTTCAGGGTCATTTTGAAATCTGCCTTGCAATTTCTCTCTAGCTGACATTTTCCAGATGTGCAGAAGCAGAGTTTCAAGATTATGATGCAATCGGCTGTGGAATTTCGCTCCAGATGACATTTTCCATATGTACAGAAGCAGAGTTTCAGGATGATGCAAGCTGCCTTCCAATTTCTCTCCAGCTGACATTTTCCAGATGTGCAGAAGCAGAGTTTCACGATGATGATGCTGAAATCTGCCTTGCAATTTCTCTCCAGCTGACATTTTCCAGATCTGGAGAAGCAGAGTTTCAAGATTATGATGCAATCTGCCTTGCAATTTCTCTCTAGCTGACATTTTCCAGATGTGGAGAAGCAGATTTTGAAGATTATGATGCAATCTGCCTTGCAATTTCTCTCCAGCTGACATTTTCCAGATCTGGAGAAGCAGAGTTTCAAGATTATGATGCAATCTGCCTTGCAATTTCTCTCTAGCTGACATTTTCCAGATGTGCAGAAGCAGAGTTTCAAGATTATGATGCAATCTGCCTTGCAATTTCTCTCCAGCTGACATTTTCCAGATGTGCAGAAGCAGAGTTTCAAGATTATGATGCAATCTGCCTTGCAATTTCTCTCTAGCTGACATTTTCCAGATGTGCATAAGGAGATTTTGAAGATTATGATGCAATCTGCCTTGCACTTTCTCTATAGCTGACATTTTCCAGATGTCGAGAAGCAGAGTTTCAGGGTCATTTTGAAATCTGCCTTGCAATTTCTCTCCAGCTGACATTTTCCAGATGTGCATAAGGAGATTTTGAAGATTATGATGCAATCTGCCTTGCACTTTCTCTATAGCTGACATTTTCCAGATGTGCATAAGGAGATTTTGAAGATTATGATGCAATCTGCCTTGCACTTTCTCTATAGCTGACATTTTCCAGATGTGGAGAAGCAGAGTTTCAGGGTCATTTTGAAATCTGCCTTGCAATTTCTCTCCAGCTGACATTTTCCAGATGTGCAGAAGCAGAGTTTCACGATGATGATGCTGAAATCTGCCTTGCAATTTCTCTCCAGCTGACATTTTCCAGATGTGCAGAAGCAGATTTTGAAGATTGTGATGCAATCTGCCTTGCAATTTCTCTCTAGCTGACATTTTCCAGATGTGGAGAAGCAGAGTTTCAGGGTCATTTTGAAATCTGCCTTGCAATTTCTCTCTAGCTGACATTTTCCAGATGTGCAGAAGCAGAGTTTCAAGATTATGATGCAATCGGCTGTGGAATTTCGCTCCAGATGACATTTTCCATATGTACAGAAGCAGAGTTTCAGGATGATGCAAGCTGCCTTGCAATTTCTCTCCAGCTGACATTTTCCAGATGTGCAGAAGCAGAGTTTCAAGATTATGATGCAATCTGCCTTGCAATTTCTCTCCAGCTGACATTTTCCAGATGTGGAGAAGCAGATTTTGAAGATTATGATGCAATCTGCCTTGCAATTTCTCTCCAGCTGACATTTTCCAGATCTGGAGAAGCAGAGTTTCAAGATTATGATGCAATCTGCCTTGCAATTTCTCTCTAGCTGACATTTTCCAGATGTGCAGAAGCAGAGTTTCAAGATTATGATGCAATCTGCCTTGCAATTTCTCTCTAGCTGACATTTTCCAGATGTGCATAAGGAGATTTTGAAGATTATGATGCAATCTGCCTTGCACTTTCTCTATAGCTGACATTTTCCAGATGTGGAGAAGCAGAGTTTCAGGGTCATTTTGAAATCTGCCTTGCAATTTCTCTCCAGCTGACATTTTCCAGATGTGCATAAGGAGATTTTGAAGATTATGATGCAATCTGCCTTGCACTTTCTCTATAGCTGACATTTTCCAGATGTGCATAAGGAGATTTTGAAGATTATGATGCAATCTGCCTTGCACTTTCTCTATAGCTGACATTTTCCAGATGTGGAGAAGCAGATTTTGAAGATTGTGATGCAATCTGCCTTGCAATTTCTCTCTAGCTGACATTTTCCACATGTGGAGAAGCAGAGTTTCAGGGTCATTTTGAAATCTGCCTTGCAATTTCTCTCTAGCTGACATTTTCCAGATGTGCAGAAGCAGAGTTTCAAGATTATGATGCAATCGGCTGTGGAATTTCGCTCCAGATGACATTTTCCATATGTACAGAAGCAGAGTTTCAGGACGATGCAAGCTGCCTTGCAATTTCTCTCCAGCTGACATTTTCCAGATGTGCAGAAGCAGAGTTTCACGATGATGATGCTGAAATCTGCCTTGCAATTTCTCTCCAGCTGACATTTTCCAGATCTGGAGAAGCAGAGTTTCAAGATTATGATGCAATCTGCCTTGCAATTTCTCTCCAGCTGACATTTTCCAGATGTGCAGAAGCAGAGTTTCACGATGATGATGCTGAAATCTGCCTTGCAATTTCTCTCCAGCTGACATTTTCCAGATCTGGAGAAGCAGAGTTTCAAGATTATGATGCAATCTGCCTTGCAATTTCTCTCCAGCTGACATTTTCCAGATGTGGAGAAGCAGATTTTGAAGATTATGATGCAATCTGCCTTGCAATTTCTCTCCAGCTGACATTTTCCAGATCTGGAGAAGCAGAGTTTCAAGATTATGATGCAATCTGCCTTGCAATTTCTCTCTAGCTGACATTTTCCAGATGTGCAGAAGCAGAGTTTCAAGATTATGATGCAATCTGCCTTGCAATTTCTCTCCAGCTGACATTTTCCAGATGTGCAGAAGCAGAGTTTCAAGATTATGATGCAATCTGCCTTGCAATTTCTCTCTAGCTGACATTTTCCAGATGTGCATAAGGAGATTTTGAAGATTATGATGCAATCTGCCTTGAAATTTCTCTCCAGCTGACATTTTCCAGATCTGGAGAAGCAGAGTTTCAAGATTATGATGCAATCTGCCTTGCAATTTCTCTCTAGCTGACATTTTCCAGATGTGCAGAAGCAGAGTTTCAAGATTATGATGCAATCTGCCTTGCACTTTCTCTATAGCTGACATTTTCCAGATGTGCATAAGGAGATTTTGAAGATTATGATGCAATCTGCCTTGCACTTTCTCTATAGCTGACATTTTCCAGATGTGGAGAAGCAGAGTTTCAGGGTCATTTTGAAATCTGCCTTGCAATTTCTCTCCAGCTGACATTTTCCAGATGTGCAGAAGCAGAGTTTCACGATGATGATGCCGAAATCTGCCTTGCAATTTCTCTCCAGCAGACATTTTCCAGATGTGCAGAAGCAGATTTTGAAGATTGTGATGCAATCTGCCTTGCAATTTCTCTCTAGCTGACATTTTCCAGATGTGGAGAAGCAGAGTTTCAGGGTCATTTTGAAATCTGCCTTGCAATTTCTCTCTAGCTGACATTTTCCAGATGTGCAGAAGCAGAGTTTCAAGATTATGATGCAATCGGCTGTGGAATTTCGCTCCAGATGACATTTTCCATATGTACAGAAGCAGAGTTTCAGGATGATGCAAGCTTCCTTGCAATTTCTCTCCAGCTGACATTTTCCAGATGTGCAGAAGCAGAGTTTCACGATGATGATGCTGAAATCTGCCTTGCAATTTCTCTCCAGCTGACATTTTCCAGATCTGGAGAAGCAGAGTTTCAAGATTATGATGCAATCTGCCTTGCAATTTCTCTCTAGCTGACATTTTCCAGATGTGGAGAAGCAGATTTTGAAGATTATGATGCAATGTGCCTTGCAATTTCTCTCCAGCTGACATTTTCCAGATCTGGAGAAGCAGAGTTTCAAGATTATGATGCCATCTGCCTTGCAATTTCTCTCTAGCTGACATTTTCCAGATGTGCAGAAGCAGAGTTTCAAGATTATGATGCAATCTGCCTTGCACTTTCTCTATAGCTGACATTTTCCAGATGTGCATAAGGAGATTTTGAAGATTATGATGCAATCTGCCTTGCACTTTCTCTATAGCTGACATTTTCCAGATGTGGAGAAGCAGAGTTTCAGGGTCATTTTGAAATCTGCCTTGCAATTTCTCTCCAGCTGACATTTTCCAGATGTGCAGAAGCAGAGTTTCACGATGATGATGCTGAAATCTGCCTTGCAATTTCTCTCCAGCAGACATTTTCCAGATGTGCAGAATCAGATTTTGAAGATTGTGATGCAATCTGCCTTGCAATTTCTCTCTAGCTGACATTTTCCAGATGTGGAGAAGCAGAGTTTCAGGGTCATTTTGAAATCTGCCTTGCAATTTCTCTCTAGCTGACATTTTCCAGATGTGCAGAAGCAGAGTTTCAAGATTATGATGCAATCGGCTGTGGAATTTCGCTCCAGATGACATTTTCCATATGTACAGAAGCAGAGTTTCAGGATGATGCAAGCTTCCTTGCAATTTCTCTCCAGCTGACATTTTCCAGATGTGCAGAAGCAGAGTTTCACGATGATGATGCTGAAATCTGCCTTGCAATTTCTCTCCAGCTGACATTTTCCAGATCTGGAGAAGCAGAGTTTCAAGATTATGATGCAATCTGCCTTGCAATTTCTCTCTAGCTGACATTTTCCAGATGTGCAGAAGCAGAGTTTCAAGATTATGATGCAATCTGCCTTGCAATTTCTCTCTAGCTGACATTTTCCAGATGTGCATAAGGAGATTTTGAAGATTATGATGCAATCTGCCTTGCACTTTCTCTATAGCTGACATTTTCCAGATGTGGAGAAGCAGAGTTTCAGGGTCATTTTGAAATCTGCCTTGCAATTTCTCTCCAGCTGACATTTTCCAGATGTGCATAAGGAGATTTTGAAGATTATGATGCAATCTGCCTTGCACTTTCTCTATAGCTGACATTTTCCAGATGTGCATAAGGAGATTTTGAAGATTATGATGCAATCTGCCTTGCACTTTCTCTATAGCTGACATTTTCCAGATGTGGAGAAGCAGAGTTTCATTGTCATTTTGAAATCTGCCTTGCAATTTCTCTCCAGCTGACATTTTCCAGATGTGCAGAAGCAGAGTTTCACGATGATGATGCTGAAATCTGCCTTGCAATTTCTCTCCAGCTGACATTTTCCAGATGTGCAGAAGCAGATTTTGAAGATTATGATGCAATCTGCCTTGCACTTTCTCTCTAGCTGACATTTTCCAGATGTGCATAAGGAGATTTTGAAGATTATGATGCAATCTGCCTTGCAATTTCTCTCTAGCTGACATTTTCCAGATGTGGAGAAGCAGAGTTTCAGGGTCATTTTGAAATCTGCCTTGCAATTTCTCTCTAGCTGACATTTTCCAGATGTGCAGAAGCAGAGTTTCAAGATTATGATGCAATCGGCTGTGGAATTTCGCTCCAGATGACATTTTCCATATGTACAGAAGCAGAGTTTCAGGATGATGCAAGCTGCCTTGCAATTTCTCTCCAGCTGACATTTTCCAGATGTGCAGAAGCAGAGTTTCACGATGATGATGCTGAAATCTGCCTTGCAATTTCTCTCCAGCTGACATTTTCCAGATCTGGAGAAGCAGAGTTTCAAGATTATGATGCAATCTGCCTTGCAATTTCTCTCTAGCTGACATTTTCCAGATGTGGAGAAGCAGATTTTGAAGATTATGATGCAATCTGCCTTGCAATTTCTCTCCAGCTGACATTTTCCAGATCTGGAGAAGCAGAGTTTCAAGATTATGATGCAATCTGCCTTGCAATTTCTCTCTAGCTGACATTTTCCAGATGTGCAGAAGCAGAGTTTCAAGATTATGATGCAATCTGCCTTGCAATTTCTCTCCAGCTGACATTTTTCAGATGTGCAGAAGCAGAGTTTCAAGATTATGATGCAATCTGCCTTGCAATTTCTCTCTAGCTGACATTTTCCAGATGTGCATAAGGAGATTTTGAAGATTATGATGCAATCTGCCTTGCACTTTCTCTATAGCTGACATTTTCCAGATGTGGAGAAGCAGAGTTTCAGGGTCATTTTGAAATCTGCCTTGCAATTTCTCTCCAGCTGACATTTTCCAGATTTGCATAAGGAGATTTTGAAGATTATGATGCAATCTGCCTTGCACTTTCTCTATAGCTGACATTTTCCAGATGTGGAGAAGCAGAGTTGCAGGGTCATTTTGAAATCTGCCTTGCAATTTCTCTCCAGCTGACATTTTCCAGATGTGCATAAGGAGATTTTGAAGATTATGATGCAATCTGCCTTGCACTTTCTCTATAGCTGACATTTTCCAGATGTGCATAAGGAGATTTTGAAGATTATGATGCAATCTGCCTTGCACTTTCTCTATAGCTGACATTTTCCAGATGTGGAGAAGCAGAGTTTCAGGGTCATTTTGAAATCTGCCTTGCAATTTCTCTCCAGCTGACATTTTCCAGATGTGCAGAAGCAGAGTTTCACGATGATGATGCTGAAATCTGCCTTGCAATTTCTCTCCAGCTGACATTTTCCAGATGTGCAGAAGCAGATTTTGAAGATTGTGATGCAATCTGCCTTGCAATTTCTCTCTAGCTGACATTTTCCAGATGTGGAGAAGCAGACTTTCAGGGTCATTTTGAAATCTGCCTTGCAATTTCTCTCTAGCTGACATTTTCCAGATGTGCAGAAGCAGAGTTTCAAGATTATGATGCAATCGGCTGTGGAATTTCGCTCCAGATGACATTTTCCATATGTACAGAAGCAGAGTTTCAGGATGATGCAAGCTGCCTTGCAATTTCTCTCCAGCTGACATTTTCCAGATGTGCAGAAGCAGAGTTTCACGATGATGATGCTGAAATCTGCCTTGCAATTTCTCTCCAGCTGACATTTTCCAGATCTGGAGAAGCAGAGTTTCAAGATTATGATGCAATCTGCCTTGCAATTTCTCTCTAGCTGACATTTTCCAGATGTGGAGAAGCAGATTTTGAAGATTATGATGCAATCTGCCTTGCAATTTCTCTCCAGCTGACATTTTCCAGATCTGGAGAAGCAGAGTTTCAAGATTATGATGCAATCTGCCTTGCAATTTCTCTCTAGCTGACATTTTCCAGATGTGCAGAAGCAGAGTTTCAAGATTATGATGCAATCTGCCTTGCAATTTCTCTCCAGCTGACATTTTCCAGATGTGCAGAAGCAGAGTTTCAAGATTATGATGCAATCTGCCTTGCAATTTCTCTCTAGCTGACATTTTCCAGATGTGCATAAGGAGATTTTGAAGATTATGATGCAATCTGCCTTGCACTTTCTCTATAGCTGACATTTTCCAGATGTGGAGAAGCAGAGTTTCAGGGTCATTTTGAAATCTGCCTTGCAATTTCTCTCCAGCTGACATTTTCCAGATGTGCATAAGGAGATTTTGAAGATTATGATGCAATCTGCCTTGCACTTTCTCTATAGCTGACATTTTCCAGATGTGCATAAGGAGATTTTGAAGATTATGATGCAATCTGCCTTGCACTTTCTCTATAGCTGACATTTTCCAGATGTGGAGAAGCAGAGTTTCAGGGTCATTTTGAAATCTGCCTTGCAATTTCTCTCCAGCTGACATTTTCCAGATGTGCAGAAGCAGAGTTTCACGATGATGATGCTGAAATCTGCCTTGCAATTTCTCTCCAGCTGACATTTTCCAGATGTGCAGAAGCAGATTTTGAAGATTGTGATGCAATCTGCCTTGCAATTTCTCTCTAGCTGACATTTTCCAGATGTGGAGAAGCAGACTTTCAGGGTCATTTTGAAATCTGCCTTGCAATTTCTCTCTAGCTGACATTTTCCAGATGTGCAGAAGCAGAGTTTCAAGATTATGATGCAATCGGCTGTGGAATTTCGCTCCAGATGACATTTTCCATATGTACAGAAGCAGAGTTTCAGGATGATGCAAGCTGCCTTCCAATTTCTCTCCAGCTGACATTTTCCAGATGTGCAGAAGCAGAGTTTCACGATGATGATGCTGAAATCTGCCTTGCAATTTCTCTCCAGCTGACATTTTCCAGATCTGGAGAAGCAGAGTTTCAAGATTATGATGCAATCTGCCTTGCAATTTCTCTCTAGCTGACATTTTCCAGATGTGGAGAAGCAGATTTTGAAGATTATGATGCAATCTGCCTTGCAATTTCTCTCCAGCTGACATTTTCCAGATGTGCAGAAGCAGAGTTTCAAGATTATGATGCAATCTCCCTTGCAATTTCTCTCCAGCTGACATTTTCCAGATGTGCAGAAGCAGAGTTTCAAGATTATGATGCAATCTGCCTTGCAATTTCTCTCTAGCTGACATTTTCCAGATGTGCATAAGGAGATTTTGAAGATTATGATGCAATCTGCCTTGCACTTTCTCTATAGCTGACATTTTCCAGATGTCGAGAAGCAGAGTTTCAGGGTCATTTTGAAATCTGCCTTGCAATTTCTCTCCAGCTGACATTTTCCAGATGTGCATAAGGAGATTTTGAAGATTATGATGCAATCTGCCTTGCACTTTCTCTATAGCTGACATTTTCCAGATGTGCATAAGGAGATTTTGAAGATTATGATGCAATCTGCCTTGCACTTTCTCTATAGCTGACATTTTCCAGATGTGGAGAAGCAGAGTTTCAGGGTCATTTTGAAATCTGCCTTGCAATTCCTCTCCAGCTGACATTTTCCAGATGTGCAGAAGCAGAGTTTCACGATGATGATGCTGAAATCTGCCTTGCAATTTCTCTCCAGCTGACATTTTCCAGATGTGCAGAAGCAGATTTTGAAGATTGTGATGCAATCTGCCTTGCAATTTCTCTCTAGCTGACATTTTCCAGATGTGGAGAAGCAGAGTTTCAGGGTCATTTTGAAATCTGCCTTGCACTTTCTCTATAGCTGACATTTTCCAGATGTGGAGAAGCAGAGTTGCAGGGTCATTTTGAAATCTGCCTTGCAATTTCTCTCCAGCTGACATTTTCCAGATGTGCATAAGGAGATTTTGAAGATTATGATGCAATCTGCCTTGCACTTTCTCTATAGCTGACATTTTCCAGATGTGCATAAGGAGATTTTGAAGATTATGATGCAATCTGCCTTGCACTTTCTCTATAGCTGACATTTTCCAGATGTGGAGAAGCAGAGTTTCAGGGTCATTTTGAAATCTGCCTTGCAATTTCTCTCCAGCTGACATTTTCCAGATGTGCAGAAGCAGAGTTTCACGATGATGATGCTGAAATCTGCCTTGCAATTTCTCTCCAGCTGACATTTTCCAGATGTGCAGAAGCAGATTTTGAAGATTGTGATGCAATCTGCCTTGCAATTTCTCTCTAGCTGACATTTTCCAGATGTGGAGAAGCAGACTTTCAGGGTCATTTTGAAATCTGCCTTGCAATTTCTCTCTAGCTGACATTTTCCAGATGTGCAGAAGCAGAGTTTCAAGATTATGATGCAATCGGCTGTGGAATTTCGCTCCAGATGACATTTTCCATATGTACAGAAGCAGAGTTTCAGGATGATGCAAGCTGCCTTGCAATTTCTCTCCAGCTGACATTTTCCAGATGTGCAGAAGCAGAGTTTCACGATGATGATGCTGAAATCTGCCTTGCAATTTCTCTCCAGCTGACATTTTCCAGATCTGGAGAAGCAGAGTTTCAAGATTATGATGCAATCTGCCTTGCAATTTCTCTCTAGCTGACATTTTCCAGATGTGGAGAAGCAGATTTTGAAGATTATGATGCAATCTGCCTTGCAATTTCTCTCCAGCTGACATTTTCCAGATCTGGAGAAGCAGAGTTTCAAGATTATGATGCAATCTGCCTTGCAATTTCTCTCTAGCTGACATTTTCCAGATGTGCAGAAGCAGAGTTTCAAGATTATGATGCAATCTGCCTTGCAATTTCTCTCCAGCTGACATTTTCCAGATGTGCAGAAGCAGAGTTTCAAGATTATGATGCAATCTGCCTTGCAATTTCTCTCTAGCTGACATTTTCCAGATGTGCATAAGGAGATTTTGAAGATTATGATGCAATCTGCCTTGCACTTTCTCTATAGCTGACATTTTCCAGATGTGGAGAAGCAGAGTTTCAGGGTCATTTTGAAATCTGCCTTGCAATTTCTCTCCAGCTGACATTTTCCAGATGTGCATAAGGAGATTTTGAAGATTATGATGCAATCTGCCTTGCACTTTCTCTATAGCTGACATTTTCCAGATGTGCATAAGGAGATTTTGAAGATTATGATGCAATCTGCCTTGCACTTTCTCTATAGCTGACATTTTCCAGATGTGGAGAAGCAGAGTTTCAGGGTCATTTTGAAATCTGCCTTGCAATTTCTCTCCAGCTGACATTTTCCAGATGTGCAGAAGCAGAGTTTCACGATGATGATGCTGAAATCTGCCTTGCAATTTCTCTCCAGCTGACATTTTCCAGATGTGCAGAAGCAGATTTTGAAGATTGTGATGCAATCTGCCTTGCAATTTCTCTCTAGCTGACATTTTCCAGATGTGGAGAAGCAGACTTTCAGGGTCATTTTGAAATCTGCCTTGCAATTTCTCTCTAGCTGACATTTTCCAGATGTGCAGAAGCAGAGTTTCAAGATTATGATGCAATCGGCTGTGGAATTTCGCTCCAGATGACATTTTCCATATGTACAGAAGCAGAGTTTCAGGATGATGCAAGCTGCCTTCCAATTTCTCTCCAGCTGACATTTTCCAGATGTGCAGAAGCAGAGTTTCACGATGATGATGCTGAAATCTGCCTTGCAATTTCTCTCCAGCTGACATTTTCCAGATCTGGAGAAGCAGAGTTTCAAGATTATGATGCAATCTGCCTTGCAATTTCTCTCTAGCTGACATTTTCCAGATGTGGAGAAGCAGATTTTGAAGATTATGATGCAATCTGCCTTGCAATTTCTCTCCAGCTGACATTTTCCAGATGTGCAGAAGCAGAGTTTCAAGATTATGATGCAATCTCCCTTGCAATTTCTCTCCAGCTGACATTTTCCAGATGTGCAGAAGCAGAGTTTCAAGATTATGATGCAATCTGCCTTGCAATTTCTCTCTAGCTGACATTTTCCAGATGTGCATAAGGAGATTTTGAAGATTATGATGCAATCTGCCTTGCACTTTCTCTATAGCTGACATTTTCCAGATGTCGAGAAGCAGAGTTTCAGGGTCATTTTGAAATCTGCCTTGCAATTTCTCTCCAGCTGACATTTTCCAGATGTGCATAAGGAGATTTTGAAGATTATGATGCAATCTGCCTTGCACTTTCTCTATAGCTGACATTTTCCAGATGTGCATAAGGAGATTTTGAAGATTATGATGCAATCTGCCTTGCACTTTCTCTATAGCTGACATTTTCCAGATGTGGAGAAGCAGAGTTTCAGGGTCATTTTGAAATCTGCCTTGCAATTCCTCTCCAGCTGACATTTTCCAGATGTGCAGAAGCAGAGTTTCACGATGATGATGCTGAAATCTGCCTTGCAATTTCTCTCCAGCTGACATTTTCCAGATGTGCAGAAGCAGATTTTGAAGATTGTGATGCAATCTGCCTTGCAATTTCTCTCTAGCTGACATTTTCCAGATGTGGAGAAGCAGAGTTTCAGGGTCATTTTGAAATCTGCCTTGCAATTTCTCTCTAGCTGACATTTTCCAGATGTGCAGAAGCAGAGTTTCAAGATTATGATGCAATCGGCTGTGGAATTTCGCTCCAGATGACATTTTCCATATGTACAGAAGCAGAGTTTCAGGATGATGCAAGCTGCCTTGCAATTTCTCTCCAGCTGACATTTTCCAGATGTGCAGAAGCAGAGTTTCACGATGATGATGCTGAAATCTGCCTTGCAATTTCTCTCCAGCTGACATTTTCCAGATGTGCATAAGGAGATTTTGAAGATTATGATGCAATCTGCCTTGCACTTTCTCTATAGCTGACATTTTCCAGATGTGCATAAGGAGATTTTGAAGATTATGATGCAATCTGCCTTGCACTTTCTCTATAGCTGACATTTTCCAGATGTGGAGAAGCAGAGTTTCAGGGTCATTTTGAAATCTGCCTTGCAATTTCTCTCCAGCTGACATTTTCCAGATGTGCAGAAGCAGAGTTTCACGATGATGATGCTGAAATCTGCCTTGCAATTTCTCTCCAGCTGACATTTTCCAGATGTGCAGAAGCAGATTTTGAAGATTGTGATGCAATCTGCCTTGCAATTTCTCTCTAGCTGACATTTTCCAGATGTGGAGAAGCAGAGTTTCAGGGTCATTTTGAAATCTGCCTTGCAATTTCTCTCTAGCTGACATTTTCCAGATGTGCAGAAGCAGAGTTTCAAGATTATGATGCAATCGGCTGTGGAATTTCGCTCCAGATGACATTTTCCATATGTACAGAAGCAGAGTTTCAGGATGATGCAAGCTGCCTTGCAATTTCTCTCCAGCTGACATTTTCCAGATGTGCAGAAGCAGAGTTTCACGATGATGATGCTGAAATCTGCCTTGCAATTTCTCTCCAGCTGACATTTTCCAGATCTGGAGAAGCAGAGTTTCAAGATTATGATGCAATCTGCCTTGCAATTTCTCTCCAGCTGACATTTTCCAGATGTGGAGAAGCAGATTTTGAAGATTATGATGCAATCTGCCTTGCAATTTCTCTCCAGCTGACATTTTCCAGATCTGGAGAAGCAGAGTTTCAAGATTATGATGCAATCTGCCTTGCAATTTCTCTCTAGCTGACATTTTCCAGATGTGCAGAAGCAGAGTTTCAAGATTATGATGCAATCTGCCTTGCAATTTCTCTCCAGCTGACATTTTCCAGATGTGCAGAAGCAGAGTTTCAAGATTATGATGCAATCTGCCTTGCAATTTCTCTCTAGCTGACATTTTCCAGATGTGCATAAGGAGATTTTGAAGATTATGATGCAATCTGCCTTGCACTTTCTCTATAGCTGACATTTTCCAGATGTGGAGAAGCAGAGTTTCAGGGTCATTTTGAAATCTGCCTTGCAATTTCTCTCCAGCTGACATTTTCCAGATGTGCATAAGGAGATTTTGAAGATTATGATGCAATCTGCCTTGCACTTTCTCTATAGCTGACATTTTCCAGATGTGCATAAGGAGATTTTGAAGATTATGATGCAATCTGCCTTGCACTTTCTCTATAGCTGACATTTTCCAGATGTGGAGAAGCAGAGTTTCAGGGTCATTTTGAAATCTGCCTTGCAATTTCTCTCCAGCTGACATTTTCCAGATGTGCAGAAGCAGAGTTTCACGATGATGATGCTGAAATCTGCCTTGCAATTTCTCTCCAGCTGACATTTTCCAGATGTGCAGAAGCAGATTTTGAAGATTGTGATGCAATCTGCCTTGCAATTTCTCTCTAGCTGACATTTTCCAGATGTGGAGAAGCAGAGTTTCAGGGTCATTTTGAAATCTGCCTTGCAATTTCTCTCTAGCTGACATTTTCCAGATGTGCAGAAGCAGAGTTTCAAGATTATGATGCAATCGGCTGTGGAATTTCGCTCCAGATGACATTTTCCATATGTACAGAAGCAGAGTTTCAGGATGATGCAAGCTGCCTTGCAATTTCTCTCCAGCTGACATTTTCCAGATGTGCAGAAGCAGAGTTTCACGATGATGATGCTGAAATCTGCCTTGCAATTTCTCTCCAGCTGACATTTTCCAGATCTGGAGAAGCAGAGTTTCAAGATTATGATGCAATCTGCCTTGCAATTTCTCTCCAGCTGACATTTTCCAGATGTGGAGAAGCAGATTTTGAAGATTATGATGCAATCTGCCTTGCAATTTCTCTCCAGCTGACATTTTCCAGATCTGGAGAAGCAGAGTTTCAAGATTATGATGCAATCTGCCTTGCAATTTCTCTCCAGCTGACATTTTCCAGATGTGCAGAAGCAGAGTTTCAAGATTATGATGCAATCTGCCTTGCAATTTCTCTCTAGCTGACATTTTCCAGATGTGCATAAGGAGATTTTGAAGATTATGATGCAATCTGCCTTGCACTTTCTCTATAGCTGACATTTTCCAGATGTGGAGAAGCAGAGTTTCAGGGTCATTTTGAAATCTGCCTTGCAATTTCTCTCCAGCTGACATTTTCCAGATGTGCATAAGGAGATTTTGAAGATTATGATGCAATCTGCCTTGCACTTTCTCTATAGCTGACATTTTCCAGATGTGCATAAGGAGATTTTGAAGATTATGATGCAATCTGCCTTGCACTTTCTCTATAGCTGACATTTTCCAGATGTGGAGAAGCAGAGTTTCAGGGTCATTTTGAAATCTGCCTTGCAATTTCTCTCCAGCTGACATTTTCCAGATGTGCAGAAGCAGAGTTTCACGATGATGATGCTGAAATCTGCCTTGCAATTTCTCTCCAGCTGACATTTTCCAGATGTGCAGAAGCAGATTTTGAAGATTGTGATGCAATCTGCCTTGCAATTTCTCTCTAGCTGACATTTTCCAGATGTGGAGAAGCAGACTTTCAGGGTCATTTTGAAATCTGCCTTGCAATTTCTCTCTAGCTGACATTTTCCAGATGTGCAGAAGCAGAGTTTCAAGATTATGATGCAATCGGCTGTGGAATTTCGCTCCAGATGACATTTTCCATATGTACAGAAGCAGAGTTTCAGGATGATGCAAGCTGCCTTCCAATTTCTCTCCAGCTGACATTTTCCAGATGTGCAGAAGCAGAGTTTCACGATGATGATGCTGAAATCTGCCTTGCAATTTCTCTCCAGCTGACATTTTCCAGATCTGGAGAAGCAGAGTTTCAAGATTATGATGCAATCTGCCTTGCAATTTCTCTCTAGCTGACATTTTCCAGATGTGGAGAAGCAGATTTTGAAGATTATGATGCAATCTGCCTTGCAATTTCTCTCCAGCTGACATTTTCCAGATCTGGAGAAGCAGAGTTTCAAGATTATGATGCAATCTGCCTTGCAATTTCTCTCTAGCTGACATTTTCCAGATGTGCAGAAGCAGAGTTTCAAGATTATGATGCAATCTGCCTTGCAATTTCTCTCCAGCTGACATTTTCCAGATGTGCAGAAGCAGAGTTTCAAGATTATGATGCAATCTGCCTTGCAATTTCTCTCTAGCTGACATTTTCCAGATGTGCATAAGGAGATTTTGAAGATTATGATGCAATCTGCCTTGCACTTTCTCTATAGCTGACATTTTCCAGATGTGGAGAAGCAGAGTTTCAGGGTCATTTTGAAATCTGCCTTGCAATTTCTCTCCAGCTGACATTTTCCAGATGTGCATAAGGAGATTTTGAAGATTATGATGCAATCTGCCTTGCACTTTCTCTATAGCTGACATTTTCCAGATGTGCATAAGGAGATTTTGAAGATTATGATGCAATCTGCCTTGCACTTTCTCTATAGCTGACATTTTCCAGATGTGGAGAAGCAGAGTTTCAGGGTCATTTTGAAATCTGCCTTGCAATTTCTCTCCAGCTGACATTTTCCAGATGTGCAGAAGCAGAGTTTCACGATGATGATGCTGAAATCTGCCTTGCAATTTCTCTCCAGCTGACATTTTCCAGATGTGCAGAAGCAGATTTTGAAGATTGTGATGCAATCTGCCTTGCAATTTCTCTCTAGCTGACATTTTCCAGATGTGGAGAAGCAGACTTTCAGGGTCATTTTGAAATCTGCCTTGCAATTTCTCTCTAGCTGACATTTTCCAGATGTGCAGAAGCAGAGTTTCAAGATTATGATGCAATCGGCTGTGGAATTTCGCTCCAGATGACATTTTCCATATGTACAGAAGCAGAGTTTCAGGATGATGCAAGCTGCCTTCCAATTTCTCTCCAGCTGACATTTTCCAGATGTGCAGAAGCAGAGTTTCACGATGATGATGCTGAAATCTGCCTTGCAATTTCTCTCCAGCTGACATTTTCCAGATCTGGAGAAGCAGAGTTTCAAGATTATGATGCAATCTGCCTTGCAATTTCTCTCTAGCTGACATTTTCCAGATGTGGAGAAGCAGATTTTGAAGATTATGATGCAATCTGCCTTGCAATTTCTCTCCAGCTGACATTTTCCAGATGTGCAGAAGCAGAGTTTCAAGATTATGATGCAATCTCCCTTGCAATTTCTCTCCAGCTGACATTTTCCAGATGTGCAGAAGCAGAGTTTCAAGATTATGATGCAATCTGCCTTGCAATTTCTCTCTAGCTGACATTTTCCAGATGTGCATAAGGAGATTTTGAAGATTATGATGCAATCTGCCTTGCACTTTCTCTATAGCTGACATTTTCCAGATGTCGAGAAGCAGAGTTTCAGGGTCATTTTGAAATCTGCCTTGCAATTTCTCTCCAGCTGACATTTTCCAGATGTGCATAAGGAGATTTTGAAGATTATGATGCAATCTGCCTTGCACTTTCTCTATAGCTGACATTTTCCAGATGTGCATAAGGAGATTTTGAAGATTATGATGCAATCTGCCTTGCACTTTCTCTATAGCTGACATTTTCCAGATGTGGAGAAGCAGAGTTTCAGGGTCATTTTGAAATCTGCCTTGCAATTCCTCTCCAGCTGACATTTTCCAGATGTGCAGAAGCAGAGTTTCACGATGATGATGCTGAAATCTGCCTTGCAATTTCTCTCCAGCTGACATTTTCCAGATGTGCAGAAGCAGATTTTGAAGATTGTGATGCAATCTGCCTTGCAATTTCTCTCTAGCTGACATTTTCCAGATGTGGAGAAGCAGAGTTTCAGGGTCATTTTGAAATCTGCCTTGCAATTTCTCTCTAGCTGACATTTTCCAGATGTGCAGAAGCAGAGTTTCAAGATTATGATGCAATCGGCTGTGGAATTTCGCTCCAGATGACATTTTCCATATGTACAGAAGCAGAGTTTCAGGATGATGCAAGCTGCCTTGCAATTTCTCTCCAGCTGACATTTTCCAGATGTGCAGAAGCAGAGTTTCACGATGATGATGCTGAAATCTGCCTTGCAATTTCTCTCCAGCTGACATTTTCCAGATGTGCATAAGGAGATTTTGAAGATTATGATGCAATCTGCCTTGCACTTTCTCTATAGCTGACATTTTCCAGATGTGCATAAGGAGATTTTGAAGATTATGATGCAATCTGCCTTGCACTTTCTCTATAGCTGACATTTTCCAGATGTGGAGAAGCAGAGTTTCAGGGTCATTTTGAAATCTGCCTTGCAATTTCTCTCCAGCTGACATTTTCCAGATGTGCAGAAGCAGAGTTTCACGATGATGATGCTGAAATCTGCCTTGCAATTTCTCTCCAGCTGACATTTTCCAGATGTGCAGAAGCAGATTTTGAAGATTGTGATGCAATCTGCCTTGCAATTTCTCTCTAGCTGACATTTTCCAGATGTGGAGAAGCAGAGTTTCAGGGTCATTTTGAAATCTGCCTTGCAATTTCTCTCTAGCTGACATTTTCCAGATGTGCAGAAGCAGAGTTTCAAGATTATGATGCAATCGGCTGTGGAATTTCGCTCCAGATGACATTTTCCATATGTACAGAAGCAGAGTTTCAGGATGATGCAAGCTGCCTTGCAATTTCTCTCCAGCTGACATTTTCCAGATGTGCAGAAGCAGAGTTTCACGATGATGATGCTGAAATCTGCCTTGCAATTTCTCTCCAGCTGACATTTTCCAGATCTGGAGAAGCAGAGTTTCAAGATTATGATGCAATCTGCCTTGCAATTTCTCTCCAGCTGACATTTTCCAGATGTGGAGAAGCAGATTTTGAAGATTATGATGCAATCTGCCTTGCAATTTCTCTCCAGCTGACATTTTCCAGATCTGGAGAAGCAGAGTTTCAAGATTATGATGCAATCTGCCTTGCAATTTCTCTCTAGCTGACATTTTCCAGATGTGCAGAAGCAGAGTTTCAAGATTATGATGCAATCTGCCTTGCAATTTCTCTCCAGCTGACATTTTCCAGATGTGCAGAAGCAGAGTTTCAAGATTATGATGCAATCTGCCTTGCAATTTCTCTCTAGCTGACATTTTCCAGATGTGCATAAGGAGATTTTGAAGATTATGATGCAATCTGCCTTGCACTTTCTCTATAGCTGACATTTTCCAGATGTGGAGAAGCAGAGTTTCAGGGTCATTTTGAAATCTGCCTTGCAATTTCTCTCCAGCTGACATTTTCCAGATGTGCATAAGGAGATTTTGAAGATTATGATGCAATCTGCCTTGCACTTTATAGCTGACATTTTCCAGATGTGCATAAGGAGATTTTGAAGATTATGATGCAATCTGCCTTGCACTTTCTCTATAGCTGACATTTTCCAGATGTGGAGAAGCAGAGTTTCAGGGTCATTTTGAAATCTGCCTTGCAATTTCTCTCCAGCTGACATTTTCCAGATGTGCAGAAGCAGAGTTTCACGATGATGATGCTGAAATCTGCCTTGCAATTTCTCTCCAGCTGACATTTTCCAGATGTGCAGAAGCAGATTTTGAAGATTGTGATGCAATCTGCCTTGCAATTTCTCTCTAGCTGACATTTTCCAGATGTGGA
The DNA here is from genome assembly GCA_037215915.1 of Pantherophis vulpinus. Classification (NCBI taxonomy): domain Eukaryota; kingdom Metazoa; phylum Chordata; class Lepidosauria; order Squamata; family Colubridae; genus Pantherophis; species Pantherophis vulpinus. The sequence continues at coordinate 669,190 of JAXLNS010000046.1, read as the reverse complement.
GAAGCAGAGTTTCAGGGTCATTTTGAAATCTGCCTTGCAATTTCTCTCTAGCTGACATTTTCCAGATGTGCAGAAGCAGAGTTTCAAGATTATGATGCAATCGGCTGTGGAATTTCGCTCCAGATGACATTTTCCATATGTACAGAAGCAGAGTTTCAGGATGATGCAAGCTGCCTTGCAATTTCTCTCCAGCTGACATTTTCCAGATGTGCAGAAGCAGAGTTTCACGATGATGATGCTGAAATCTGCCTTGCAATTTCTCTCCAGCTGACATTTTCCAGATCTGGAGAAGCAGAGTTTCAAGATTATGATGCAATCTGCCTTGCAATTTCTCTCCAGCTGACATTTTCCAGATGTGGAGAAGCAGATTTTGAAGATTATGATGCAATCTGCCTTGCAATTTCTCTCCAGCTGACATTTTCCAGATCTGGAGAAGCAGAGTTTCAAGATTATGATGCAATCTGCCTTGCAATTTCTCTCCAGCTGACATTTTCCAGATGTGCAGAAGCAGAGTTTCAAGATTATGATGCAATCTGCCTTGCAATTTCTCTCTAGCTGACATTTTCCAGATGTGCATAAGGAGATTTTGAAGATTATGATGCAATCTGCCTTGCACTTTCTCTATAGCTGACATTTTCCAGATGTGGAGAAGCAGAGTTTCAGGGTCATTTTGAAATCTGCCTTGCAATTTCTCTCCAGCTGACATTTTCCAGATGTGCATAAGGAGATTTTGAAGATTATGATGCAATCTGCCTTGCACTTTCTCTATAGCTGACATTTTCCAGATGTGCATAAGGAGATTTTGAAGATTATGATGCAATCTGCCTTGCACTTTCTCTATAGCTGACATTTTCCAGATGTGGAGAAGCAGAGTTTCAGGGTCATTTTGAAATCTGCCTTGCAATTTCTCTCCAGCTGACATTTTCCAGATGTGCAGAAGCAGAGTTTCACGATGATGATGCTGAAATCTGCCTTGCAATTTCTCTCCAGCTGACATTTTCCAGATGTGCAGAAGCAGATTTTGAAGATTGTGATGCAATCTGCCTTGCAATTTCTCTCTAGCTGACATTTTCCAGATGTGGAGAAGCAGAGTTTCAGGGTCATTTTGAAATCTGCCTTGCAATTTCTCTCTAGCTGACATTTTCCAGATGTGCAGAAGCAGAGTTTCAAGATTATGATGCAATCGGCTGTGGAATTTCGCTCCAGATGACATTTTCCATATGTACAGAAGCAGAGTTTCAGGATGATGCAAGCTGCCTTGCAATTTCTCTCCAGCTGACATTTTCCAGATGTGCAGAAGCAGAGTTTCACGATGATGATGCTGAAATCTGCCTTGCAATTTCTCTCCAGCTGACATTTTCCAGATCTGGAGAAGCAGAGTTTCAAGATTATGATGCAATCTGCCTTGCAATTTCTCTCCAGCTGACATTTTCCAGATGTGGAGAAGCAGATTTTGAAGATTATGATGCAATCTGCCTTGCAATTTCTCTCCAGCTGACATTTTCCAGATCTGGAGAAGCAGAGTTTCAAGATTATGATGCAATCTGCCTTGCAATTTCTCTCTAGCTGACATTTTCCAGATGTGCAGAAGCAGAGTTTCAAGATTATGATGCAATCTGCCTTGCAATTTCTCTCCAGCTGACATTTTCCAGATGTGCAGAAGCAGAGTTTCAAGATTATGATGCAATCTGCCTTGCAATTTCTCTCCAGCTGACATTTTCCAGATCTGGAGAAGCAGAGTTTCAAGATTATGATGCAATCTGCCTTGCAATTTCTCTCCAGCTGACATTTTCCAGATGTGGAGAAGCAGATTTTGAAGATTATGATGCAATCTGCCTTGCAATTTCTCTCCAGCTGACATTTTCCAGATCTGGAGAAGCAGAGTTTCAAGATTATGATGCAATCTGCCTTGCAATTTCTCTCCAGCTGACATTTTCCAGATGTGCAGAAGCAGAGTTTCAAGATTATGATGCAATCTGCCTTGCAATTTCTCTCTAGCTGACATTTTCCAGATGTGCATAAGGAGATTTTGAAGATTATGATGCAATCTGCCTTGCACTTTCTCTATAGCTGACATTTTCCAGATGTGGAGAAGCAGAGTTTCAGGGTCATTTTGAAATCTGCCTTGCAATTTCTCTCCAGCTGACATTTTCCAGATGTGCATAAGGAGATTTTGAAGATTATGATGCAATCTGCCTTGCACTTTCTCTATAGCTGACATTTTCCAGATGTGCATAAGGAGATTTTGAAGATTATGATGCAATCTGCCTTGCAATTTCTCTCCAGCTGACATTTTCCAGATCTGGAGAAGCAGAGTTTCAAGATTATGATGCAATCTGCCTTGCAATTTCTCTCCAGCTGACATTTTCCAGATGTGCAGAAGCAGAGTTTCAAGATTATGATGCAATCTGCCTTGCAATTTCTCTCCAGCTGACATTTTCCAGATGTGCAGAAGCAGAGTTTCAAGATTATGATGCAATCTGCCTTGCAATTTCTCTCCAGCTGACATTTTCCAGATGTGCAGAAGCAGAGTTTCAAGATTATGATGCAATCTGCCTTGCAATTTCTCTCTAGCTGACATTTTCCAGATGTGCATAAGGAGATTTTGAAGATTATGATGCAATCTGCCTTGCACTTTCTCTATAGCTGACATTTTCCAGATGTGGAGAAGCAGAGTTTCAGGGTCATTTTGAAATCTGCCTTGCAATTTCTCTCCAGCTGACATTTTCCAGATGTGCATAAGGAGATTTTGAAGATTATGATGCAATCTGCCTTGCACTTTCTCTATAGCTGACATTTTCCAGATGTGCATAAGGAGATTTTGAAGATTATGATGCAATCTGCCTTGCACTTTCTCTATAGCTGACATTTTCCAGATGTGGAGAAGCAGAGTTTCAGGGTCATTTTGAAATCTGCCTTGCAATTTCTCTCCAGCTGACATTTTCCAGATGTGCAGAAGCAGAGTTTCACGATGATGATGCTGAAATCTGCCTTGCAATTTCTCTCCAGCTGACATTTTCCAGATGTGCAGAAGCAGATTTTGAAGATTGTGATGCAATCTGCCTTGCAATTTCTCTCTAGCTGACATTTTCCAGATGTGGAGAAGCAGAGTTTCAGGGTCATTTTGAAATCTGCCTTGCAATTTCTCTCTAGCTGACATTTTCCAGATGTGCAGAAGCAGAGTTTCAAGATTATGATGCAATCGGCTGTGGAATTTCGCTCCAGATGACATTTTCCATATGTACAGAAGCAGAGTTTCAGGATGATGCAAGCTGCCTTGCAATTTCTCTCCAGCTGACATTTTCCAGATGTGCAGAAGCAGAGTTTCACGATGATGATGCTGAAATCTGCCTTGCAATTTCTCTCCAGCTGACATTTTCCAGATCTGGAGAAGCAGAGTTTCAAGATTATGATGCAATCTGCCTTGCAATTTCTCTCCAGCTGACATTTTCCAGATGTGGAGAAGCAGATTTTGAAGATTATGATGCAATCTGCCTTGCAATTTCTCTCCAGCTGACATTTTCCAGATCTGGAGAAGCAGAGTTTCAAGATTATGATGCAATCTGCCTTGCAATTTCTCTCTAGCTGACATTTTCCAGATGTGCAGAAGCAGAGTTTCAAGATTATGATGCAATCTGCCTTGCAATTTCTCTCCAGCTGACATTTTCCAGATGTGCAGAAGCAGAGTTTCAAGATTATGATGCAATCTGCCTTGCAATTTCTCTCTAGCTGACATTTTCCAGATGTGCATAAGGAGATTTTGAAGATTATGATGCAATCTGCCTTGCACTTTCTCTATAGCTGACATTTTCCAGATGTGGAGAAGCAGAGTTTCAGGGTCATTTTGAAATCTGCCTTGCAATTTCTCTCCAGCTGACATTTTCCAGATGTGCATAAGGAGATTTTGAAGATTATGATGCAATCTGCCTTGCACTTTCTCTATAGCTGACATTTTCCAGATGTGCATAAGGAGATTTTGAAGATTATGATGCAATCTGCCTTGCACTTTCTCTATAGCTGACATTTTCCAGATGTGGAGAAGCAGAGTTTCAGGGTCATTTTGAAATCTGCCTTGCAATTTCTCTCCAGCTGACATTTTCCAGATGTGCAGAAGCAGAGTTTCACGATGATGATGCTGAAATCTGCCTTGCAATTTCTCTCCAGCTGACATTTTCCAGATGTGCAGAAGCAGATTTTGAAGATTGTGATGCAATCTGCCTTGCAATTTCTCTCTAGCTGACATTTTCCAGATGTGGAGAAGCAGAGTTTCAGGGTCATTTTGAAATCTGCCTTGCAATTTCTCTCTAGCTGACATTTTCCAGATGTGCAGAAGCAGAGTTTCAAGATTATGATGCAATCGGCTGTGGAATTTCGCTCCAGATGACATTTTCCATATGTACAGAAGCAGAGTTTCAGGATGATGCAAGCTGCCTTGCAATTTCTCTCCAGCTGACATTTTCCAGATGTGCAGAAGCAGAGTTTCACGATGATGATGCTGAAATCTGCCTTGCAATTTCTCTCCAGCTGACATTTTCCAGATCTGGAGAAGCAGAGTTTCAAGATTATGATGCAATCTGCCTTGCAATTTCTCTCCAGCTGACATTTTCCAGATGTGGAGAAGCAGATTTTGAAGATTATGATGCAATCTGCCTTGCAATTTCTCTCCAGCTGACATTTTCCAGATCTGGAGAAGCAGAGTTTCAAGATTATGATGCAATCTGCCTTGCAATTTCTCTCCAGCTGACATTTTCCAGATGTGCAGAAGCAGAGTTTCAAGATTATGATGCAATCTGCCTTGCAATTTCTCTCTAGCTGACATTTTCCAGATGTGCATAAGGAGATTTTGAAGATTATGATGCAATCTGCCTTGCACTTTCTCTATAGCTGACATTTTCCAGATGTGGAGAAGCAGAGTTTCAGGGTCATTTTGAAATCTGCCTTGCAATTTCTCTCCAGCTGACATTTTCCAGATGTGCATAAGGAGATTTTGAAGATTATGATGCAATCTGCCTTGCACTTTCTCTATAGCTGACATTTTCCAGATGTGCATAAGGAGATTTTGAAGATTATGATGCAATCTGCCTTGCACTTTCTCTATAGCTGACATTTTCCAGATGTGGAGAAGCAGAGTTTCAGGGTCATTTTGAAATCTGCCTTGCAATTTCTCTCCAGCTGACATTTTCCAGATGTGCAGAAGCAGAGTTTCACGATGATGATGCTGAAATCTGCCTTGCAATTTCTCTCCAGCTGACATTTTCCAGATGTGCAGAAGCAGATTTTGAAGATTGTGATGCAATCTGCCTTGCAATTTCTCTCTAGCTGACATTTTCCAGATGTGGAGAAGCAGAGTTTCAGGGTCATTTTGAAATCTGCCTTGCAATTTCTCTCTAGCTGACATTTTCCAGATGTGCAGAAGCAGAGTTTCAAGATTATGATGCAATCGGCTGTGGAATTTCGCTCCAGATGACATTTTCCATATGTACAGAAGCAGAGTTTCAGGATGATGCAAGCTGCCTTGCAATTTCTCTCCAGCTGACATTTTCCAGATGTGCAGAAGCAGAGTTTCACGATGATGATGCTGAAATCTGCCTTGCAATTTCTCTCCAGCTGACATTTTCCAGATCTGGAGAAGCAGAGTTTCAAGATTATGATGCAATCTGCCTTGCAATTTCTCTCTAGCTGACATTTTCCAGATGTGGAGAAGCAGATTTTGAAGATTATGATGCAATCTGCCTTGCAATTTCTCTCCAGCTGACATTTTCCAGATCTGGAGAAGCAGAGTTTCAAGATTATGATGCAATCTGCCTTGCAATTTCTCTCTAGCTGACATTTTCCAGATGTGGAGAAGCAGAGTTTCAAGATTATGATGCAATCTGCCTTGCAATTTCTCTCCAGCTGACATTTTCCAGATGTGCAGAAGCAGAGTTTCAAGATTATGATGCAATCTGCCTTGCACTTTCTCTATAGCTGACATTTTCCAGATGTGGAGAAGCAGAGTTTCAGGGTCATTTTGAAATCTGCCTTGCAATTTCTCTCCAGCTGACATTTTCCAGATGTGCATAAGGAGATTTTGAAGATTATGATGCAATCTGCCTTGCACTTTCTCTATAGCTGACATTTTCCAGATGTGCATAAGGAGATTTTGAAGATTATGATTCAATCTGCCTTGCACTTTCTCTATAGCTGACATTTTCCAGATGTGGAGAAGCAGAGTTTCAGGGTCATTTTGAAATCTGCCTTGCAATTTCTCTCCAGCTGACATTTTCCAGATGTGCAGAAGCAGAGTTTCACGATGATGATGCTGAAATCTGCCTTGCAATTTCTCTCCAGCTGACATTTTCCAGATGTGCAGAAGCAGATTTTGAAGATTGTGATGCAATCTGCCTTGCAATTTCTCTCTAGCTGACATTTTCCATATGTACAGAAGCAGAGTTTCAGGATGATGCAAGCTGCCTTGCAATTTCTCTCCAGCTGACATTTTCCAGATGTGCAGAAGCAGAGTTTCACGATGATGATGCTGAAATCTGCCTTGCAATTTCTCTCCAGCTGACATTTTCCAGATCTGGAGAAGCAGAGTTTCAAGATTATGATGCAATCTGCCTTGCAATTTCTCTATAGCTGACATTTTCCAGATGTGGAGAAGCAGAGTTTCAGGGTCATTTTGAAATCTGCCTTGCAATTTCTCTCCAGCTGACATTTTCCAGATGTGCATAAGGAGATTTTGAAGATTATGATGCAATCTGCCTTGCAATTTCTCTCCAGCTGACATTTTCCAGATGTGGAGAAGCAGATTTTGAAGATTATGATGCAATCTGCCTTGCAATTTCTCTCCAGCTGACATTTTCCAGATCTGGAGAAGCAGAGTTTCAAGATTATGATGCAATCTGCCTTGCAATTTCTCTCTAGCTGACATTTTCCAGATGTGCAGAAGCAGAGTTTCAAGATTATGATGCAATCTGCCTTGCAATTTCTCTCCAGCTGACATTTTCCAGATGTGCAGAAGCAGAGTTTCAAGATTATGATGCAATCTGCCTTGCAATTTCTCTCTAGCTGACATTTTCCAGATGTGCATAAGGAGATTTTGAAGATTATGATGCAATCTGCCTTGCACTTTCTCTATAGCTGACATTTTCCAGATGTCGAGAAGCAGAGTTTCAGGGTCATTTTGAAATCTGCCTTGCAATTTCTCTCCAGCTGACATTTTCCAGATGTGCATAAGGAGATTTTGAAGATTATGATGCAATCTGCCTTGCACTTTCTCTATAGCTGACATTTTCCAGATGTGCATAAGGAGATTTTGAAGATTATGATGCAATCTGCCTTGCACTTTCTCTATAGCTGACATTTTCCAGATGTGGAGAAGCAGAGTTTCAGGGTCATTTTGAAATCTGCCTTGCAATTTCTCTCCAGCTGACATTTTCCAGATGTGCAGAAGCAGAGTTTCACGATGATGATGCTGAAATCTGCCTTGCAATTTCTCTCCAGCTGACATTTTCCAGATGTGCAGAAGCAGATTTTGAAGATTGTGATGCAATCTGCCTTGCAATTTCTCTCTAGCTGACATTTTCCAGATGTGGAGAAGCAGAGTTTCAGGGTCATTTTGAAATCTGCCTTGCAATTTCTCTCTAGCTGACATTTTCCAGATGTGGAGAAGCAGAGTTTCAAGATTATGATGCAATCTGCCTTGCAATTTCTCTCCAGCTGACATTTTCCAGATGTGCAGAAGCAGAGTTTCAAGATTATGATGCAATCTGCCTTGCACTTTCTCTATAGCTGACATTTTCCAGATGTGGAGAAGCAGAGTTTCAGGGTCATTTTGAAATCTGCCTTGCAATTTCTCTCCAGCTGACATTTTCCAGATGTGCATAAGGAGATTTTGAAGATTATGATGCAATCTGCCTTGCACTTTCTCTATAGCTGACATTTTCCAGATGTGCATAAGGAGATTTTGAAGATTATGATGCAATCTGCCTTGCACTTTCTCTATAGCTGACATTTTCCAGATGTGGAGAAGCAGAGTTTCAGGGTCATTTTGAAATCTGCCTTGCAATTTCTCTCCAGCTGACATTTTCCAGATGTGCAGAAGCAGAGTTTCACGATGATGATGCTGAAATCTGCCTTGCAATTTCTCTCCAGCTGACATTTTCCAGATGTGCAGAAGCAGATTTTGAAGATTGTGATGCAATCTGCCTTGCAATTTCTCTCTAGCTGACATTTTCCAGATGTGGAGAAGCAGAGTTTCAGGGTCATTTTGAAATCTGCCTTGCAATTTCTCTCTAGCTGACATTTTCCAGATGTGCAGAAGCAGAGTTTCAAGATTATGATGCAATCGGCTGTGGAATTTCGCTCCAGATGACATTTTCCATATGTACAGAAGCAGAGTTTCAGGATGATGCAAGCTGCCTTGCAATTTCTCTCCAGCTGACATTTTCCAGATGTGCAGAAGCAGAGTTTCACGATGATGATGCTGAAATCTGCCTTGCAATTTCTCTCCAGCTGACATTTTCCAGATCTGGAGAAGCAGAGTTTCAAGATTATGATGCAATCTGCCTTGCAATTTCTCTCCAGCTGACATTTTCCAGATGTGGAGAAGCAGATTTTGAAGATTATGATGCAATCTGCCTTGCAATTTCTCTCCAGCTGACATTTTCCAGATCTGGAGAAGCAGAGTTTCAAGATTATGATGCAATCTGCCTTGCAATTTCTCTCTAGCTGACATTTTCCAGATGTGCAGAAGCAGAGTTTCAAGATTATGATGCAATCTGCCTTGCAATTTCTCTCCAGCTGACATTTTCCAGATGTGCAGAAGCAGAGTTTCAAGATTATGATGCAATCTGCCTTGCAATTTCTCTCTAGCTGACATTTTCCAGATGTGCATAAGGAGATTTTGAAGATTATGATGCAATCTGCCTTGCACTTTCTCTATAGCTGACATTTTCCAGATGTCGAGAAGCAGAGTTTCAGGGTCATTTTGAAATCTGCCTTGCAATTTCTCTCCAGCTGACATTTTCCAGATGTGCATAAGGAGATTTTGAAGATTATGATGCAATCTGCCTTGCACTTTCTCTATAGCTGACATTTTCCAGATGTGCATAAGGAGATTTTGAAGATTATGATGCAATCTGCCTTGCACTTTCTCTATAGCTGACATTTTCCAGATGTGGAGAAGCAGAGTTTCAGGGTCATTTTGAAATCTGCCTTGCAATTTCTCTCCAGCTGACATTTTCCAGATGTGCAGAAGCAGAGTTTCACGATGATGATGCTGAAATCTGCCTTGCAATTTCTCTCCAGCTGACATTTTCCAGATGTGCAGAAGCAGATTTTGAAGATTGTGATGCAATCTGCCTTGCAATTTCTCTCTAGCTGACATTTTCCAGATGTGGAGAAGCAGAGTTTCAGGGTCATTTTGAAATCTGCCTTGCAATTTCTCTCTAGCTGACATTTTCCAGATGTGCAGAAGCAGAGTTTCAAGATTATGATGCAATCGGCTGTGGAATTTCGCTCCAGATGACATTTTCCATATGTACAGAAGCAGAGTTTCAGGATGATGCAAGCTGCCTTGCAATTTCTCTCCAGCTGACATTTTCCAGATGTGCAGAAGCAGAGTTTCACGATGATGATGCTGAAATCTGCCTTGCAATTTCTCTCCAGCTGACATTTTCCAGATCTGGAGAAGCAGAGTTTCAAGATTATGATGCAATCTGCCTTGCAATTTCTCTATAGCTGACATTTTCCAGATGTGGAGAAGCAGAGTTTCAGGGTCATTTTGAAATCTGCCTTGCAATTTCTCTCCAGCTGACATTTTCCAGATGTGCATAAGGAGATTTTGAAGATTATGATGCAATCTGCCTTGCAATTTCTCTCCAGCTGACATTTTCCAGATGTGGAGAAGCAGATTTTGAAGATTATGATGCAATCTGCCTTGCAATTTCTCTCCAGCTGACATTTTCCAGATCTGGAGAAGCAGAGTTTCAAGATTATGATGCAATCTGCCTTGCAATTTCTCTCTAGCTGACATTTTCCAGATGTGCAGAAGCAGAGTTTCAAGATTATGATGCAATCTGCCTTGCAATTTCTCTCCAGCTGACATTTTCCAGATGTGCAGAAGCAGAGTTTCAAGATTATGATGCAATCTGCCTTGCAATTTCTCTCTAGCTGACATTTTCCAGATGTGCATAAGGAGATTTTGAAGATTATGATGCAATCTGCCTTGCACTTTCTCTATAGCTGACATTTTCCAGATGTCGAGAAGCAGAGTTTCAGGGTCATTTTGAAATCTGCCTTGCAATTTCTCTCCAGCTGACATTTTCCAGATGTGCATAAGGAGATTTTGAAGATTATGATGCAATCTGCCTTGCACTTTCTCTATAGCTGACATTTTCCAGATGTGCATAAGGAGATTTTGAAGATTATGATGCAATCTGCCTTGCACTTTCTCTATAGCTGACATTTTCCAGATGTGGAGAAGCAGAGTTTCAGGGTCATTTTGAAATCTGCCTTGCAATTTCTCTCCAGCTGACATTTTCCAGATGTGCAGAAGCAGAGTTTCACGATGATGATGCTGAAATCTGCCTTGCAATTTCTCTCCAGCTGACATTTTCCAGATGTGCAGAAGCAGATTTTGAAGATTGTGATGCAATCTGCCTTGCAATTTCTCTCTAGCTGACATTTTCCAGATGTGGAGAAGCAGAGTTTCAGGGTCATTTTGAAATCTGCCTTGCAATTTCTCTCCAGCTGACATTTTCCAGATGTGCATAAGGAGATTTTGAAGATTATGATGCAATCTGCCTTGCACTTTCTCTATAGCTGACATTTTCCAGATGTGCATAAGGAGATTTTGAAGATTATGATGCAATCTGCCTTGCACTTTCTCTATAGCTGACATTTTCCAGATGTGGAGAAGCAGAGTTTCAGGGTCATTTTGAAATCTGCCTTGCAATTTCTCTCCAGCTGACATTTTCCAGATGTGCATAAGGAGATTTTGAAGATTATGATGCAATCTGCCTTGCAATTTCTCTCCAGCTGACATTTTCCAGATCTGGAGAAGCAGAGTTTCAAGATTATGATGCAATCTGCCTTGCAATTTCTCTCTAGCTGACATTTTCCAGATGTGGAGAAGCAGAGTTTCAAGATTATGATGCAATCTGCCTTGCAATTTCTCTCCAGCTGACATTTTCCAGATGTGCAGAAGCAGAGTTTCACGATGATGATGCTGAAATCTGCCTTGCAATTTCTCTCCAGCTGACATTTTCCAGATGTGCAGAAGCAGATTTTGAAGATTGTGATGCAATCTGCCTTGCAATTTCTCTCTAGCTGACATTTTCCAGATGTGGAGAAGCAGAGTTTCAGGGTCATTTTGAAATCTGCCTTGCAATTTCTCTCTAGCTGACATTTTCCAGATGTGCAGAAGCAGAGTTTCAAGATTATGATGCAATCGGCTGTGGAATTTCGCTCCAGATGACATTTTCCATATGTACAGAAGCAGAGTTTCAGGATGATGCAAGCTGCCTTGCAATTTCTCTCCAGCTGACATTTTCCAGATGTGCAGAAGCAGAGTTTCACGATGATGATGCTGAAATCTGCCTTGCAATTTCTCTCCAGCTGACATTTTCCAGATCTGGAGAAGCAGAGTTTCAAGATTATGATGCAATCTGCCTTGCAATTTCTCTCCAGCTGACATTTTCCAGATGTGGAGAAGCAGATTTTGAAGATTATGATGCAATCTGCCTTGCAATTTCTCTCCAGCTGACATTTTCCAGATCTGGAGAAGCAGAGTTTCAAGATTATGATGCAATCTGCCTTGCAATTTCTCTCTAGCTGACATTTTCCAGATGTGCAGAAGCAGAGTTTCAAGATTATGATGCAATCTGCCTTGCAATTTCTCTCCAGCTGACATTTTCCAGATGTGCAGAAGCAGAGTTTCAAGATTATGATGCAATCTGCCTTGCAATTTCTCTCTAGCTGACATTTTCCAGATGTGCATAAGGAGATTTTGAAGATTATGATGCAATCTGCCTTGCACTTTCTCTATAGCTGACATTTTCCAGATGTCGAGAAGCAGAGTTTCAGGGTCATTTTGAAATCTGCCTTGCAATTTCTCTCCAGCTGACATTTTCCAGATGTGCATAAGGAGATTTTGAAGATTATGATGCAATCTGCCTTGCACTTTCTCTATAGCTGACATTTTCCAGATGTGCATAAGGAGATTTTGAAGATTATGATGCAATCTGCCTTGCACTTTCTCTATAGCTGACATTTTCCAGATGTGGAGAAGCAGAGTTTCAGGGTCATTTTGAAATCTGCCTTGCAATTTCTCTCCAGCTGACATTTTCCAGATGTGCAGAAGCAGAGTTTCACGATGATGATGCTGAAATCTGCCTTGCAATTTCTCTCCAGCTGACATTTTCCAGATGTGCAGAAGCAGATTTTGAAGATTGTGATGCAATCTGCCTTGCAATTTCTCTCTAGCTGACATTTTCCAGATGTGGAGAAGCAGAGTTTCAGGGTCATTTTGAAATCTGCCTTGCAATTTCTCTCTAGCTGACATTTTCCAGATGTGGAGAAGCAGAGTTTCAAGATTATGATGCAATCTGCCTTGCAATTTCTCTCCAGCTGACATTTTCCAGATGTGCAGAAGCAGAGTTTCAAGATTATGATGCAATCTGCCTTGCACTTTCTCTATAGCTGACATTTTCCAGATGTGGAGAAGCAGAGTTTCAGGGTCATTTTGAAATCTGCCTTGCAATTTCTCTCCAGCTGACATTTTCCAGATGTGCATAAGGAGATTTTGAAGATTATGATGCAATCTGCCTTGCACTTTCTCTATAGCTGACATTTTCCAGATGTGCATAAGGAGATTTTGAAGATTATGATGCAATCTGCCTTGCACTTTCTCTATAGCTGACATTTTCCAGATGTGGAGAAGCAGAGTTTCAGGGTCATTTTGAAATCTGCCTTGCAATTTCTCTCCAGCTGACATTTTCCAGATGTGCAGAAGCAGAGTTTCACGATGATGATGCTGAAATCTGCCTTGCAATTTCTCTCCAGCTGACATTTTCCAGATGTGCAGAAGCAGATTTTGAAGATTGTGATGCAATCTGCCTTGCAATTTCTCTCTAGCTGACATTTTCCAGATGTGGAGAAGCAGAGTTTCAGGGTCATTTTGAAATCTGCCTTGCAATTTCTCTCTAGCTGACATTTTCCAGATGTGCAGAAGCAGAGTTTCAAGATTATGATGCAATCGGCTGTGGAATTTCGCTCCAGATGACATTTTCCATATGTACAGAAGCAGAGTTTCAGGATGATGCAAGCTGCCTTGCAATTTCTCTCCAGCTGACATTTTCCAGATGTGCAGAAGCAGAGTTTCACGATGATGATGCTGAAATCTGCCTTGCAATTTCTCTCCAGCTGACATTTTCCAGATCTGGAGAAGCAGAGTTTCAAGATTATGATGCAATCTGCCTTGCAATTTCTCTCCAGCTGACATTTTCCAGATGTGGAGAAGCAGATTTTGAAGATTATGATGCAATCTGCCTTGCAATTTCTCTCCAGCTGACATTTTCCAGATGTGCAGAAGCAGAGTTTCAAGATTATGATGCAATCTGCCTTGCAATTTCTCTCCAGCTGACATTTTCCAGATGTGCAGAAGCAGAGTTTCAAGATTATGATGCAATCTGCCTTGCAATTTCTCTCTAGCTGACATTTTCCAGATGTGCATAAGGAGATTTTGAAGATTATGATGCAATCTGCCTTGCACTTTCTCTATAGCTGACATTTTCCAGATGTCGAGAAGCAGAGTTTCAGGGTCATTTTGAAATCTGCCTTGCAATTTCTCTCCAGCTGACATTTTCCAGATGTGCATAAGGAGATTTTGAAGATTATGATGCAATCTGCCTTGCACTTTCTCTATAGCTGACATTTTCCAGATGTGCATAAGGAGATTTTGAAGATTATGATGCAATCTGCCTTGCACTTTCTCTATAGCTGACATTTTCCAGATGTGGAGAAGCAGAGTTTCAGGGTCATTTTGAAATCTGCCTTGCAATTTCTCTCTAGCTGACATTTTCCAGATGTGCAGAAGCAGAGTTTCAAGATTATGATGCAATCTGCCTTGCAATTTCTCTCCAGCTGACATTTTCCAGATGTGCAGAAGCAGAGTTTCAAGATTATGATGCAATCTGCCTTGCAATTTCTCTCTAGCTGACATTTTCCAGATGTGCATAAGGAGATTTTGAAGATTATGATGCAATCTGCCTTGCAATTTCTCTCCAGCTGACATTTTCCAGATCTGGAGAAGCAGAGTTTCAAGATTATGATGCAATCTGCCTTGCAATTTCTCTCTAGCTGACATTTTCAGATGTGCAGAAGCAGAGTTTCAAGATTATGATGCAATCTGCCTTGCACTTTCTCTATAGCTGACATTTTCCAGATGTGCATAAGGAGATTTTGAAGATTATGATGCAATCTGCCTTGCACTTTCTCTATAGCTGACATTTTCCAGATGTGGAGAAGCAGAGTTTCAGGGTCATTTTGAAATCTGCCTTGCAATTTCTCTCCAGCTGACATTTTCCAGATGTGCAGAAGCAGAGTTTCACGATGATGATGCCGAAATCTGCCTTGCAATTTCTCTCCCGCAGACATTTTCCAGATGTGCAGAAGCAGATTTTGAAGATTGTGATGCAATCTGCCTTGCAATTTCTCTCTAGCTGACATTTTCCAGATGTGGAGAAGCAGAGTTTCAGGGTCATTTTGAAATCTGCCTTGCAATTTCTCTCTAGCTGACATTTTCCAGATGTGCAGAAGCAGAGTTTCAAGATTATGATGCAATCGGCTGTGGAATTTCGCTCCAGATGACATTTTCCATATGTACAGAAGCAGAGTTTCAGGATGATGCAAGCTTCCTTGCAATTTCTCTCCAGCTGACATTTTCCAGATGTGCAGAAGCAGAGTTTCACGATGATGATGCTGAAATCTGCCTTGCAATTTCTCTCCAGCTGACATTTTCCAGATCTGGAGAAGCAGAGTTTCAAGATTATGATGCAATGTGCCTTGCAATTTCTCTCTAGCTGACATTTTCCAGATGTGGAGAAGCAGATTTTGAAGATTATGATGCAATCTGCCTTGCAATTTCTCTCCAGCTGACATTTTCCAGATCTGGAGAAGCAGAGTTTCAAGATTATGATGCCATCTGCCTTGCAATTTCTCTCTAGCTGACATTTTCCAGATGTGCAGAAGCAGAGTTTCAAGATTATGATGCAATCTGCCTTGCACTTTCTCTATAGCTGACATTTTCCAGATGTGCATAAGGAGATTTTGAAGATTATGATGCAATCTGCCTTGCACTTTCTCTATAGCTGACATTTTCCAGATGTGGAGAAGCAGAGTTTCAGGGTCATTTTGAAATCTGCCTTGCAATTTCTCTCCAGCTGACATTTTCCAGATGTGCAGAAGCAGAGTTTCACGATGATGATGCTGAAATCTGCCTTGCAATTTCTCTCCAGCAGACATTTTCCAGATGTGCAGAAGCAGATTTTGAAGATTGTGATGCAATCTGCCTTGCAATTTCTCTCTAGCTGACATTTTCCAGATGTGGAGAAGCAGAGTTTCAGGGTCATTTTGAAATCTGCCTTGCAATTTCTCTCTAGCTGACATTTTCCAGATGTGCAGAAGCAGAGTTTCAAGATTATGATGCAATCGGCTGTGGAATTTCGCTCCAGATGACATTTTCCATATGTACAGAAGCAGAGTTTCAGGATGATGCAAGCTTCCTTGCAATTTCTCTCCAGCTGACATTTTCCAGATGTGCAGAAGCAGAGTTTCACGATGATGATGCTGAAATCTGCCTTGCAATTTCTCTCCAGCTGACATTTTCCAGATCTGGAGAAGCAGAGTTTCAAGATTATGATGCAATCTGCCTTGCAATTTCTCTCTAGCTGACATTTTCCAGATGTGGAGAAGCAGATTTTGAAGATTATGATGCAATCTGCCTTGCAATTTCTCTCCAGCTGACATTTTCCAGATCTGGAGAAGCAGAGTTTCAAGATTATGATGCAATCTGCCTTGCAATTTCTCTCTAGCTGACATTTTCCAGATGTGCAGAAGCAGAGTTTCAAGATTATGATGCAATCTGCCTTGCAATTTCTCTCTAGCTGACATTTTCCAGATGTGCATAAGGAGATTTTGAAGATTATGATGCAATCTGCCTTGCACTTTCTCTATAGCTGACATTTTCCAGATGTCGAGAAGCAGAGTTTCAGGGTCATTTTGAAATCTGCCTTGCAATTTCTCTCCAGCTGACATTTTCCAGATGTGCATAAGGAGATTTTGAAGATTATGATGCAATCTGCCTTACACTTTCTCTATAGCTGACATTTTCCAGATGTGCATAAGGAGATTTTGAAGATTATGATGCAATCTGCCTTGCACTTTCTCTATAGCTGACATTTTCCAGATGTGGAGAAGCAGAGTTTCAGGGTCATTTTGAAATCTGCCTTGCAATTTCTCTCTAGCTGACATTTTCCAGATGTGCAGAAGCAGAGTTTCAAGATTATGATGCAATCTGCCTTGCAATTTCTCTCCAGCTGACATTTTCCAGATGTGCAGAAGCAGAGTTTCAAGATTATGATGCAATCTGCCTTGCAATTTCTCTCTAGCTGACATTTTCCAGATGTGCATAAGGAGATTTTGAAGATTATGATGCAATCTGCCTTGCACTTTCTCTATAGCTGACATTTTCCAGATGTGCATAAGGAGATTTTGAAGATTATGATGCAATCTGCCTTGCACTTTCTCTATAGCTGACATTTTCCAGATGTGGAGAAGCAGAGTTTCAGGGTCATTTTGAAATCTGCCTTGCAATTTCTCTCTAGCTGACATTTTCCAGATGTGCAGAAGCAGAGTTTCACGATGATGATGCCGAAATCTGCCTTGCAATTTCTCTCCCGCAGACATTTTCCAGATGTGCAGAAGCAGATTTTGAAGATTGTGATGCAATCTGCCTTGCAATTTCTCTCTAGCTGACATTTTCCAGATGTGGAGAAGCAGAGTTTCAGGGTCATTTTGAAATCTGCCTTGCAATTTCTCTCTAGCTGACATTTTCCAGATGTGCAGAAGCAGAGTTTCAAGATTATGATGCAATCGGCTGTGGAATTTCGCTCCAGATGACATTTTCCATATGTACAGAAGCAGAGTTTCAGGATGATGCAAGCTTCCTTGCAATTTCTCTCCAGCTGACATTTTCCAGATGTGCAGAAGCAGAGTTTCACGATGATGATGCTGAAATCTGCCTTGCAATTTCTCTCCCGCAGACATTTTCCAGATGTGCAGAAGCAGATTTTGAAGATTGTGATGCAATCTGCCTTGCAATTTCTCTCCAGCTGACATTTTCCAGATCTGGAGAAGCAGAGTTTCAAGATTATGATGCAATCTGCCTTGCAATTTCTCTCTAGCTGACATTTTCCAGATGTGGAGAAGCAGATTTTGAAGATTATGATGCAATCTGCCTTGCAATTTCTCTCCAGCTGACATTTTCCAGATCTGGAGAAGCAGAGTTTCAAGATTATGATGCCATCTGCCTTGCAATTTCTCTCTAGCTGACATTTTCCAGATGTGCAGAAGCAGAGTTTCAAGATTATGATGCAATCTGCCTTGCACTTTCTCTATAGCTGACATTTTCCAGATGTGCATAAGGAGATTTTGAAGATTATGATGCAATCTGCCTTGCACTTTCTCTATAGCTGACATTTTCCAGATGTGGAGAAGCAGAGTTTCAGGGTCATTTTGAAATCTGCCTTGCAATTTCTCTCCAGCTGACATTTTCCAGATGTGCAGAAGCAGAGTTTCACGATGATGATGCTGAAATCTGCCTTGCAATTTCTCTCCAGCAGACATTTTCCAGATGTGCAGAAGCAGATTTTGAAGATTGTGATGCAATCTGCCTTGCAATTTCTCTCTAGCTGACATTTTCCAGATGTGGAGAAGCAGAGTTTCAGGGTCATTTTGAAATCTGCCTTGCAATTTCTCTCTAGCTGACATTTTCCAGATGTGCAGAAGCAGAGTTTCAAGATTATGATGCAATCGGCTGTGGAATTTCGCTCCAGATGACATTTTCCATATGTACAGAAGCAGAGTTTCAGGATGATGCAAGCTTCCTTGCAATTTCTCTCCAGCTGACATTTTCCAGATGTGCAGAAGCAGAGTTTCACGATGATGATGCTGAAATCTGCCTTGCAATTTCTCTCCAGCTGACATTTTCCAGATCTGGAGAAGCAGAGTTTCAAGATTATGATGCAATCTGCCTTGCAATTTCTCTCTAGCTGACATTTTCCAGATGTGGAGAAGCAGATTTTGAAGATTATGATGCAATCTGCCTTGCAATTTCTCTCCAGCTGACATTTTCCAGATCTGGAGAAGCAGAGTTTCAAGATTATGATGCAATCTGCCTTGCAATTTCTCTCTAGCTGACATTTTCCAGATGTGCAGAAGCAGAGTTTCAAGATTATGATGCAATCTGCCTTGCAATTTCTCTCCAGCTGACATTTTCCAGATGTGCAGAAGCAGAGTTTCAAGATTATGATGCAATCTGCCTTGCAATTTCTCTCTAGCTGACATTTTCCAGATGTGCATAAGGAGATTTTGAAGATTATGATGCAATCTGCCTTGCACTTTCTCTATAGCTGACATTTTCCAGATGTGGAGAAGCAGAGTTTCAGGGTCATTTTGAAATCTGCCTTGCAATTTCTCTCCAGCTGACATTTTCCAGATGTGCATAAGGAGATTTTGAAGATTATGATGCAATCTGCCTTGCACTTTCTCTATAGCTGACATTTTCCAGATGTGCATAAGGAGATTTTGAAGATTATGATGCAATCTGCCTTGCACTTTCTCTATAGCTGACATTTTCCAGATGTGGAGAAGCAGAGTTTCAGGGTCATTTTGAAATCTGCCTTGCAATTTCTCTCCAGCTGACATTTTCCAGATGTGCAGAAGCAGAGTTTCACGAT
Organism: Pantherophis vulpinus; assembly: GCA_037215915.1. Classification (NCBI taxonomy): domain Eukaryota; kingdom Metazoa; phylum Chordata; class Lepidosauria; order Squamata; family Colubridae; genus Pantherophis; species Pantherophis vulpinus. The sequence goes on along the minus strand of JAXLNS010000046.1, from coordinate 650,189 downwards.
GATGATGCTGAAATCTGCCTTGCAATTTCTCTCCAGCTGACATTTTCCAGATGTGCAGAAGCAGATTTTGAAGATTGTGATGCAATCTGCCTTGCAATTTCTCTCTAGCTGACATTTTCCAGATGTGGAGAAGCAGAGTTTCAGGGTCATTTTGAAATCTGCCTTGCAATTTCTCTCTAGCTGACATTTTCCAGATGTGCAGAAGCAGAGTTTCAAGATTATGATGCAATCGGCTGTGGAATTTCGCTCCAGATGACATTTTCCATATGTACAGAAGCAGAGTTTCAGGATGATGCAAGCTGCCTTGCAATTTCTCTCCAGCTGACATTTTCCAGATCTGGAGAAGCAGAGTTTCAAGATTATGATGCAATCTGCCTTGCAATTTCTCTCTAGCTGACATTTTCCAGATGTGGAGAAGCAGATTTTGAAGATTATGATGCAATCTGCCTTGCAATTTCTCTCCAGCTGACATTTTCCAGATCTGGAGAAGCAGAGTTTCAAGATTATGATGCAATCTGCCTTGCAATTTCTCTCTAGCTGACATTTTCCAGATGTGCAGAAGCAGAGTTTCAAGATTATTATGCAATCTGCCTTGCACTTTCTCTATAGCTGACATTTTCCAGATGTGCATAAGGAGATTTTGAAGATTATGATGCAATCTGCCTTGCACTTTCTCTATAGCTGACATTTTCCAGATGTGGAGAAGCAGAGTTTCAGGGTCATTTTGAAATCTGCCTTGCAATTTCTCTCCAGCTGACATTTTCCAGATGTGCAGAAGCAGAGTTTCACGATGATGATGCTGAAATCTGCCTTGCAATTTCTCTCCAGCAGACATTTTCCAGATGTGCAGAAGCAGATTTTGAAGATTGTGATGCAATCTGCCTTGCAATTTCTCTCTAGCTGACATTTTCCAGATGTGGAGAAGCAGAGTTTCAGGGTCATTTTGAAATCTGCCTTGCAATTTCTCTCTAGCTGACATTTTCCAGATGTGCAGAAGCAGAGTTTCAAGATTATGATGCAATCGGCTGTGGAATTTCGCTCCAGATGACATTTTCCATATGTACAGAAGCAGAGTTTCAGGATGATGCAAGCTGCCTTGCAATTTCTCTCCAGCTGACATTTTCCAGATCTGGAGAAGCAGAGTTTCAAGATTATGATGCAATCTGCCTTGCAATTTCTCTCTAGCTGACATTTTCCAGATGTGGAGAAGCAGATTTTGAAGATTATGATGCAATCTGCCTTGCAATTTCTCTCCAGCTGACATTTTCCAGATCTGGAGAAGCAGAGTTTCAAGATTATGATGCAATCTGCCTTGCAATTTCTCTCTAGCTGACATTTTCCAGATGTGCAGAAGCAGAGTTTCAAGATTATTATGCAATCTGCCTTGCACTTTCTCTATAGCTGACATTTTCCAGATGTGCATAAGGAGATTTTGAAGATTATGATGCAATCTGCCTTGCACTTTCTCTATAGCTGACATTTTCCAGATGTGGAGAAGCAGAGTTTCAGGGTCATTTTGAAATCTGCCTTGCAATTTCTCTCCAGCTGACATTTTCCAGATGTGCAGAAGCAGAGTTTCACGATGATGATGCCGAAATCTGCCTTGCAATTTCTCTCCAGCAGACATTTTCCAGATGTGCAGAAGCAGATTTTGAAGATTGTGATGCAATCTGCCTTGCAATTTCTCTCTAGCTGACATTTTCCAGATGTGGAGAAGCAGAGTTTCAGGGTCATTTTGAAATCTGCCTTGCAATTTCTCTCTAGCTGACATTTTCCAGATGTGCAGAAGCAGAGTTTCAAGATTATGATGCAATCGGCTGTGGAATTTCGCTCCAGATGACATTTTCCATATGTACAGAAGCAGAGTTTCAGGATGATGATGCTGAAATCTGCCTTGCAATTTCTCTCCAGCTGACATTTTCCAGATCTGGAGAAGCAGAGTTTCAAGATTATGATGCAATCTGCCTTGCAATTTCTCTCTAGCTGACATTTTCCAGATGTGGAGAAGCAGATTTTGAAGATTATGATGCAATCTGCCTTGCAATTTCTCTCCAGCTGACATTTTCCAGATCTGGAGAAGCAGAGTTTCAAGATTATGATCCAATCTGCCTTGCAATTTCTCTCTAGCTGACATTTTCCAGATGTGCAGAAGCAGAGTTTCAAGATTATGATGCAATCTGCCTTGCACTTTCTCTATAGCTGACATTTTCCAGATGTGCATAAGGAGATTTTGAAGATTATGATGCAATCTGCCTTGCACTTTCTCTATAGCTGACATTTTCCAGATGTGGAGAAGCAGAGTTTCAGGGTCATTTTGAAATCTGCCTTGCAATTTCTCTCCAGCTGACATTTTCCAGATGTGCAGAAGCAGAGTTTCACGATGATGATGCTGAAATCTGCCTTGCAATTTCTCTCCAGCAGACATTTTCCAGATGTGCAGAAGCAGATTTTGAAGATTGTGATGCAATCTGCCTTGCAATTTCTCTCTAGCTGACATTTTCCAGATGTGGAGAAGCAGAGTTTCAGGGTCATTTTGAAATCTGCCTTGCAATTTCTCTCTAGCTGACATTTTCCAGATGTGCAGAAGCAGAGTTTCAAGATTATGATGCAATCGGCTGTGGAATTTCGCTCCAGATGACATTTTCCATATGTACAGAAGCAGAGTTTCAGGATGATGCAAGCTTCCTTGCAATTTCTCTCCAGCTGACATTTTCCAGATGTGCAGAAGCAGAGTTTCACGATGATGATGCTGAAATCTGCCTTGCAATTTCTCTCCAGCTGACATTTTCCAGATCTGGAGAAGCAGAGTTTCAAGATTATGATGCAATCTGCCTTGCAATTTCTCTCTAGCTGACATTTTCCAGATGTGGAGAAGCAGATTTTGAAGATTATGATGCAATCTGCCTTGCAATTTCTCTCCAGCTGACATTTTCCAGATCTGGAGAAGCAGAGTTTCAAGATTATGATGCAATCTGCCTTGCAATTTCTCTCTAGCTGACATTTTCCAGATGTGCAGAAGCAGAGTTTCAAGATTATGATGCAATCTGCCTTGCAATTTCTCTCCAGCTGACATTTTCCAGATGTGCAGAAGCAGAGTTTCAAGATTATGATGCAATCTGCCTTGCAATTTCTCTCTAGCTGACATTTTCCAGATGTGCATAAGGAGATTTTGAAGATTATGATGCAATCTGCCTTGCACTTTCTCTATAGCTGACATTTTCCAGATGTGGAGAAGCAGAGTTTCAGGGTCATTTTGAAATCTGCCTTGCAATTTCTCTCCAGCTGACATTTTCCAGATGTGCATAAGGAGATTTTGAAGATTATGATGCAATCTGCCTTGCACTTTCTCTATAGCTGACATTTTCCAGATGTGCATAAGGAGATTTTGAAGATTATGATGCAATCTGCCTTGCACTTTCTCTATAGCTGACATTTTCCAGATGTGGAGAAGCAGAGTTTCAGGGTCATTTTGAAATCTGCCTTGCAATTTCTCTCCAGCTGACATTTTCCAGATGTGCAGAAGCAGAGTTTCACGATGATGATGCTGAAATCTGCCTTGCAATTTCTCTCCAGCTGACATTTTCCAGATGTGCAGAAGCAGATTTTGAAGATTGTGATGCAATCTGCCTTGCAATTTCTCTCTAGCTGACATTTTCCAGATGTGGAGAAGCAGAGTTTCAGGGTCATTTTGAAATCTGCCTTGCAATTTCTCTCTAGCTGACATTTTCCAGATGTGCAGAAGCAGAGTTTCAAGATTATGATGCAATCGGCTGTGGAATTTCGCTCCAGATGACATTTTCCATATGTACAGAAGCAGAGTTTCAGGATGATGCAAGCTGCCTTGCAATTTCTCTCCAGCTGACATTTTCCAGATGTGCAGAAGCAGAGTTTCACGATGATGATGCTGAAATCTGCCTTGCAATTTCTCTCCAGCTGACATTTTCCAGATCTGGAGAAGCAGAGTTTCAAGATTATGATGCAATCTGCCTTGCAATTTCTCTCTAGCTGACATTTTCCAGATGTGGAGAAGCAGATTTTGAAGATTATGATGCAATCTGCCTTGCAATTTCTCTCCAGCTGACATTTTCCAGATCTGGAGAAGCAGAGTTTCAAGATTATGATGCAATCTGCCTTGCAATTTCTCTCTAGCTGACATTTTCCAGATGTGCAGAAGCAGAGTTTCAAGATTATGATGCAATCTGCCTTGCAATTTCTCTCCAGCTGACATTTTCCAGATGTGCAGAAGCAGAGTTTCAAGATTATGATGCAATCTGCCTTGCAATTTCTCTCTAGCTGACATTTTCCAGATGTGCATAAGGAGATTTTGAAGATTATGATGCAATCTGCCTTGCACTTTCTCTATAGCTGACATTTTCCAGATGTGGAGAAGCAGAGTTTCAGGGTCATTTTGAAATCTGCCTTGCAATTTCTCTCCAGCTGACATTTTCCAGATGTGCATAAGGAGATTTTGAAGATTATGATGCAATCTGCCTTGCACTTTCTCTATAGCTGACATTTTCCAGATGTGCATAAGGAGATTTTGAAGATTATGATGCAATCTGCCTTGCACTTTCTCTATAGCTGACATTTTCCAGATGTGGAGAAGCAGAGTTTCAGGGTCATTTTGAAATCTGCCTTGCAATTTCTCTCCAGCTGACATTTTCCAGATGTGCAGAAGCAGAGTTTCACGATGATGATGCTGAAATCTGCCTTGCAATTTCTCTCCAGCTGACATTTTCCAGATGTGCAGAAGCAGATTTTGAAGATTGTGATGCAATCTGCCTTGCAATTTCTCTCTAGCTGACATTTTCCAGATGTGGAGAAGCAGACTTTCAGGGTCATTTTGAAATCTGCCTTGCAATTTCTCTCTAGCTGACATTTTCCAGATGTGCAGAAGCAGAGTTTCAAGATTATGATGCAATCGGCTGTGGAATTTCGCTCCAGATGACATTTTCCATATGTACAGAAGCAGAGTTTCAGGATGATGCAAGCTGCCTTCCAATTTCTCTCCAGCTGACATTTTCCAGATGTGCAGAAGCAGAGTTTCACGATGATGATGCTGAAATCTGCCTTGCAATTTCTCTCCAGCTGACATTTTCCAGATCTGGAGAAGCAGAGTTTCAAGATTATGATGCAATCTGCCTTGCAATTTCTCTCTAGCTGACATTTTCCAGATGTGGAGAAGCAGATTTTGAAGATTATGATGCAATCTGCCTTGCAATTTCTCTCCAGCTGACATTTTCCAGATCTGGAGAAGCAGAGTTTCAAGATTATGATGCAATCTGCCTTGCAATTTCTCTCTAGCTGACATTTTCCAGATGTGCAGAAGCAGAGTTTCAAGATTATGATGCAATCTGCCTTGCAATTTCTCTCCAGCTGACATTTTCCAGATGTGCAGAAGCAGAGTTTCAAGATTATGATGCAATCTGCCTTGCAATTTCTCTCTAGCTGACATTTTCCAGATGTGCATAAGGAGATTTTGAAGATTATGATGCAATCTGCCTTGCACTTTCTCTATAGCTGACATTTTCCAGATGTCGAGAAGCAGAGTTTCAGGGTCATTTTGAAATCTGCCTTGCAATTTCTCTCCAGCTGACATTTTCCAGATGTGCATAAGGAGATTTTGAAGATTATGATGCAATCTGCCTTGCACTTTCTCTATAGCTGACATTTTCCAGATGTGCATAAGGAGATTTTGAAGATTATGATGCAATCTGCCTTGCACTTTCTCTATAGCTGACATTTTCCAGATGTGGAGAAGCAGAGTTTCAGGGTCATTTTGAAATCTGCCTTGCAATTTCTCTCCAGCTGACATTTTCCAGATGTGCAGAAGCAGAGTTTCACGATGATGATGCTGAAATCTGCCTTGCAATTTCTCTCCAGCTGACATTTTCCAGATGTGCAGAAGCAGATTTTGAAGATTGTGATGCAATCTGCCTTGCAATTTCTCTCTAGCTGACATTTTCCAGATGTGGAGAAGCAGAGTTTCAGGGTCATTTTGAAATCTGCCTTGCAATTTCTCTCTAGCTGACATTTTCCAGATGTGCAGAAGCAGAGTTTCAAGATTATGATGCAATCGGCTGTGGAATTTCGCTCCAGATGACATTTTCCATATGTACAGAAGCAGAGTTTCAGGATGATGCAAGCTGCCTTGCAATTTCTCTCCAGCTGACATTTTCCAGATGTGCAGAAGCAGAGTTTCAAGATTATGATGCAATCTGCCTTGCAATTTCTCTCCAGCTGACATTTTCCAGATGTGGAGAAGCAGATTTTGAAGATTATGATGCAATCTGCCTTGCAATTTCTCTCCAGCTGACATTTTCCAGATCTGGAGAAGCAGAGTTTCAAGATTATGATGCAATCTGCCTTGCAATTTCTCTCTAGCTGACATTTTCCAGATGTGCAGAAGCAGAGTTTCAAGATTATGATGCAATCTGCCTTGCAATTTCTCTCTAGCTGACATTTTCCAGATGTGCATAAGGAGATTTTGAAGATTATGATGCAATCTGCCTTGCACTTTCTCTATAGCTGACATTTTCCAGATGTGGAGAAGCAGAGTTTCAGGGTCATTTTGAAATCTGCCTTGCAATTTCTCTCCAGCTGACATTTTCCAGATGTGCATAAGGAGATTTTGAAGATTATGATGCAATCTGCCTTGCACTTTCTCTATAGCTGACATTTTCCAGATGTGCATAAGGAGATTTTGAAGATTATGATGCAATCTGCCTTGCACTTTCTCTATAGCTGACATTTTCCAGATGTGGAGAAGCAGATTTTGAAGATTGTGATGCAATCTGCCTTGCAATTTCTCTCTAGCTGACATTTTCCACATGTGGAGAAGCAGAGTTTCAGGGTCATTTTGAAATCTGCCTTGCAATTTCTCTCTAGCTGACATTTTCCAGATGTGCAGAAGCAGAGTTTCAAGATTATGATGCAATCGGCTGTGGAATTTCGCTCCAGATGACATTTTCCATATGTACAGAAGCAGAGTTTCAGGATGATGCAAGCTGCCTTGCAATTTCTCTCCAGCTGACATTTTCCAGATGTGCAGAAGCAGAGTTTCACGATGATGATGCTGAAATCTGCCTTGCAATTTCTCTCCAGCTGACATTTTCCAGATCTGGAGAAGCAGAGTTTCAAGATTATGATGCAATCTGCCTTGCAATTTCTCTCCAGCTGACATTTTCCAGATGTGCAGAAGCAGAGTTTCACGATGATGATGCTGAAATCTGCCTTGCAATTTCTCTCCAGCTGACATTTTCCAGATCTGGAGAAGCAGAGTTTCAAGATTATGATGCAATCTGCCTTGCAATTTCTCTCCAGCTGACATTTTCCAGATGTGGAGAAGCAGATTTTGAAGATTATGATGCAATCTGCCTTGCAATTTCTCTCCAGCTGACATTTTCCAGATCTGGAGAAGCAGAGTTTCAAGATTATGATGCAATCTGCCTTGCAATTTCTCTCTAGCTGACATTTTCCAGATGTGCAGAAGCAGAGTTTCAAGATTATGATGCAATCTGCCTTGCAATTTCTCTCCAGCTGACATTTTCCAGATGTGCAGAAGCAGAGTTTCAAGATTATGATGCAATCTGCCTTGCAATTTCTCTCTAGCTGACATTTTCCAGATGTGCATAAGGAGATTTTGAAGATTATGATGCAATCTGCCTTGAAATTTCTCTCCAGCTGACATTTTCCAGATCTGGAGAAGCAGAGTTTCAAGATTATGATGCAATCTGCCTTGCAATTTCTCTCTAGCTGACATTTTCCAGATGTGCAGAAGCAGAGTTTCAAGATTATGATGCAATCTGCCTTGCACTTTCTCTATAGCTGACATTTTCCAGATGTGCATAAGGAGATTTTGAAGATTATGATGCAATCTGCCTTGCACTTTCTCTATAGCTGACATTTTCCAGATGTGGAGAAGCAGAGTTTCAGGGTCATTTTGAAATCTGCCTTGCAATTTCTCTCCAGCTGACATTTTCCAGATGTGCAGAAGCAGAGTTTCACGATGATGATGCCGAAATCTGCCTTGCAATTTCTCTCCAGCAGACATTTTCCAGATGTGCAGAAGCAGATTTTGAAGATTGTGATGCAATCTGCCTTGCAATTTCTCTCTAGCTGACATTTTCCAGATGTGGAGAAGCAGAGTTTCAGGGTCATTTTGAAATCTGCCTTGCAATTTCTCTCTAGCTGACATTTTCCAGATGTGCAGAAGCAGAGTTTCAAGATTATGATGCAATCGGCTGTGGAATTTCGCTCCAGATGACATTTTCCATATGTACAGAAGCAGAGTTTCAGGATGATGCAAGCTTCCTTGCAATTTCTCTCCAGCTGACATTTTCCAGATGTGCAGAAGCAGAGTTTCACGATGATGATGCTGAAATCTGCCTTGCAATTTCTCTCCAGCTGACATTTTCCAGATCTGGAGAAGCAGAGTTTCAAGATTATGATGCAATCTGCCTTGCAATTTCTCTCTAGCTGACATTTTCCAGATGTGGAGAAGCAGATTTTGAAGATTATGATGCAATGTGCCTTGCAATTTCTCTCCAGCTGACATTTTCCAGATCTGGAGAAGCAGAGTTTCAAGATTATGATGCCATCTGCCTTGCAATTTCTCTCTAGCTGACATTTTCCAGATGTGCAGAAGCAGAGTTTCAAGATTATGATGCAATCTGCCTTGCACTTTCTCTATAGCTGACATTTTCCAGATGTGCATAAGGAGATTTTGAAGATTATGATGCAATCTGCCTTGCACTTTCTCTATAGCTGACATTTTCCAGATGTGGAGAAGCAGAGTTTCAGGGTCATTTTGAAATCTGCCTTGCAATTTCTCTCCAGCTGACATTTTCCAGATGTGCAGAAGCAGAGTTTCACGATGATGATGCTGAAATCTGCCTTGCAATTTCTCTCCAGCAGACATTTTCCAGATGTGCAGAATCAGATTTTGAAGATTGTGATGCAATCTGCCTTGCAATTTCTCTCTAGCTGACATTTTCCAGATGTGGAGAAGCAGAGTTTCAGGGTCATTTTGAAATCTGCCTTGCAATTTCTCTCTAGCTGACATTTTCCAGATGTGCAGAAGCAGAGTTTCAAGATTATGATGCAATCGGCTGTGGAATTTCGCTCCAGATGACATTTTCCATATGTACAGAAGCAGAGTTTCAGGATGATGCAAGCTTCCTTGCAATTTCTCTCCAGCTGACATTTTCCAGATGTGCAGAAGCAGAGTTTCACGATGATGATGCTGAAATCTGCCTTGCAATTTCTCTCCAGCTGACATTTTCCAGATCTGGAGAAGCAGAGTTTCAAGATTATGATGCAATCTGCCTTGCAATTTCTCTCTAGCTGACATTTTCCAGATGTGCAGAAGCAGAGTTTCAAGATTATGATGCAATCTGCCTTGCAATTTCTCTCTAGCTGACATTTTCCAGATGTGCATAAGGAGATTTTGAAGATTATGATGCAATCTGCCTTGCACTTTCTCTATAGCTGACATTTTCCAGATGTGGAGAAGCAGAGTTTCAGGGTCATTTTGAAATCTGCCTTGCAATTTCTCTCCAGCTGACATTTTCCAGATGTGCATAAGGAGATTTTGAAGATTATGATGCAATCTGCCTTGCACTTTCTCTATAGCTGACATTTTCCAGATGTGCATAAGGAGATTTTGAAGATTATGATGCAATCTGCCTTGCACTTTCTCTATAGCTGACATTTTCCAGATGTGGAGAAGCAGAGTTTCATTGTCATTTTGAAATCTGCCTTGCAATTTCTCTCCAGCTGACATTTTCCAGATGTGCAGAAGCAGAGTTTCACGATGATGATGCTGAAATCTGCCTTGCAATTTCTCTCTAGCTGACATTTTCCAGATGTGCATAAGGAGATTTTGAAGATTATGATGCAATCTGCCTTGCAATTTCTCTCTAGCTGACATTTTCCAGATGTGGAGAAGCAGAGTTTCAGGGTCATTTTGAAATCTGCCTTGCAATTTCTCTCTAGCTGACATTTTCCAGATGTGCAGAAGCAGAGTTTCAAGATTATGATGCAATCGGCTGTGGAATTTCGCTCCAGATGACATTTTCCATATGTACAGAAGCAGAGTTTCAGGATGATGCAAGCTGCCTTGCAATTTCTCTCCAGCTGACATTTTCCAGATGTGCAGAAGCAGAGTTTCACGATGATGATGCTGAAATCTGCCTTGCAATTTCTCTCCAGCTGACATTTTCCAGATCTGGAGAAGCAGAGTTTCAAGATTATGATGCAATCTGCCTTGCAATTTCTCTCTAGCTGACATTTTCCAGATGTGGAGAAGCAGATTTTGAAGATTATGATGCAATCTGCCTTGCAATTTCTCTCCAGCTGACATTTTCCAGATCTGGAGAAGCAGAGTTTCAAGATTATGATGCAATCTGCCTTGCAATTTCTCTCTAGCTGACATTTTCCAGATGTGCAGAAGCAGAGTTTCAAGATTATGATGCAATCTGCCTTGCAATTTCTCTCCAGCTGACATTTTTCAGATGTGCAGAAGCAGAGTTTCAAGATTATGATGCAATCTGCCTTGCAATTTCTCTCTAGCTGACATTTTCCAGATGTGCATAAGGAGATTTTGAAGATTATGATGCAATCTGCCTTGCACTTTCTCTATAGCTGACATTTTCCAGATGTGGAGAAGCAGAGTTTCAGGGTCATTTTGAAATCTGCCTTGCAATTTCTCTCCAGCTGACATTTTCCAGATTTGCATAAGGAGATTTTGAAGATTATGATGCAATCTGCCTTGCACTTTCTCTATAGCTGACATTTTCCAGATGTGGAGAAGCAGAGTTGCAGGGTCATTTTGAAATCTGCCTTGCAATTTCTCTCCAGCTGACATTTTCCAGATGTGCATAAGGAGATTTTGAAGATTATGATGCAATCTGCCTTGCACTTTCTCTATAGCTGACATTTTCCAGATGTGCATAAGGAGATTTTGAAGATTATGATGCAATCTGCCTTGCACTTTCTCTATAGCTGACATTTTCCAGATGTGGAGAAGCAGAGTTTCAGGGTCATTTTGAAATCTGCCTTGCAATTTCTCTCCAGCTGACATTTTCCAGATGTGCAGAAGCAGAGTTTCACGATGATGATGCTGAAATCTGCCTTGCAATTTCTCTCCAGCTGACATTTTCCAGATGTGCAGAAGCAGATTTTGAAGATTGTGATGCAATCTGCCTTGCAATTTCTCTCTAGCTGACATTTTCCAGATGTGGAGAAGCAGACTTTCAGGGTCATTTTGAAATCTGCCTTGCAATTTCTCTCTAGCTGACATTTTCCAGATGTGCAGAAGCAGAGTTTCAAGATTATGATGCAATCGGCTGTGGAATTTCGCTCCAGATGACATTTTCCATATGTACAGAAGCAGAGTTTCAGGATGATGCAAGCTGCCTTGCAATTTCTCTCCAGCTGACATTTTCCAGATGTGCAGAAGCAGAGTTTCACGATGATGATGCTGAAATCTGCCTTGCAATTTCTCTCCAGCTGACATTTTCCAGATCTGGAGAAGCAGAGTTTCAAGATTATGATGCAATCTGCCTTGCAATTTCTCTCTAGCTGACATTTTCCAGATGTGGAGAAGCAGATTTTGAAGATTATGATGCAATCTGCCTTGCAATTTCTCTCCAGCTGACATTTTCCAGATCTGGAGAAGCAGAGTTTCAAGATTATGATGCAATCTGCCTTGCAATTTCTCTCTAGCTGACATTTTCCAGATGTGCAGAAGCAGAGTTTCAAGATTATGATGCAATCTGCCTTGCAATTTCTCTCCAGCTGACATTTTCCAGATGTGCAGAAGCAGAGTTTCAAGATTATGATGCAATCTGCCTTGCAATTTCTCTCTAGCTGACATTTTCCAGATGTGCATAAGGAGATTTTGAAGATTATGATGCAATCTGCCTTGCACTTTCTCTATAGCTGACATTTTCCAGATGTGGAGAAGCAGAGTTTCAGGGTCATTTTGAAATCTGCCTTGCAATTTCTCTCCAGCTGACATTTTCCAGATGTGCATAAGGAGATTTTGAAGATTATGATGCAATCTGCCTTGCACTTTCTCTATAGCTGACATTTTCCAGATGTGCATAAGGAGATTTTGAAGATTATGATGCAATCTGCCTTGCACTTTCTCTATAGCTGACATTTTCCAGATGTGGAGAAGCAGAGTTTCAGGGTCATTTTGAAATCTGCCTTGCAATTTCTCTCCAGCTGACATTTTCCAGATGTGCAGAAGCAGAGTTTCACGATGATGATGCTGAAATCTGCCTTGCAATTTCTCTCCAGCTGACATTTTCCAGATGTGCAGAAGCAGATTTTGAAGATTGTGATGCAATCTGCCTTGCAATTTCTCTCTAGCTGACATTTTCCAGATGTGGAGAAGCAGACTTTCAGGGTCATTTTGAAATCTGCCTTGCAATTTCTCTCTAGCTGACATTTTCCAGATGTGCAGAAGCAGAGTTTCAAGATTATGATGCAATCGGCTGTGGAATTTCGCTCCAGATGACATTTTCCATATGTACAGAAGCAGAGTTTCAGGATGATGCAAGCTGCCTTCCAATTTCTCTCCAGCTGACATTTTCCAGATGTGCAGAAGCAGAGTTTCACGATGATGATGCTGAAATCTGCCTTGCAATTTCTCTCCAGCTGACATTTTCCAGATCTGGAGAAGCAGAGTTTCAAGATTATGATGCAATCTGCCTTGCAATTTCTCTCTAGCTGACATTTTCCAGATGTGGAGAAGCAGATTTTGAAGATTATGATGCAATCTGCCTTGCAATTTCTCTCCAGCTGACATTTTCCAGATCTGGAGAAGCAGAGTTTCAAGATTATGATGCAATCTGCCTTGCAATTTCTCTCTAGCTGACATTTTCCAGATGTGCAGAAGCAGAGTTTCAAGATTATGATGCAATCTCCCTTGCAATTTCTCTCCAGCTGACATTTTCCAGATGTGCAGAAGCAGAGTTTCAAGATTATGATGCAATCTGCCTTGCAATTTCTCTCTAGCTGACATTTTCCAGATGTGCATAAGGAGATTTTGAAGATTATGATGCAATCTGCCTTGCACTTTCTCTATAGCTGACATTTTCCAGATGTCGAGAAGCAGAGTTTCAGGGTCATTTTGAAATCTGCCTTGCAATTTCTCTCCAGCTGACATTTTCCAGATGTGCATAAGGAGATTTTGAAGATTATGATGCAATCTGCCTTGCACTTTCTCTATAGCTGACATTTTCCAGATGTGCATAAGGAGATTTTGAAGATTATGATGCAATCTGCCTTGCACTTTCTCTATAGCTGACATTTTCCAGATGTGGAGAAGCAGAGTTTCAGGGTCATTTTGAAATCTGCCTTGCAATTCCTCTCCAGCTGACATTTTCCAGATGTGCAGAAGCAGAGTTTCACGATGATGATGCTGAAATCTGCCTTGCAATTTCTCTCCAGCTGACATTTTCCAGATGTGCAGAAGCAGATTTTGAAGATTGTGATGCAATCTGCCTTGCAATTTCTCTCTAGCTGACATTTTCCAGATGTGGAGAAGCAGAGTTTCAGGGTCATTTTGAAATCTGCCTTGCAATTTCTCTCTAGCTGACATTTTCCAGATGTGCAGAAGCAGAGTTTCAAGATTATGATGCAATCGGCTGTGGAATTTCGCTCCAGATGACATTTTCCATATGTACAGAAGCAGAGTTTCAGGATGATGCAAGCTTCCTTGCAATTTCTCTCCAGCTGACATTTTCCAGATGTGCAGAAGCAGAGTTTCACGATGATGATGCTGAAATCTGCCTTGCAATTTCTCTCCAGCTGACATTTTCCAGATCTGGAGAAGCAGAGTTTCAAGATTATGATGCAATCTGCCTTGCAATTTCTCTCTAGCTGACATTTTCCAGATGTGGAGAAGCAGATTTTGAAGATTATGATGCAATGTGCCTTGCAATTTCTCTCCAGCTGACATTTTCCAGATCTGGAGAAGCAGAGTTTCAAGATTATGATGCCATCTGCCTTGCAATTTCTCTCTAGCTGACATTTTCCAGATGTGCAGAAGCAGAGTTTCAAGATTATGATGCAATCTGCCTTGCACTTTCTCTATAGCTGACATTTTCCAGATGTGCATAAGGAGATTTTGAAGATTATGATGCAATCTGCCTTGCACTTTCTCTATAGCTGACATTTTCCAGATGTGGAGAAGCAGAGTTTCAGGGTCATTTTGAAATCTGCCTTGCAATTTCTCTCCAGCTGACATTTTCCAGATGTGCAGAAGCAGAGTTTCACGATGATGATGCTGAAATCTGCCTTGCAATTTCTCTCCAGCAGACATTTTCCAGATGTGCAGAATCAGATTTTGAAGATTGTGATGCAATCTGCCTTGCAATTTCTCTCTAGCTGACATTTTCCAGATGTGGAGAAGCAGAGTTTCAGGGTCATTTTGAAATCTGCCTTGCAATTTCTCTCTAGCTGACATTTTCCAGATGTGCAGAAGCAGAGTTTCAAGATTATGATGCAATCGGCTGTGGAATTTCGCTCCAGATGACATTTTCCATATGTACAGAAGCAGAGTTTCAGGATGATGCAAGCTTCCTTGCAATTTCTCTCCAGCTGACATTTTCCAGATGTGCAGAAGCAGAGTTTCACGATGATGATGCTGAAATCTGCCTTGCAATTTCTCTCCAGCTGACATTTTCCAGATCTGGAGAAGCAGAGTTTCAAGATTATGATGCAATCTGCCTTGCAATTTCTCTCTAGCTGACATTTTCCAGATGTGCAGAAGCAGAGTTTCAAGATTATGATGCAATCTGCCTTGCAATTTCTCTCTAGCTGACATTTTCCAGATGTGCATAAGGAGATTTTGAAGATTATGATGCAATCTGCCTTGCACTTTCTCTATAGCTGACATTTTCCAGATGTGGAGAAGCAGAGTTTCAGGGTCATTTTGAAATCTGCCTTGCAATTTCTCTCCAGCTGACATTTTCCAGATGTGCATAAGGAGATTTTGAAGATTATGATGCAATCTGCCTTGCACTTTCTCTATAGCTGACATTTTCCAGATGTGCATAAGGAGATTTTGAAGATTATGATGCAATCTGCCTTGCACTTTCTCTATAGCTGACATTTTCCAGATGTGGAGAAGCAGAGTTTCATTGTCATTTTGAAATCTGCCTTGCAATTTCTCTCCAGCTGACATTTTCCAGATGTGCAGAAGCAGAGTTTCACGATGATGATGCTGAAATCTGCCTTGCAATTTCTCTCTAGCTGACATTTTCCAGATGTGCATAAGGAGATTTTGAAGATTATGATGCAATCTGCCTTGCAATTTCTCTCTAGCTGACATTTTCCAGATGTGGAGAAGCAGAGTTTCAGGGTCATTTTGAAATCTGCCTTGCAATTTCTCTCTAGCTGACATTTTCCAGATGTGCAGAAGCAGAGTTTCAAGATTATGATGCAATCGGCTGTGGAATTTCGCTCCAGATGACATTTTCCATATGTACAGAAGCAGAGTTTCAGGATGATGCAAGCTGCCTTGCAATTTCTCTCCAGCTGACATTTTCCAGATGTGCAGAAGCAGAGTTTCACGATGATGATGCTGAAATCTGCCTTGCAATTTCTCTCCAGCTGACATTTTCCAGATCTGGAGAAGCAGAGTTTCAAGATTATGATGCAATCTGCCTTGCAATTTCTCTCTAGCTGACATTTTCCAGATGTGGAGAAGCAGATTTTGAAGATTATGATGCAATCTGCCTTGCAATTTCTCTCCAGCTGACATTTTCCAGATCTGGAGAAGCAGAGTTTCAAGATTATGATGCAATCTGCCTTGCAATTTCTCTCTAGCTGACATTTTCCAGATGTGCAGAAGCAGAGTTTCAAGATTATGATGCAATCTGCCTTGCAATTTCTCTCCAGCTGACATTTTTCAGATGTGCAGAAGCAGAGTTTCAAGATTATGATGCAATCTGCCTTGCAATTTCTCTCTAGCTGACATTTTCCAGATGTGCATAAGGAGATTTTGAAGATTATGATGCAATCTGCCTTGCACTTTCTCTATAGCTGACATTTTCCAGATGTGGAGAAGCAGAGTTTCAGGGTCATTTTGAAATCTGCCTTGCAATTTCTCTCCAGCTGACATTTTCCAGATTTGCATAAGGAGATTTTGAAGATTATGATGCAATCTGCCTTGCACTTTCTCTATAGCTGACATTTTCCAGATGTGGAGAAGCAGAGTTGCAGGGTCATTTTGAAATCTGCCTTGCAATTTCTCTCCAGCTGACATTTTCCAGATGTGCATAAGGAGATTTTGAAGATTATGATGCAATCTGCCTTGCACTTTCTCTATAGCTGACATTTTCCAGATGTGCATAAGGAGATTTTGAAGATTATGATGCAATCTGCCTTGCACTTTCTCTATAGCTGACATTTTCCAGATGTGGAGAAGCAGAGTTTCAGGGTCATTTTGAAATCTGCCTTGCAATTTCTCTCCAGCTGACATTTTCCAGATGTGCAGAAGCAGAGTTTCACGATGATGATGCTGAAATCTGCCTTGCAATTTCTCTCCAGCTGACATTTTCCAGATGTGCAGAAGCAGATTTTGAAGATTGTGATGCAATCTGCCTTGCAATTTCTCTCTAGCTGACATTTTCCAGATGTGGAGAAGCAGACTTTCAGGGTCATTTTGAAATCTGCCTTGCAATTTCTCTCTAGCTGACATTTTCCAGATGTGCAGAAGCAGAGTTTCAAGATTATGATGCAATCGGCTGTGGAATTTCGCTCCAGATGACATTTTCCATATGTACAGAAGCAGAGTTTCAGGATGATGCAAGCTGCCTTGCAATTTCTCTCCAGCTGACATTTTCCAGATGTGCAGAAGCAGAGTTTCACGATGATGATGCTGAAATCTGCCTTGCAATTTCTCTCCAGCTGACATTTTCCAGATCTGGAGAAGCAGAGTTTCAAGATTATGATGCAATCTGCCTTGCAATTTCTCTCTAGCTGACATTTTCCAGATGTGGAGAAGCAGATTTTGAAGATTATGATGCAATCTGCCTTGCAATTTCTCTCCAGCTGACATTTTCCAGATCTGGAGAAGCAGAGTTTCAAGATTATGATGCAATCTGCCTTGCAATTTCTCTCTAGCTGACATTTTCCAGATGTGCAGAAGCAGAGTTTCAAGATTATGATGCAATCTGCCTTGCAATTTCTCTCCAGCTGACATTTTCCAGATGTGCAGAAGCAGAGTTTCAAGATTATGATGCAATCTGCCTTGCAATTTCTCTCTAGCTGACATTTTCCAGATGTGCATAAGGAGATTTTGAAGATTATGATGCAATCTGCCTTGCACTTTCTCTATAGCTGACATTTTCCAGATGTGGAGAAGCAGAGTTTCAGGGTCATTTTGAAATCTGCCTTGCAATTTCTCTCCAGCTGACATTTTCCAGATGTGCATAAGGAGATTTTGAAGATTATGATGCAATCTGCCTTGCACTTTCTCTATAGCTGACATTTTCCAGATGTGCATAAGGAGATTTTGAAGATTATGATGCAATCTGCCTTGCACTTTCTCTATAGCTGACATTTTCCAGATGTGGAGAAGCAGAGTTTCAGGGTCATTTTGAAATCTGCCTTGCAATTTCTCTCCAGCTGACATTTTCCAGATGTGCAGAAGCAGAGTTTCACGATGATGATGCTGAAATCTGCCTTGCAATTTCTCTCCAGCTGACATTTTCCAGATGTGCAGAAGCAGATTTTGAAGATTGTGATGCAATCTGCCTTGCAATTTCTCTCTAGCTGACATTTTCCAGATGTGGAGAAGCAGACTTTCAGGGTCATTTTGAAATCTGCCTTGCAATTTCTCTCTAGCTGACATTTTCCAGATGTGCAGAAGCAGAGTTTCAAGATTATGATGCAATCGGCTGTGGAATTTCGCTCCAGATGACATTTTCCATATGTACAGAAGCAGAGTTTCAGGATGATGCAAGCTGCCTTCCAATTTCTCTCCAGCTGACATTTTCCAGATGTGCAGAAGCAGAGTTTCACGATGATGATGCTGAAATCTGCCTTGCAATTTCTCTCCAGCTGACATTTTCCAGATCTGGAGAAGCAGAGTTTCAAGATTATGATGCAATCTGCCTTGCAATTTCTCTCTAGCTGACATTTTCCAGATGTGGAGAAGCAGATTTTGAAGATTATGATGCAATCTGCCTTGCAATTTCTCTCCAGCTGACATTTTCCAGATCTGGAGAAGCAGAGTTTCAAGATTATGATGCAATCTGCCTTGCAATTTCTCTCTAGCTGACATTTTCCAGATGTGCAGAAGCAGAGTTTCAAGATTATGATGCAATCTCCCTTGCAATTTCTCTCCAGCTGACATTTTCCAGATGTGCAGAAGCAGAGTTTCAAGATTATGATGCAATCTGCCTTGCAATTTCTCTCTAGCTGACATTTTCCAGATGTGCATAAGGAGATTTTGAAGATTATGATGCAATCTGCCTTGCACTTTCTCTATAGCTGACATTTTCCAGATGTCGAGAAGCAGAGTTTCAGGGTCATTTTGAAATCTGCCTTGCAATTTCTCTCCAGCTGACATTTTCCAGATGTGCATAAGGAGATTTTGAAGATTATGATGCAATCTGCCTTGCACTTTCTCTATAGCTGACATTTTCCAGATGTGCATAAGGAGATTTTGAAGATTATGATGCAATCTGCCTTGCACTTTCTCTATAGCTGACATTTTCCAGATGTGGAGAAGCAGAGTTTCAGGGTCATTTTGAAATCTGCCTTGCAATTCCTCTCCAGCTGACATTTTCCAGATGTGCAGAAGCAGAGTTTCACGATGATGATGCTGAAATCTGCCTTGCAATTTCTCTCCAGCTGACATTTTCCAGATGTGCAGAAGCAGATTTTGAAGATTGTGATGCAATCTGCCTTGCAATTTCTCTCTAGCTGACATTTTCCAGATGTGGAGAAGCAGAGTTTCAGGGTCATTTTGAAATCTGCCTTGCAATTTCTCTCTAGCTGACATTTTCCAGATGTGCAGAAGCAGAGTTTCAAGATTATGATGCAATCGGCTGTGGAATTTCGCTCCAGATGACATTTTCCATATGTACAGAAGCAGAGTTTCAGGATGATGCAAGCTGCCTTGCAATTTCTCTCCAGCTGACATTTTCCAGATGTGCAGAAGCAGAGTTTCACGATGATGATGCTGAAATCTGCCTTGCAATTTCTCTCCAGCTGACATTTTCCAGATGTGCATAAGGAGATTTTGAAGATTATGATGCAATCTGCCTTGCACTTTCTCTATAGCTGACATTTTCCAGATGTGCATAAGGAGATTTTGAAGATTATGATGCAATCTGCCTTGCACTTTCTCTATAGCTGACATTTTCCAGATGTGGAGAAGCAGAGTTTCAGGGTCATTTTGAAATCTGCCTTGCAATTTCTCTCCAGCTGACATTTTCCAGATGTGCAGAAGCAGAGTTTCACGATGATGATGCTGAAATCTGCCTTGCAATTTCTCTCCAGCTGACATTTTCCAGATGTGCAGAAGCAGATTTTGAAGATTGTGATGCAATCTGCCTTGCAATTTCTCTCTAGCTGACATTTTCCAGATGTGGAGAAGCAGAGTTTCAGGGTCATTTTGAAATCTGCCTTGCAATTTCTCTCTAGCTGACATTTTCCAGATGTGCAGAAGCAGAGTTTCAAGATTATGATGCAATCGGCTGTGGAATTTCGCTCCAGATGACATTTTCCATATGTACAGAAGCAGAGTTTCAGGATGATGCAAGCTGCCTTGCAATTTCTCTCCAGCTGACATTTTCCAGATGTGCAGAAGCAGAGTTTCACGATGATGATGCTGAAATCTGCCTTGCAATTTCTCTCCAGCTGACATTTTCCAGATCTGGAGAAGCAGAGTTTCAAGATTATGATGCAATCTGCCTTGCAATTTCTCTCCAGCTGACATTTTCCAGATGTGGAGAAGCAGATTTTGAAGATTATGATGCAATCTGCCTTGCAATTTCTCTCCAGCTGACATTTTCCAGATCTGGAGAAGCAGAGTTTCAAGATTATGATGCAATCTGCCTTGCAATTTCTCTCTAGCTGACATTTTCCAGATGTGCAGAAGCAGAGTTTCAAGATTATGATGCAATCTGCCTTGCAATTTCTCTCCAGCTGACATTTTCCAGATGTGCAGAAGCAGAGTTTCAAGATTATGATGCAATCTGCCTTGCAATTTCTCTCTAGCTGACATTTTCCAGATGTGCATAAGGAGATTTTGAAGATTATGATGCAATCTGCCTTGCACTTTCTCTATAGCTGACATTTTCCAGATGTGGAGAAGCAGAGTTTCAGGGTCATTTTGAAATCTGCCTTGCAATTTCTCTCCAGCTGACATTTTCCAGATGTGCATAAGGAGATTTTGAAGATTATGATGCAATCTGCCTTGCACTTTCTCTATAGCTGACATTTTCCAGATGTGCATAAGGAGATTTTGAAGATTATGATGCAATCTGCCTTGCACTTTCTCTATAGCTGACATTTTCCAGATGTGGAGAAGCAGAGTTTCAGGGTCATTTTGAAATCTGCCTTGCAATTTCTCTCCAGCTGACATTTTCCAGATGTGCAGAAGCAGAGTTTCACGATGATGATGCTGAAATCTGCCTTGCAATTTCTCTCCAGCTGACATTTTCCAGATGTGCAGAAGCAGATTTTGAAGATTGTGATGCAATCTGCCTTGCAATTTCTCTCTAGCTGACATTTTCCAGATGTGGAGAAGCAGAGTTTCAGGGTCATTTTGAAATCTGCCTTGCAATTTCTCTCTAGCTGACATTTTCCAGATGTGCAGAAGCAGAGTTTCAAGATTATGATGCAATCGGCTGTGGAATTTCGCTCCAGATGACATTTTCCATATGTACAGAAGCAGAGTTTCAGGATGATGCAAGCTGCCTTGCAATTTCTCTCCAGCTGACATTTTCCAGATGTGCAGAAGCAGAGTTTCACGATGATGATGCTGAAATCTGCCTTGCAATTTCTCTCCAGCTGACATTTTCCAGATCTGGAGAAGCAGAGTTTCAAGATTATGATGCAATCTGCCTTGCAATTTCTCTCCAGCTGACATTTTCCAGATGTGGAGAAGCAGATTTTGAAGATTATGATGCAATCTGCCTTGCAATTTCTCTCCAGCTGACATTTTCCAGATCTGGAGAAGCAGAGTTTCAAGATTATGATGCAATCTGCCTTGCAATTTCTCTCCAGCTGACATTTTCCAGATGTGCAGAAGCAGAGTTTCAAGATTATGATGCAATCTGCCTTGCAATTTCTCTCTAGCTGACATTTTCCAGATGTGCATAAGGAGATTTTGAAGATTATGATGCAATCTGCCTTGCACTTTCTCTATAGCTGACATTTTCCAGATGTGGAGAAGCAGAGTTTCAGGGTCATTTTGAAATCTGCCTTGCAATTTCTCTCCAGCTGACATTTTCCAGATGTGCATAAGGAGATTTTGAAGATTATGATGCAATCTGCCTTGCACTTTCTCTATAGCTGACATTTTCCAGATGTGCATAAGGAGATTTTGAAGATTATGATGCAATCTGCCTTGCACTTTCTCTATAGCTGACATTTTCCAGATGTGGAGAAGCAGAGTTTCAGGGTCATTTTGAAATCTGCCTTGCAATTTCTCTCCAGCTGACATTTTCCAGATGTGCAGAAGCAGAGTTTCACGATGATGATGCTGAAATCTGCCTTGCAATTTCTCTCCAGCTGACATTTTCCAGATGTGCAGAAGCAGATTTTGAAGATTGTGATGCAATCTGCCTTGCAATTTCTCTCTAGCTGACATTTTCCAGATGTGGAGAAGCAGAGTTTCAGGGTCATTTTGAAATCTGCCTTGCAATTTCTCTCTAGCTGACATTTTCCAGATGTGCAGAAGCAGAGTTTCAAGATTATGATGCAATCGGCTGTGGAATTTCGCTCCAGATGACATTTTCCATATGTACAGAAGCAGAGTTTCAGGATGATGCAAGCTGCCTTGCAATTTCTCTCCAGCTGACATTTTCCAGATGTGCAGAAGCAGAGTTTCACGATGATGATGCTGAAATCTGCCTTGCAATTTCTCTCCAGCTGACATTTTCCAGATCTGGAGAAGCAGAGTTTCAAGATTATGATGCAATCTGCCTTGCAATTTCTCTCTAGCTGACATTTTCCAGATGTGGAGAAGCAGATTTTGAAGATTATGATGCAATCTGCCTTGCAATTTCTCTCCAGCTGACATTTTCCAGATCTGGAGAAGCAGAGTTTCAAGATTATGATGCAATCTGCCTTGCAATTTCTCTCTAGCTGACATTTTCCAGATGTGGAGAAGCAGAGTTTCAAGATTATGATGCAATCTGCCTTGCAATTTCTCTCCAGCTGACATTTTCCAGATGTGCAGAAGCAGAGTTTCAAGATTATGATGCAATCTGCCTTGCACTTTCTCTATAGCTGACATTTTCCAGATGTGGAGAAGCAGAGTTTCAGGGTCATTTTGAAATCTGCCTTGCAATTTCTCTCCAGCTGACATTTTCCAGATGTGCATAAGGAGATTTTGAAGATTATGATGCAATCTGCCTTGCACTTTCTCTATAGCTGACATTTTCCAGATGTGCATAAGGAGATTTTGAAGATTATGATTCAATCTGCCTTGCACTTTCTCTATAGCTGACATTTTCCAGATGTGGAGAAGCAGAGTTTCAGGGTCATTTTGAAATCTGCCTTGCAATTTCTCTCCAGCTGACATTTTCCAGATGTGCAGAAGCAGAGTTTCACGATGATGATGCTGAAATCTGCCTTGCAATTTCTCTCCAGCTGACATTTTCCAGATGTGCAGAAGCAGATTTTGAAGATTGTGATGCAATCTGCCTTGCAATTTCTCTCTAGCTGACATTTTCCATATGTACAGAAGCAGAGTTTCAGGATGATGCAAGCTGCCTTGCAATTTCTCTCCAGCTGACATTTTCCAGATGTGCAGAAGCAGAGTTTCACGATGATGATGCTGAAATCTGCCTTGCAATTTCTCTCCAGCTGACATTTTCCAGATCTGGAGAAGCAGAGTTTCAAGATTATGATGCAATCTGCCTTGCAATTTCTCTATAGCTGACATTTTCCAGATGTGGAGAAGCAGAGTTTCAGGGTCATTTTGAAATCTGCCTTGCAATTTCTCTCCAGCTGACATTTTCCAGATGTGCATAAGGAGATTTTGAAGATTATGATGCAATCTGCCTTGCAATTTCTCTCCAGCTGACATTTTCCAGATGTGGAGAAGCAGATTTTGAAGATTATGATGCAATCTGCCTTGCAATTTCTCTCCAGCTGACATTTTCCAGATCTGGAGAAGCAGAGTTTCAAGTTTATGATGCAATCTGCCTTGCAATTTCTCTCTAGCTGACATTTTCCAGATGTGCAGAAGCAGAGTTTCAAGATTATGATGCAATCTGCCTTGCAATTTCTCTCCAGCTGACATTTTCCAGATGTGCAGAAGCAGAGTTTCAAGATTATGATGCAATCTGCCTTGCAATTTCTCTCTAGCTGACATTTTCCAGATGTGCATAAGGAGATTTTGAAGATTATGATGCAATCTGCCTTGCACTTTCTCTATAGCTGACATTTTCCAGATGTCGAGAAGCAGAGTTTCAGGGTCATTTTGAAATCTGCCTTGCAATTTCTCTCCAGCTGACATTTTCCAGATGTGCATAAGGAGATTTTGAAGATTATGATGCAATCTGCCTTGCACTTTCTCTATAGCTGACATTTTCCAGATGTGCATAAGGAGATTTTGAAGATTATGATGCAATCTGCCTTGCACTTTCTCTATAGCTGACATTTTCCAGATGTGGAGAAGCAGAGTTTCAGGGTCATTTTGAAATC
Source organism: Pantherophis vulpinus (assembly GCA_037215915.1). Taxonomy (NCBI): domain Eukaryota; kingdom Metazoa; phylum Chordata; class Lepidosauria; order Squamata; family Colubridae; genus Pantherophis; species Pantherophis vulpinus. The sequence continues at coordinate 626,282 of JAXLNS010000046.1, read as the reverse complement.
TGCCTTGCAATTTCTCTCCAGCTGACATTTTCCAGATGTGCAGAAGCAGAGTTTCACGATGATGATGCTGAAATCTGCCTTGCAATTTCTCTCCAGCTGACATTTTCCAGATGTGCAGAAGCAGATTTTGAAGATTGTGATGCAATCTGCCTTGCAATTTCTCTCTAGCTGACATTTTCCAGATGTGGAGAAGCAGAGTTTCAGGGTCATTTTGAAATCTGCCTTGCAATTTCTCTCTAGCTGACATTTTCCAGATGTGGAGAAGCAGAGTTTCAAGATTATGATGCAATCTGCCTTGCAATTTCTCTCCAGCTGACATTTTCCAGATGTGCAGAAGCAGAGTTTCAAGATTATGATGCAATCTGCCTTGCACTTTCTCTATAGCTGACATTTTCCAGATGTGGAGAAGCAGAGTTTCAGGGTCATTTTGAAATCTGCCTTGCAATTTCTCTCCAGCTGACATTTTCCAGATGTGCATAAGGAGATTTTGAAGATTATGATGCAATCTGCCTTGCACTTTCTCTATAGCTGACATTTTCCAGATGTGCATAAGGAGATTTTGAAGATTATGATGCAATCTGCCTTGCACTTTCTCTATAGCTGACATTTTCCAGATGTGGAGAAGCAGAGTTTCAGGGTCATTTTGAAATCTGCCTTGCAATTTCTCTCCAGCTGACATTTTCCAGATGTGCAGAAGCAGAGTTTCACGATGATGATGCTGAAATCTGCCTTGCAATTTCTCTCCAGCTGACATTTTCCAGATGTGCAGAAGCAGATTTTGAAGATTGTGATGCAATCTGCCTTGCAATTTCTCTCTAGCTGACATTTTCCAGATGTGGAGAAGCAGAGTTTCAGGGTCATTTTGAAATCTGCCTTGCAATTTCTCTCTAGCTGACATTTTCCAGATGTGCATAAGGAGATTTTGAAGATTATGATGCAATCTGCCTTGCAATTTCTCTCCAGCTGACATTTTCCAGATCTGGAGAAGCAGAGTTTCAAGATTATGATGCAATCTGCCTTGCAATTTCTCTCTAGCTGACATTTTCCAGATGTGGAGAAGCAGAGTTTCAAGATTATGATGCAATCTGCCTTGCAATTTCTCTCCAGCTGACATTTTCCAGATGTGCAGAAGCAGAGTTTCACGATGATGATGCTGAAATCTGCCTTGCAATTTCTCTCCAGCTGACATTTTCCAGATGTGCAGAAGCAGATTTTGAAGATTATGATGCAATCTGCCTTGCAATTTCTCTCCAGCTGACATTTTCCAGATCTGGAGAAGCAGAGTTTCAAGATTATGATGCAATCTGCCTTGCAATTTCTCTCTAGCTGACATTTTCCAGATGTGCAGAAGCAGAGTTTCAAGATTATGATGCAATCTGCCTTGCAATTTCTCTCCAGCTGACATTTTCCAGATGTGCAGAAGCAGAGTTTCAAGATTATGATGCAATCTGCCTTGCAATTTCTCTCTAGCTGACATTTTCCAGATGTGCATAAGGAGATTTTGAAGATTATGATGCAATCTGCCTTGCACTTTCTCTATAGCTGACATTTTCCAGATGTCGAGAAGCAGAGTTTCAGGGTCATTTTGAAATCTGCCTTGCAATTTCTCTCCAGCTGACATTTTCCAGATGTGCATAAGGAGATTTTGAAGATTATGATGCAATCTGCCTTGCACTTTCTCTATAGCTGACATTTTCCAGATGTGCATAAGGAGATTTTGAAGATTATGATGCAATCTGCCTTGCACTTTCTCTATAGCTGACATTTTCCAGATGTGGAGAAGCAGAGTTTCAGGGTCATTTTGAAATCTGCCTTGCAATTTCTCTCCAGCTGACATTTTCCAGATGTGCAGAAGCAGAGTTTCACGATGATGATGCTGAAATCTGCCTTGCAATTTCTCTCCAGCTGACATTTTCCAGATGTGCAGAAGCAGATTTTGAAGATTGTGATGCAATCTGCCTTGCAATTTCTCTCTAGCTGACATTTTCCAGATGTGGAGAAGCAGAGTTTCAGGGTCATTTTGAAATCTGCCTTGCAATTTCTCTCTAGCTGACATTTTCCAGATGTGCAGAAGCAGAGTTTCAAGATTATGATGCAATCGGCTGTGGAATTTCGCTCCAGATGACATTTTCCATATGTACAGAAGCAGAGTTTCAGGATGATGCAAGCTGCCTTGCAATTTCTCTCCAGCTGACATTTTCCAGATGTGCAGAAGCAGAGTTTCACGATGATGATGCTGAAATCTGCCTTGCAATTTCTCTCCAGCTGACATTTTCCAGATCTGGAGAAGCAGAGTTTCAAGATTATGATGCAATCTGCCTTGCAATTTCTCTATAGCTGACATTTTCCAGATGTGGAGAAGCAGAGTTTCAGGGTCATTTTGAAATCTGCCTTGCAATTTCTCTCCAGCTGACATTTTCCAGATGTGCATAAGGAGATTTTGAAGATTATGATGCAATCTGCCTTGCAATTTCTCTCCAGCTGACATTTTCCAGATGTGGAGAAGCAGATTTTGAAGATTATGATGCAATCTGCCTTGCAATTTCTCTCCAGCTGACATTTTCCAGATCTGGAGAAGCAGAGTTTCAAGATTATGATGCAATCTGCCTTGCAATTTCTCTCTAGCTGACATTTTCCAGATGTGCAGAAGCAGAGTTTCAAGATTATGATGCAATCTGCCTTGCAATTTCTCTCCAGCTGACATTTTCCAGATGTGCAGAAGCAGAGTTTCAAGATTATGATGCAATCTGCCTTGCAATTTCTCTCTAGCTGACATTTTCCAGATGTGCATAAGGAGATTTTGAAGATTATGATGCAATCTGCCTTGCACTTTCTCTATAGCTGACATTTTCCAGATGTCGAGAAGCAGAGTTTCAGGGTCATTTTGAAATCTGCCTTGCAATTTCTCTCCAGCTGACATTTTCCAGATGTGCATAAGGAGATTTTGAAGATTATGATGCAATCTGCCTTGCACTTTCTCTATAGCTGACATTTTCCAGATGTGCATAAGGAGATTTTGAAGATTATGATGCAATCTGCCTTGCACTTTCTCTATAGCTGACATTTTCCAGATGTGGAGAAGCAGAGTTTCAGGGTCATTTTGAAATCTGCCTTGCAATTTCTCTCCAGCTGACATTTTCCAGATGTGCAGAAGCAGAGTTTCACGATGATGATGCTGAAATCTGCCTTGCAATTTCTCTCCAGCTGACATTTTCCAGATGTGCAGAAGCAGATTTTGAAGATTGTGATGCAATCTGCCTTGCAATTTCTCTCTAGCTGACATTTTCCAGATGTGGAGAAGCAGAGTTTCAGGGTCATTTTGAAATCTGCCTTGCAATTTCTCTCCAGCTGACATTTTCCAGATGTGCATAAGGAGATTTTGAAGATTATGATGCAATCTGCCTTGCACTTTCTCTATAGCTGACATTTTCCAGATGTGCATAAGGAGATTTTGAAGATTATGATGCAATCTGCCTTGCACTTTCTCTATAGCTGACATTTTCCAGATGTGGAGAAGCAGAGTTTCAGGGTCATTTTGAAATCTGCCTTGCAATTTCTCTCCAGCTGACATTTTCCAGATGTGCATAAGGAGATTTTGAAGATTATGATGCAATCTGCCTTGCAATTTCTCTCCAGCTGACATTTTCCAGATCTGGAGAAGCAGAGTTTCAAGATTATGATGCAATCTGCCTTGCAATTTCTCTCTAGCTGACATTTTCCAGATGTGGAGAAGCAGAGTTTCAAGATTATGATGCAATCTGCCTTGCAATTTCTCTCCAGCTGACATTTTCCAGATGTGCAGAAGCAGAGTTTCACGATGATGATGCTGAAATCTGCCTTGCAATTTCTCTCCAGCTGACATTTTCCAGATGTGCAGAAGCAGATTTTGAAGATTGTGATGCAATCTGCCTTGCAATTTCTCTCTAGCTGACATTTTCCAGATGTGGAGAAGCAGAGTTTCAGGGTCATTTTGAAATCTGCCTTGCAATTTCTCTCTAGCTGACATTTTCCAGATGTGCAGAAGCAGAGTTTCAAGATTATGATGCAATCGGCTGTGGAATTTCGCTCCAGATGACATTTTCCATATGTACAGAAGCAGAGTTTCAGGATGATGCAAGCTGCCTTGCAATTTCTCTCCAGCTGACATTTTCCAGATGTGCAGAAGCAGAGTTTCACGATGATGATGCTGAAATCTGCCTTGCAATTTCTCTCCAGCTGACATTTTCCAGATCTGGAGAAGCAGAGTTTCAAGATTATGATGCAATCTGCCTTGCAATTTCTCTCCAGCTGACATTTTCCAGATGTGGAGAAGCAGATTTTGAAGATTATGATGCAATCTGCCTTGCAATTTCTCTCCAGCTGACATTTTCCAGATCTGGAGAAGCAGAGTTTCAAGATTATGATGCAATCTGCCTTGCAATTTCTCTCTAGCTGACATTTTCCAGATGTGCAGAAGCAGAGTTTCAAGATTATGATGCAATCTGCCTTGCAATTTCTCTCCAGCTGACATTTTCCAGATGTGCAGAAGCAGAGTTTCAAGATTATGATGCAATCTGCCTTGCAATTTCTCTCTAGCTGACATTTTCCAGATGTGCATAAGGAGATTTTGAAGATTATGATGCAATCTGCCTTGCACTTTCTCTATAGCTGACATTTTCCAGATGTCGAGAAGCAGAGTTTCAGGGTCATTTTGAAATCTGCCTTGCAATTTCTCTCCAGCTGACATTTTCCAGATGTGCATAAGGAGATTTTGAAGATTATGATGCAATCTGCCTTGCACTTTCTCTATAGCTGACATTTTCCAGATGTGCATAAGGAGATTTTGAAGATTATGATGCAATCTGCCTTGCACTTTCTCTATAGCTGACATTTTCCAGATGTGGAGAAGCAGAGTTTCAGGGTCATTTTGAAATCTGCCTTGCAATTTCTCTCCAGCTGACATTTTCCAGATGTGCAGAAGCAGAGTTTCACGATGATGATGCTGAAATCTGCCTTGCAATTTCTCTCCAGCTGACATTTTCCAGATGTGCAGAAGCAGATTTTGAAGATTGTGATGCAATCTGCCTTGCAATTTCTCTCTAGCTGACATTTTCCAGATGTGGAGAAGCAGAGTTTCAAGATTATGATGCAATCTGCCTTGCAATTTCTCTCCAGCTGACATTTTCCAGATGTGCAGAAGCAGAGTTTCAAGATTATGATGCAATCTGCCTTGCACTTTCTCTATAGCTGACATTTTCCAGATGTGGAGAAGCAGAGTTTCAGGGTCATTTTGAAATCTGCCTTGCAATTTCTCTCCAGCTGACATTTTCCAGATGTGCATAAGGAGATTTTGAAGATTATGATGCAATCTGCCTTGCACTTTCTCTATAGCTGACATTTTCCAGATGTGCATAAGGAGATTTTGAAGATTATGATGCAATCTGCCTTGCACTTTCTCTATAGCTGACATTTTCCAGATGTGGAGAAGCAGAGTTTCAGGGTCATTTTGAAATCTGCCTTGCAATTTCTCTCCAGCTGACATTTTCCAGATGTGCAGAAGCAGAGTTTCACGATGATGATGCTGAAATCTGCCTTGCAATTTCTCTCCAGCTGACATTTTCCAGATGTGCATAAGGAGATTTTGAAGATTATGATGCAATCTGCCTTGCACTTTCTCTATAGCTGACATTTTCCAGATGTGCATAAGGAGATTTTGAAGATTATGATGCAATCTGCCTTGCACTTTCTCTATAGCTGACATTTTCCAGATGTGGAGAAGCAGAGTTTCAGGGTCATTTTGAAATCTGCCTTGCAATTTCTCTCCAGCTGACATTTTCCAGATGTGCAGAAGCAGAGTTTCACGATGATGATGCTGAAATCTGCCTTGCAATTTCTCTCCAGCTGACATTTTCCAGATGTGCAGAAGCAGATTTTGAAGATTGTGATGCAATCTGCCTTGCAATTTCTCTCTAGCTGACATTTTCCAGATGTGGAGAAGCAGAGTTTCAGGGTCATTTTGAAATCTGCCTTGCAATTTCTCTCTAGCTGACATTTTCCAGATGTGGAGAAGCAGAGTTTCAAGATTATGATGCAATCTGCCTTGCAATTTCTCTCCAGCTGACATTTTCCAGATGTGCAGAAGCAGAGTTTCAAGATTATGATGCAATCTGCCTTGCACTTTCTCTATAGCTGACATTTTCCAGATGTGGAGAAGCAGAGTTTCAGGGTCATTTTGAAATCTGCCTTGCAATTTCTCTCCAGCTGACATTTTCCAGATGTGCATAAGGAGATTTTGAAGATTATGATGCAATCTGCCTTGCACTTTCTCTATAGCTGACATTTTCCAGATGTGCATAAGGAGATTTTGAAGATTATGATGCAATCTGCCTTGCACTTTCTCTATAGCTGACATTTTCCAGATGTGGAGAAGCAGAGTTTCAGGGTCATTTTGAAATCTGCCTTGCAATTTCTCTCCAGCTGACATTTTCCAGATGTGCAGAAGCAGAGTTTCACGATGATGATGCTGAAATCTGCCTTGCAATTTCTCTCCAGCTGACATTTTCCAGATGTGCAGAAGCAGATTTTGAAGATTGTGATGCAATCTGCCTTGCAATTTCTCTCTAGCTGACATTTTCCAGATGTGGAGAAGCAGAGTTTCAGGGTCATTTTGAAATCTGCCTTGCAATTTCTCTCTAGCTGACATTTTCCAGATGTGCAGAAGCAGAGTTTCAAGATTATGATGCAATCGGCTGTGGAATTTCGCTCCAGATGACATTTTCCATATGTACAGAAGCAGAGTTTCAGGATGATGCAAGCTGCCTTGCAATTTCTCTCCAGCTGACATTTTCCAGATGTGCAGAAGCAGAGTTTCACGATGATGATGCTGAAATCTGCCTTGCAATTTCTCTCCAGCTGACATTTTCCAGATCTGGAGAAGCAGAGTTTCAAGATTATGATGCAATCTGCCTTGCAATTTCTCTCCAGCTGACATTTTCCAGATGTGGAGAAGCAGATTTTGAAGATTATGATGCAATCTGCCTTGCAATTTCTCTCCAGCTGACATTTTCCAGATCTGGAGAAGCAGAGTTTCAAGATTATGATGCAATCTGCCTTGCAATTTCTCTCTAGCTGACATTTTCCAGATGTGCAGAAGCAGAGTTTCAAGATTATGATGCAATCTGCCTTGCAATTTCTCTCCAGCTGACATTTTCCAGATGTGCAGAAGCAGAGTTTCAAGATTATGATGCAATCTGCCTTGCAATTTCTCTCTAGCTGACATTTTCCAGATGTGCATAAGGAGATTTTGAAGATTATGATGCAATCTGCCTTGCACTTTCTCTATAGCTGACATTTTCCAGATGTCGAGAAGCAGAGTTTCAGGGTCATTTTGAAATCTGCCTTGCAATTTCTCTCCAGCTGACATTTTCCAGATGTGCATAAGGAGATTTTGAAGATTATGATGCAATCTGCCTTGCACTTTCTCTATAGCTGACATTTTCCAGATGTGCATAAGGAGATTTTGAAGATTATGATGCAATCTGCCTTGCACTTTCTCTATAGCTGACATTTTCCAGATGTGGAGAAGCAGAGTTTCAGGGTCATTTTGAAATCTGCCTTGCAATTTCTCTCTAGCTGACATTTTCCAGATGTGCAGAAGCAGAGTTTCAAGATTATGATGCAATCTGCCTTGCAATTTCTCTCCAGCTGACATTTTCCAGATGTGCAGAAGCAGAGTTTCAAGATTATGATGCAATCTGCCTTGCAATTTCTCTCTAGCTGACATTTTCCAGATGTGCATAAGGAGATTTTGAAGATTATGATGCAATCTGCCTTGCAATTTCTCTCCAGCTGACATTTTCCAGATCTGGAGAAGCAGAGTTTCAAGATTATGATGCAATCTGCCTTGCAATTTCTCTCTAGCTGACATTTTCAGATGTGCAGAAGCAGAGTTTCAAGATTATGATGCAATCTGCCTTGCACTTTCTCTATAGCTGACATTTTCCAGATGTGCATAAGGAGATTTTGAAGATTATGATGCAATCTGCCTTGCACTTTCTCTATAGCTGACATTTTCCAGATGTGGAGAAGCAGAGTTTCAGGGTCATTTTGAAATCTGCCTTGCAATTTCTCTCCAGCTGACATTTTCCAGATGTGCAGAAGCAGAGTTTCACGATGATGATGCCGAAATCTGCCTTGCAATTTCTCTCCCGCAGACATTTTCCAGATGTGCAGAAGCAGATTTTGAAGATTGTGATGCAATCTGCCTTGCAATTTCTCTCTAGCTGACATTTTCCAGATGTGGAGAAGCAGAGTTTCAGGGTCATTTTGAAATCTGCCTTGCAATTTCTCTCTAGCTGACATTTTCCAGATGTGCAGAAGCAGAGTTTCAAGATTATGATGCAATCGGCTGTGGAATTTCGCTCCAGATGACATTTTCCATATGTACAGAAGCAGAGTTTCAGGATGATGCAAGCTTCCTTGCAATTTCTCTCCAGCTGACATTTTCCAGATGTGCAGAAGCAGAGTTTCACGATGATGATGCTGAAATCTGCCTTGCAATTTCTCTCCAGCTGACATTTTCCAGATCTGGAGAAGCAGAGTTTCAAGATTATGATGCAATGTGCCTTGCAATTTCTCTCTAGCTGACATTTTCCAGATGTGGAGAAGCAGATTTTGAAGATTATGATGCAATCTGCCTTGCAATTTCTCTCCAGCTGACATTTTCCAGATCTGGAGAAGCAGAGTTTCAAGATTATGATGCCATCTGCCTTGCAATTTCTCTCTAGCTGACATTTTCCAGATGTGCAGAAGCAGAGTTTCAAGATTATGATGCAATCTGCCTTGCACTTTCTCTATAGCTGACATTTTCCAGATGTGCATAAGGAGATTTTGAAGATTATGATGCAATCTGCCTTGCACTTTCTCTATAGCTGACATTTTCCAGATGTGGAGAAGCAGAGTTTCAGGGTCATTTTGAAATCTGCCTTGCAATTTCTCTCCAGCTGACATTTTCCAGATGTGCAGAAGCAGAGTTTCACGATGATGATGCTGAAATCTGCCTTGCAATTTCTCTCCAGCAGACATTTTCCAGATGTGCAGAAGCAGATTTTGAAGATTGTGATGCAATCTGCCTTGCAATTTCTCTCTAGCTGACATTTTCCAGATGTGGAGAAGCAGAGTTTCAGGGTCATTTTGAAATCTGCCTTGCAATTTCTCTCTAGCTGACATTTTCCAGATGTGCAGAAGCAGAGTTTCAAGATTATGATGCAATCGGCTGTGGAATTTCGCTCCAGATGACATTTTCCATATGTACAGAAGCAGAGTTTCAGGATGATGCAAGCTTCCTTGCAATTTCTCTCCAGCTGACATTTTCCAGATGTGCAGAAGCAGAGTTTCACGATGATGATGCTGAAATCTGCCTTGCAATTTCTCTCCAGCTGACATTTTCCAGATCTGGAGAAGCAGAGTTTCAAGATTATGATGCAATCTGCCTTGCAATTTCTCTCTAGCTGACATTTTCCAGATGTGGAGAAGCAGATTTTGAAGATTATGATGCAATCTGCCTTGCAATTTCTCTCCAGCTGACATTTTCCAGATCTGGAGAAGCAGAGTTTCAAGATTATGATGCAATCTGCCTTGCAATTTCTCTCTAGCTGACATTTTCCAGATGTGCATAAGGAGATTTTGAAGATTATGATGCAATCTGCCTTGCACTTTCTCTATAGCTGACATTTTCCAGATGTGGAGAAGCAGAGTTTCAGGGTCATTTTGAAATCTGCCTTGCAATTTCTCTCCAGCTGACATTTTCCAGATGTGCAGAAGCAGAGTTTCACGATGATGATGCTGAAATCTGCCTTGCAATTTCTCTCCAGCTGACATTTTCCAGATGTGCAGAAGCAGATTTTGAAGATTGTGATGCAATCTGCCTTGCAATTTCTCTCTAGCTGACATTTTCCAGATGTGGAGAAGCAGAGTTTCAGGGTCATTTTGAAATCTGCCTTGCAATTTCTCTCTAGCTGACATTTTCCAGATGTGCAGAAGCAGAGTTTCAAGATTATGATGCAATCGGCTGTGGAATTTCGCTCCAGATGACATTTTCCATATGTACAGAAGCAGAGTTTCAGGATGATGCAAGCTGCCTTGCAATTTCTCTCCAGCTGACATTTTCCAGATGTGCAGAAGCAGAGTTTCACGATGATGATGCTGAAATCTGCCTTGCAATTTCTCTCCAGCTGACATTTTCCAGATCTGGAGAAGCAGAGTTTCAAGATTATGATGCAATCTGCCTTGCAATTTCTCTCCAGCTGACATTTTCCAGATGTGGAGAAGCAGATTTTGAAGATTATGATGCAATCTGCCTTGCAATTTCTCTCCAGCTGACATTTTCCAGATCTGGAGAAGCAGAGTTTCAAGATTATGATGCAATCTGCCTTGCAATTTCTCTCTAGCTGACATTTTCCAGATGTGCAGAAGCAGAGTTTCAAGATTATGATGCAATCTGCCTTGCAATTTCTCTCCAGCTGACATTTTCCAGATGTGCAGAAGCAGAGTTTCAAGATTATGATGCAATCTGCCTTGCAATTTCTCTCTAGCTGACATTTTCCAGATGTGCATAAGGAGATTTTGAAGATTATGATGCAATCTGCCTTGCACTTTCTCTATAGCTGACATTTTCCAGATGTCGAGAAGCAGAGTTTCAGGGTCATTTTGAAATCTGCCTTGCAATTTCTCTCCAGCTGACATTTTCCAGATGTGCATAAGGAGATTTTGAAGATTATGATGCAATCTGCCTTGCACTTTCTCTATAGCTGACATTTTCCAGATGTGCATAAGGAGATTTTGAAGATTATGATGCAATCTGCCTTGCACTTTCTCTATAGCTGACATTTTCCAGATGTGGAGAAGCAGAGTTTCAGGGTCATTTTGAAATCTGCCTTGCAATTTCTCTCTAGCTGACATTTTCCAGATGTGCAGAAGCAGAGTTTCAAGATTATGATGCAATCTGCCTTGCAATTTCTCTCCAGCTGACATTTTCCAGATGTGCAGAAGCAGAGTTTCAAGATTATGATGCAATCTGCCTTGCAATTTCTCTCTAGCTGACATTTTCCAGATGTGCATAAGGAGATTTTGAAGATTATGATGCAATCTGCCTTGCAATTTCTCTCCAGCTGACATTTTCCAGATCTGGAGAAGCAGAGTTTCAAGATTATGATGCAATCTGCCTTGCAATTTCTCTCTAGCTGACATTTTCAGATGTGCAGAAGCAGAGTTTCAAGATTATGATGCAATCTGCCTTGCACTTTCTCTATAGCTGACATTTTCCAGATGTGCATAAGGAGATTTTGAAGATTATGATGCAATCTGCCTTGCACTTTCTCTATAGCTGACATTTTCCAGATGTGGAGAAGCAGAGTTTCAGGGTCATTTTGAAATCTGCCTTGCAATTTCTCTCCAGCTGACATTTTCCAGATGTGCAGAAGCAGAGTTTCACGATGATGATGCCGAAATCTGCCTTGCAATTTCTCTCCCGCAGACATTTTCCAGATGTGCAGAAGCAGATTTTGAAGATTGTGATGCAATCTGCCTTGCAATTTCTCTCTAGCTGACATTTTCCAGATGTGGAGAAGCAGAGTTTCAGGGTCATTTTGAAATCTGCCTTGCAATTTCTCTCTAGCTGACATTTTCCAGATGTGCAGAAGCAGAGTTTCAAGATTATGATGCAATCGGCTGTGGAATTTCGCTCCAGATGACATTTTCCATATGTACAGAAGCAGAGTTTCAGGATGATGCAAGCTTCCTTGCAATTTCTCTCCAGCTGACATTTTCCAGATGTGCAGAAGCAGAGTTTCACGATGATGATGCTGAAATCTGCCTTGCAATTTCTCTCCAGCTGACATTTTCCAGATCTGGAGAAGCAGAGTTTCAAGATTATGATGCAATGTGCCTTGCAATTTCTCTCTAGCTGACATTTTCCAGATGTGGAGAAGCAGATTTTGAAGATTATGATGCAATCTGCCTTGCAATTTCTCTCCAGCTGACATTTTCCAGATCTGGAGAAGCAGAGTTTCAAGATTATGATGCCATCTGCCTTGCAATTTCTCTCTAGCTGACATTTTCCAGATGTGCAGAAGCAGAGTTTCAAGATTATGATGCAATCTGCCTTGCACTTTCTCTATAGCTGACATTTTCCAGATGTGCATAAGGAGATTTTGAAGATTATGATGCAATCTGCCTTGCACTTTCTCTATAGCTGACATTTTCCAGATGTGGAGAAGCAGAGTTTCAGGGTCATTTTGAAATCTGCCTTGCAATTTCTCTCCAGCTGACATTTTCCAGATGTGCAGAAGCAGAGTTTCACGATGATGATGCTGAAATCTGCCTTGCAATTTCTCTCCAGCAGACATTTTCCAGATGTGCAGAAGCAGATTTTGAAGATTGTGATGCAATCTGCCTTGCAATTTCTCTCTAGCTGACATTTTCCAGATGTGGAGAAGCAGAGTTTCAGGGTCATTTTGAAATCTGCCTTGCAATTTCTCTCTAGCTGACATTTTCCAGATGTGCAGAAGCAGAGTTTCAAGATTATGATGCAATCGGCTGTGGAATTTCGCTCCAGATGACATTTTCCATATGTACAGAAGCAGAGTTTCAGGATGATGCAAGCTTCCTTGCAATTTCTCTCCAGCTGACATTTTCCAGATGTGCAGAAGCAGAGTTTCACGATGATGATGCTGAAATCTGCCTTGCAATTTCTCTCCAGCTGACATTTTCCAGATCTGGAGAAGCAGAGTTTCAAGATTATGATGCAATCTGCCTTGCAATTTCTCTCTAGCTGACATTTTCCAGATGTGGAGAAGCAGATTTTGAAGATTATGATGCAATCTGCCTTGCAATTTCTCTCCAGCTGACATTTTCCAGATCTGGAGAAGCAGAGTTTCAAGATTATGATGCAATCTGCCTTGCAATTTCTCTCTAGCTGACATTTTCCAGATGTGCAGAAGCAGAGTTTCAAGATTATGATGCAATCTGCCTTGCAATTTCTCTCTAGCTGACATTTTCCAGATGTGCATAAGGAGATTTTGAAGATTATGATGCAATCTGCCTTGCACTTTCTCTATAGCTGACATTTTCCAGATGTCGAGAAGCAGAGTTTCAGGGTCATTTTGAAATCTGCCTTGCAATTTCTCTCCAGCTGACATTTTCCAGATGTGCATAAGGAGATTTTGAAGATTATGATGCAATCTGCCTTGCACTTTCTCTATAGCTGACATTTTCCAGATGTGCATAAGGAGATTTTGAAGATTATGATGCAATCTGCCTTGCACTTTCTCTATAGCTGACATTTTCCAGATGTGGAGAAGCAGAGTTTCAGGGTCATTTTGAAATCTGCCTTGCAATTTCTCTCTAGCTGACATTTTCCAGATGTGCAGAAGCAGAGTTTCAAGATTATGATGCAATCTGCCTTGCAATTTCTCTCCAGCTGACATTTTCCAGATGTGCAGAAGCAGAGTTTCAAGATTATGATGCAATCTGCCTTGCAATTTCTCTCTAGCTGACATTTTCCAGATGTGCATAAGGAGATTTTGAAGATTATGATGCAATCTGCCTTGCACTTTCTCTATAGCTGACATTTTCCAGATGTGCATAAGGAGATTTTGAAGATTATGATGCAATCTGCCTTGCACTTTCTCTATAGCTGACATTTTCCAGATGTGGAGAAGCAGAGTTTCAGGGTCATTTTGAAATCTGCCTTGCAATTTCTCTCTAGCTGACATTTTCCAGATGTGCAGAAGCAGAGTTTCACGATGATGATGCCGAAATCTGCCTTGCAATTTCTCTCCCGCAGACATTTTCCAGATGTGCAGAAGCAGATTTTGAAGATTGTGATGCAATCTGCCTTGCAATTTCTCTCTAGCTGACATTTTCCAGATGTGGAGAAGCAGAGTTTCAGGGTCATTTTGAAATCTGCCTTGCAATTTCTCTCTAGCTGACATTTTCCAGATGTGCAGAAGCAGAGTTTCAAGATTATGATGCAATCGGCTGTGGAATTTCGCTCCAGATGACATTTTCCATATGTACAGAAGCAGAGTTTCAGGATGATGCAAGCTTCCTTGCAATTTCTCTCCAGCTGACATTTTCCAGATGTGCAGAAGCAGAGTTTCACGATGATGATGCTGAAATCTGCCTTGCAATTTCTCTCCCGCAGACATTTTCCAGATGTGCAGAAGCAGATTTTGAAGATTGTGATGCAATCTGCCTTGCAATTTCTCTCCAGCTGACATTTTCCAGATCTGGAGAAGCAGAGTTTCAAGATTATGATGCAATCTGCCTTGCAATTTCTCTCTAGCTGACATTTTCCAGATGTGGAGAAGCAGATTTTGAAGATTATGATGCAATCTGCCTTGCAATTTCTCTCCAGCTGACATTTTCCAGATCTGGAGAAGCAGAGTTTCAAGATTATGATGCCATCTGCCTTGCAATTTCTCTCTAGCTGACATTTTCCAGATGTGCAGAAGCAGAGTTTCAAGATTATGATGCAATCTGCCTTGCACTTTCTCTATAGCTGACATTTTCCAGATGTGCATAAGGAGATTTTGAAGATTATGATGCAATCTGCCTTGCACTTTCTCTATAGCTGACATTTTCCAGATGTGGAGAAGCAGAGTTTCAGGGTCATTTTGAAATCTGCCTTGCAATTTCTCTCCAGCTGACATTTTCCAGATGTGCAGAAGCAGAGTTTCACGATGATGATGCTGAAATCTGCCTTGCAATTTCTCTCCAGCAGACATTTTCCAGATGTGCAGAAGCAGATTTTGAAGATTGTGATGCAATCTGCCTTGCAATTTCTCTCTAGCTGACATTTTCCAGATGTGGAGAAGCAGAGTTTCAGGGTCATTTTGAAATCTGCCTTGCAATTTCTCTCTAGCTGACATTTTCCAGATGTGCAGAAGCAGAGTTTCAAGATTATGATGCAATCGGCTGTGGAATTTCGCTCCAGATGACATTTTCCATATGTACAGAAGCAGAGTTTCAGGATGATGCAAGCTTCCTTGCAATTTCTCTCCAGCTGACATTTTCCAGATGTGCAGAAGCAGAGTTTCACGATGATGATGCTGAAATCTGCCTTGCAATTTCTCTCCAGCTGACATTTTCCAGATCTGGAGAAGCAGAGTTTCAAGATTATGATGCAATCTGCCTTGCAATTTCTCTCTAGCTGACATTTTCCAGATGTGGAGAAGCAGATTTTGAAGATTATGATGCAATCTGCCTTGCAATTTCTCTCCAGCTGACATTTTCCAGATCTGGAGAAGCAGAGTTTCAAGATTATGATGCAATCTGCCTTGCAATTTCTCTCTAGCTGACATTTTCCAGATGTGCAGAAGCAGAGTTTCAAGATTATGATGCAATCTGCCTTGCAATTTCTCTCTAGCTGACATTTTCCAGATGTGCATAAGGAGATTTTGAAGATTATGATGCAATCTGCCTTGCACTTTCTCTATAGCTGACATTTTCCAGATGTCGAGAAGCAGAGTTTCAGGGTCATTTTGAAATCTGCCTTGCAATTTCTCTCCAGCTGACATTTTCCAGATGTGCATAAGGAGATTTTGAAGATTATGATGCAATCTGCCTTGCACTTTCTCTATAGCTGACATTTTCCAGATGTGCATAAGGAGATTTTGAAGATTATGATGCAATCTGCCTTGCACTTTCTCTATAGCTGACATTTTCCAGATGTGGAGAAGCAGAGTTTCAGGGTCATTTTGAAATCTGCCTTGCAATTTCTCTCTAGCTGACATTTTCCAGATGTGCAGAAGCAGAGTTTCAAGATTATGATGCAATCTGCCTTGCAATTTCTCTCCAGCTGACATTTTCCAGATGTGCAGAAGCAGAGTTTCAAGATTATGATGCAATCTGCCTTGCAATTTCTCTCTAGCTGACATTTTCCAGATGTGCATAAGGAGATTTTGAAGATTATGATGCAATCTGCCTTGCACTTTCTCTATAGCTGACATTTTCCAGATGTGCATAAGGAGATTTTGAAGATTATGATGCAATCTGCCTTGCACTTTCTCTATAGCTGACATTTTCCAGATGTGGAGAAGCAGAGTTTCAGGGTCATTTTGAAATCTGCCTTGCAATTTCTCTCTAGCTGACATTTTCCAGATGTGCAGAAGCAGAGTTTCACGATGATGATGCCGAAATCTGCCTTGCAATTTCTCTCCCGCAGACATTTTCCAGATGTGCAGAAGCAGATTTTGAAGATTGTGATGCAATCTGCCTTGCAATTTCTCTCTAGCTGACATTTTCCAGATGTGGAGAAGCAGAGTTTCAGGGTCATTTTGAAATCTGCCTTGCAATTTCTCTCTAGCTGACATTTTCCAGATGTGCAGAAGCAGAGTTTCAAGATTATGATGCAATCGGCTGTGGAATTTCGCTCCAGATGACATTTTCCATATGTACAGAAGCAGAGTTTCAGGATGATGCAAGCTTCCTTGCAATTTCTCTCCAGCTGACATTTTCCAGATGTGCAGAAGCAGAGTTTCACGATGATGATGCTGAAATCTGCCTTGCAATTTCTCTCCCGCAGACATTTTCCAGATGTGCAGAAGCAGATTTTGAAGATTGTGATGCAATCTGCCTTGCAATTTCTCTCCAGCTGACATTTTCCAGATCTGGAGAAGCAGAGTTTCAAGATTATGATGCAATCTGCCTTGCAATTTCTCTCTAGCTGACATTTTCCAGATGTGGAGAAGCAGATTTTGAAGATTATGATGCAATCTGCCTTGCAATTTCTCTCCAGCTGACATTTTCCAGATCTGGAGAAGCAGAGTTTCAAGATTATGATGCCATCTGCCTTGCAATTTCTCTCTAGCTGACATTTTCCAGATGTGCAGAAGCAGAGTTTCAAGATTATGATGCAATCTGCCTTGCACTTTCTCTATAGCTGACATTTTCCAGATGTGCATAAGGAGATTTTGAAGATTATGATGCAATCTGCCTTGCACTTTCTCTATAGCTGACATTTTCCAGATGTGGAGAAGCAGAGTTTCAGGGTCATTTTGAAATCTGCCTTGCAATTTCTCTCCAGCTGACATTTTCCAGATGTGCAGAAGCAGAGTTTCACGATGATGATGCTGAAATCTGCCTTGCAATTTCTCTCCAGCAGACATTTTCCAGATGTGCAGAAGCAGATTTTGAAGATTGTGATGCAATCTGCCTTGCAATTTCTCTCTAGCTGACATTTTCCAGATGTGGAGAAGCAGAGTTTCAGGGTCATTTTGAAATCTGCCTTGCAATTTCTCTCTAGCTGACATTTTCCAGATGTGCAGAAGCAGAGTTTCAAGATTATGATGCAATCGGCTGTGGAATTTCGCTCCAGATGACATTTTCCATATGTACAGAAGCAGAGTTTCAGGATGATGCAAGCTTCCTTGCAATTTCTCTCCAGCTGACATTTTCCAGATGTGCAGAAGCAGAGTTTCACGATGATGATGCTGAAATCTGCCTTGCAATTTCTCTCCAGCTGACATTTTCCAGATCTGGAGAAGCAGAGTTTCAAGATTATGATGCAATCTGCCTTGCAATTTCTCTCTAGCTGACATTTTCCAGATGTGGAGAAGCAGATTTTGAAGATTATGATGCAATCTGCCTTGCAATTTCTCTCCAGCTGACATTTTCCAGATCTGGAGAAGCAGAGTTTCAAGATTATGATGCAATCTGCCTTGCAATTTCTCTCTAGCTGACATTTTCCA
This sequence comes from Pantherophis vulpinus, assembly GCA_037215915.1. Lineage (NCBI taxonomy): Eukaryota > Metazoa > Chordata > Lepidosauria > Squamata > Colubridae > Pantherophis > Pantherophis vulpinus. Next base: position 608,553 of record JAXLNS010000046.1, on the reverse strand, counting down.
GATGTGCAGAAGCAGAGTTTCAAGATTATGATGCAATCTGCCTTGCAATTTCTCTCCAGCTGACATTTTCCAGATGTGCAGAAGCAGAGTTTCAAGATTATGATGCAATCTGCCTTGCAATTTCTCTCTAGCTGACATTTTCCAGATGTGCATAAGGAGATTTTGAAGATTATGATGCAATCTGCCTTGCACTTTCTCTATAGCTGACATTTTCCAGATGTGGAGAAGCAGAGTTTCAGGGTCATTTTGAAATCTGCCTTGCAATTTCTCTCCAGCTGACATTTTCCAGATGTGCATAAGGAGATTTTGAAGATTATGATGCAATCTGCCTTGCACTTTCTCTATAGCTGACATTTTCCAGATGTGCATAAGGAGATTTTGAAGATTATGATGCAATCTGCCTTGCACTTTCTCTATAGCTGACATTTTCCAGATGTGGAGAAGCAGAGTTTCAGGGTCATTTTGAAATCTGCCTTGCAATTTCTCTCCAGCTGACATTTTCCAGATGTGCAGAAGCAGAGTTTCACGATGATGATGCTGAAATCTGCCTTGCAATTTCTCTCCAGCTGACATTTTCCAGATGTGCAGAAGCAGATTTTGAAGATTGTGATGCAATCTGCCTTGCAATTTCTCTCTAGCTGACATTTTCCAGATGTGGAGAAGCAGAGTTTCAGGGTCATTTTGAAATCTGCCTTGCAATTTCTCTCTAGCTGACATTTTCCAGATGTGCAGAAGCAGAGTTTCAAGATTATGATGCAATCGGCTGTGGAATTTCGCTCCAGATGACATTTTCCATATGTACAGAAGCAGAGTTTCAGGATGATGCAAGCTGCCTTGCAATTTCTCTCCAGCTGACATTTTCCAGATGTGCAGAAGCAGAGTTTCACGATGATGATGCTGAAATCTGCCTTGCAATTTCTCTCCAGCTGACATTTTCCAGATCTGGAGAAGCAGAGTTTCAAGATTATGATGCAATCTGCCTTGCAATTTCTCTCTAGCTAACATTTTCCAGATGTGGAGAAGCAGATTTTGAAGATTATGATGCAATCTGCCTTGCAATTTCTCTCCAGCTGACATTTTCCAGATCTGGAGAAGCAGAGTTTCAAGATTATGATGCAATCTGCCTTGCAATTTCTCTCTAGCTGACATTTTCCAGATGTGGAGAAGCAGATTTTGAAGATTATGATGCAATCTGCCTTGCAATTTCTCTCCAGCTGACATTTTCCAGATCTGGAGAAGCAGAGTTTCAAGATTATGATACAATCTGCCTTGCAATTTCTCTCTAGCTGACATTTTCCAGATGTGCAGAAGCAGAGTTTCAAGATTATGATGCAATCTGCCTTGCAATTTCTCTCCAGCTGACATTTTTCAGATGTGCAGAAGCAGAGTTTCAAGATTATGATGCAATCTGCCTTGCAATTTCTCTCTAGCTGACATTTTCCAGATGTGCATAAGGAGATTTTGAAGATTATGATGCAATCTGCCTTGCACTTTCTCTATAGCTGACATTTTCCAGATGTGGAGAAGCAGAGTTTCAAGATTATGATGCAATCTGCCTTGCAATTTCTCTCCAGCTGACATTTTCCAGATGTGCAGAAGCAGATTTTGAAGATTGTGATGCAATCTGCCTTGCAATTTCTCTCTAGCTGACATTTTCCAGATGTGCATAAGGAGATTTTGAAGATTATGATGCAATCTGCCTTGCACTTTCTCTATAGCTGACATTTTCCAGATGTGGAGAAGCAGAGTTTCAGGGTCATTTTGAAATCTGCCTTGCAATTTCTCTCCAGCTGACATTTTCCACATGTGCATAAGGAGATTTTGAAGATTATGATGCAATCTGCCTTGCACTTTCTCTATAGCTGACATTTTCCAGATGTGCATAAGGAGATTTTGAAGATTATGATGCAATCTGCCTTGCAATTTCTCTCCAGCTGACATTTTCCAGATGTGCAGAAGCAGAGTTTCACGATGATGATGCTGAAATCTGCCTTGCAATTTCTCTCCAGCTGACATTTTCCAGATGTGCAGAAGCAGATTTTGAAGATTGTGATGCAATCTGCCTTGCAATTTCTCTCTAGCTGACATTTTCCAGATGTGGAGAAGCAGAGTTTCAGGGTCATTTTGAAATCTGCCTTGCAATTTCTCTCTAGCTGACATTTTCCAGATGTGCAGAAGCAGAGTTTCAAGATTATGATGCAATCGGCTGTGGAATTTCGCTCCAGATGACATTTTCCATATGTACAGAAGCAGAGTTTCAGGATGATGCAAGCTGCCTTGCAATTTCTCTCCAGCTGACATTTTCCAGATGTGCAGAAGCAGAGTTTCACGATGATGATGCTGAAATCTGCCTTGCAATTTCTCTCCAGCTGACATTTTCCAGATCTGGAGAAGCAGAGTTTCAAGATTATGATGCAATCTGCCTTGCAATTTCTCTCTAGCTGACATTTTCCAGATGTGGAGAAGCAGATTTTGAAGATTATGATGCAATCTGCCTTGCAATTTCTCTCCAGCTGACATTTTCCAGATCTGGAGAAGCAGAGTTTCAAGATTATGATGCAATCTGCCTTGCAATTTCTCTCTAGCTGACATTTTCCAGATGTGCAGAAGCAGAGTTTCAAGATTATGATGCAATCTGCCTTGCAATTTCTCTCCAGCTGACATTTTTCAGATGTGCAGAAGCAGAGTTTCAAGATTATGATGCAATCTGCCTTGCAATTTCTCTCTAGCTGACATTTTCCAGATGTGCATAAGGAGATTTTGAAGATTATGATGCAATCTGCCTTGCACTTTCTCTATAGCTGACATTTTCCAGATGTGGAGAAGCAGAGTTTCAGGGTCATTTTGAAATCTGCCTTGCAATTTCTCTCCAGCTGACATTTTCCAGATTTGCATAAGGAGATTTTGAAGATTATGATGCAATCTGCCTTGCACTTTCTCTATAGCTGACATTTTCCAGATGTGGAGAAGCAGAGTTTCAGGGTCATTTTGAAATCTGCCTTGCAATTTCTCTCCAGCTGACATTTTCCAGATGTGCATAAGGAGATTTTGAAGATTATGATGCAATCTGCCTTGCACTTTCTCTATAGCTGACATTTTCCAGATGTGCATAAGGAGATTTTGAAGATTATGATGCAATCTGCCTTGCACTTTCTCTATAGCTGACATTTTCCAGATGTGGAGAAGCAGAGTTTCAGGGTCATTTTGAAATCTGCCTTGCAATTTCTCTCCAGCTGACATTTTCCAGATGTGCAGAAGCAGAGTTTCACGATGATGATGCTGAAATCTGCCTTGCAATTTCTCTCCAGCTGACATTTTCCAGATGTGCAGAAGCAGATTTTGAAGATTGTGATGCAATCTGCCTTGCAATTTCTCTCTAGCTGACATTTTCCAGATGTGGAGAAGCAGACTTTCAGGGTCATTTTGAAATCTGCCTTGCAATTTCTCTCTAGCTGACATTTTCCAGATGTGCAGAAGCAGAGTTTCAAGATTATGATGCAATCGGCTGTGGAATTTCGCTCCAGATGACATTTTCCATATGTACAGAAGCAGAGTTTCAGGATGATGCAAGCTGCCTTGCAATTTCTCTCCAGCTGACATTTTCCAGATGTGCAGAAGCAGAGTTTCACGATGATGATGCTGAAATCTGCCTTGCAATTTCTCTCCAGCTGACATTTTCCAGATCTGGAGAAGCAGAGTTTCAAGATTATGATGCAATCTGCCTTGCAATTTCTCTCTAGCTGACATTTTCCAGATGTGGAGAAGCAGATTTTGAAGATTATGATGCAATCTGCCTTGCAATTTCTCTCCAGCTGACATTTTCCAGATCTGGAGAAGCAGAGTTTCAAGATTATGATGCAATCTGCCTTGCAATTTCTCTCTAGCTGACATTTTCCAGATGTGCATAAGGAGATTTTGAAGATTATGATGCAATCTGCCTTGCACTTTCTCTATAGCTGACATTTTCCAGATGTGGAGAAGCAGAGTTTCAGGGTCATTTTGAAATCTGCCTTGCAATTTCTCTCCAGCTGACATTTTCCAGATTTGCATAAGGAGATTTTGAAGATTATGATGCAATCTGCCTTGCACTTTCTCTATAGCTGACATTTTCCAGATGTGGAGAAGCAGAGTTTCAGGGTCATTTTGAAATCTGCCTTGCAATTTCTCTCCAGCTGACATTTTCCAGATGTGCATAAGGAGATTTTGAAGATTATGATGCAATCTGCCTTGCACTTTCTCTATAGCTGACATTTTCCAGATGTGCATAAGGAGATTTTGAAGATTATGATGCAATCTGCCTTGCAATTTCTCTCCAGCTGACATTTTCCAGATGTGCAGAAGCAGAGTTTCACGATGATGATGCTGAAATCTGCCTTGCAATTTCTCTCCAGCTGACATTTTCCAGATGTGCAGAAGCAGATTTTGAAGATTGTGATGCAATCTGCCTTGCAATTTCTCTCTAGCTGACATTTTCCAGATGTGGAGAAGCAGACTTTCAGGGTCATTTTGAAATCTGCCTTGCAATTTCTCTCTAGCTGACATTTTCCAGATGTGCAGAAGCAGAGTTTCAAGATTATGATGCAATCGGCTGTGGAATTTCGCTCCAGATGACATTTTCCATATGTACAGAAGCAGAGTTTCAGGATGATGCAAGCTGCCTTGCAATTTCTCTCCAGCTGACATTTTCCAGATGTGCAGAAGCAGAGTTTCACGATGATGATGCTGAAATCTGCCTTGCAATTTCTCTCCAGCTGACATTTTCCAGATCTGGAGAAGCAGAGTTTCAAGATTATGATGCAATCTGCCTTGCAATTTCTCTCTAGCTGACATTTTCCAGATGTGGAGAAGCAGATTTTGAAGATTATGATGCAATCTGCCTTGCAATTTCTCTCCAGCTGACATTTTCCAGATCTGGAGAAGCAGAGTTTCAAGATTATGATGCAATCTGCCTTGCAATTTCTCTCTAGCTGACATTTTCCAGATGTGCAGAAGCAGAGTTTCAAGATTATGATGCAATCTGCCTTGCAATTTCTCTCCAGCTGACATTTTCCAGATGTGCAGAAGCAGAGTTTCAAGATTATGATGCAATCTGCCTTGCAATTTCTCTCTAGCTGACATTTTCCAGATGTGCATAAGGAGATTTTGAAGATTATGATGCAATCTGCCTTGCACTTTCTCTATAGCTGACATTTTCCAGATGTGGAGAAGCAGAGTTTCAGGGTCATTTTGAAATCTGCCTTGCAATTTCTCTCCAGCTGACATTTTCCAGATGTGCATAAGGAGATTTTGAAGATTATGATGCAATCTGCCTTGCACTTTCTCTATAGCTGACATTTTCCAGATGTGCATAAGGAGATTTTGAAGATTATGATGCAATCTGCCTTGCACTTTCTCTATAGCTGACATTTTCCAGATGTGGAGAAGCAGAGTTTCAGGGTCATTTTGAAATCTGCCTTGCAATTTCTCTCCAGCTGACATTTTCCAGATGTGCAGAAGCAGAGTTTCACGATGATGATGCTGAAATCTGCCTTGCAATTTCTCTCCAGCTGACATTTTCCAGATGTGCAGAAGCAGATTTTGAAGATTGTGATGCAATCTGCCTTGCAATTTCTCTCTAGCTGACATTTTCCAGATGTGGAGAAGCAGACTTTCAGGGTCATTTTGAAATCTGCCTTGCAATTTCTCTCTAGCTGACATTTTCCAGATGTGCAGAAGCAGAGTTTCAAGATTATGATGCAATCGGCTGTGGAATTTCGCTCCAGATGACATTTTCCATATGTACAGAAGCAGAGTTTCAGGATGATGCAAGCTGCCTTCCAATTTCTCTCCAGCTGACATTTTCCAGATGTGCAGAAGCAGAGTTTCACGATGATGATGCTGAAATCTGCCTTGCAATTTCTCTCCAGCTGACATTTTCCAGATCTGGAGAAGCAGAGTTTCAAGATTATGATGCAATCTGCCTTGCAATTTCTCTCTAGCTGACATTTTCCAGATGTGGAGAAGCAGATTTTGAAGATTATGATGCAATCTGCCTTGCAATTTCTCTCCAGCTGACATTTTCCAGATCTGGAGAAGCAGAGTTTCAAGATTATGATGCAATCTGCCTTGCAATTTCTCTCTAGCTGACATTTTCCAGATGTGCAGAAGCAGAGTTTCAAGATTATGATGCAATCTGCCTTGCAATTTCTCTCCAGCTGACATTTTCCAGATGTGCAGAAGCAGAGTTTCAAGATTATGATGCAATCTGCCTTGCAATTTCTCTCTAGCTGACATTTTCCAGATGTGCATAAGGAGATTTTGAAGATTATGATGCAATCTGCCTTGCACTTTCTCTATAGCTGACATTTTCCAGATGTGGAGAAGCAGAGTTTCAGGGTCATTTTGAAATCTGCCTTGCAATTTCTCTCCAGCTGACATTTTCCAGATGTGCATAAGGAGATTTTGAAGATTATGATGCAATCTGCCTTGCACTTTCTCTATAGCTGACATTTTCCAGATGTGCATAAGGAGATTTTGAAGATTATGATGCAATCTGCCTTGCACTTTCTCTATAGCTGACATTTTCCAGATGTGGAGAAGCAGAGTTTCAGGGTCATTTTGAAATCTGCCTTGCAATTTCTCTCCAGCTGACATTTTCCAGATGTGCAGAAGCAGAGTTTCACGATGATGATGCTGAAATCTGCCTTGCAATTTCTCTCCAGCTGACATTTTCCAGATGTGCAGAAGCAGATTTTGAAGATTGTGATGCAATCTGCCTTGCAATTTCTCTCTAGCTGACATTTTCCAGATGTGGAGAAGCAGACTTTCAGGGTCATTTTGAAATCTGCCTTGCAATTTCTCTCTAGCTGACATTTTCCAGATGTGCAGAAGCAGAGTTTCAAGATTATGATGCAATCGGCTGTGGAATTTCGCTCCAGATGACATTTTCCATATGTACAGAAGCAGAGTTTCAGGATGATGCAAGCTGCCTTCCAATTTCTCTCCAGCTGACATTTTCCAGATGTGCAGAAGCAGAGTTTCACGATGATGATGCTGAAATCTGCCTTGCAATTTCTCTCCAGCTGACATTTTCCAGATCTGGAGAAGCAGAGTTTCAAGATTATGATGCAATCTGCCTTGCAATTTCTCTCTAGCTGACATTTTCCAGATGTGGAGAAGCAGATTTTGAAGATTATGATGCAATCTGCCTTGCAATTTCTCTCCAGCTGACATTTTCCAGATCTGGAGAAGCAGAGTTTCAAGATTATGATGCAATCTGCCTTGCAATTTCTCTCTAGCTGACATTTTCCAGATGTGCAGAAGCAGAGTTTCAAGATTATGATGCAATCTCCCTTGCAAATTCTCTCCAGCTGACATTTTCCAGATGTGCAGAAGCAGAGTTTCAAGATTATGATGCAATCTGCCTTGCAATTTCTCTCTAGCTGACATTTTCCAGATGTGCATAAGGAGATTTTGAAGATTATGATGCAATCTGCCTTGCACTTTCTCTATAGCTGACATTTTCCAGATGTCGAGAAGCAGAGTTTCAGGGTCATTTTGAAATCTGCCTTGCAATTTCTCTCCAGCTGACATTTTCCAGATGTGCATAAGGAGATTTTGAAGATTATGATGCAATCTGCCTTGCACTTTCTCTATAGCTGACATTTTCCAGATGTGCATAAGGAGATTTTGAAGATTATGATGCAATCTGCCTTGCACTTTCTCTATAGCTGACATTTTCCAGATGTGGAGAAGCAGAGTTTCAGGGTCATTTTGAAATCTGCCTTGCAATTTCTCTCCAGCTGACATTTTCCAGATGTGCAGAAGCAGAGTTTCACGATGATGATGCTGAAATCTGCCTTGCAATTTCTCTCCAGCTGACATTTTCCAGATGTGCAGAAGCAGATTTTGAAGATTGTGATGCAATCTGCCTTGCAATTTCTCTCTAGCTGACATTTTCCAGATGTGGAGAAGCAGAGTTTCAGGGTCATTTTGAAATCTGCCTTGCAATTTCTCTCTAGCTGACATTTTCCAGATGTGCAGAAGCAGAGTTTCAAGATTATGATGCAATCGGCTGTGGAATTTCGCTCCAGATGACATTTTCCATATGTACAGAAGCAGAGTTTCAGGATGATGCAAGCTGCCTTGCAATTTCTCTCCAGCTGACATTTTCCAGATGTGCAGAAGCAGAGTTTCACGATGATGATGCTGAAATCTGCCTTGCAATTTCTCTCCAGCTGACATTTTCCAGATGTGCATAAGGAGATTTTGAAGATTATGATGCAATCTGCCTTGCACTTTCTCTATAGCTGACATTTTCCAGATGTGCATAAGGAGATTTTGAAGATTATGATGCAATCTGCCTTGCACTTTCTCTATAGCTGACATTTTCCAGATGTGGAGAAGCAGAGTTTCAGGGTCATTTTGAAATCTGCCTTGCAATTTCTCTCCAGCTGACATTTTCCAGATGTGCAGAAGCAGAGTTTCACGATGATGATGCTGAAATCTGCCTTGCAATTTCTCTCCAGCTGACATTTTCCAGATGTGCAGAAGCAGATTTTGAAGATTGTGATGCAATCTGCCTTGCAATTTCTCTCTAGCTGACATTTTCCAGATGTGGAGAAGCAGAGTTTCAGGGTCATTTTGAAATCTGCCTTGCAATTTCTCTCTAGCTGACATTTTCCAGATGTGCAGAAGCAGAGTTTCAAGATTATGATGCAATCGGCTGTGGAATTTCGCTCCAGATGACATTTTCCATATGTACAGAAGCAGAGTTTCAGGATGATGCAAGCTGCCTTGCAATTTCTCTCCAGCTGACATTTTCCAGATGTGCAGAAGCAGAGTTTCACGATGATGATGCTGAAATCTGCCTTGCAATTTCTCTCCAGCTGACATTTTCCAGATCTGGAGAAGCAGAGTTTCAAGATTATGATGCAATCTGCCTTGCAATTTCTCTCCAGCTGACATTTTCCAGATGTGGAGAAGCAGATTTTGAAGATTATGATGCAATCTGCCTTGCAATTTCTCTCCAGCTGACATTTTCCAGATCTGGAGAAGCAGAGTTTCAAGATTATGATGCAATCTGCCTTGCAATTTCTCTCTAGCTGACATTTTCCAGATGTGCAGAAGCAGAGTTTCAAGATTATGATGCAATCTGCCTTGCAATTTCTCTCCAGCTGACATTTTCCAGATGTGCAGAAGCAGAGTTTCAAGATTATGATGCAATCTGCCTTGCAATTTCTCTCTAGCTGACATTTTCCAGATGTGCATAAGGAGATTTTGAAGATTATGATGCAATCTGCCTTGCACTTTCTCTATAGCTGACATTTTCCAGATGTGGAGAAGCAGAGTTTCAGGGTCATTTTGAAATCTGCCTTGCAATTTCTCTCCAGCTGACATTTTCCAGATGTGCATAAGGAGATTTTGAAGATTATGATGCAATCTGCCTTGCACTTTCTCTATAGCTGACATTTTCCAGATGTGCATAAGGAGATTTTGAAGATTATGATGCAATCTGCCTTGCACTTTCTCTATAGCTGACATTTTCCAGATGTGGAGAAGCAGAGTTTCAGGGTCATTTTGAAATCTGCCTTGCAATTTCTCTCCAGCTGACATTTTCCAGATGTGCAGAAGCAGAGTTTCACGATGATGATGCTGAAATCTGCCTTGCAATTTCTCTCCAGCTGACATTTTCCAGATGTGCAGAAGCAGATTTTGAAGATTGTGATGCAATCTGCCTTGCAATTTCTCTCTAGCTGACATTTTCCAGATGTGGAGAAGCAGAGTTTCAGGGTCATTTTGAAATCTGCCTTGCAATTTCTCTCTAGCTGACATTTTCCAGATGTGCAGAAGCAGAGTTTCAAGATTATGATGCAATCGGCTGTGGAATTTCGCTCCAGATGACATTTTCCATATGTACAGAAGCAGAGTTTCAGGATGATGCAAGCTGCCTTGCAATTTCTCTCCAGCTGACATTTTCCAGATGTGCAGAAGCAGAGTTTCACGATGATGATGCTGAAATCTGCCTTGCAATTTCTCTCCAGCTGACATTTTCCAGATCTGGAGAAGCAGAGTTTCAAGATTATGATGCAATCTGCCTTGCAATTTCTCTCCAGCTGACATTTTCCAGATGTGGAGAAGCAGATTTTGAAGATTATGATGCAATCTGCCTTGCAATTTCTCTCCAGCTGACATTTTCCAGATCTGGAGAAGCAGAGTTTCAAGATTATGATGCAATCTGCCTTGCAATTTCTCTCTAGCTGACATTTTCCAGATGTGCAGAAGCAGAGTTTCAAGATTATGATGCAATCTGCCTTGCAATTTCTCTCCAGCTGACATTTTCCAGATGTGCAGAAGCAGAGTTTCAAGATTATGATGCAATCTGCCTTGCAATTTCTCTCTAGCTGACATTTTCCAGATGTGCATAAGGAGATTTTGAAGATTATGATGCAATCTGCCTTGCACTTTCTCTATAGCTGACATTTTCCAGATGTGGAGAAGCAGAGTTTCAGGGTCATTTTGAAATCTGCCTTGCAATTTCTCTCCAGCTGACATTTTCCAGATGTGCATAAGGAGATTTTGAAGATTATGATGCAATCTGCCTTGCACTTTCTCTATAGCTGACATTTTCCAGATGTGCATAAGGAGATTTTGAAGATTATGATGCAATCTGCCTTGCACTTTCTCTATAGCTGACATTTTCCAGATGTGGAGAAGCAGAGTTTCAGGGTCATTTTGAAATCTGCCTTGCAATTTCTCTCCAGCTGACATTTTCCAGATGTGCAGAAGCAGAGTTTCACGATGATGATGCTGAAATCTGCCTTGCAATTTCTCTCCAGCTGACATTTTCCAGATGTGGAGAAGCAGATTTTGAAGATTGTGATGCAATCTGCCTTGCAATTTCTCTCTAGCTGACATTTTCCAGATGTGGAGAAGCAGAGTTTCAGGGTCATTTTGAAATCTGCCTTGCAATTTCTCTCTAGCTGACATTTTCCAGATGTGCAGAAGCAGAGTTTCAAGATTATGATGCAATCGGCTGTGGAATTTCGCTCCAGATGACATTTTCCATATGTACAGAAGCAGAGTTTCAGGATGATGCAAGCTGCCTTGCAATTTCTCTCCAGCTGACATTTTCCAGATGTGCAGAAGCAGAGTTTCACGATGATGATGCTGAAATCTGCCTTGCAATTTCTCTCCAGCTGACATTTTCCAGATCTGGAGAAGCAGAGTTTCAAGATTATGATGCAATCTGCCTTGCAATTTCTCTCTAGCTGACATTTTCCAGATGTGGAGAAGCAGATTTTGAAGATTATGATGCAATCTGCCTTGCAATTTCTCTCCAGCTGACATTTTCCAGATCTGGAGAAGCAGAGTTTCAAGATTATGATGCAATCTGCCTTGCAATTTCTCTCTAGCTGACATTTTCCAGATGTGGAGAAGCAGAGTTTCAAGATTATGATGCAATCTGCCTTGCAATTTCTCTCTAGCTGACATTTTCCAGATGTGCATAAGGAGATTTTGAAGATTATGATGCAATCTGCCTTGCACTTTCTCTATAGCTGACATTTTCCAGATGTGGAGAAGCAGAGTTTCAGGGTCATTTTGAAATCTGCCTTGCAATTTCTCTCCAGCTGACATTTTCCAGATGTGCATAAGGAGATTTTGAAGATTATGATGCAATCTGCCTTGCACTTTCTCTATAGCTGACATTTTCCAGATGTGCATAAGGAGATTTTGAAGATTATGATGCAATCTGCCTTGCACTTTCTCTATAGCTGACATTTTCCAGATGTGGAGAAGCAGAGTTTCAGGGTCATTTTGAAATCTGCCTTGCAATTTCTCTCCAGCTGACATTTTCCAGATGTGCAGAAGCAGAGTTTCACGATGATGATGCTGAAATCTGCCTTGCAATTTCTCTCCAGCTGACATTTTCCAGATGTGCAGAAGCAGATTTTGAAGATTGTGATGCAATCTGCCTTGCAATTTCTCTCTAGCTGACATTTTCCAGATGTGGAGAAGCAGAGTTTCAGGGTCATTTTGAAATCTGCCTTGCAATTTCTCTCTAGCTGACATTTTCCAGATGTGCAGAAGCAGAGTTTCAAGATTATGATGCAATCGGCTGTGGAATTTCGCTCCAGATGACATTTTCCATATGTACAGAAGCAGAGTTTCAGGATGATGCAAGCTGCCTTGCAATTTCTCTCCAGCTGACATTTTCCAGATGTGCAGAAGCAGAGTTTCACGATGATGATGCTGAAATCTGCCTTGCAATTTCTCTCCAGCTGACATTTTCCAGATCTGGAGAAGCAGAGTTTCAAGATTATGATGCAATCTGCCTTGCAATTTCTCTCTAGCTGACATTTTCCAGATGTGGAGAAGCAGATTTTGAAGATTATGATGCAATCTGCCTTGCAATTTCTCTCCAGCTGACATTTTCCAGATCTGGAGAAGCAGAGTTTCAAGATTATGATGCAATCTGCCTTGCAATTTCTCTCTAGCTGACATTTTCCAGATGTGGAGAAGCAGAGTTTCAAGATTATGATGCAATCTGCCTTGCAATTTCTCTCCAGCTGACATTTTCCAGATGTGCAGAAGCAGAGTTTCAAGATTATGATGCAATCTGCCTTGCACTTTCTCTATAGCTGACATTTTCCAGATGTGGAGAAGCAGAGTTTCAGGGTCATTTTGAAATCTGCCTTGCAATTTCTCTCCAGCTGACATTTTCCAGATGTGCATAAGGAGATTTTGAAGATTATGATGCAATCTGCCTTGCACTTTCTCTATAGCTGACATTTTCCAGATGTGCATAAGGAGATTTTGAAGATTATGATGCAATCTGCCTTGCACTTTCTCTATAGCTGACATTTTCCAGATGTGGAGAAGCAGAGTTTCAGGGTCATTTTGAAATCTGCCTTGCAATTTCTCTCCAGCTGACATTTTCCAGATGTGCAGAAGCAGAGTTTCACGATGATGATGCTGAAATCTGCCTTGCAATTTCTCTCCAGCTGACATTTTCCAGATGTGCAGAAGCAGATTTTGAAGATTGTGATGCAATCTGCCTTGCAATTTCTCTCTAGCTGACATTTTCCAGATGTGGAGAAGCAGAGTTTCAGGGTCATTTTGAAATCTGCCTTGCAATTTCTCTCTAGCTGACATTTTCCAGATGTGCAGAAGCAGAGTTTCAAGATTATGATGCAATCGGCTGTGGAATTTCGCTCCAGATGACATTTTCCATATGTACAGAAGCAGAGTTTCAGGATGATGCAAGCTGCCTTGCAATTTCTCTCCAGCTGACATTTTCCAGATGTGCAGAAGCAGAGTTTCACGATGATGATGCTGAAATCTGCCTTGCAATTTCTCTCCAGCTGACATTTTCCAGATCTGGAGAAGCAGCGTTTCAAGATTATGATGCAATCTGCCTTGCAATTTCTCTCTAGCTGACATTTTCCAGATGTGGAGAAGCAGATTTTGAAGATTATGATGCAATCTGCCTTGCAATTTCTCTCTAGCTGACATTTTCCAGATGTGCATAAGGAGATTTTGAAGATTATGATGCAATCTGCCTTGCACTTTCTCTATAGCTGACATTTTCCAGATGTGGAGAAGCAGAGTTTCAGGGTCATTTTGAAATCTGCCTTGCAATTTCTCTCCAGCTGACATTTTCCAGATGTGCATAAGGAGATTTTGAAGATTATGATGCAATCTGCCTTGCACTTTCTCTATAGCTGACATTTTCCAGATGTGCATAAGGAGATTTTGAAGATTATGATGCAATCTGCCTTGCACTTTCTCTATAGCTGACATTTTCCAGATGTGGAGAAGCAGAGTTTCAGGGTCATTTTGAAATCTGCCTTGCAATTTCTCTCCAGCTGACATTTTCCAGATGTGCAGAAGCAGAGTTTCACGATGATGATACTGAAATCTGCCTTGCAATTTCTCTCCAGCTGACATTTTCCAGATGTGCAGAAGCAGATTTTGAAGATTGTGATGCAATCTGCCTTGCAATTTCTCTCTAGCTGACATTTTCCAGATGTGGAGAAGCAGAGTTTCAAGATTATGATGCAATCTGCCTTGCAATTTCTCTCTAGCTGACATTTTCCAGATGTGCATAAGGAGATTTTGAAGATTATGATGCAATCTGCCTTGCACTTTCTCTATAGCTGACATTTTCCAGATGTGGAGAAGCAGAGTTTCAGGGTCATTTTGAAATCTGCCTTGCAATTTCTCTCCAGCTGACATTTTCCAGATGTGCATAAGGCGATTTTGAAGATTATGATGCAATCTGCCTTGCACTTTCTCTATAGCTGACATTTTCCAGATGTGCATAAGGAGATTTTGAAGATTATGATGCAATCTGCCTTGCACTTTCTCTATAGCTGACATTTTCCAGATGTGGAGAAGCAGAGTTTCAGGGTCATTTTGAAATCTGCCTTGCAATTTCTCTCCAGCTGACATTTTCCAGATGTGCAGAAGCAGAGTTTCACGATGATGATGCTGAAATCTGCCTTGCAATTTCTCTCCAGCTGACATTTTCCAGATGTGCAGAAGCAGATTTTGAAGATTGTGATGCAATCTGCCTTGCAATTTCTCTCTAGCTGACATTTTCCAGATGTGGAGAAGCAGAGTTTCAGGGTCATTTTGAAATCTGCCTTGCAATTTCTCTCTAGCTGACATTTTCCAGATGTGCAGAAGCAGAGTTTCAAGATTATGATGCAATCGGCTGTGGAATTTCGCTCCAGATGACATTTTCCATATGTACAGAAGCAGAGTTTCAGGATGATGCAAGCTGCCTTGCAATTTCTCTCCAGCTGACATTTTCCAGATGTGCAGAAGCAGAGTTTCACGATGATGATGCTGAAATCTGCCTTGCAATTTCTCTCCAGCTGACATTTTCCAGATCTGGAGAAGCAGAGTTTCAAGATTATGATGCAATCTGCCTTGCAATTTCTCTCTAGCTGACATTTTCCAGATGTGGAGAAGCAGATTTTGAAGATTATGATGCAATCTGCCTTGCAATTTCTCTCCAGCTGACATTTTCCAGATCTGGAGAAGCAGAGTTTCAAGATTATGATGCAATCTGCCTTGCAATTTCTCTCTAGCTGACATTTTCCAGATGTGGAGAAGCAGAGTTTCAAGATTATGATGCAATCTGCCTTGCAATTTCTCTCCAGCTGACATTTTCCAGATGTGCAGAAGCAGAGTTTCAAGATTATGATGCAATCTGCCTTGCACTTTCTCTATAGCTGACATTTTCCAGATGTGGAGAAGCAGAGTTTCAGGGTCATTTTGAAATCTGCCTTGCAATTTCTCTCCAGCTGACATTTTCCAGATGTGCATAAGGAGATTTTGAAGATTATGATGCAATCTGCCTTGCACTTTCTCTATAGCTGACATTTTCCAGATGTGCATAAGGAGATTTTGAAGATTATGATGCAATCTGCCTTGCACTTTCTCTATAGCTGACATTTTCCAGATGTGGAGAAGCAGAGTTTCAGGGTCATTTTGAAATCTGCCTTGCAATTTCTCTCCAGCTGACATTTTCCAGATGTGCAGAAGCAGAGTTTCACGATGATGATGCTGAAATCTGCCTTGCAATTTCTCTCCAGCTGACATTTTCCAGATGTGCAGAAGCAGATTTTGAAGATTGTGATGCAATCTGCCTTGCAATTTCTCTCTAGCTGACATTTTCCAGATGTGGAGAAGCAGAGTTTCAGGGTCATTTTGAAATCTGCCTTGCAATTTCTCTCTAGCTGACATTTTCCAGATGTGCAGAAGCAGAGTTTCAAGATTATGATGCAATCGGCTGTGGAATTTCGCTCCAGATGACATTTTCCATATGTACAGAAGCAGAGTTTCAGGATGATGCAAGCTGCCTTGCAATTTCTCTCCAGCTGACATTTTCCAGATGTGCAGAAGCAGAGTTTCACGATGATGATGCTGAAATCTGCCTTGCAATTTCTCTCCAGCTGACATTTTCCAGATCTGGAGAAGCAGAGTTTCAAGATTATGATGCAATCTGCCTTGCAATTTCTCTCTAGCTGACATTTTCCAGATGTGGAGAAGCAGATTTTGAAGATTATGATGCAATCTGCCTTGCAATTTCTCTCCAGCTGACATTTTCCAGATCTGGAGAAGCAGAGTTTCAAGATTATGATGCAATCTGCCTTGCAATTTCTCTCTAGCTGACATTTTCCAGATGTGGAGAAGCAGAGTTTCAAGATTATGATGCAATCTGCCTTGCAATTTCTCTCCAGCTGACATTTTCCAGATGTGCAGAAGCAGAGTTTCAAGATTATGATGCAATCTGCCTTGCACTTTCTCTATAGCTGACATTTTCCAGATGTGGAGAAGCAGAGTTTCAGGGTCATTTTGAAATCTGCCTTGCAATTTCTCTCCAGCTGACATTTTCCAGATGTGCATAAGGAGATTTTGAAGATTATGATGCAATCTGCCTTGCACTTTCTCTATAGCTGACATTTTCCAGATGTGCATAAGGAGATTTTGAAGATTATGATGCAATCTGCCTTGCACTTTCTCTATAGCTGACATTTTCCAGATGTGGAGAAGCAGAGTTTCAGGATCATTTTGAAATCTGCCTTGCAATTTCTCTCCAGCTGACATTTTCCAGATGTGCAGAAGCAGAGTTTCACGATGATGATGCTGAAATCTGCCTTGCAATTTCTCTCCAGCTGACATTTTCCAGATGTGCAGAAGCAGATTTTGAAGATTGTGATGCAATCTGCCTTGCAATTTCTCTCTAGCTGACATTTTCCAGATGTGGAGAAGCAGAGTTTCAGGGTCATTTTGAAATCTGCCTTGCAATTTCTCTCTAGCTGACATTTTCCAGATGTGCAGAAGCAGAGTTTCAAGATTATGATGCAATCGGCTGTGGAATTTCGCTCCAGATGACATTTTCCATATGTACAGAAGCAGAGTTTCAGGATGATGCAAGCTGCCTTGCAATTTCTCTCCAGCTGACATTTTCCAGATGTGCAGAAGCAGAGTTTCACGATGATGATGCTGAAATCTGCCTTGCAATTTCTCTCCAGCTGACATTTTCCAGATCTGGAGAAGCAGCGTTTCAAGATTATGATGCAATCTGCCTTGCAATTTCTCTCTAGCTGACATTTTCCAGATGTGGAGAAGCAGATTTTGAAGATTATGATGCAATCTGCCTTGCAATTTCTCTCTAGCTGACATTTTCCAGATGTGCATAAGGAGATTTTGAAGATTATGATGCAATCTGCCTTGCACTTTCTCTATAGCTGACATTTTCCAGATGTGGAGAAGCAGAGTTTCAGGGTCATTTTGAAATCTGCCTTGCAATTTCTCTCCAGCTGACATTTTCCAGATGTGCATAAGGAGATTTTGAAGATTATGATGCAATCTGCCTTGCACTTTCTCTATAGCTGACATTTTCCAGATGTGCATAAGGAGATTTTGAAGATTATGATGCAATCTGCCTTGCACTTTCTCTATAGCTGACATTTTCCAGATGTGGAGAAGCAGAGTTTCAGGGTCATTTTGAAATCTGCCTTGCAATTTCTCTCCAGCTGACATTTTCCAGATGTGCAGAAGCAGAGTTTCACGATGATGATACTGAAATCTGCCTTGCAATTTCTCTCCAGCTGACATTTTCCAGATGTGCAGAAGCAGATTTTGAAGATTGTGATGCAATCTGCCTTGCAATTTCTCTCTAGCTGACATTTTCCAGATGTGCAGAAGCAGAGTTTCAAGATTATGATGCAATCGGCTGTGGAATTTCGCTCCAGATGACATTTTCCATATGTACAGAAGCAGAGTTTCAGGATGATGCAAGCTGCCTTGCAATTTCTCTCCAGCTGACATTTTCCAGATGTGCAGAAGCAGAGTTTCACGATGATGATGCTGAAATCTGCCTTGCAATTTCTCTCCAGCTGACATTTTCCAGATCTGGAGAAGCAGAGTTTCAAGATTATGATGCAATCTGCCTTGCAATTTCTCTCTAGCTGACATTTTCCAGATGTGGAGAAGCAGATTTTGAAGATTATGATGCAATCTGCCTTGCAATTTCTCTCTAGCTGACATTTTCCAGATGTGCAGAAGCAGAGTTTCAAGATTATGATGCAATCTGCCTTGCAATTTCTCTCCAGCTGACATTTTCCAGATGTGCAGAAGCATAGTTTCAAGATTATGATGCAATCTGCCTTGCAATTTCTCTCTAGCTGACATTTTCCAGATGTGCATAAGGAGATTTTGAAGATTATGATGCAATCTGCCTTGCACTTTCTCTATAGCTGACATTTTCCAGATGTGGAGAAGCAGAGTTTCAGGGTCATTTTGAAATCTGCCTTGCAATTTCTCTCCAGCTGACATTTTCCAGATGTGCAGAAGCAGAGTTTCACGATGATGATGCTGAAATCTGCCTTGCAATTTCTCTCCAGCTGACATTTTCCAGATGTGCAGAAGCAGAGTTTCAAGATTATGATGCAATCGGCTGTGGAATTTCGCTCCAGATGACATTTTCCATATGTACAGAAGCAGAGTTTCAGGATGATGCAAGCTGCCTTGCAATTTCTCTCCAGCTGACATTTTCCAGATGTGCAGAAGCAGAGTTTCACGATGATGATGCTGAAATCTGCCTTGCAATTTCTCTCCAGCTGACATTTTCCAGATCTGGAGAAGCAGAGTTTCAAGATTATGATGCAATCTGCCTTGCAATTTCTCTCTAGCTGACATTTTCCAGATGTGGAGAAGCAGATTTTGAAGATTATGATGCAATCTGCCTTGCAATTTCTCTCCAGCTGACATTTTCCAGATGTGCAGAAGCAGAGTTTCAAGATTATGATGCAATCTGCCTTGCAATTTCTCTCTAGCTGACATTTTCCAGATGTGCATAAGGAGATTTTGAAGATTATGGTGCAATCTGCCTTGCACTTTCTCTATAGCTGACATTTTCCAGATGTGGAGAAGCAGAGTTTCAGGGTCATTTTGAAATCTGCCTTGCAATTTCTCTCCAGCTGACATTTTCCAGATGTGCATAAGGAGATTTTGAAGATTATGATGCAATCTGCCTTGCACTTTCTCTATAGCTGACATTTTCCAGATGTGCATAAGGAGATTTTGAAGATTATGATGCAATCTGCCTTGCACTTTCTCTATAGCTGACATTTTCCAGATGTGGAGAAGCAGAGTTTCAGGGTCATTTTGAAATCTGCCTTGCAATTTCTCTCCAGCTGACATTTTCCAGATGTGCAGAAGCAGAGTTTCACGATGATGATGCTGAAATCTGCCTTGCAATTTCTCTCCAGCTGACATTTTCCAGATGTGCAGAAGCAGATTTTGAAGATTGTGATGCAATCTGCCTTGCAATTTCTCTCTAGCTGACATTTTCCAGATGTGGAGAAGCAGAGTTTCAGGGTCATTTTGAAATCTGCCTTGCAATTTCTCTCTAGCTGACATTTTCCAGATGTGCAGAAGCAGAGTTTCAAGATTATGATGCAATCGGCTGTGGAATTTCGCTCCAGATGACATTTTCCATATGTACAGAAGCAGAGTTTCAGGATGATGCAAGCTGCCTTGCAATTTCTCTCCAGCTGACATTTTCCAGATGTGCAGAAGCAGAGTTTCACGATGATGATGCTGAAATCTGCCTTGCAATTTCTCTCCAGCTGACATTTTCCAGATCTGGAGAAGCAGAGTTTCAAGATTATGATGCAATCTGCCGTGCAATTTCTCTCTAGCTGACATTTTCCAGATGTGGAGAAGCAGATTTTGAAGATTATGATGCAATCTGCCTTGCAATTTCTCTCCAGCTGACATTTTCCAGATCTGGAGAAGCAGAGTTTCAAGATTATGATGCAATCTGCCTTGCAATTTCTCTCTAGCTGACATTTTCCAGATGTGCAGAAGCAGAGTTTCAAGATTATGATGCAATCTGCCTTGCAATTTCTCTCCAGCTGACATTTTCCAGATGTGCAGAAGCAGAGTTTCAAGATTATGATGCAATCTGCCTTGCAATTTCTCTCTAGCTGACATTTTCCAGATGTGCATAAGGAGATTTTGAAGATTATGATGCAATCTGCCTTGCACTTTCTCTATAGCTGACATTTTCCAGATGTGGAGAAGCAGAGTTTCAGGGTCATTTTGAAATCTGCCTTGCAATTTCTCTCCAGCTGACATTTTCCAGATGTGCATAAGGAGATTTTGAAGATTATGATGCAATCTGCCTTGCACTTTCTCTATAGCTGACATTTTCCAGATGTGCATAAGGAGATTTTGAAGATTATGATGCAATCTGCCTTGCACTTTCTCTATAGCTGACATTTTCCAGATGTGGAGAAGCAGAGTTTCAGGGTCATTTTGAAATCTGCCTTGCAATTTCTCTCCAGCTGACATTTTCCAGATGTGCAGAAGCAGAGTTTCACGATGATGATGCTGAAATCTGCCTTGCAATTTCTCTCCAGCTGACATTTTCCAGATGTGCAGAAGCAGATTTTGAAGATTGTGATGCAATCTGCCTTGCAATTTCTCTCTAGCTGACATTTTCCAGATGTGGAGAAGCAGAGTTTCAGGGTCATTTTGAAATCTGCCTTGCAATTTCTCTCTAGCTGACATTTTCCAGATGTGCAGAAGCAGAGTTTCAAGATTATGATGCAATCGGCTGTGGAATTTCGCTCCAGATGACATTTTCCATATGTACAGAAGCAGAGTTTCAGGATGATGCAAGCTGCCTTGCAATTTCTCTCCAGCTGACATTTTCCAGATGTGCAGAAGCAGAGTTTCACGATGATGATGCTGAAATCTGCCTTGCAATTTCTCTCCAGCTGACATTTTCCAGATCTGGAGAAGCAGAGTTTCAAGATTATGATGCAATCTGCCTTGCAATTTCTCTCTAGCTGACATTTTCCAGATGTGGAGAAGCAGATTTTGAAGATTATGATGCAATCTGCCTTGCAATTTCTCTCCAGCTGACATTTTCCAGATCTGGAGAAGCAGAGTTTCAAGATTATGATGCAATCTGCCTTGCAATTTCTCTCTAGCTGACATTTTCCAGATGTGCAGAAGCAGAGTTTCAAGATTATGATGCAATCTGCCTTGCAATTTCTCTCCAGCTGACATTTTCCAGATGTGCAGAAGCAGAGTTTCAAGATTATGATGCAATCTGCCTTGCAATTTCTCTCTAGCTGACATTTTCCAGATGTGCATAAGGAGATTTTGAAGATTATGATGCAATCTGCCTTGCACTTTCTCTATAGCTGAAATTTTCCAGATGTGCATAAGGAGATTTTGAAGATTATGATGCAATCTGCCTTGCACTTTCTCTATAGCTGACATTTTCCAGATGTGGAGAAGCAGAGTTTCAGGGTCATTTTGAAATCTGCCTTGCAATTTCTCTCCAGCTGACATTTTCCAGATGTGCAGAAGCAGAGTTTCACGATGATGATGCTGAAATCTGCCTTGCAATTTCTCTCCAGCTGACATTTTCCAGATGTGCAGAAGCAGATTTTGAAGATTGTGATGCAATCTGCCTTGCAATTTCTCTCTAGCTGACATTTTCCAGATGTGGAGAAGCAGAGTTTCAGGGTCATTTTGAAATCTGCCTTGCAATTTCTCTCTAGCTGACATTTTCCAGATGTGCATAAGGAGATTTTGAAGATTATGATGCAATCTGCCTTGCACTTTCTCTATAGCTGACATTTTCCAGATGTGCATAAGGAGATTTTGAAGATTATGATGCAATCTGCCTTGCACTTTCTCTATAGCTGACATTTTCCAGATGTGGAGAAGCAGAGTTTCAGGGTCATTTTGAAATCTGCCTTGCAATTTCTCTCCAGCTGACATTTTCCAGATGTGCAGAAGCAGAGTTTCACGATGATGATGCTGAAATCTGCCTTGCAATTTCTCTCCAGCTGACATTTTCCAGATCTGGAGAAGCAGAGTTTCAAGATTATGATGCAATCTGCCTTGCAATTTCTCTCTAGCTGACATTTTCCAGATGTGGAGAAGCAGATTTTGAAGATTATGATGCAATCTGCCTTGCAATTTCTCTCCAGCTGACATTTTCCAGATCTGGAGAAGCAGAGTTTCAAGATTATGATGCAATCTGCCTTGCAATTTCTCTCTAGCTGACATTTTCCAGATGTGCAGAAGCAGAGTTTCAAGATTATGATGCAATCTGCCTTGCAATTTCTCTCCAGCTGACATTTTCCAGATGTGCAGAAGCAGAGTTTCAAGATTATGATGCAATCTGCCTTGCAATTTCTCTCTAGCTGACATTTTCCAGATGTGCATAAGGAGATTTTGAAGATTATGATGCAATCTGCCTTGCACTTTCTCTATAGCTGATATTTTCCAGATGTGGAGAAGCAGAGTTTCAGGGTCATTTTGAAATCTGCCTTGCAATTTCTCTCCAGCTGACATTTTCCAGATGTGCAGAAGCAGAGTTTCACGATGATGATGCTGAAATCTGCCTTGCAATTTCTCTCCAGCTGACATTTTCCAGATGTGCAGAAGCAGATTTTGAAGATTGTGATGCAATCTGCCTTGCAATTTCTCTCTAGCTGACATTTTCCAGATGTGGAGAAGCAGAGTTTCAGGGTCATTTTGAAATCTGCCTTGCAATTTCTCTCTAGCTGACATTTTCCAGATGTGCAGAAGCAGAGTTTCAAGATTATGATGCAATCGGCTGTGGAATTTCGCTCCAGATGACATTTTCCATATGTACAGAAGCAGAGTTTCAGGATGATGCAAGCTGCCTTGCAATTTCTCTCCAGCTGACATTTTCCAGATGTGCAGAAGCAGAGTTTCACGATGATGATGCTGAAATCTGCCTTGCAATTTCTCTCCAGCTGACATTTTCCAGATCTGGAGAAGCAGAGTTTCAAGATTATGATGCAATCTGCCTTGCAATTTCTCTCTAGCTGACATTTTCCAGATGTGGAGAAGCAGATTTTGAAGATTATGATGCAATCTGCCTTGCAATTTCTCTCCAGCTGACATTTTCCAGATCTGGAGAAGCAGAGTTTCAAGATTATGATGCAATCTGCCTTGCAATTTCTCTCTAGCTGACATTTTCCAGATGTGCAGAAGCAGAGTTTCAAGATTATGATGCAATCTGCCTTGCAATTTCTCTCCAGCTGACATTTTCCAGATGTGCAGAAGCAGAGTTTCAAGATTATGATGCAATCTGCCTTGCAATTTCTCTCTAGCTGACATTTTCCAGATGTGCATAAGGAGATTTTGAAGATTATGATGCAATCTGCCTTGCACTTTCTCTATAGCTGACATTTTCCAGATGTGCATAAGGAGATTTTGAAGATTATGATGCAATCTGCCTTGCACTTTCTCTATAGCTGACATTTTCCAGATGTGGAGAAGCAGAGTTTCAGGGTCATTTTGAAATCTGCCTTGCAATTTCTCTCCAGCTGACATTTTCCAGATGTGCAGAAGCAGAGTTTCATGATGATGATGCTGAAATCTGCCTTGCAATTTCTCTCCAGCTGACATTTTCCAGATCTGGAGAAGCAGAGTTTCAAGATTATGATGCAATCTGCCTTGCAATTTCTCTCTAGCTGACATTTTCCAGATGTGGAGAAGCAGATTTTGAAGATTATGATGCAATCTGCCTTGCAATTTCTCTCCAGCTGACATTTTCCAGATCTGGAGAAGCAGAGTTTCAAGATTATGATGCAATCTGCCTTGCAATTTCTCTCTAGCTGACATTTTCCAGATGTGCAGAAGCAGAGTTTCAAGATTATGATGCAATCTGCCTTGCAATTTCTCTCCAGCTGACATTTTCCAGATGTGCAGAAGCAGAGTTTCAAGATTATGATGCAATCTGCCTTGCAATTTCTCTCTAGCTGACATTTTCCAGATGTGCATAAGGAGATTTTGAAGATTATGATGCAATCTGCCTTGCACTTTCTCTATAGCTGATATTTTCCAGATGTGGAGAAGCAGAGTTTCAGGGTCATTTTGAAATCTGCCTTGCAATTTCTCTCCAGCTGACATTTTCCAGATGTGCAGAAGCAGAGTTTCACGATGATGATGCTGAAATCTGCCTTGCAATTTCTCTCCAGCTGACATTTTCCAGATGTGCAGAAGCAGATTTTGAAGATTGTGATGCAATCTGCCTTGCAATTTCTCTCTAGCTGACATTTTCCAGATGTGGAGAAGCAGAGTTTCAGGGTCATTTTGAAATCTGCCTTGCAATTTCTCTCTAGCTGACATTTTCCAGATGTGCAGAAGCAGAGTTTCAAGATTATGATGCAATCGGCTGTGGAATTTCGCTCCAGATGACATTTTCCAGATGTACAGAAGCAGAGTTTCAGGATGATGCAAGCTGCCTTGCAATTTCTCTCCAGCTGACATTTTCCAGATGTGCAGAAGCAGAGTTTCACGATGATGATGCTGAAATCTGCCTTGCAATTTCTCTCCAGCTGACATTTTCCAGATCTGGAGAAGCAGAGTTTCAAGATTATGATGCAATCTGCCTTGCAATTTCTCTCTAGCTGACATTTTCCAGATGTGGAGAAGCAGATTTTGAAGATTATGATGCAATCTGCCTTGCAATTTCTCTCCAGCTGACATTTTCCAGATCTGGAGAAGCAGAGTTTCAAGATTATGATGCAATCTGCCTTGCAATTTCTCTCTAGCTGACATTTTCCAGATGTGCAGAAGCAGAGTTTCAAGATTATGATGCAATCTGCCTTGCAATTTCTCTCCAGCTGACATTTTCCAGATGTGCAGAAGCAGAGTTTCAAGATTATGATGCAATCTGCCTTGCAATTTCTCTCTAGCTGACATTTTCCAGATGTGCATAAGGAGATTTTGAAGATTATGATGCAATCTGCCTTGCACTTTCTCTATAGCTGACATTTTCCAGATGTGGAGAAGCAGAGTTTCAGGGTCATTTTGAAATCTGCCTTGCAATTTCTCTCCAGCTGACATTTTCCAGATGTGCATAAGGAGATTTTGAAGATTATGATGCAATCTGCCTTGCACTTTCTCTATAGCTGACATTTTCCAGATGTGGAGAAGCAGAGTTTCAGGGTCATTTTGAAATCTGCCTTGCAATTTCTCTCCAGCTGACATTTTCCAGATGTGCATAAGGAGATTTTGAAGATTATGATGCAATCTGCCTTGCACTTTCTCTATAGCTGACATTTTCCAGATGTGCATAAGGAGATTTTGAAGATTATGATGCAATCTGCCTTGCACTTTCTCTATAGCTGACATTTTCCAGATGTGGAGAAGCAGAGTTTCAGGGTCATTTTGAAATCTGCCTTGCAATTTCTCTCCAGCTGACATTTTCCAGATGTGCAGAAGCAGAGTTTCACGATGATGATGCTGAAATCTGCCTTGCACTTTCTCTATAGCTGACATTTTCCAGATGTGCATAAGGAGATTTTGAAGATTATGATGCAATCTGCCTTGCACTTTCTCTATAGCTGACATTTTCCAGATGTGGAGAAGCAGAGTTTCAGGGTCATTTTGAAATCTGCCTTGCAATTTCTCTCCAGCTGACATTTTCCAGATGTGCAGAAGCAGAGTTTCACGATGATGATGCTGAAATCTGCCTTGCAATTTCTCTCCAGCTGACATTTTCCAGATGTGCAGAAGCAGATTTTGAAGATTGTGATGCAATCTGCCTTGCAATTTCTCTCTAGCTGACATTTTCCAGATGTGGAGAAGCAGAGTTTCAGGGTCATTTTGAAATCTGCCTTGCAATTTCTCTCTAGCTGACATTTTCCAGATGTGCAGAAGCAGAGTTTCAAGATTATGATGCAATCGGCTGTGGAATTTCGCTCCAGATGACATTTTCCATATGTACAGAAGCAGAGTTTCAGGATGATGCAAGCTGCCTTGCAATTTCTCTCCAGCTGACATTTTCCAGATGTGCAGAAGCAGAGTTTCACGATGATGATGCTGAAATCTGCCTTGCAATTTCTCTCCAGCTGACATTTTCCAGATCTGGAGAAGCAGAGTTTCAAGATTATGATGCAATCTGCCTTGCAATTTCTCTCTAGCTGACATTTTCCAGATGTGGAGAAGCAGATTTTGAAGATTATGATGCAATCTGCCTTGCAATTTCTCTCCAGCTGACATTTTCCAGATCTGGAGAAGCAGAGTTTCAAGATTATGATGCAATCTGCCTTGCAATTTCTCTCTAGCTGACATTTTCCAGATGCGCAGAAGCAGAGTTTCAAGATTATGATGCAATCTGCCTTGCAATTTCTCTCCAGCTGACATTTTCCAGATGTGCAGAAGCAGAGTTTCAAGATTATGATGCAATCTGCCTTGCAATTTCTCTCTAGCTGACATTTTCCAGATGTGCATAAGGAGATTTTGAAGATTATGATGCAATCTGCCTTGCACTTTCTCTATAGCTGACATTTTCCAGATGTGGAGAAGCAGAGTTTCAGGGTCATTTTGAAATCTGCCTTGCAATTTCTCTCCAGCTGACATTTTCCAGATGTGCATAAGGAGATTTTGAAGATTATGATGCAATCTGCCTTGCACTTTCTCTATAGCTGACATTTTCCAGATGTGCATAAGGAGATTTTGAAGATTATGATGCAATCTGCCTTGCACTTTCTCTATAGCTGACATTTTCCAGATGTGGAGAAGCAGAGTTTCAGGGTCATTTTGAAATCTGCCTTGCAATTTCTCTCCAGCTGACATTTTCCAGATGTGCAGAAGCAGAGTTTCACGATGATGATGCTGAAATCTGCCTTGCACTTTCTCTATAGCTGACATTTTCCAGATGTGCATAAGGAGATTTTGAAGATTATGATGCAATCTGCCTTGCACTTTCTCTATAGCTGACATTTTCCAGATGTGGAGAAGCAGAGTTTCAGGGTCATTTTGAAATCTGCCTTGCAATTTCTCTCCAGCTGACATTTTCCAGATGTGCAGAAGCAGAGTTTCACGATGATGATGCTGAAATCTGCCTTGCAATTTCTCTCCAGCTGACATTTTCCAGATGTGCAGAAGCAGATTTTGAAGATTGTGATGCAATCTGCCTTGCAATTTCTCTCTAGCTGACATTTTCCAGATGTGGAGAAGCAGAGTTTCAGGGTCATTTTGAAATCTGCCTTGCAATTTCTCTCTAGCTGACATTTTCCAGATGTGCAGAAGCAGAGTTTCAAGATTATGATGCAATCGGCTGTGGAATTTCGCTCCAGATGACATTTTCCATATGTACAGAAGCAGAGTTTCAGGATGATGCAAGCTGCCTTGCAATTTCTCTCCAGCTGACATTTTCCAGATGTGCAGAAGCAGAGTTTCACGATGATGATGCTGAAATCTGCCTTGCAATTTCTCTCCAGCTGACATTTTCCAGATCTGGAGAAGCAGAGTTTCAAGATTATGATGCAATCTGCCTTGCAATTTCTCTCTAGCTGACATTTTCCAGATGTGGAGAAGCAGATTTTGAAGATTATGATGCAATCTGCCTTGCAATTTCTCTCCAGCTGACATTTTCCAGATCTGGAGAAGCAGAGTTTCAAGATTATGATGCAATCTGCCTTGCAATTTCTCTCTAGCTGACATTTTCCAGATGTGGAGAAGCAGAGTTTCAAGATTATGATGCAATCTGCCTTGCAATTTCTCTCCAGCTGACATTTTCCAGATGTGCAGAAGCAGAGTTTCAAGATTATGATGCAATCTGCCTTGCACTTTCTCTATAGCTGACATTTTCCAGATGTGGAGAAGCAGAGTTTCAGGGTCATTTTGAAATCTGCCTTGCAATTTCTCTCCAGCTGACATTTTCCAGATGTGCATAAGGAGATTTTGAAGATTATGATGCAATCTGCCTTGCACTTTCTCTATAGCTGACATTTTCCAGATGTGCATAAGGAGATTTTGAAGATTATGATGCAATCTGCCTTGCACTTTCTCTATAGCTGACATTTTCCAGATGTGGAGAAGCAGAGTTTCAGGATCATTTTGAAATCTGCCTTGCAATTTCTCTCCAGCTGACATTTTCCAGATGTGCAGAAGCAGAGTTTCACGATGATGATGCTGAAATCTGCCTTGCAATTTCTCTCCAGCTGACATTTTCCAGATGTGCAGAAGCAGATTTTGAAGATTGTGATGCAATCTGCCTTGCAATTTCTCTCTAGCTGACATTTTCCAGATGTGGAGAAGCAGAGTTTCAGGGTCATTTTGAAATCTGCCTTGCAATTTCTCTCTAGCTGACATTTTCCAGATGTGCAGAAGCAGAGTTTCAAGATTATGATGCAATCGGCTGTGGAATTTCGCTCCAGATGACATTTTCCATATGTACAGAAGCAGAGTTTCAGGATGATGCAAGCTGCCTTGCAATTTCTCTCCAGCTGACATTTTCCAGATGTGCAGAAGCAGAGTTTCACGATGATGATGCTGAAATCTGCCTTGCAATTTCTCTCCAGCTGACATTTTCCAGATCTGGAGAAGCAGCGTTTCAAGATTATGATGCAATCTGCCTTGCAATTTCTCTCTAGCTGACATTTTCCAGATGTGGAGAAGCAGATTTTGAAGATTATGATGCAATCTGCCTTGCAATTTCTCTCTAGCTGACATTTTCCAGATGTGCATAAGGAGATTTTGAAGATTATGATGCAATCTGCCTTGCACTTTCTCTATAGCTGACATTTTCCAGATGTGGAGAAGCAGAGTTTCAGGGTCATTTTGAAATCTGCCTTGCAATTTCTCTCCAGCTGACATTTTCCAGATGTGCATAAGGAGATTTTGAAGATTATGATGCAATCTGCCTTGCACTTTCTCTATAGCTGACATTTTCCAGATGTGCATAAGGAGATTTTGAAGATTATGATGCAATCTGCCTTGCACTTTCTCTATAGCTGACATTTTCCAGATGTGGAGAAGCAGAGTTTCAGGGTCATTTTGAAATCTGCCTTGCAATTTCTCTCCAGCTGACATTTTCCAGATGTGCAGAAGCAGAGTTTCACGATGATGATACTGAAATCTGCCTTGCAATTTCTCTCCAGCTGACATTTTCCAGATGTGCAGAAGCAGATTTTGAAGATTGTGATGCAATCTGCCTTGCAATTTCTCTCTAGCTGACATTTTCCAGATGTGCAGAAGCAGAGTTTCAAGATTATGATGCAATCGGCTGTGGAATTTCGCTCCAGATGACATTTTCCATATGTACAGAAGCAGAGTTTCAGGATGATGCAAGCTGCCTTGCAATTTCTCTCCAGCTGACATTTTCCAGATGTGCAGAAGCAGAGTTTCACGATGATGATGCTGAAATCTGCCTTGCAATTTCTCTCCAGCTGACATTTTCCAGATCTGGAGAAGCAGAGTTTCAAGATTATGATGCAATCTGCCTTGCAATTTCTCTCTAGCTGACATTTTCCAGATGTGGAGAAGCAGATTTTGAAGATTATGATGCAATCTGCCTTGCAATTTCTCTCTAGCTGACATTTTCCAGATGTGCAGAAGCAGAGTTTCAAGATTATGATGCAATCTGCCTTGCAATTTCTCTCCAGCTGACATTTTCCAGATGTGCAGAAGCATAGTTTCAAGATTATGATGCAATCTGCCTTGCAATTTCTCTCTAGCTGACATTTTCCAGATGTGCATAAGGAGATTTTGAAGATTATGATGCAATATGCCTTTCACTTTCTCTATAGCTGACATTTTCCAGATGTGGAGAAGCAGAGTTTCAGGGTCATTTTGAAATCTGCCTTGCAATTTCTCTCCAGCTGACATTTTCCAGATGTGCAGAAGCAGAGTTTCACGATGATGATGCTGAAATCTGCCTTGCAATTTCTCTCCAGCTGACATTTTCCAGATGTGCAGAAGCAGAGTTTCAAGATTATGATGCAATCGGCTGTGGAATTTCGCTCCAGATGACATTTTCCATATGTACAGAAGCAGAGTTTCAGGATGATGCAAGCTGCCTTGCAATTTCTCTCCAGCTGACATTTTCCAGATGTGCAGAAGCAGAGTTTCACGATGATGATGCTGAAATCTGCCTTGCAATTTCTCTCCAGCTGACATTTTCCAGATCTGGAGAAGCAGAGTTTCAAGATTATGATGCAATCTGCCTTGCAATTTCTCTCTAGCTGACATTTTCCAGATGTGGAGAAGCAGATTTTGAAGATTATGATGCAATCTGCCTTGCAATTTCTCTCCAGCTGACATTTTCCAGATGTGCAGAAGCAGAGTTTCAAGATTATGATGCAATCTGCCTTGCAATTTCTCTCTAGCTGACATTTTCCAGATGTGCATAAGGAGATTTTGAAGATTATGGTGCAATCTGCCTTGCACTTTCTCTATAGCTGACATTTTCCAGATGTGGAGAAGCAGAGTTTCAGGGTCATTTTGAAATCTGCCTTGCAATTTCTCTCCAGCTGACATTTTCCAGATGTGCATAAGGAGATTTTGAAGATTATGATGCAATCTGCCTTGCACTTTCTCTATAGCTGACATTTTCCAGATGTGCATAAGGAGATTTTGAAGATTATGATGCAATCTGCCTTGCACTTTCTCTATAGCTGACATTTTCCAGATGTGGAGAAGCAGAGTTTCAGGGTCATTTTGAAATCTGCCTTGCAATTTCTCTCCAGCTGACATTTTCCAGATGTGCAGAAGCAGAGTTTCACGATGATGATGCTGAAATCTGCCTTGCAATTTCTCTCCAGCTGACATTTTCCAGATGTGCAGAAGCAGATTTTGAAGATTGTGATGCAATCTGCCTTGCAATTTCTCTCTAGCTGACATTTTCCAGATGTGGAGAAGCAGAGTTTCAGGGTCATTTTGAAATCTGCCTTGCAATTTCTCTCTAGCTGACATTTTCCAGATGTGCAGAAGCAGAGTTTCAAGATTATGATGCAATCGGCTGTGGAATTTCGCTCCAGATGACATTTTCCATATGTACAGAAGCAGAGTTTCAGGATGATGCAAGCTGCCTTGCAATTTCTCTCCAGCTGACATTTTCCAGATGTGCAGAAGCAGAGTTTCACGATGATGATGCTGAAATCTGCCTTGCAATTTCTCTCCAGCTGACATTTTCCAGATCTGGAGAAGCAGAGTTTCAAGATTATGATGCAATCTGCCGTGCAATTTCTCTCTAGCTGACATTTTCCAGATGTGGAGAAGCAGATTTTGAAGATTATGATGCAATCTGCCTTGCAATTTCTCTCCAGCTGACATTTTCCAGATCTGGAGAAGCAGAGTTTCAAGATTATGATGCAATCTGCCTTGCAATTTCTCTCTAGCTGACATTTTCCAGATGTGCATAAGGAGATTTTGAAGATTATGATGCAATCTGCCTTGCACTTTCTCTATAGCTGACATTTTCCAGATGTGGAGAAGCAGAGTTTCAGGGTCATTTTGAAATCTGCCTTGCAATTTCTCTCCAGCTGACATTTTCCAGATGTGCATAAGGAGATTTTGAAGATTATGATGCAATCTGCCTTGCACTTTCTCTATAGCTGACATTTTCCAGATGTGCATAAGGAGATTTTGAAGATTATGATGCAATCTGCCTTGCACTTTCTCTATAGCTGACATTTTCCAGATGTGGAGAAGCAGAGTTTCAGGGTCATTTTGAAATCTGCCTTGCAATTTCTCTCCAGCTGACATTTTCCAGATGTGCAGAAGCAGAGTTTCACGATGATGATGCTGAAATCTGCCTTGCAATTTCTCTCCAGCTGACATTTTCCAGATGTGCAGAAGCAGATTTTGAAGATTGTGATGCAATCTGCCTTGCAATTTCTCTCTAGCTGACATTTTCCAGATGTGGAGAAGCAGAGTTTCAGGGTCATTTTGAAATCTGCCTTGCAATTTCTCTCTAGCTGACATTTTCCAGATGTGCAGAAGCAGAGTTTCAAGATTATGATGCAATCGGCTGTGGAATTTCGCTCCAGATGACATTTTCCATATGTACAGAAGCAGAGTTTCAGGATGATGCAAGCTGCCTTGCAATTTCTCTCCAGCTGACATTTTCCAGATGTGCAGAAGCAGAGTTTCACGATGATGATGCTGAAATCTGCCTTGCAATTTCTCTCCAGCTGACATTTTCCAGATCTGGAGAAGCAGAGTTTCAAGATTATGATGCAATCTGCCTTGCAATTTCTCTCTAGCTGACATTTTCCAGATGTGGAGAAGCAGATTTTGAAGATTATGATGCAATCTGCCTTGCAATTTCTCTCCAGCTGACATTTTCCAGATCTGGAGAAGCAGAGTTTCAAGATTATGATGCAATCTGCCTTGGAATTTCTCTCTAGCTGACATTTTCCAGATGTGCAGAAGCAGAGTTTCAAGATTATGATGCAATCTGCCTTGCAATTTCTCTCCAGCTGACATTTTCCAGATGTGCAGAAGCAGAGTTTCAAGATTATGATGCAATCTGCCTTGCAATTTCTCTCTAGCTGACATTTTCCAGATGTGCATAAGGAGATTTTGAAGATTATGATGCAATCTGCCTTGCACTTTCTCTATAGCTGACATTTTCCAGATGTGGAGAAGCAGAGTTTCAGGGTCATTTTGAAATCTGCCTTGCAATTTCTCTCCAGCTGACATTTTCCAGATGTGCATAAGGAGATTTTGAAGATTATGATGCAATCTGCCTTGCAATTTCTCTCCAGCTGACATTTTCCAGATGTGCATAAGGAGATTTTGAAGATTATGATGCAATCTGCCTTGCACTTTCTCTATAGCTGACATTTTCCAGATGTGGAGAAGCAGAGTTTCAGGGTCATTTTGAAATCTGCCTTGCAATTTCTCTCCAGCTGACATTTTCCAGATGTGCAGAAGCAGAGTTTCACGATGATGATGCTGAAATCTGCCTTGCAATTTCTCTCCAGCTGACATTTTCCAGATGTGCAGAAGCAGATTTTGAAGATTGTGATGCAATCTGCCTTGCAATTTCTCTCTAGCTGACATTTTCCAGATGTGGAGAAGCAGAGTTTCAGGGTCATTTTGAAATCTGCCTTGCAATTTCTCTCTAGCTGACATTTTCTAGATGTGCAGAAGCAGAGTTTCAAGATTATGATGCAATCGGCTGTGGAATTTCGCTCCAGATGACATTTTCCATATGTACAGAAGCAGAGTTTCAGGATGATGCAAGCTGCCTTGCAATTTCTCTCCAGCTGACATTTTCCAGATGTGCAGAAGCAGAGTTTCACGATGATGATGCTGAAATCTGCCTTGCAATTTCTCTCCAGCTGACATTTTCCAGATCTGGAGAAGCAGAGTTTCAAGATTATGATGCAATCTGCCTTGCAATTTCTCTCTAGCTGACATTTTCCAGATGTGGAGAAGCAGATTTTGAAGATTATGATGCAATCTGCCTTGCAATTTCTCTCCAGCTGACATTTTCCAGATCTGGAGAAGCAGAGTTTCAAGATTATGATGCAATCTGCCTTGCAATTTCTCTCTAGCTGACATTTTCCAGATGTGCAGAAGCAGAGTTTCAGGGTCATTTTGAAATCTGCCTTGCAATTTCTCTCCAGCTGACATTTTCCAGATGTGCATAAGGAGATTTTGAAGATTATGATGCAATCTGCCTTGCACTTTCTCTATAGCTGACATTTTCCAGATGTGCATAAGGAGATTTTGAAGATTATGATGCAATCTGCCTTGCACTTTCTCTATAGCTGACATTTTCCAGATGTGGAGAAGCAGAGTTTCAGGGTCATTTTGAAATCTGCCTTGCAATTTCTCTCCAGCTGACATTTTCCAGATGTGCAGAAGCAGAGTTTCACGATGATGATGCTGAAATCTGCCTTGCAATTTCTCTCCAGCTGACATTTTCCAGATGTGCATAAGGAGATTTTGAAGATTATGATTCAATCTGCCTTGCACTTTCTCTATAGCTGACATTTTCCAGATGTGGAGAAGCAGAGTTTCAGGGTCATTTTGAAATCTGCCTTGCAATTTCTCTCCAGCTGACATTTTCCAGATGTGCAGAAGCAGAGTTTCACGATGATGATGCTGAAATCTGCCTTGCAATTTCTCTCCAGCTGACATTTTCCAGATGTGCAGAAGCAGATTTTGAAGATTGTGATGCAATCTGCCTTGCAATTTCTCTCTAGCTGACATTTTCCAGATGTGGAGAAGCAGAGTTTCAGGGTCATTTTGAAATCTGCCTTGCAATTTCTCTCTAGCTGACATTTTCCAGATGTGCAGAAGCAGAGTTTCAAGATTATGATGCAATCGGCTGTGGAATTTCGCTCCAGATGACATTTTCCATATGTACAGAAGCAGAGTTTCAGGATGATGCAAGCTGCCTTGCAATTTCTCTCCAGCTGACATTTTCCAGATGTGCAGAAGCAGAGTTTCACGATGATGATGCTGAAATCTGCCTTGCAATTTCTCTCCAGCTGACATTTTCCAGATGTGCATAAGGAGATTTTGAAGATTATGATGCAATCTGCCTTGCAATTTCTCTCTAGCTGACATTTTCCAGATGTGGAGAAGCAGAGTTTCAGGGTCATTTTGAAATCTGCCTTGCAATTTCTCTCTAGCTGACATTTTCCAGATGTGCAGAAGCAGAGTTTCAAGATTATGATGCAATCGGCTGTGGAATTTCGCTCCAGATGACATTTTCCATATGTACAGAAGCAGAGTTTCAGGATGATGCAAGCTGCCTTGCAATTTCTCTCCAGCTGACATTTTCCAGATGTGCAGAAGCAGAGTTTCACGATGATGATGCTGAAATCTGCCTTGCAATTTCTCTCCAGCTGACATTTTCCAGATGTGGAGAAGCAGAGTTTCAGGGTCATTTTGAAATCTGCCTTGCAATTTCTCTCTAGCTGACATTTTCCAGATGTGCAGAAGCAGAGTTTCAAGATTATGATGCAATCGGCTGTGGAATTTCGCTCCAGATGACATTTTCCATATGTACAGAAGCAGAGTTTCAGGATGATGCAAGCTGCCTTGCAATTTCTCTCCAGCTGACATTTTCCAGATCTGGAGAAGCAGAGTTTCAAGATTATGATGCAATCTGCCTTGCAATTTCTCTCTAGCTGACATTTTCCAGATGTGGAGAAGCAGATTTTGAAGATTATGATGCAATCTGCCTTGCAATTTCTCTCCAGCTGACATTTTCCAGATCTGGAGAAGCAGAGTTTCAAGATTATGATGCAATCTGCCTTGCAATTTCTCTCTAGCTGACATTTTCCAGATGTGCAGAAGCAGAGTTTCAAGATTATGATGCAATCTGCCTTGCAATTTCTCTCCAGATGACATTTTCCAGATGTGCAGAAGCAGAGTTTCAAGATTATGATGCAATCTGCCTTGCACTTTCTCTCTAGCTGACATTTTCCAGATGTGCATAAGGAGATTTTGAAGATTATGATGCAATCTGCCTTGCACTTTCTCTATAGCTGACATTTTCCAGATGTGGAGAAGCAGAGTTTCAGGGTCATTTTGAAATCTGCCTTGCAATTTCTCTCCAGCTGACATTTTCCAGATGTGCATAAGGAGATTTTGAAGATTATGATGCAATCTGCCTTGCACTTTCTCTATAGCTGACATTTTCCAGATGTGCATAAGGAGATTTTGAAGATTATGATGCAATCTGCCTTGCACTTTCTCTATAGCTGACATTTTCCAGATGTGGAGAAGCAGAGTTTCAGGGTCATTTTGAAATCTGCCTTGCAATTTCTCTCCAGCTGACATTTTCCAGATGTGCAGAAGCAGAGTTTCACGATGATGATGCTGAAATCTGCCTTGCAATTTCTCTCCAGCTGACATTTTCCAGATGTGCATAAGGAGATTTTGAAGATTATGATGCAATCTGCCTTGCACTTTCTCTATAGCTGACATTTTCCAGATGTGGAGAAGCAGAGTTTCAGGGTCATTTTGAAATCTGCCTTGCAATTTCTCTCCAGCTGACATTTTCCAGATGTGCAGAAGCAGAGTTTCACGATGATGATGCTGAAATCTGCCTTGCAATTTCTCTCCAGCTGACATTTTCCAGATGTGCAGAAGCAGATTTTGAAGATTATGATGCAATCTGCCTTGCACTTTCTCTATAGCTGACATTTTCCAGATGTGGAGAAGCAGAGTTTCAGGGTCATTTTGAAATCTGCCTTGCAATTTCTCTCTAGCTGACATTTTCCAGATGTGCAGAAGCAGAGTTTCAAGATTATGATGCAATCGGCTGTGGAATTTCGCTCCAGATGACATTTTCCATATGTACAGAAGCAGAGTTTCAGGATGATGCAAGCTGCCTTGCAATTTCTCTCCAGCTGACATTTTCCAGATGTGCAGAAGCAGAGTTTCACGATGATGATGCTGAAATCTGCCTTGCAATTTCTCTCCAGCTGACATTTTCCAGATCTGGAGAAGCAGAGTTTCAAGATTATGATGCAATCTGCCTTGCAATTTCTCTCTAGCTGACATTTTCCAGATGTGGAGAAGCAGATTTTGAAGATTATGATGCAATCTGCCTTGCAATTTCTCTCCAGCTGACATTTTCCAGATCTGGAGAAGCAGAGTTTCAAGATTATGATGCAATCTGCCTTGCAATTTCTCTCTAGCTGACATTTTCCAGATGTGCAGAAGCAGAGTTTCAAGATTATGATGCAATCTGCCTTGCAATTTCTCTCCAGATGACATTTTCCAGATGTGCAGAAGCAGAGTTTCAAGATTATGATGCAATCTGCCTTGCACTTTCTCTCTAGCTGACATTTTCCAGATGTGCATAAGGAGATTTTGAAGATTATGATGCAATCTGCCTTGCACTTTCTCTATAGCTGACATTTTCCAGATGTGGAGAAGCAGAGTTTCAGGGTCATTTTGAAATCTGCCTTGCAATTTCTCTCCAGCTGACATTTTCCAGATGTGCAGAAGCAGAGTTTCACGATGATGATGCTGAAATCTGCCTTGCAATTTCTCTCCAGCTGACATTTTCCAGATGTGCATAAGGAGATTTTGAAGATTATGATGCAATCTGCCTTGCACTTTCTCTATAGCTGACATTTTCCAGATGTGGAGAAGCAGAGTTTCAGGGTCATTTTGAAATCTGCCTTGCAATTTCTCTCCAGCTGACATTTTCCAGATGTGCAGAAGCAGAGTTTCACGATGATGATGCTGAAATCTGCCTTGCACTTTCTCTCTAGCTGACATTTTCCAGATGTGCATAAGGAGATTTTGAAGATTATGATGCAATCTGCCTTGCACTTTCTCTATAGCTGACATTTTCCAGATGTGGAGAAGCAGAGTTTCAGGGTCATTTTGAAATCTGCCTTGCAATTTCTCTCCAGCTGACATTTTCCAGATGTGCAGAAGCAGAGTTTCACGATGATGATGCTGAAATCTGCCTTGCAATTTCTCTCCAGCTGACATTTTCCAGATGTGCAGAAGCAGATTTTGAAGATTATGATGCAATCTGCCTTGCACTTTCTCTATAGCTGACATTTTCCAGATGTGGAGAAGCAGAGTTTCAGGGTCATTTTGAAATCTGCCTTGCAATTTCTCTCTAGCTGACATTTTCCAGATGTGCAGAAGCAGAGTTTCAAGATTATGATGCAATCGGCTGTGGAATTTCGCTCCAGATGACATTTTCCATATGTACAGAAGCAGAGTTTCAGGATGATGCAAGCTGCCTTGCAATTTCTCTCCAGCTGACATTTTCCAGATGTGCAGAAGCAGAGTTTCACGATGATGATGCTGAAATCTGCCTTGCAATTTCTCTCCAGCTGACATTTTCCAGATCTGGAGAAGCAGAGTTTCAAGATTATGATGCAATCTGCCTTGCAATTTCTCTCTAGCTGACATTTTCCAGATGTGGAGAAGCAGATTTTGAAGATTATGATGCAATCTGCCTTGCAATTTCTCTCCAGCTGACATTTTCCAGATCTGGAGAAGCAGAGTTTCAAGATTATGATGCAATCTGCCTTGCAATTTCTCTCTAGCTGACATTTTCCAGATGTGCAGAAGCAGAGTTTCAAGATTATGATGCAATCTGCCTTGCAATTTCTCTCCAGATGACATTTTCCAGATGTGCAGAAGCAGAGTTTCAAGATTATGATGCAATCTGCCTTGCACTTTCTCTCTAGCTGACATTTTCCAGATGTGCATAAGGAGATTTTGAAGATTATGATGCAATCTGCCTTGCACTTTCTCTATAGCTGACATTTTCCAGATGTGGAGAAGCAGAGTTTCAGGGTCATTTTGAAATCTGCCTTGCAATTTCTCTCCAGCTGACATTTTCCAGATGTGCATAAGGAGATTTTGAAGATTATGATGCAATCTGCCTTGCAATTTCTCTCCAGCTGACATTTTCCAGATGTGCATAAGGAGATTTTGAAGATTATGATGCAATCTGCCTTGCACTTTCTCTATAGCTGACATTTTCCAGATGTGGAGAAGCAGAGTTTCAGGGTCATTTTGAAATCTGCCTTGCAATTTCTCTCCAGCTGACATTTTCCAGATGTGCAGAAGCAGAGTTTCACGATGATGATGCTGAAATCTGCCTTGCAATTTCTCTCCAGCTGACATTTTCCAGATGTGCAGAAGCAGATTTTGAAGATTGTGATGCAATCTGCCTTGCAATTTCTCTCTAGCTGACATTTTCCAGATGTGGAGAAGCAGAGTTTCAGGGTCATTTTGAAATCTGCCTTGCAATTTCTCTCTAGCTGACATTTTCCAGATGTGCAGAAGCAGAGTTTCAAGATTATGATGCAATCGGCTGTGGAATTTCGCTCCAGATGACATTTTCCATATGTACAGAAGCAGAGTTTCAGGATGATGCAAGCTGCCTTGCAATTTCTCTCCAGCTGACATTTTCCAGATGTGCAGAAGCAGAGTTTCACGATGATGATGCTGAAATCTGCCTTGCAATTTCTCTCCAGCTGACATTTTCCAGATCTGGAGAAGCAGAGTTTCAAGATTATGATGCAATCTGCCTTGCAATTTCTCTCTAGCTGACATTTTCCAGATGTGGAGAAGCAGATTTTGAAGATTATGATGCAATCTGCCTTGCAATTTCTCTCCAGCTGACATTTTCCAGATCTGGAGAAGCAGAGTTTCAAGATTATGATGCAATCTGCCTTGCAATTTCTCTCTAGCTGACATTTTCCAGATGTGCAGAAGCAGAGTTTCAAGATTATGATGCAATCTGCCTTGCAATTTCTCTCCAGCTGACATTTTCCAGATGTGGAGAAGCAGATTTTGAAGATTATGATGCAATCTGCCTTGCAATTTCTCTCCAGCTGACATTTTCCAGATCTGGAGAAGCAGAGTTTCAAGATTATGATGCAATCTGCCTTGCAATTTCTCTCTAGCTGACATTTTCCAGATGTGCAGAAGCAGAGTTTCAAGATTATGATGCAATCTGCCTTGCAATTTCTCTCCAGCTGACATTTTCCAGATGTGCAGAAGCAGAGTTTCAAGATTATGATGCAATCTGCCTTGCAATTTCTCTCTAGCTGACATTTTCCAGATGTGCATAAGGAGATTTTGAAGATTATGATGCAATCTGCCTTGCACTTTCTCTATAGCTGACATTTTCCAGATGTGGAGAAGCAGAGTTTCAGGGTCATTTTGAAATCTGCCTTGCAATTTCTCTCCAGCTGACATTTTCCAGATGTGCAGAAGCAGAGTTTCACGATGATGATGCTGAAATCTGCCTTGCAATTTCTCTCCAGCTGACATTTTCCAGATGTGCAGAAGCAGATTTTGAAGATTATGATGCAATCTGCCTTGCACTTTCTCTATAGCTGACATTTTCCAGATGTGGAGAAGCAGAGTTTCAGGGTCATTTTGAAATCTGCCTTGCAATTTCTCTCTAGCTGACATTTTCCAGATGTGCAGAAGCAGAGTTTCAAGATTATGATGCAATCGGCTGTGGAATTTCGCTCCAGATGACATTTTCCATATGTACAGAAGCAGAGTTTCAGGATGATGCAAGCTGCCTTGCAATTTCTCTCCAGCTGACATTTTCCAGATGTGCAGAAGCAGAGTTTCACGATGATGATGCTGAAATCTGCCTTGCAATTTCTCTCCAGCTGACATTTTCCAGATCTGGAGAAGCAGAGTTTCAAGATTATGATGCAATCTGCCTTGCAATTTCTCTCTAGCTGACATTTTCCAGATGTGGAGAAGCAGATTTTGAAGATTATGATGCAATCTGCCTTGCAATTTCTCTCCAGCTGACATTTTCCAGATCTGGAGAAGCAGAGTTTCAAGATTATGATGCAATCTGCCTTGCAATTTCTCTCTAGCTGACATTTTCCAGATGTGCAGAAGCAGAGTTTCAAGATTATGATGCAATCTGCCTTGCAATTTCTCTCCAGATGACATTTTCCAGATGTGCAGAAGCAGAGTTTCAAGATTATGATGCAATCTGCCTTGCACTTTCTCTCTAGCTGACATTTTCCAGATGTGCATAAGGAGATTTTGAAGATTATGATGCAATCTGCCTTGCACTTTCTCTATAGCTGACATTTTCCAGATGTGGAGAAGCAGAGTTTCAGGGTCATTTTGAAATCTGCCTTGCAATTTCTCTCCAGCTGACATTTTCCAGATGTGCATAAGGAGATTTTGAAGATTATGATGCAATCTGCCTTGCAATTTCTCTCCAGCTGACATTTTCCAGATGTGCATAAGGAGATTTTGAAGATTATGATGCAATCTGCCTTGCACTTTCTCTATAGCTGACATTTTCCAGATGTGGAGAAGCAGAGTTTCAGGGTCATTTTGAAATCTGCCTTGCAATTTCTCTCCAGCTGACATTTTCCAGATGTGCAGAAGCAGAGTTTCACGATGATGATGCTGAAATCTGCCTTGCAATTTCTCTCCAGCTGACATTTTCCAGATGTGCAGAAGCAGATTTTGAAGATTGTGATGCAATCTGCCTTGCAATTTCTCTCTAGCTGACATTTTCCAGATGTGGAGAAGCAGAGTTTCAGGGTCATTTTGAAATCTGCCTTGCAATTTCTCTCTAGCTGACATTTTCCAGATGTGCAGAAGCAGAGTTTCAAGATTATGATGCAATCGGCTGTGGAATTTCGCTCCAGATGACATTTTCCATATGTACAGAAGCAGAGTTTCAGGATGATGCAAGCTGCCTTGCAATTTCTCTCCAGCTGACATTTTCCAGATGTGCAGAAGCAGAGTTTCACGATGATGATGCTGAAATCTGCCTTGCAATTTCTCTCCAGCTGACATTTTCCAGATCTGGAGAAGCAGAGTTTCAAGATTATGATGCAATCTGCCTTGCAATTTCTCTCTAGCTGACATTTTCCAGATGTGGAGAAGCAGATTTTGAAGATTATGATGCAATCTGCCTTGCAATTTCTCTCCAGCTGACATTTTCCAGATCTGGAGAAGCAGAGTTTCAAGATTATGATGCAATCTGCCTTGCAATTTCTCTCTAGCTGACATTTTCCAGATGTGCAGAAGCAGAGTTTCAAGATTATGATGCAATCTGCCTTGCAATTTCTCTCCAGCTGACATTTTCCAGATGTGGAGAAGCAGATTTTGAAGATTATGATGCAATCTGCCTTGCAATTTCTCTCCAGCTGACATTTTCCAGATCTGGAGAAGCAGAGTTTCAAGATTATGATGCAATCTGCCTTGCAATTTCTCTCTAGCTGACATTTTCCAGATGTGCAGAAGCAGAGTTTCAAGATTATGATGCAATCTGCCTTGCAATTTCTCTCCAGCTGACATTTTCCAGATGTGCAGAAGCAGAGTTTCAAGATTATGATGCAATCTGCCTTGCAATTTCTCTCTAGCTGACATTTTCCAGATGTGCATAAGGAGATTTTGAAGATTATGATGCAATCTGCCTTGCACTTTCTCTATAGCTGACATTTTCCAGATGTGGAGAAGCAGAGTTTCAGGGTCATTTTGAAATCTGCCTTGCAATTTCTCTCCAGCTGACATTTTCCAGATGTGCATAAGGAGATTTTGAAGATTATGATGCAATCTGCCTTGCAATTTCTCTCCAGCTGACATTTTCCAGATGTGCATAAGGAGATTTTGAAGATTATGATGCAATCTGCCTTGCACTTTCTCTATAGCTGACATTTTCCAGATGTGGAGAAGCAGAGTTTCAGGGTCATTTTGAAATCTGCCTTGCAATTTCTCTCCAGCTGACATTTTCCAGATGTGCAGAAGCAGAGTTTCACGATGATGATGCTGAAATCTGCCTTGCAATTTCTCTCCAGCTGACATTTTCCAGATGTGCAGAAGCAGATTTTGAAGATTGTGATGCAATCTGCCTTGCAATTTCTCTCTAGCTGACATTTTCCAGATGTGGAGAAGCAGAGTTTCAGGGTCATTTTGAAATCTGCCTTGCAATTTCTCTCTAGCTGACATTTTCCAGATGTGCAGAAGCAGAGTTTCAAGATTATGATGCAATCGGCTGTGGAATTTCGCTCCAGATGACATTTTCCATATGTACAGAAGCAGAGTTTCAGGATGATGCAAGCTGCCTTGCAATTTCTCTCCAGCTGACATTTTCCAGATGTGCAGAAGCAGAGTTTCACAATGATGATGCTGAAATCTGCCTTGCAATTTCTCTCCAGCTGACAT
Source organism: Pantherophis vulpinus (assembly GCA_037215915.1). Lineage (NCBI taxonomy): Eukaryota > Metazoa > Chordata > Lepidosauria > Squamata > Colubridae > Pantherophis > Pantherophis vulpinus. Next base: position 566,088 of record JAXLNS010000046.1, on the reverse strand, counting down.
TTTCCAGATCTGGAGAAGCAGAGTTTCAAGATTATGATGCAATCTGCCTTGCAATTTCTCTCTAGCTGACATTTTCCAGATGTGGAGAAGCAGATTTTGAAGATTATGATGCAATCTGCCTTGCAATTTCTCTCCAGCTGACATTTTCCAGATCTGGAGAAGCAGAGTTTCAAGATTATGATGCAATCTGCCTTGCAATTTCTCTCTAGCTGACATTTTCCAGATGTGCAGAAGCAGAGTTTCAAGATTATGATGCAATCTGCCTTGCAATTTCTCTCCAGCTGACATTTTCCAGATGTGCATAAGGAGATTTTGAAGATTATGATGCAATCTGCCTTGCACTTTCTCTATAGCTGACATTTTCCAGATGTGGAGAAGCAGAGTTTCAGGGTCATTTTGAAATCTGCCTTGCAATTTCTCTCCAGCTGACATTTTCCAGATGTGCATAAGGAGATTTTGAAGATTATGATGCAATCTGCCTTGCACTTTCTCTATAGCTGACATTTTCCAGATGTGCATAAGGAGATTTTGAAGATTATGATGCAATCTGCCTTGCACTTTCTCTATAGCTGACATTTTCCAGATGTGGAGAAGCAGAGTTTCAGGGTCATTTTGAAATCTGCCTTGCAATTTCTCTCCAGCTGACATTTTCCAGATGTGCAGAAGCAGAGTTTCACAATGATGATGCTGAAATCTGCCTTGCAATTTCTCTCCAGCTGACATTTTCCAGATCTGGAGAAGCAGAGTTTCAAGATTATGATGCAATCTGCCTTGCAATTTCTCTCTAGCTGACATTTTCCAGATGTGGAGAAGCAGATTTTGAAGATTATGATGCAATCTGCCTTGCAATTTCTCTATAGCTGACATTTTCCAGATGTGGAGAAGCAGAGTTTCAGGGTCATTTTGAAATCTGCCTTGCAATTTCTCTCCAGCTGACATTTTCCAGATGTGCAGAAGCAGAGTTTCACGATGATGATGCTGAAATCTGCCTTGCAATTTCTCTCCAGCTGACATTTTCCAGATGTGCAGAAGCAGATTTTGAAGATTGTGATGCAATCTGCCTTGCAATTTCTCTCTAGCTGACATTTTCCAGATGTGGAGAAGCAGAGTTTCAGGGTCATTTTGAAATCTGCCTTGCAATTTCTCTCTAGCTGACATTTTCCAGATGTGCAGAAGCAGAGTTTCAAGATTATGATGCAATCGGCTGTGGAATTTCGCTCCAGATGACATTTTCCATATGTACAGAAGCAGAGTTTCAGGATGATGCAAGCTGCCTTGCAATTTCTCTCCAGCTGACATTTTCCAGATGTGCAGAAGCAGAGTTTCACGATGATGATGCTGAAATCTGCCTTGCAATTTCTCTCCAGCTGACATTTTCCAGATCTGGAGAAGCAGAGTTTCAAGATTATGATGCAATCTGCCTTGCAATTTCTCTCTAGCTGACATTTTCCAGATGTGCATAAGGAGATTTTGAAGATTATGATGCAATCTGCCTTGCACTTTCTCTATAGCTGACATTTTCGAGATGTGGAGAAGCAGAGTTTCAGGGTCATTTTGAAATCTGCCTTGCAATTTCTCTCCAGCTGACATTTTCCAGATGTGCATAAGGAGATTTTGAAGATTATGATGCAATCTGCCTTGCACTTTCTCTATAGCTGACATTTTCCAGATGTGCATAAGGAGATTTTGAAGATTATGATGCAATCTGCCTTGCACTTTCTCTATAGCTGACATTTTCCAGATGTGGAGAAGCAGAGTTTCAGGGTCATTTTGAAATCTGCCTTGCAATTTCTCTCCAGCTGACATTTTCCAGATGTGCAGAAGCAGAGTTTCACGATGATGATGCTGAAATCTGCCTTGCAATTTCTCTCCAGCTGACATTTTCCAGATGTGCAGAAGCAGAGTTTCAAGATTATGATGCAATCTGCCTTGCAATTTCTCTCTAGCTGACATTTTCCAGATGTGCATAAGGAGATTTTGAAGATTATGATGCAATCTGCCTTGCACTTTCTCTATAGCTGACATTTTCGAGATGTGGAGAAGCAGAGTTTCAGGGTCATTTTGAAATCTGCCTTGCAATTTCTCTCCAGCTGACATTTTCCAGATGTGCATAAGGAGATTTTGAAGATTATGATGCAATCTGCCTTGCACTTTCTCTATAGCTGACATTTTCCAGATGTGCATAAGGAGATTTTGAAGATTATGATGCAATCTGCCTTGCACTTTCTCTATAGCTGACATTTTCCAGATGTGGAGAAGCAGAGTTTCAGGGTCATTTTGAAATCTGCCTTGCAATTTCTCTCCAGCTGACATTTTCCAGATGTGCAGAAGCAGAGTTTCACGATGATGATGCTGAAATCTGCCTTGCAATTTCTCTCTAGCTGACATTTTCCAGATGTGGAGAAGCAGAGTTTCAGGGTCATTTTGAAATCTGCCTTGCAATTTCTCTCTAGCTGACATTTTCCAGATGTGCAGAAGCAGAGTTTCAAGATTATGATGCAATCGGCTGTGGAATTTCGCTCCAGATGACATTTTCCATATGTACAGAAGCAGAGTTTCAGGATGATGCAAGCTGCCTTGCAATTTCTCTCCAGCTGACATTTTCCAGATGTGCAGAAGCAGAGTTTCACGATGATGATGCTGAAATCTGCCTTGCAATTTCTCTCCAGCTGACATTTTCCAGATCTGGAGAAGCAGAGTTTCAAGATTATGATGCAATCTGCCTTGCAATTTCTCTCTAGCTGACATTTTCCAGATGTGGAGAAGCAGATTTTGAAGATTATGATGCAATCTGCCTTGCAATTTCTCTCCAGCTGACATTTTCCAGATCTGGAGAAGCAGAGTTTCAAGATTATGATGCAATCTGCCTTGCAATTTCTCTCTAGCTGACATTTTCCAGATGTGCAGAAGCAGAGTTTCAAGATTATGATGCAATCTGCCTTGCAATTTCTCTCCAGCTGACATTTTCCAGATGTGCAGAAGCAGAGTTTCAAGATTATGATGCAATCTGCCTTGCAATTTCTCTCTAGCTGACATTTTCCAGATGTGCATAAGGAGATTTTGAAGATTATGATGCAATCTGCCTTGCACTTTCTCTATAGCTGACATTTTCCAGATGTGCATAAGGAGATTTTGAAGATTATGATGCAATCTGCCTTGCACTTTCTCTATAGCTGACATTTTCCAGATGTGGAGAAGCAGAGTTTCAGGGTCATTTTGAAATCTGCCTTGCAATTTCTCTCCAGCTGACATTTTCCAGATGTGCAGAAGCAGAGTTTCACGATGATGATGCTGAAATCTGCCTTGCAATTTCTCTCCAGCTGACATTTTCCAGATGTGCAGAAGCAGATTTTGAAGATTGTGATGCAATCTGCCTTGCAATTTCTCTCCAGCTGACATTTTCCAGATGTGCAGAAGCAGAGTTTCACGATGATGATGCTGAAATCTGCCTTGCAATTTCTCTCCAGCTGACATTTTCCAGATGTGCAGAAGCAGATTTTGAAGATTGTGATGCAATCTGCCTTGCAATTTCTCTCTAGCTGACATTTTCCAGATGTGGAGAAGCAGAGTTTCAGGGTCATTTTGAAATCTGCCTTGCAATTTCTCTCTAGCTGACATTTTCCAGATGTGCAGAAGCAGAGTTTCAAGATTATGATGCAATCGGCTGTGGAATTTCGCTCCAGATGACATTTTCCATATGTACAGAAGCAGAGTTTCAGGATGATGCAAGCTGCCTTGCAATTTCTCTCCAGCTGACATTTTCCAGATCTGGAGAAGCAGAGTTTCAAGATTATGATGCAATCTGCCTTGCAATTTCTCTCTAGCTGACATTTTCCAGATGTGGAGAAGCAGATTTTGAAGATTATGATGCAATCTGCCTTGCAATTTCTCTCTAGCTGACATTTTCCAGATGTGCAGAAGCAGAGTTTCAAGATTATGATGCAATCTGCCTTGCAATTTCTCTCCAGCTGACATTTTCCAGATGTGCAGAAGCAGAGTTTCAAGATTATGATGCAATCTGCCTTGCAATTTCTCTCTAGCTGACATTTTCCAGATGTGCATAAGGAGATTTTGAAGATTATGATGCAATCTGCCTTGCACTTTCTCTATAGCTGACATTTTCCAGATGTGGAGAAGCAGAGTTTCAGGGTCATTTTGAAATCTGCCTTGCAATTTCTCTCCAGCTGACATTTTCCAGATGTGCATAAGGAGATTTTGAAGATTATGTTGCAATCTGCCTTGCACTTTCTCTATAGCTGACATTTTCCAGATGTGCATAAGGAGATTTTGAAGATTATGATGCAATCTGCCTTGCACTTTCTCTATAGCTGACATTTTCCAGATGTGGAGAAGCAGAGTTTCAGGGTCATTTTGAAATCTGCCTTGCAATTTCTCTCCAGCTGACATTTTCCAGATGTGCAGAAGCAGAGTTTCACGATGATGATGCTGAAATCTGCCTTGCAATTTCTCTCCAGCTGACATTTTCCAGATGTGCAGAAGCAGATTTTGAAGATTGTGATGCAATCTGCCTTGCAATTTCTCTCTAGCTGACATTTTCCAGATGTGGAGAAGCAGAGTTTCAGGGTCATTTTGAAATCTGCCTTGCAATTTCTCTCTAGCTGACATTTTCCAGATGTGCAGAAGCAGAGTTTCAAGATTATGATGCAATCGGCTGTGGAATTTCGCTCCAGATGACATTTTCCATATGTACAGAAGCAGAGTTTCAGGATGATGCAAGCTGCCTTGCAATTTCTCTCCAGCTGACATTTTCCAGATGTGCAGAAGCAGAGTTTCACGATGATGATGCTGAAATCTGCCTTGCAATTTCTCTCCAGCTGACATTTTCCAGATCTGGAGAAGCAGAGTTTCAAGATTATGATGCAATCTGCCTTGCAATTTCTCTCTAGCTGACATTTTCCAGATGTGGAGAAGCAGATTTTGAAGATTATGATGCAATCTGCCTTGCAATTTCTCTCCAGCTGACATTTTCCAGATCTGGAGAAGCAGAGTTTCAAGATTATGATGCAATCTGCCTTGCAATTTCTCTCTAGCTGACATTTTCCAGATGTGCAGAAGCAGAGTTTCAAGATTATGATGCAATCTGCCTTGCAATTTCTCTCCAGCTGACATTTTCCAGATGTGCAGAAGCAGAGTTTCAAGATTATGATGCAATCTGCCTTGCAATTTCTCTCTAGCTGACATTTTCCAGATGTGCATAAGGAGATTTTGAAGATTATGATGCAATCTGCCTTGCACTTTCTCTATAGCTGACATTTTCCAGATGTGGAGAAGCAGAGTTTCAGGGTCATTTTGAAATCTGCCTTGCAATTTCTCTCCAGCTGACATTTTCCAGATGTGCATAAGGAGATTTTGAAGATTATGATGCAATCTGCCTTGCACTTTCTCTATAGCTGACATTTTCCAGATGTGCATAAGGAGATTTTGAAGATTATGATGCAATCTGCCTTGCACTTTCTCTATAGCTGACATTTTCCAGATGTGGAGAAGCAGAGTTTCAGGGTCATTTTGAAATCTGCCTTGCAATTTCTCTCCAGCTGACATTTTCCAGATGTGCAGAAGCAGAGTTTCACGATGATGATGCTGAAATCTGCCTTGCAATTTCTCTCCAGCTGACATTTTCCAGATGTGCAGAAGCAGATTTTGAAGATTGTGATGCAATCTGCCTTGCAATTTCTCTCTAGCTGACATTTTCCAGATGTGGAGAAGCAGAGTTTCAGGGTCATTTTGAAATCTGCCTTGCAATTTCTCTCTAGCTGACATTTTCTAGATGTGCAGAAGCAGAGTTTCAAGATTATGATGCAATCGGCTGTGGAATTTCGCTCCAGATGACATTTTCCATATGTACAGAAGCAGAGTTTCAGGATGATGCAAGCTGCCTTGCAATTTCTCTCCAGCTGACATTTTCCAGATGTGCAGAAGCAGAGTTTCACGATGATGATGCTGAAATCTGCCTTGCAATTTCTCTCCAGCTGACATTTTCCAGATCTGGAGAAGCAGAGTTTCAAGATTATGATGCAATCTGCCTTGCAATTTCTCTCCAGCTGACATTTTCCAGATGTGGAGAAGCAGATTTTGAAGATTATGATGCAATCTGCCTTGCAATTTCTCTCTAGCTGACATTTTCCAGATGTGCAGAAGCAGAGTTTCAAGATTATGATGCAATCTGCCTTGCAATTTCTCTCCAGCTGACATTTTCCAGATGTGCAGAAGCAGAGTTTCAAGATTATGATGCAATCTGCCTTGCAATTTCTCTCTAGCTGACATTTTCCAGATGTGCATAAGGAGATTTTGAAGATTATGATGCAATCTGCCTTGCACTTTCTCTATAGCTGACATTTTCCAGATGTGCATAAGGAGATTTTGAAGATTATGATGCAATCTGCCTTGCACTTTCTCTATAGCTGACATTTTCCAGATGTGGAGAAGCAGAGTTTCAGGGTCATTTTGAAATCTGCCTTGCAATTTCTCTCCAGCTGACATTTTCCAGATGTGCATAAGGAGATTTTGAAGATTATGTTGCAATCTGCCTTGCACTTTCTCTATAGCTGACATTTTCCAGATGTGCATAAGGAGATTTTGAAGATTATGATGCAATCTGCCTTGCACTTTCTCTATAGCTGACATTTTCCAGATGTGGAGAAGCAGAGTTTCAGGGTCATTTTGAAATCTGCCTTGCAATTTCTCTCCAGCTGACATTTTCCAGATGTGCAGAAGCAGAGTTTCACGATGATGATGCTGAAATCTGCCTTGCAATTTCTCTCCAGCTGACATTTTCCAGATGTGCAGAAGCAGATTTTGAAGATTGTGATGCAATCTGCCTTGCAATTTCTCTCTAGCTGACATTTTCCAGATGTGGAGAAGCAGAGTTTCAGGGTCATTTTGAAATCTGCCTTGCAATTTCTCTCTAGCTGACATTTTCCAGATGTGCAGAAGCAGAGTTTCAAGATTATGATGCAATCGGCTGTGGAATTTCGCTCCAGATGACATTTTCCATATGTACAGAAGCAGAGTTTCAGGATGATGCAAGCTGCCTTGCAATTTCTCTCCAGCTGACATTTTCCAGATGTGCAGAAGCAGAGTTTCACGATGATGATGCTGAAATCTGCCTTGCAATTTCTCTCCAGCTGACATTTTCCAGATCTGGAGAAGCAGAGTTTCAAGATTATGATGCAATCTGCCTTGCAATTTCTCTCTAGCTGACATTTTCCAGATGTGGAGAAGCAGATTTTGAAGATTATGATGCAATCTGCCTTGCAATTTCTCTCCAGCTGACATTTTCCAGATCTGGAGAAGCAGAGTTTCAAGATTATGATGCAATCTGCCTTGCAATTTCTCTCTAGCTGACATTTTCCAGATGTGCAGAAGCAGAGTTTCAAGATTATGATGCAATCTGCCTTGCAATTTCTCTCCAGCTGACATTTTCCAGATGTGCAGAAGCAGAGTTTCAAGATTATGATGCAATCTGCCTTGCAATTTCTCTCTAGCTGACATTTTCCAGATGTGCATAAGGAGATTTTGAAGATTATGATGCAATCTTCCTTGCCCTTTCTCTATAGCTGACATTTTCCAGATGTGGAGAAGCAGAGTTTCAGGGTCATTTTGAAATCTGCCTTGCAATTTCTCTCCAGCTGACATTTTCCAGATGTGCATAAGGAGATTTTGAAGATTATGATGCAATCTGCCTTGCACTTTCTCTATAGCTGACATTTTCCAGATGTGCATAAGGAGATTTTGAAGATTATGATGCAATCTGCCTTGCACTTTCTCTATAGCTGACATTTTCCAGATGTGGAGAAGCAGAGTTTCAGGGTCATTTTGAAATCTGCCTTGCAATTTCTCTCCAGCTGACATTTTCCAGATGTGCAGAAGCAGAGTTTCACGATGATGATGCTGAAATCTGCCTTGCAATTTCTCTCCAGCTGACATTTTCCAGATGTGCAGAAGCAGATTTTGAAGATTGTGATGCAATCTGCCTTGCAATTTCTCTCTAGCTGACATTTTCCAGATGTGGAGAAGCAGAGTTTCAGGGTCATTTTGAAATCTGCCTTGCAATTTCTCTCTAGCTGACATTTTCTAGATGTGCAGAAGCAGAGTTTCAAGATTATGATGCAATCGGCTGTGGAATTTCGCTCCAGATGACATTTTCCATATGTACAGAAGCAGAGTTTCAGGATGATGCAAGCTGCCTTGCAATTTCTCTCCAGCTGACATTTTCCAGATGTGCAGAAGCAGAGTTTCACGATGATGATGCTGAAATCTGCCTTGCAATTTCTCTCCAGCTGACATTTTCCAGATCTGGAGAAGCAGAGTTTCAAGATTATGATGCAATCTGCCTTGCAATTTCTCTCCAGCTGACATTTTCCAGATGTGGAGAAGCAGATTTTGAAGATTATGATGCAATCTGCCTTGCAATTTCTCTCTAGCTGACATTTTCCAGATGTGCAGAAGCAGAGTTTCAAGATTATGATGCAATCTGCCTTGCAATTTCTCTCCAGCTGACATTTTCCAGATGTGCAGAAGCAGAGTTTCAAGATTATGATGCAATCTGCCTTGCAATTTCTCTCTAGCTGACATTTTCCAGATGTGCATAAGGAGATTTTGAAGATTATGATGCAATCTGCCTTGCACTTTCTCTATAGCTGACATTTTCCAGATGTGCATAAGGAGATTTTGAAGATTATGATGCAATCTGCCTTGCACTTTCTCTATAGCTGACATTTTCCAGATGTGGAGAAGCAGAGTTTCAGGGTCATTTTGAAATCTGCCTTGCAATTTCTCTCCAGCTGACATTTTCCAGATGTGCAGAAGCAGAGTTTCACGATGATGATGCTGAAATCTGCCTTGCAATTTCTCTCCAGCTGACATTTTCCAGATGTGCAGAAGCAGATTTTGAAGATTGTGATGCAATCTGCCTTGCAATTTCTCTCTAGCTGACATTTTCCAGATGTGGAGAAGCAGAGTTTCAGGGTCATTTTGAAATCTGCCTTGCAATTTCTCTCTAGCTGACATTTTCCAGATGTGCAGAAGCAGAGTTTCAAGATTATGATGCAATCGGCTGTGGAATTTCGCTCCAGATGACATTTTCCATATGTACAGAAGCAGAGTTTCAGGATGATGCAAGCTGCCTTGCAATTTCTCTCCAGCTGACATTTTCCAGATGTGCAGAAGCAGAGTTTCACGATGATGATGCTGAAATCTGCCTTGCAATTTCTCTCCAGCTGACATTTTCCAGATCTGGAGAAGCAGAGTTTCAAGATTATGATGCAATCTGCCTTGCAATTTCTCTCTAGCTGACATTTTCCAGATGTGGAGAAGCAGATTTTGAAGATTATGATGCAATCTGCCTTGCAATTTCTCTCCAGCTGACATTTTCCAGATCTGGAGAAGCAGAGTTTCAAGATTATGATGCAATCTGCCTTGCAATTTCTCTCTAGCTGACATTTTCCAGATGTGCAGAAGCAGAGTTTCAAGATTATGATGCAATCTGCCTTGCAATTTCTCTCCAGCTGACATTTTCCAGATGTGCAGAAGCAGAGTTTCAAGATTATGATGCAATCTGCCTTGCAATTTCTCTCTAGCTGACATTTTCCAGATGTGCATAAGGAGATTTTGAAGATTATGATGCAATCTGCCTTGCACTTTCTCTATAGCTGACATTTTCCAGATGTGGAGAAGCAGAGTTTCAGGGTCATTTTGAAATCTGCCTTGCAATTTCTCTCCAGCTGACATTTTCCAGATGTGCATAAGGAGATTTTGAAGATTATGATGCAATCTGCCTTGCACTTTCTCTATAGCTGACATTTTCCAGATGTGCATAAGGAGATTTTGAAGATTATGATGCAATCTGCCTTGCACTTTCTCTATAGCTGACATTTTCCAGATGTGGAGAAGCAGAGTTTCAGGGTCATTTTGAAATCTGCCTTGCAATTTCTCTCCAGCTGACATTTTCCAGATGTGCAGAAGCAGAGTTTCACGATGATGATGCTGAAATCTGCCTTGCAATTTCTCTCCAGCTGACATTTTCCAGATGTGCAGAAGCAGATTTTGAAGATTGTGATGCAATCTGCCTTGCAATTTCTCTCTAGCTGACATTTTCCAGATGTGGAGAAGCAGAGTTTCAGGGTCATTTTGAAATCTGCCTTGCAATTTCTCTCTAGCTGACATTTTCCAGATGTGCAGAAGCAGAGTTTCAAGATTATGATGCAATCGGCTGTGGAATTTCGCTCCAGATGACATTTTCCATATGTACAGAAGCAGAGTTTCAGGATGATGCAAGCTGCCTTGCAATTTCTCTCCAGCTGACATTTTCCAGATGTGCAGAAGCAGAGTTTCACGATGATGATGCTGAAATCTGCCTTGCAATTTCTCTCCAGCTGACATTTTCCAGATCTGGAGAAGCAGAGTTTCAAGATTATGATGCAATCTGCCTTGCAATTTCTCTCCAGCTGACATTTTCCAGATGTGCATAAGGAGATTTTGAAGATTATGATGCAATCTGCCTTGCAATTTCTCTCCAGCTGACATTTTCCAGATCTGGAGAAGCAGAGTTTCAAGATTATGATGCAATCTGCCTTGCAATTTCTCTCTAGCTGACATTTTCCAGATGTGCAGAAGCAGAGTTTCAAGATTATGATGCAATCTGCCTTGCACTTTCTCTATAGCTGACATTTTCCAGATGTGCATAAGGAGATTTTGAAGATTATGATGCAATCTGCCTTGCACTTTCTCTATAGCTGACATTTTCCAGATGTGGAGAAGCAGAGTTTCAGGGTCATTTTGAAATCTGCCTTGCAATTTCTCTCCAGCTGACATTTTCCAGATGTGCAGAAGCAGAGTTTCACGATGATGATGCTGAAATCTGCCTTGCAATTTCTCTCTAGCTGACATTTTCCAGATGTGGAGAAGCAGAGTTTCAGGGTCATTTTGAAATCTGCCTTGCAATTTCTCTCTAGCTGACATTTTCCAGATGTGCAGAAGCAGAGTTTCAAGATTATGATGCAATCGGCTGTGGAATTTCGCTCCAGATGACATTTTCCATATGTACAGAAGCAGAGTTTCAGGATGATGCAAGCTGCCTTGCAATTTCTCTCCAGCTGACATTTTCCAGATGTGCAGAAGCAGAGTTTCACGATGATGATGCTGAAATCTGCCTTGCAATTTCTCTCCAGCTGACATTTTCCAGATCTGGAGAAGCAGAGTTTCACGATGATGATGCTGAAATCTGCCTTGCAATTTCTCTCCAGCTGACATTTTCCAGATGTGCAGAAGCAGATTTTGAAGATTGTGATGCAATCTGCCTTGCAATTTCTCTCTAGCTGACATTTTCCAGATGTGGAGAAGCAGAGTTTCAGGGTCATTTTGAAATCTGCCTTGCAATTTCTCTCTAGCTGACATTTTCCAGATGTGCAGAAGCAGAGTTTCAAGATTATGATGCAATCGGCTGTGGAATTTCGCTCCAGATGACATTTTCCATATGTACAGAAGCAGAGTTTCAGGATGATGCAAGCTGCCTTGCAATTTCTCTCCAGCTGACATTTTCCAGATGTGCAGAAGCAGAGTTTCACGATGATGATGCTGAAATCTGCCTTGCAATTTCTCTCCAGCTGACATTTTCCAGATCTGGAGAAGCAGAGTTTCAAGATTATGATGCAATCTGCCTTGCAATTTCTCTCTAGCTGACATTTTCCAGATGTGGAGAAGCAGATTTTGAAGATTATGATGCAATCTGCCTTGCAATTTCTCTCCAGCTGACATTTTCCAGATCTGGAGAAGCAGAGTTTCAAGATTATGATGCAATCTGCCTTGCAATTTCTCTCTAGCTGACATTTTCCAGATGTGCAGAAGCAGAGTTTCAAGATTATGATGCAATCTGCCTTGCAATTTCTCTCCAGCTGACATTTTCCAGATGTGCAGAAGCAGAGTTTCAAGATTATGATGCAATCTGCCTTGCAATTTCTCTCTAGCTGACATTTTCCAGATGTGCATAAGGAGATTTTGAAGATTATGATGCAATCTGCCTTGCACTTTCTCTATAGCTGACATTTTCCAGATGTGGAGAAGCAGAGTTTCAGGGTCATTTTGAAATCTGCCTTGCAATTTCTCTCCAGCTGACATTTTCCAGATGTGCATAAGGAGATTTTGAAGATTATGATGCAATCTGCCTTGCACTTTCTCTATAGCTGACATTTTCCAGATGTGCATAAGGAGATTTTGAAGATTATGATGCAATCTGCCTTGCACTTTCTCTATAGCTGACATTTTCCAGATGTGGAGAAGCAGAGTTTCAGGGTCATTTTGAAATCTGCCTTGCAATTTCTCTCCAGCTGACATTTTCCAGATGTGCAGAAGCAGAGTTTCACGATGATGATGCTGAAATCTGCCTTGCAATTTCTCTCCAGCTGACATTTTCCAGATGTGCAGAAGCAGATTTTGAAGATTGTGATGCAATCTGCCTTGCAATTTCTCTCTAGCTGACATTTTCCAGATGTGGAGAAGCAGAGTTTCAGAGTCATTTTGAAATCTGCCTTGCAATTTCTCTCTAGCTGACATTTTCTAGATGTGCAGAAGCAGAGTTTCAAGATTATGATGCAATCGGCTGTGGAATTTCGCTCCAGATGACATTTTCCATATGTACAGAAGCAGAGTTTCAGGATGATGCAAGCTGCCTTGCAATTTCTCTCCAGCTGACATTTTCCAGATGTGCAGAAGCAGAGTTTCACGATGATGATGCTGAAATCTGCCTTGCAATTTCTCTCCAGCTGACATTTTCCAGATCTGGAGAAGCAGAGTTTCAAGATTATGATGCAATCTGCCTTGCAATTTCTCTCCAGCTGACATTTTCCAGATGTGGAGAAGCAGATTTTGAAGATTATGATGCAATCTGCCTTGCAATTTCTCTCTAGCTGACATTTTCCAGATGTGCAGAAGCAGAGTTTCAAGATTATGATGCAATCTGCCTTGCAATTTCTCTCCAGCTGACATTTTCCAGATGTGCAGAAGCAGAGTTTCAAGATTATGATGCAATCTGCCTTGCAATTTCTCTCTAGCTGACATTTTCCAGATGTGCATAAGGAGATTTTGAAGATTATGATGCAATCTGCCTTGCACTTTCTCTATAGCTGACATTTTCCAGATGTGCATAAGGAGATTTTGAAGATTATGATGCAATCTGCCTTGCACTTTCTCTATAGCTGACATTTTCCAGATGTGGAGAAGCAGAGTTTCAGGGTCATTTTGAAATCTGCCTTGCAATTTCTCTCCAGCTGACATTTTCCAGATCTGGAGAAGCAGAGTTTCACGATGATGATGCTGAAATCTGCCTTGCAATTTCTCTCCAGCTGACATTTTCCAGATGTGCAGAAGCAGATTTTGAAGATTGTGATGCAATCTGCCTTGCAATTTCTCTCTAGCTGACATTTTCCAGATGTGGAGAAGCAGAGTTTCAGGGTCATTTTGAAATCTGCCTTGCAATTTCTCTCTAGCTGACATTTTCCAGATGTGCAGAAGCAGAGTTTCAAGATTATGATGCAATCGGCTGTGGAATTTCGCTCCAGATGACATTTTCCATATGTACAGAAGCAGAGTTTCAGGATGATGCAAGCTGCCTTGCAATTTCTCTCCAGCTGACATTTTCCAGATGTGCAGAAGCAGAGTTTCACGATGATGATGCTGAAATCTGCCTTGCAATTTCTCTCCAGCTGACATTTTCCAGATCTGGAGAAGCAGAGTTTCAAGATTATGATGCAATCTGCCTTGCAATTTCTCTCTAGCTGACATTTTCCAGATGTGGAGAAGCAGATTTTGAAGATTATGATGCAATCTGCCTTGCAATTTCTCTCCAGCTGACATTTTCCAGATCTGGAGAAGCAGAGTTTCAAGATTATGATGCAATCTGCCTTGCAATTTCTCTCTAGCTGACATTTTCCAGATGTGCAGAAGCAGAGTTTCAAGATTATGATGCAATCTGCCTTGCAATTTCTCTCCAGCTGACATTTTCCAGATGTGCAGAAGCAGAGTTTCAAGATTATGATGCAATCTGCCTTGCAATTTCTCTCTAGCTGACATTTTCCAGATGTGCATAAGGAGATTTTGAAGATTATGATGCAATCTGCCTTGCACTTTCTCTATAGCTGACATTTTCCAGATGTGGAGAAGCAGAGTTTCAGGGTCATTTTGAAATCTGCCTTGCAATTTCTCTCCAGCTGACATTTTCCAGATGTGCATAAGGAGATTTTGAAGATTATGATGCAATCTGCCTTGCACTTTCTCTATAGCTGACATTTTCCAGATGTGCATAAGGAGATTTTGAAGATTATGATGCAATCTGCCTTGCACTTTCTCTATAGCTGACATTTTCCAGATGTGGAGAAGCAGAGTTTCAGGGTCATTTTGAAATCTGCCTTGCAATTTCTCTCCAGCTGACATTTTCCAGATGTGCAGAAGCAGAGTTTCACGATGATGATGCTGAAATCTGCCTTGCAATTTCTCTCCAGCTGACATTTTCCAGATGTGCAGAAGCAGATTTTGAAGATTGTGATGCAATCTGCCTTGCAATTTCTCTCTAGCTGACATTTTCCAGATGTGGAGAAGCAGAGTTTCAGGGTCATTTTGAAATCTGCCTTGCAATTTCTCTCTAGCTGACATTTTCCAGATGTGCAGAAGCAGAGTTTCAAGATTATGATGCAATCGGCTGTGGAATTTCGCTCCAGATGACATTTTCCATATGTACAGAAGCAGAGTTTCAGGATGATGCAAGCTGCCTTGCAATTTCTCTCCAGCTGACATTTTCCAGATGTGCAGAAGCAGAGTTTCACGATGATGATGCTGAAATCTGCCTTGCAATTTCTCTCCAGCTGACATTTTCCAGATCTGGAGAAGCAGAGTTTCAAGATTATGATGCAATCTGCCTTGCAATTTCTCTCTAGCTGACATTTTCCAGATGTGCAGAAGCAGATTTTGAAGATTATGATGCAATCTGCCTTGCAATTTCTCTCCAGCTGACATTTTCCAGATCTGGAGAAGCAGAGTTTCAAGATTATGATGCAATCTGCCTTGCAATTTCTCTCTAGCTGACATTTTCCAGATGTGCAGAAGCAGAGTTTCAAGATTATGATGCAATCTGCCTTGCAATTTCTCTCCAGCTGACATTTTCCAGATGTGCAGAAGCAGAGTTTCAAGATTATGATGCAATCTGCCTTGCAATTTCTCTCTAGCTGACATTTTCCAGATGTGCATAAGGAGATTTTGAAGATTATGATGCAATCTGCCTTGCACTTTCTCTATAGCTGACATTTTCCAGATGTGGAGAAGCAGAGTTTCAGGGTCATTTTGAAATCTGCCTTGCAATTTCTCTCCAGCTGACATTTTCCAGATGTGCATAAGGAGATTTTGAAGATTATGATGCAATCTGCCTTGCACTTTCTCTATAGCTGACATTTTCCAGATGTGCATAAGGAGATTTTGAAGATTATGATGCAATCTGCCTTGCACTTTCTCTATAGCTGACATTTTCCAGATGTGGAGAAGCAGAGTTTCAGGGTCATTTTGAAATCTGCCTTGCAATTTCTCTCCAGCTGACATTTTCCAGATGTGCAGAAGCAGAGTTTCACGATGATGATGCTGAAATCTGCCTTGCAATTTCTCTCCAGCTGACATTTTCCAGATGTGCAGAAGCAGATTTTGAAGATTGTGATGCAATCTGCCTTGCAATTTCTCTCTAGCTGACATTTTCCAGATGTGGAGAAGCAGAGTTTCAGGGTCATTTTGAAATCTGCCTTGCAATTTCTCTCTAGCTGACATTTTCCAGATGTGCAGAAGCAGAGTTTCAAGATTATGATGCAATCGGCTGTGGAATTTCGCTCCAGATGACATTTTCCATATGTACAGAAGCAGAGTTTCAGGATGATGCAAGCTGCCTTGCAATTTCTCTCCAGCTGACATTTTCCAGATGTGCAGAAGCAGAGTTTCACGATGATGATGCTGAAATCTGCCTTGCAATTTCTCTCCAGCTGACATTTTCCAGATCTGGAGAAGCAGAGTTTCAAGATTATGATGCAATCTGCCTTGCAATTTCTCTCCAGCTGACATTTTCCAGATGTGCATAAGGAGATTTTGAAGATTATGATGCAATCTGCCTTGCAATTTCTCTCCAGCTGACATTTTCCAGATCTGGAGAAGCAGAGTTTCAAGATTATGATGCAATCTGCCTTGCAATTTCTCTCTAGCTGACATTTTCCAGATGTGCAGAAGCAGAGTTTCAAGATTATGATGCAATCTGCCTTGCACTTTCTCTATAGCTGACATTTTCCAGATGTGCATAAGGAGATTTTGAAGATTATGATGCAATCTGCCTTGCACTTTCTCTATAGCTGACATTTTCCAGATGTGGAGAAGCAGAGTTTCAGGGTCATTTTGAAATCTGCCTTGCAATTTCTCTCCAGGTGACATTTTCCAGATGTGCAGAAGCAGAGTTTCACGATGATGATGCTGAAATCTGCCTTGCAATTTCTCTCTAGCTGACATTTTCCAGATGTGGAGAAGCAGAGTTTCAGGGTCATTTTGAAATCTGCCTTGCAATTTCTCTCTAGCTGACATTTTCCAGATGTGCAGAAGCAGAGTTTCAAGATTATGATGCAATCGGCTGTGGAATTTCGCTCCAGATGACATTTTCCATATGTACAGAAGCAGAGTTTCAGGATGATGCAAGCTGCCTTGCAATTTCTCTCCAGCTGACATTTTCCAGATGTGCAGAAGCAGAGTTTCACGATGATGATGCTGAAATCTGCCTTGCAATTTCTCTCCAGCTGACATTTTCCAGATCTGGAGAAGCAGAGTTTCAAGATTATGATGCAATCTGCCTTGCAATTTCTCTCTAGCTGACATTTTCCAGATGTGGAGAAGCAGATTTTGAAGATTATGATGCAATCTGCCTTGCAATTTCTCTCCAGCTGACATTTTCCAGATCTGGAGAAGCAGAGTTTCAAGATTATGATGCAATCTGCCTTGCAATTTCTCTCTAGCTGACATTTTCCAGATGTGCAGAAGCAGAGTTTCAAGATTATGATGCAATCTGCCTTGCAATTTCTCTCCAGCTGACATTTTCCAGATGTGCAGAAGCTGAGTTTCAAGATTATGATGCAATCTGCCTTGCAATTTCTCTCTAGCTGACATTTTCCAGATGTGCATAAGGAGATTTTGAAGATTATGATGCAATCTGCCTTGCACTTTCTCTATAGCTGACATTTTCCAGATGTGCATAAGGAGATTTTGAAGATTATGATGCAATCTGCCTTGCACTTTCTCTATAGCTGACATTTTCCAGATGTGGAGAAGCAGAGTTTCAGGGTCATTTTGAAATCTGCCTTGCAATTTCTCTCCAGCTGACATTTTCCAGATGTGCAGAAGCAGAGTTTCACGATGATGATGCTGAAATCTGCCTTGCAATTTCTCTCCAGCTGACATTTTCCAGATGTGCAGAAGCAGATTTTGAAGATTGTGATGCAATCTGCCTTGCAATTTCTCTCCAGCTGACATTTTCCAGATGTGCAGAAGCAGAGTTTCACGATGATGATGCTGAAATCTGCCTTGCAATTTCTCTCCAGCTGACATTTTCCAGATGTGCAGAAGCAGATTTTGAAGATTGTGATGCAATCTGCCTTGCAATTTCTCTCTAGCTGACATTTTCCAGATGTGGAGAAGCAGAGTTTCAGGGTCATTTTGAAATCTGCCTTGCAATTTCTCTCTAGCTGACATTTTCCAGATGTGCAGAAGCAGAGTTTCAAGATTATGATGCAATCGGCTGTGGAATTTCGCTCCAGATGACATTTTCCATATGTACAGAAGCAGAGTTTCAGGATGATGCAAGCTGCCTTGCAATTTCTCTCCAGCTGACATTTTCCAGATCTGGAGAAGCAGAGTTTCAAGATTATGATGCAATCTGCCTTGCAATTTCTCTCTAGCTGACATTTTCCAGATGTGGAGAAGCAGATTTTGAAGATTATGATGCAATCTGCCTTGCAATTTCTCTCCAGCTGACATTTTCCAGATCTGGAGAAGCAGAGTTTCAAGATTATGATGCAATCTGCCTTGCAATTTCTCTCTAGCTGACATTTTCCAGATGTGCAGAAGCAGAGTTTCAAGATTATGATGCAATCTGCCTTGCAATTTCTCTCCAGCTGACATTTTCCAGATGTGCAGAAGCAGAGTTTCAAGATTATGATGCAATCTGCCTTGCAATTTCTCTCTAGCTGACATTTTCCAGATGTGCATAAGGAGATTTTGAAGATTATGATGCAATCTGCCTTGCACTTTCTCTATAGCTGACATTTTCCAGATGTGGAGAAGCAGAGTTTCAGGGTCATTTTGAAATCTGCCTTGCAATTTCTCTCCAGCTGACATTTTCCAGATGTGCATAAGGAGATTTTGAAGATTATGATGCAATCTGCCTTGCACTTTCTCTATAGCTGACATTTTCCAGATGTGCATAAGGAGATTTTGAAGATTATGATGCAATCTGCCTTGCACTTTCTCTATAGCTGACATTTTCCAGATGTGGAGAAGCAGAGTTTCAGGGTCATTTTGAAATCTGCCTTGCAATTTCTCTCCAGCTGACATTTTCCAGATGTGCAGAAGCAGAGTTTCACGATGATGATGCTGAAATCTGCCTTGCAATTTCTCTCCAGCTGACATTTTCCAGATGTGCAGAAGCAGATTTTGAAGATTGTGATGCAATCTGCCTTGCAATTTCTCTCTAGCTGACATTTTCCAGATGTGGAGAAGCAGAGTTTCAGGGTCATTTTGAAATCTGCCTTGCAATTTCTCTCTAGCTGACATTTTCCAGATGTGCAGAAGCAGAGTTTCAAGATTATGATGCAATCTGCCTTGCAATTTCTCTCTAGCTGACATTTTCCAGATGTGGAGAAGCAGATTTTGAAGATTATGATGCAATCTGCCTTGCAATTTCTCTCCAGCTGACATTTTCCAGATCTGGAGAAGCAGAGTTTCAAGATTATGATGCAATCTGCCTTGCAATTTCTCTCTAGCTGACATTTTCCAGATGTGCAGAAGCAGAGTTTCAAGATTATGATGCAATCTGCCTTGCAATTTCTCTCCAGCTGACATTTTCCAGATGTGCAGAAGCAGAGTTTCAAGATTATGATGCAATCTGCCTTGCAATTTCTCTCTAGCTGACATTTTCCAGATGTGCATAAGGAGATTTTGAAGATTATGATGCAATCTGCCTTGCACTTTCTCTATAGCTGACATTTTCCAGATGTGGAGAAGCAGAGTTTCAGGGTCATTTTGAAATCTGCCTTGCAATTTCTCTCCAGCTGACATTTTCCAGATGTGCATAAGGAGATTTTGAAGATTATGATGCAATCTGCCTTGCACTTTCTCTATAGCTGACATTTTCCAGATGTGCATAAGGAGATTTTGAAGATTATGATGCAATCTGCCTTGCACTTTCTCTATAGCTGACATTTTCCAGATGTGGAGAAGCAGAGTTTCAGGGTCATTTTGAAATCTGCCTTGCAATTTCTCTCCAGCTGACATTTTCCAGATGTGCAGAAGCAGAGTTTCACGATGATGATGCTGAAATCTGCCTTGCAATTTCTCTCCAGCTGACATTTTCCAGATCTGGAGAAGCAGAGTTTCAAGATTATGATGCAATCTGCCTTGCAATTTCTCTCTAGCTGACATTTTCCAGATGTGGAGAAGCAGATTTTGAAGATTATGATGCAATCTGCCTTGCAATTTCTCTCCAGCTGACATTTTCCAGATCTGGAGAAGCAGAGTTTCAAGATTATGATGCAATCTGCCTTGCAATTTCTCTCTAGCTGACATTTTCCAGATGTGCAGAAGCAGAGTTTCAAGATTATGATGCAATCTGCCTTGCAATTTCTCTCCAGCTGACATTTTCCAGATGTGCAGAAGCAGAGTTTCAAGATTATGATGCAATCTGCCTTGCAATTTCTCTCTAGCTGACATTTTCCAGATGTGCATAAGGAGATTTTGAAGATTATGATGCAATCTGCCTTGCACTTTCTCTATAGCTGACATTTTCCAGATGTGCATAAGGAGATTTTGAAGATTATGATGCAATCTGCCTTGCACTTTCTCTATAGCTGACATTTTCCAGATGTGGAGAAGCAGAGTTTCAGGGTCATTTTGAAATCTGCCTTGCAATTTCTCTCCAGCTGACATTTTCCAGATGTGCAGAAGCAGAGTTTCACGATGATGATGCTGAAATCTGCCTTGCAATTTCTCTCCAGCTGACATTTTCCAGATCTGGAGAAGCAGAGTTTCAAGATTATGATGCAATCTGCCTTGCAATTTCTCTCTAGCTGACATTTTCCAGATGTGGAGAAGCAGATTTTGAAGATTATGATGCAATCTGCCTTGCAATTTCTCTCCAGCTGACATTTTCCAGATCTGGAGAAGCAGAGTTTCAAGATTATGATGCAATCTGCCTTGCAATTTCTCTCTAGCTGACATTTTCCAGATGTGCAGAAGCAGAGTTTCAAGATTATGATGCAATCTGCCTTGCAATTTCTCTCCAGCTGACATTTTCCAGATGTGCAGAAGCAGAGTTTCAAGATTATGATGCAATCTGCCTTGCAATTTCTCTCTAGCTGACATTTTCCAGATGTGCATAAGGAGATTTTGAAGATTATGATGCAATCTGCCTTGCACTTTCTCTATAGCTGACATTTTCCAGATGTGGAGAAGCAGAGTTTCAGGGTCATTTTGAAATCTGCCTTGCAATTTCTCTCCAGCTGACATTTTCCAGATGTGCATAAGGAGATTTTGAAGATTATGATGCAATCTGCCTTGCACTTTCTCTATAGCTGACATTTTCCAGATGTGCATAAGGAGATTTTGAAGATTATGATGCAATCTGCCTTGCACTTTCTCTATAGCTGACATTTTCCAGATGTGGAGAAGCAGAGTTTCAGGGTCATTTTGAAATCTGCCTTGCAATTTCTCTCCAGCTGACATTTTCCAGATGTGCAGAAGCAGAGTTTCACGATGATGATGCTGAAATCTGCCTTGCAATTTCTCTACAGCTGACATTTTCCAGATGTGCAGAAGCAGATTTTGAAGATTGTGATGCAATCTGCCTTGCAATTTCTCTCTAGCTGACATTTTCCAGATGTGGAGAAGCAGAGTTTCAGGGTCATTTTGAAATCTGCCTTGCAATTTCTCTCTAGCTGACATTTTCCAGATGTGCAGAAGCAGAGTTTCAAGATTATGATGCAATCGGCTGTGGAATTTCGCTCCAGATGACATTTTCCATATGTACAGAAGCAGAGTTTCAGGATGATGCAAGCTGCCTTGCAATTTCTCTCCAGCTGACATTTTCCAGATGTGCAGAAGCAGAGTTTCACGATGATGATGCTGAAATCTGCCTTGCAATTTCTCTCCAGCTGACATTTTCCAGATCTGGAGAAGCAGAGTTTCAAGATTATGATGCAATCTGCCTTGCAATTTCTCTCTAGCTGACATTTTCCAGATGTGGAGAAGCAGATTTTGAAGATTATGATGCAATCTGCCTTGCAATTTCTCTCCAGCTGACATTTTCCAGATCTGGAGAAGCAGAGTTTCAAGATTATGATGCAATCTGCCTTGCAATTTCTCTCTAGCTGACATTTTCCAGATGTGCAGAAGCAGAGTTTCAAGATTATGATGCAATCTGCCTTGCAATTTCTCTCCAGCTGACATTTTCCAGATGTGCAGAAGCAGAGTTTCAAGATTATGATGCAATCTGCCTTGCAATTTCTCTCTAGCTGACATTTTCCAGATGTGCATAAGGAGATTTTGAAGATTATGATGCAATCTGCCTTGCACTTTCTCTATAGCTGACATTTTCCAGATGTGGAGAAGCAGAGTTTCAGGGTCATTTTGAAATCTGCCTTGCAATTTCTCTCCAGCTGACATTTTCCAGATGTGCATAAGGAGATTTTGAAGATTATGATGCAATCTGCCTTGCACTTTCTCTATAGCTGACATTTTCCAGATGTGCATAAGGAGATTTTGAAGATTATGATGCAATCTGCCTTGCACTTTCTCTATAGCTGACATTTTCCAGATGTGGAGAAGCAGAGTTTCAGGGTCATTTTGAAATCTGCCTTGCAATTTCTCTCCAGCTGACATTTTCCAGATGTGCAGAAGCAGAGTTTCACGATGATGATGCTGAAATCTGCCTTGCAATTTCTCTCCAGCTGACATTTTCCAGATGTGCAGAAGCAGATTTTGAAGATTGTGATGCAATCTGCCTTGCAATTTCTCTCTAGCTGACATTTTCCAGATGTGGAGAAGCAGAGTTTCAGGGTCATTTTGAAATCTGCCTTGCAATTTCTCTCTAGCTGACATTT
Organism: Pantherophis vulpinus; assembly: GCA_037215915.1. NCBI lineage: Eukaryota > Metazoa > Chordata > Lepidosauria > Squamata > Colubridae > Pantherophis > Pantherophis vulpinus. Next base: position 543,694 of record JAXLNS010000046.1, on the reverse strand, counting down.
TCTAGATGTGCAGAAGCAGAGTTTCAAGATTATGATGCAATCGGCTGTGGAATTTCGCTCCAGATGACATTTTCCATATGTACAGAAGCAGAGTTTCAGGATGATGCAAGCTGCCTTGCAATTTCTCTCCAGCTGACATTTTCCAGATGTGCAGAAGCAGAGTTTCACGATGATGATGCTGAAATCTGCCTTGCAATTTCTCTCCAGCTGACATTTTCCAGATCTGGAGAAGCAGAGTTTCAAGATTATGATGCAATCTGCCTTGCAATTTCTCTCCAGCTGACATTTTCCAGATGTGGAGAAGCAGATTTTGAAGATTATGATGCAATCTGCCTTGCAATTTCTCTCTAGCTGACATTTTCCAGATGTGCAGAAGCAGAGTTTCAAGATTATGATGCAATCTGCCTTGCAATTTCTCTCCAGCTGACATTTTCCAGATGTGCAGAAGCAGAGTTTCAAGATTATGATGCAATCTGCCTTGCAATTTCTCTCTAGCTGACATTTTCCAGATGTGCATAAGGAGATTTTGAAGATTATGATGCAATCTGCCTTGCACTTTCTCTATAGCTGACATTTTCCAGATGTGCATAAGGAGATTTTGAAGATTATGATGCAATCTGCCTTGCAATTTCTCTCCAGCTGACATTTTCCAGATGTGCAGAAGCAGATTTTGAAGATTGTGATGCAATCTGCCTTGCAATTTCTCTCTAGCTGACATTTTCCAGATGTGGAGAAGCAGAGTTTCAGGGTCATTTTGAAATCTGCCTTGCAATTTCTCTCTAGCTGACATTTTCCAGATGTGCAGAAGCAGAGTTTCAAGATTATGATGCAATCGGCTGTGGAATTTCGCTCCAGATGACATTTTCCATATGTACAGAAGCAGAGTTTCAGGATGATGCAAGCTGCCTTGCAATTTCTCTCCAGCTGACATTTTCCAGATGTGCAGAAGCAGAGTTTCACGATGATGATGCTGAAATCTGCCTTGCAATTTCTCTCCAGCTGACATTTTCCAGATCTGGAGAAGCAGAGTTTCAAGATTATGATGCAATCTGCCTTGCAATTTCTCTCTAGCTGACATTTTCCAGATGTGGAGAAGCAGATTTTGAAGATTATGATGCAATCTGCCTTGCAATTTCTCTCCAGCTGACATTTTCCAGATCTGGAGAAGCAGAGTTTCAAGATTATGATGCAATCTGCCTTGCAATTTCTCTCTAGCTGACATTTTCCAGATGTGCAGAAGCAGAGTTTCAAGATTATGATGCAATCTGCCTTGCAATTTCTCTCCAGCTGACATTTTCCAGATGTGCAGAAGCAGAGTTTCAAGATTATGATGCAATCTGCCTTGCAATTTCTCTCTAGCTGACATTTTCCAGATGTGCATAAGGAGATTTTGAAGATTATGATGCAATCTGCCTTGCACTTTCTCTATAGCTGACATTTTCCAGATGTGGAGAAGCAGAGTTTCAGGGTCATTTTGAAATCTGCCTTGCAATTTCTCTCCAGCTGACATTTTCCAGATGTGCATAAGGAGATTTTGAAGATTATGATGCAATCTGCCTTGCACTTTCTCTATAGCTGACATTTTCCAGATGTGCATAAGGAGATTTTGAAGATTATGATGCAATCTGCCTTGCACTTTCTCTATAGCTGACATTTTCCAGATGTGGAGAAGCAGAGTTTCAGGGTCATTTTGAAATCTGCCTTGCAATTTCTCTCCAGCTGACATTTTCCAGATGTGCAGAAGCAGAGTTTCACGATGATGATGCTGAAATCTGCCTTGCAATTTCTCTCCAGCTGACATTTTCCAGATCTGGAGAAGCAGATTTTGAAGATTGTGATGCAATCTGCCTTGCAATTTCTCTCTAGCTGACATTTTCCAGATGTGGAGAAGCAGAGTTTCAGGGTCATTTTGAAATCTGCCTTGCAATTTCTCTCTAGCTGACATTTTCCAGATGTGCAGAAGCAGAGTTTCAAGATTATGATGCAATCGGCTGTGGAATTTCGCTCCAGATGACATTTTCCATATGTACAGAAGCAGAGTTTCAGGATGATGCAAGCTGCCTTGCAATTTCTCTCCAGCTGACATTTTCCAGATGTGCAGAAGCAGAGTTTCACGATGATGATGCTGAAATCTGCCTTGCAATTTCTCTCCAGCTGACATTTTCCAGATCTGGAGAAGCAGAGTTTCAAGATTATGATGCAATCTGCCTTGCAATTTCTCTCCAGCTGACATTTTCCAGATGTGCATAAGGAGATTTTGAAGATTATGATGCAATCTGCCTTGCAATTTCTCTCCAGCTGACATTTTCCAGATCTGGAGAAGCAGAGTTTCAAGATTATGATGCAATCTGCCTTGCAATTTCTCTCTAGCTGACATTTTCCAGATGTGCAGAAGCAGAGTTTCAAGATTATGATGCAATCTGCCTTGCAATTTCTCTCCAGCTGACATTTTCCAGATGTGCAGAAGCAGAGTTTCAAGATTATGATGCAATCTGCCTTGCAATTTCTCTCTAGCTGACATTTTCCAGATGTGCATAAGGAGATTTTGAAGATTATGATGCAATCTGCCTTGCACTTTCTCTATAGCTGACATTTTCCAGATGTGCATAAGGAGATTTTGAAGATTATGATGCAATCTGCCTTGCACTTTCTCTATAGCTGACATTTTCCAGATGTGGAGAAGCAGAGTTTCAGGGTCATTTTGAAATCTGCCTTGCAATTTCGCTCCAGATGACATTTTCCATATGTACAGAAGCAGAGTTTCAGGATGATGCAAGCTGCCTTGCAATTTCTCTCCAGCTGACATTTTCCAGATGTGCAGAAGCAGATTTTGAAGATTGTGATGCAATCTGCCTTGCAATTTCTCTCTAGCTGACATTTTCCAGATGTGGAGAAGCAGAGTTTCAGGGTCATTTTGAAATCTGCCTTGCAATTTCTCTCTAGCTGACATTTTCCAGATGTGCAGAAGCAGAGTTTCAAGATTATGATGCAATCGGCTGTGGAATTTCGCTCCAGATGACATTTTCCATATGTACAGAAGCAGAGTTTCAGGATGATGCAAGCTGCCTTGCAATTTCTCTCCAGCTGACATTTTCCAGATGTGCAGAAGCAGAGTTTCACGATGATGATGCTGAAATCTGCCTTGCAATTTCTCTCCAGCTGACATTTTCCAGATCTGGAGAAGCAGAGTTTCAAGATTATGATGCAATCTGCCTTGCAATTTCTCTCTAGCTGACATTTTCCAGATGTGGAGAAGCAGATTTTGAAGATTATGATGCAATCTGCCTTGCAATTTCTCTCCAGCTGACATTTTCCAGATCTGGAGAAGCAGAGTTTCAAGATTATGATGCAATCTGCCTTGCAATTTCTCTCTAGCTGACATTTTCCAGATGTGCAGAAGCAGAGTTTCAAGATTATGATGCAATCTGCCTTGCAATTTCTCTCCAGCTGACATTTTCCAGATGTGCAGAAGCAGAGTTTCAAGATTATGATGCAATCTGCCTTGCAATTTCTCTCTAGCTGACATTTTCCAGATGTGCATAAGGAGATTTTGAAGATTATGATGCAATCTGCCTTGCACTTTCTCTATAGCTGACATTTTCCAGATGTGGAGAAGCAGAGTTTCAGGGTCATTTTGAAATCTGCCTTGCAATTTCTCTCCAGCTGACATTTTCCAGATGTGCATAAGGAGATTTTGAAGATTATGATGCAATCTGCCTTGCACTTTCTCTATAGCTGACATTTTCCAGATGTGCATAAGGAGATTTTGAAGATTATGATGCAATCTGCCTTGCACTTTCTCTATAGCTGACATTTTCCAGATGTGGAGAAGCAGAGTTTCAGGGTCATTTTGAAATCTGCCTTGCAATTTCTCTCCAGCTGACATTTTCCAGATGTGCAGAAGCAGAGTTTCACGATGATGATGCTGAAATCTGCCTTGCAATTTCTCTCCAGCTGACATTTTCCAGATGTGCAGAAGCAGATTTTGAAGATCTTGATGCAATCTGCCTTGCAATTTCTCTCTAGCTGACATTTTCCAGATGTGGAGAAGCAGAGTTTCAGGGTCATTTTGAAATCTGCCTTGCAATTTCTCTCTAGCTGACATTTTCCAGATGTGCAGAAGCAGAGTTTCAAGATTATGATGCAATCTGCCTTGCAATTTCTCTCCAGCTGACATTTTCCAGATGAGCAGAAGCAGAGTTTCAAGATTATGATGCAATCTGCCTTGCAATTTCTCTCTAGCTGACATTTTCCAGATGTGCATAAGGAGATTTTGAAGATTATGATGCAATCTGCCTTGCACTTTCTCTATAGCTGACATTTTCCAGATGTCGAGAAGCAGAGTTTCAGGGTCATTTTGAAATCTGCCTTGCAATTTCTCTCCAGCTGACATTTTCCAGATGTGCATAAGGAGATTTTGAAGATTATGATGCAATCTGCCTTGCACTTTCTCTATAGCTGACATTTTCCAGATGTGCATAAGGAGATTTTGAAGATTATGATGCAATCTGCCTTGCACTTTCTCTATAGCTGACATTTTCCAGATGTGGAGAAGCAGAGTTTCAGGGTCATTTTGAAATCTGCCTTGCAATTTCTCTCCAGCTGACATTTTCCAGATGTGCAGAAGCAGAGTTTCACGATGATGATGCTGAAATCTGCCTTGCAATTTCTCTCCAGCTGACATTTTCCAGATGTGCAGAAGCAGATTTTGAAGATTGTGATGCAATCTGCCTTGCAATTTCTCTCTAGCTGACATTTTCCAGATGTGGAGAAGCAGAGTTTCAGGGTCATTTTGAAATCTGCCTTGCAATTTCTCTCTAGCTGACATTTTCCAGATGTGCAGAAGCAGAGTTTCAAGATTATGATGCAATCGGCTGTGGAATTTCGCTCCAGATGACATTTTCCATATGTACAGAAGCAAAGTTTCAGGATGATGCAAGCTGCCTTGCAATTTCTCTCCAGCTGACATTTTCCAGATGTGCAGAAGCAGAGTTTCACGATGATGATGCTGAAATCTGCCTTGCAATTTCTCTCCAGCTGACATTTTCCAGATCTGGAGAAGCAGAGTTTCAAGATTATGATGCAATCTGCCTTGCAATTTCTCTCTAGCTGACATTTTCCAGATGTGGAGAAGCAGATTTTGAAGATTATGATGCAATCTGCCTTGCAATTTCTCTCCAGCTGACATTTTCCAGATCTGGAGAAGCAGAGTTTCAAGGTTATGATGCAATCTGCCTTGCAATTTCTCTCTAGCTGACATTTTCCAGATGTGCAGAAGCAGAGTTTCAAGATTATGATGCAATCTGCCTTGCAATTTCTCTCCAGCTGACATTTTCCAGATGTGCAGAAGCAGAGTTTCAAGATTATGATGCAATCTGCCTTGCAATTTCTCTCTAGCTGACATTTTCCAGATGTGCATAAGGAGATTTTGAAGATTATGATGCAATCTGCCTTGCACTTTCTCTATAGCTGACATTTTCCAGATGTGGAGAAGCAGAGTTTCAGGGTCATTTTGAAATCTGCCTTGCAATTTCTCTCCAGCTGACATTTTCCAGATGTGCATAAGGAGATTTTGAAGATTATGATGCAATCTGCCTTGCACTTTCTCTATAGCTGACATTTTCCAGATGTGCATAAGGAGATTTTGAAGATTATGATGCAATCTGCCTTGCACTTTCTCTATAGCTGACATTTTCCAGATGTGGAGAAGCAGAGTTTCAGGGTCATTTTGAAATCTGCCTTGCAATTTCTCTCCAGCTGACATTTTCCAGATGTGCAGAAGCAGAGTTTCACGATGATGATGCTGAAATCTGCCTTGCAATTTCTCTCCAGCTGACATTTTCCAGATGTGCAGAAGCAGATTTTGAAGATTGTGATGCAATCTGCCTTGCAATTTCTCTCTAGCTGACATTTTCCAGATGTGGAGAAGCAGAGTTTCAGGGTCATTTTGAAATCTGCCTTGCAATTTCTCTCTAGCTGACATTTTCCAGATGTGCAGAAGCAGAGTTTCAAGATTATGATGCAATCGGCTGTGGAATTTCGCTCCAGATGACATTTTCCATATGTACAGAAGCAGAGTTTCAGGATGATGCAAGCTGCCTTGCAATTTCTCTCCAGCTGACATTTTCCAGATGTGCAGAAGCAGAGTTTCACGATGATGATGCTGAAATCTGCCTTGCAATTTCTCTCCAGCTGACATTTTCCAGATCTGGAGAAGCAGAGTTTCAAGATTATGATGCAATCTGCCTTGCAATTTCTCTCCAGCTGACATTTTCCAGATGTGCATAAGGAGATTTTGAAGATTATGATGCAATCTGCCTTGCAATTTCTCTCCAGCTGACATTTTCCAGATCTGGAGAAGCAGAGTTTCAAGATTATGATGCAATCTGCCTTGCAATTTCTCTCTAGCTGACATTTTCCAGATGTGCAGAAGCAGAGTTTCAAGATTATGATGCAATCTGCCTTGCAATTTCTCTCCAGCTGACATTTTCCAGATGTGCAGAAGCAGAGTTTCAAGATTATGATGCAATCTGCCTTGCAATTTCTCTCTAGCTGACATTTTCCAGATGTGCATAAGGAGATTTTGAAGATTATGATGCAATCTGCCTTGCACTTTCTCTATAGCTGACATTTTCCAGATGTGCATAAGGAGATTTTGAAGATTATGATGCAATCTGCCTTGCAATTTCTCTCTAGCTGACATTTTCCAGATGTGGAGAAGCAGAGTTTCAGGGTCATTTTGAAATCTGCCTTGCAATTTCGCTCCAGATGACATTTTCCATATGTACAGAAGCAGAGTTTCAGGATGATGCAAGCTGCCTTGCAATTTCTCTCCAGCTGACATTTTCCAGATGTGCAGAAGCAGATTTTGAAGATTGTGATGCAATCTGCCTTGCAATTTCTCTCTAGCTGACATTTTCCAGATGTGGAGAAGCAGAGTTTCAGGGTCATTTTGAAATCTGCCTTGCAATTTCTCTCTAGCTGACATTTTCCAGATGTGCAGAAGCAGAGTTTCAAGATTATGATGCAATCGGCTGTGGAATTTCGCTCCAGATGACATTTTCCATATGTACAGAAGCAGAGTTTCAGGATGATGCAAGCTGCCTTGCAATTTCTCTCCAGCTGACATTTTCCAGATGTGCAGAAGCAGAGTTTCACGATGATGATGCTGAAATCTGCCTTGCAATTTCTCTCCAGCTGACATTTTCCAGATCTGGAGAAGCAGAGTTTCAAGATTATGATGCAATCTGCCTTGCAATTTCTCTCTAGCTGACATTTTCCAGATGTGGAGAAGCAGATTTTGAAGATTATGATGCAATCTGCCTTGCAATTTCTCTCCAGCTGACATTTTCCAGATCTGGAGAAGCAGAGTTTCAAGATTATGATGCAATCTGCCTTGCAATTTCTCTCCAGCTGACATTTTCCAGATGTGCAGAAGCAGAGTTTCAAGATTATGATGCAATCTGCCTTGCAATTTCTCTCTAGCTGACATTTTCCAGATGTGCATAAGGAGATTTTGAAGATTATGATGCAATCTGCCTTGCACTTTCTCTATAGCTGACATTTTCCAGATGTGGAGAAGCAGAGTTTCAGGGTCATTTTGAAATCTGCCTTGCAATTTCTCTCCAGCTGACATTTTCCAGATGTGCATAAGGAGATTTTGAAGATTATGATGCAATCTGCCTTGCACTTTCTCTATAGCTGACATTTTCCAGATGTGCATAAGGAGATTTTGAAGATTATGATGCAATCTGCCTTGCACTTTCTCTATAGCTGACATTTTCCAGATGTGGAGAAGCAGAGTTTCAGGGTCATTTTGAAATCTGCCTTGCAATTTCTCTCCAGCTGACATTTTCCAGATGTGCAGAAGCAGAGTTTCACGATGATGATGCTGAAATCTGCCTTGCAATTTCTCTCCAGCTGACATTTTCCAGATGTGCAGAAGCAGATTTTGAAGATCTTGATGCAATCTGCCTTGCAATTTCTCTCTAGCTGACATTTTCCAGATGTGGAGAAGCAGAGTTTCAGGGTCATTTTGAAATCTGCCTTGCAATTTCTCTCTAGCTGACATTTTCCAGATGTGCAGAAGCAGAGTTTCAAGATTATGATGCAATCTGCCTTGCAATTTCTCTCCAGCTGACATTTTCCAGGTGAGCAGAAGCAGAGTTTCAAGATTATGATGCAATCTGCCTTGCAATTTCTCTCTAGCTGACATTTTCCAGATGTGCATAAGGAGATTTTGAAGATTATGATGCAATCTGCCTTGCACTTTCTCTATAGCTGACATTTTCCAGATGTCGAGAAGCAGAGTTTCAGGGTCATTTTGAAATCTGCCTTGCAATTTCTCTCCAGCTGACATTTTCCAGATGTGCATAAGGAGATTTTGAAGATTATGATGCAATCTGCCTTGCACTTTCTCTATAGCTGACATTTTCCAGATGTGCATAAGGAGATTTTGAAGATTATGATGCAATCTGCCTTGCACTTTCTCTATAGCTGACATTTTCCAGATGTGGAGAAGCAGAGTTTCAGGGTCATTTTGAAATCTGCCTTGCAATTTCTCTCCAGCTGACATTTTCCAGATGTGCAGAAGCAGAGTTTCACGATGATGATGCTGAAATCTGCCTTGCAATTTCTCTCCAGCTGACATTTTCCAGATGTGCAGAAGCAGAGTTTCACGATGATGATGATGCAATCTGCCTTGCAATTTCTCTCCAGCTGACATTTTCCAGATGTGCAGAAGCAGATTTTGAAGATCTTGATGCAATCTGCCTTGCAATTTCTCTCTAGCTGACATTTTCCAGATGTGGAGAAGCAGAGTTTCAGGGTCATTTTGAAATCTGCCTTGCAATTTCTCTCTAGCTGACATTTTCCAGATGTGCAGAAGCAGAGTTTCAAGATTATGATGCAATCTGCCTTGCAATTTCTCTCCAGCTGACATTTTCCAGATGAGCAGAAGCAGAGTTTCAAGATTATGATGCAATCTGCCTTGCAATTTCTCTCTAGCTGACATTTTCCAGATGTGCATAAGGAGATTTTGAAGATTATGATGCAATCTGCCTTGCACTTTCTCTATAGCTGACATTTTCCAGATGTCGAGAAGCAGAGTTTCAGGGTCATTTTGAAATCTGCCTTGCAATTTCTCTCCAGCTGACATTTTCCAGATGTGCATAAGGAGATTTTGAAGATTATGATGCAATCTGCCTTGCACTTTCTCTATAGCTGACATTTTCCAGATGTGCATAAGGAGATTTTGAAGATTATGATGCAATCTGCCTTGCACTTTCTCTATAGCTGACATTTTCCAGATGTGGAGAAGCAGAGTTTCAGGGTCATTTTGAAATCTGCCTTGCAATTTCTCTCCAGCTGACATTTTCCAGATGTGCAGAAGCAGAGTTTCACGATGATGATGCTGAAATCTGCCTTGCAATTTCTCTCCAGCTGACATTTTCCAGATGTGCAGAAGCAGATTTTGAAGATCTTGATGCAATCTGCCTTGCAATTTCTCTCTAGCTGACATTTTCCAGATGTGGAGAAGCAGAGTTTCAGGGTCATTTTGAAATCTGCCTTGCAATTTCTCTCTAGCTGACATTTTCCAGATGTGCAGAAGCAGAGTTTCAAGATTATGATGCAATCTGCCTTGCAATTTCTCTCCAGCTGACATTTTCCAGATGAGCAGAAGCAGAGTTTCAAGATTATGATGCAATCTGCCTTGCAATTTCTCTCTAGCTGACATTTTCCAGATGTGCATAAGGAGATTTTGAAGATTATGATGCAATCTGCCTTGCACTTTCTCTATAGCTGACATTTTCCAGATGTCGAGAAGCAGAGTTTCAGGGTCATTTTGAAATCTGCCTTGCAATTTCTCTCTAGCTGACATTTTCCAGATGTGGAGAAGCAGAGTTTCAAGATTATGATGCAATCTGCCTTGCAATTTCTCTCTAGCTGACATTTTCCAGATGTGCATAAGGAGATTTTGAAGATTATGATGCAATCTGCCTTGCACTTTCTCTATAGCTGACATTTTCCAGATGTGGAGAAGCAGAGTTTCAGGGTCATTTTGAAATCTGCCTTGCAATTTCTCTCCAGCTGACATTTTCCAGATGTGCAGAAGCAGAGTTTCACGATGATGATGCTGAAATCTGCCTTGCAATTTCTCTCCAGCTGACATTTTCCAGATGTGCAGAAGCAGATTTTGAAGATTGTGATGCAATCTGCCTTGCAATTTCTCTCTAGCTGACATTTTCCAGATGTGGAGAAGCAGAGTTTCAGGGTCATTTTGAAATCTGCCTTGCAATTTCTCTCTAGCTGACATTTTCCAGATGTGCAGAAGCAGAGTTTCAAGATTATGATGCAATCGGCTGTGGAATTTCGCTCCAGATGACATTTTCCATATGTACAGAAGCAAAGTTTCAGGATGATGCAAGCTGCCTTGCAATTTCTCTCCAGCTGACATTTTCCAGATGTGCAGAAGCAGAGTTTCACGATGATGATGCTGAAATCTGCCTTGCAATTTCCCTCCAGCTGACATTTTCCAGATCTGGAGAAGCAGAGTTTCAAGATTATGATGCAATCTGCCTTGCAATTTCTCTCTAGCTGACATTTTCCAGACGTGCAGAAGCAGATTTTGAAGATTATGATGCAATCTGCCTTGCACTTTCTCTATAGCTGACATTTTCCAGATGTGCAGAAGCAGAGTTTCACGATGATGATGCTGAAATCTGCCTTGCAATTTCTCTCCAGCTGAGATTTTCCAGATGTGCAGAAGCAGAGTTTCAAGATTATGATGCAATCTGCCTTGCAATTTCTCTCTAGCTGACATTTTCCAGATGTGCATAAGGAGATTTTGAAGATTATGATGCAATCTGCCTTGCACTTTCTCTATAGCTGACATTTTCCAGATGTCGAGAAGCAGAGTTTCAGGGTCATTTTGAAATCTGCCTTGCAATTTCTCTCCAGCTGACATTTTCCAGATGTGCATAAGGAGATTTTGAAGATTATGATGCAATCTGCCTTGCACTTTCTCTATAGCTGACATTTTCCAGATGTGCATAAGGAGATTTTGAAGATTATGATGCAATCTGCCTTGCACTTTCTCTATAGCTGACATTTTCCAGATGTGGAGAAGCAGAGTTTCAGGGTCATTTTGAAATCTGCCTTGCAATTTCTCTCTAGCTGACATTTTCCAGATGTGCAGAAGCAGAGTTTCACGATGATGATGCTGAAATCTGCCTTGCAATTTCTCTCCAGCTGACATTTTCCAGATGTGCAGAAGCAGATTTTGAAGATTGTGATGCAATCTGCCTTGCAATTTCTCTCTAGCTGACATTTTCCAGATGTGGAGAAGCAGAGTTTCAGGGTCATTTTGAAATCTGCCTTGCAATTTCTCTCTAGCTGACATTTTCCAGATGTGCAGAAGCAGAGTTTCAAGATTATGATGCAATCGGCTGTGGAATTTCGCTCCAGATGACATTTTCCATATGTACAGAAGCAGAGTTTCAGGATGATGCAAGCTGCCTTGCAATTTCTCTCCAGCTGACATTTTCCAGATGTGCAGAAGCAGAGTTTCACGATGATGATGCTGAAATCTGCCTTGCAATTTCTCTCCAGCTGACATTTTCCAGATCTGGAGAAGCAGAGTTTCAAGATTATGATGCAATCTGCCTTGCAATTTCTCTCCAGCTGACATTTTCCAGATGTGCATAAGGAGATTTTGAAGATTATGATGCAATCTGCCTTGCAATTTCTCTCCAGCTGACATTTTCCAGATCTGGAGAAGCAGAGTTTCAAGATTATGATGCAATCTGCCTTGCAATTTCTCTCTAGCTGACATTTTCCAGATGTGCAGAAGCAGAGTTTCAAGATTATGATGCAATCTGCCTTGCAATTTCTCTCCAGCTGACATTTTCCAGATGTGCAGAAGCAGAGTTTCAAGATTATGATGCAATCTGCCTTGCAATTTCTCTCTAGCTGACATTTTCCAGATGTGCATAAGGAGATTTTGAAGATTATGATGCAATCTGCCTTGCACTTTCTCTATAGCTGACATTTTCCAGATGTGGAGAAGCAGAGTTTCAGGGTCATTTTGAAATCTGCCTTGCAATTTCTCTCCAGCTGACATTTTCCAGATGTGCATAAGGAGATTTTGAAGATTATGATGCAATCTGCCTTGCACTTTCTCTATAGCTGACATTTTCCAGATGTGCATAAGGAGATTTTGAAGATTATGATGCAATCTGCCTTGCACTTTCTCTATAGCTGACATTTTCCAGATGTGGAGAAGCAGAGTTTCAGGGTCATTTTGAAATCTGCCTTGCAATTTCTCTCCAGCTGACATTTTCCAGATGTGCAGAAGCAGAGTTTCACGATGATGATGCTGAAATCTGCCTTGCAATTTCTCTCCAGCTGACATTTTCCAGATGTGCAGAAGCAGATTTTGAAGATTGTGATGCAATCTGCCTTGCAATTTCTCTCTAGCTGACATTTTCCAGATGTGGAGAAGCAGAGTTTCAGGGTCATTTTGAAATCTGCCTTGCAATTTCTCTCTAGCTGACATTTTCCAGATGTGCAGAAGCAGAGTTTCAAGATTATGATGCAATCGGCTGTGGAATTTCGCTCCAGATGACATTTTCCATATGTACAGAAGCAGAGTTTCAGGATGATGCAAGCTGCCTTGCAATTTCTCTCCAGCTGACATTTTCCAGATGTGCAGAAGCAGAGTTTCACGATGATGATGCTGAAATCTGCCTTGCAATTTCCCTCCAGCTGACATTTTCCAGATCTGGAGAAGCAGAGTTTCAAGATTATGATGCAATCTGCCTTGCAATTTCTCTCTAGCTGACATTTTCCAGATGTGGAGAAGCAGATTTTGAAGATTATGATGCAATCTGCCTTGCAATTTCTCTCCAGCTGACATTTTCTAGATCTGGAGAAGCAGAGTTTCAAGATTATGATGCAATCTGCCTTGCAATTTCTCTCTAGCTGACATTTTCCAGACGTGCAGAAGCAGATTTTGAAGATTATGATGCAATCTGCCTTGCACTTTCTCTATAGCTGACATTTTCCAGATGTGCAGAAGCAGAGTTTCAAGATTATGATGCAATCTGCCTTGCAATTTCTCTCTAGCTGACATTTTCCAGATGTGCAGAAGCAGAGTTTTAAGATTATGATGCAATCGGCTGTGGAATTTCGCTCCAGATGACATTTTCCATATGTACAGAAGCAGAGTTTCAGGATGATGCAAGCTGCCTTGCAATTTCTCTCCAGCTGACATTTTCCAGATGTGCAGAAGCAGAGTTTCAAGATTATGATGCAATCTGCCTTGCAATTTCTCTCCAGCTGACATTTTCCAGATGTGCAGAAGCAGAGTTTTAAGATTATGATGCAATCGGCTGTGGAATTTCGCTCCAGATGACATTTTCCATATGTACAGAAGCAGAGTTTCAGGATGATGCAAGCTGCCTTGCAATTTCTCTCCAGCTGACATTTTCCAGATGTGCAGAAGCAGAGTTTCAAGATTATGATGCAATCTGCCTTGCAATTTCTCTCTAGCTGACATTTTCCAGATGTGCAGAAGCAGAGTTTTAAGATTATGATGCAATCGGCTGTGGAATTTCGCTCCAGATGACATTTTCCATATGTACAGAAGCAGAGTTTCAGGATGATGCAAGCTGCCTTGCAATTTCTCTCCAGCTGACATTTTCCAGATCTGGAGAAGCAGAGTTTCAAGATTATGATGCAATCTGCCTCGCAATTTCTCTCTAGCTGACATTTTCCAGACGTGCAGAAGCAGATTTTGAAGATTATGATGCAATCTGCCTTGCAATTTCTCTCTAGCTGACATTTTCCAGATGTGCAGAAGCAGATTTTGAAGATTATGATGCAATCTGCCTTGCACTTTCTCTATAGCTGACATTTTCCAGATGTGGAGAAGCAGAGTTTCAGGGTCATTTTGAAATCTGCCTTGCAATTTCTCTCCAGCTGACATTTTCCAGATGTGCAGAAGCAGAGTTTCAAGATTATGATGCAATCTGCCTTGCAATTTCTCTCCAGCTGACATTTTCCAGATGTGGAGAAGCAGAGTTTCAGGGTCATTTTGAAATCTGCCTTGCAATTTCTCTCCAGCTGACATTTTCCAGATGTGCAGAAGCAGAGTTTCAAGATTATGATGCAATCTGCCTTGCAATTTCTCTCCAGCTGACATTTTCCAGATGTGCAGAAGCAGAGTTTCAAGATTATGATGCAATCTGCCTTGCAATTTCTCTCTAGCTGACATTTTCCAGATGTGCATAAGGAGATTTTGAAGATTATGATGCAATCTGCCTTGCACTTTCTCTATAGCTGACATTTTCCAGATGTGGAGAAGCAGAGTTTCAGGGTCATTTTGAAATCTGCCTTGCAATTTCTCTCCAGCTGACATTTTCCAGATGTGCAGAAGCAGAGTTTCAAGATTATGATGCAATCTGCCTTGCAATTTCTCTCTAGCTGACATTTCCCAGATGTGCAGAAGCAGAGTTTCAAGATTATGATGCAATCTGCCTTGCAATTTCTCTCCAGCTGACATTTTCCAAATGTGCAGAAGCAGAGTATCACGATGGTGATGCTGAAATCTGCCTTGCAATTTCTCTCTAGCTGACATTTTCCAGATGTGCAGAAGCAGAGTTTCAAGATTATGATGCAATCGGCTGTGGAATTTCGCTCCAGATGACATTTTCCATATGTACAGAAGCAGAGTTTCAGGATGATGCAAGCTGCCTTGCAATTTCTCTCCAGCTGACATTTTCCAGATGTGCAGAAGCAGAGTTTCACGATGATGATGCTGAAATCTGCCTTGCAATTTCTCTCTAGCTGACATTTTCCAGATGTGCAGAAGCAGAGTTTTAAGATTATGATGCAATCGGCTGTGGAATTTCGCTCCAGATGACATTTTCCATATGTACAGAAGCAGAGTTTCAGGATGATGCAAGCTGCCTTGCAATTTCTCTCCAGCTGACATTTTCCAGATGTGCAGAAGCAGAGTTTCAAGATTATGATGCAATCTGCCTCGCAATTTCTCTCTAGCTGACATTTTCCAGATGTGCAGAAGCAGATTTTGAAGATTATGATGCAATCTGCCTTGCAATTTCTCTCTAGCTGACATTTTCCAGATGTGCAGAAGCAGATTTTGAAGATTATGATGCAATCTGCCTTGCACTTTCTCTATAGCTGACATTTTCCAGATGTGGAGAAGCAGAGTTTCAGGGTCATTTTGAAATCTGCCTTGCAATTTCTCTCCAGCTGACATTTTCCAGATGTGCAGAAGCAGAGTTTCAAGATTATGATGCAATCTGCCTTGCAATTTCTCTCTAGCTGACATTTTCCAGATGTGCAGAAGCAGAGTTTCAACATTATGATGCAATCTGCCTTGCAATTTCTCTCTAGCTGACATTTTCCAGATGTGCAGAAGCAGAGTTTCAAGATTATGATGCAATCTGCCTTGCAATTTCTCTCTAGCTGACATTTTCCAGATGTGCAGAAGCAGAGTTTCAAGATTATGATGCAATCTGCCTTGCAATTTCTCTCCAGCTGACATTTTCCAGATGTGCAGAAGCAGAGTTTCAAGATTATGATGCAATCTGCCTTGCAATTTCTCCCTAGCTGACATTTTCCAGATGTGGAGAAGCAGAGTTTCAGGGTCATTTTGAAATCTGCCTTGCAATTTCTCTCCAGCTGACATTTTCCAGATGTGCAGAAGCAGAGTTTCAAGATTATGATGCAATCTGCCTTGCAATTTCTCTCTAGCTGACATTTTCCAGATGTGCAGAAGCAGAGTTTCAAGATTATGATGCAATCTGCCTTGCAATTTCTCTCCAGCTGACATTTTCCAAATGTGCAGAAGCAGAGTATCACGATGGTGATGCTGAAATCTGCCTTGCAATTTCTCTCTAGCTGACATTTTCCAGATGTGCAGAAGCAGAGTTTCAAGATTATGATGCAATCGGCTGTGGAATTTCGCTCCAGATGACATTTTCCATATGTACAGAAGCAGAGTTTCAGGATGATGCAAGCTGCCTTGCAATTTCTCTCCAGCTGACATTTTCCAGATGTGCAGAAGCAGAGTTTCACGATGATGATGCTGAAATCTGCCTTGCAATTTCTCTCTAGCTGACATTTTCCAGATGTGCAGAAGCAGAGTTTTAAGATTATGATGCAATCGGCTGTGGAATTTCGCTCCAGATGACATTTTCCATATGTACAGAAGCAGAGTTTCAGGATGATGCAAGCTGCCTTGCAATTTCTCTCCAGCTGACATTTTCCAGATGTGCAGAAGCAGAGTTTCAAGATTATGATGCAATCTGCCTTGCAATTTCTCTCCAGCTGACATTTTCCAGATGTGCAGAAGCAGAGTTTCACGATGATGATGCTGAAATCTGCCTTGCAATTTCTCTCCAGCTGACATTTTCCAGATGTGCAGAAGCAGATTTTGAAGATTGTGATGCAATCGGCTGTGGAATTTCGCTCCAGATGACATTTTCCAGATGTGGAGAAGCAGAGTTTCAGGGTCATTTTGAAATCTGCCTTGCAATTTCTCTCTAGCTGACATTTTCCAGATGTGCAGAAGCAGAGTTTCAAGATTATGATGCAATCGGCTGTGGAATTTCGCTCCAGATGACATTTTCCATATGTACAGAAGCAGAGTTTCAGGATGATGCAAGCTACCTTGCAATTTCTCTCCAGCTGACATTTTCCAGATGTGCAGAAGCAGAGTTTCACGATGATGATGCTGAAATCTGCCTTGCAATTTCTCTCCAGCTGACATTTTCCAGATCTGGAGAAGCAGAGTTTCAAGATTATGATGCAATCTGCCTTGCAATTTCTCTCTAGCTGACATTTTCCAGATGTGGAGAAGCAGATTTTGAAGATTATGATGCAATCTGCCTTGCAATTTCTCTCCAGCTGACATTTTCCAGATCTGGAGAAGCAGAGTTTCAAGATTATGATGCAATCTGCCTTGCAATTTCTCTCTAGCTGACATTTTCCAGATGTGCAGAAGCAGAGTTTCAAGATTATGATGCAATCTGCCTTGCAATTTCTCTCCAGCTGACATTTTCCAGATGTGCAGAAGCAGAGTTTCAAGATTATGATGCAATCTGCCTTGCAATTTCTCTCTAGCTGATATTTTCCAGATGTGCATAAGGAGATTTTGAAGATTATGATGCAATCTGCCTTGCACTTTCTCTATAGCTGACATTTTCCAGATGTGGAGAAGCAGAGTTTCAGGGTCATTTTGAAATCTGCCTTGCAATTTCTCTCCAGCTGACATTTTCCAGATGTGCATAAGGAGATTTTGAAGATTATGATGCAATCTGCCTTGCACTTTCTCTATAGCTGACATTTTCCAGATGTGCATAAGGAGATTTTGAAGATTATGATGCAATCTGCCTTGCACTTTCTCTATAGCTGACATTTTCCAGATGTGGAGAAGCAGAGTTTCAGGGTCATTTTGAAATCTGCCTTGCAATTTCTCTCCAGCTGACATTTTCCAGATGTGCAGAAGCAGAGTTTCACGATGATGATGCTGAAATCTGCCTTGCAATTTCTCTCCAGCTGACATTTTCCAGATGTGCAGAAGCAGATTTTGAAGATTGTGATGCAATCTGCCTTGCAATTTCTCTCTAGCTGACATTTTCCAGATGTGGAGAAGCAGAGTTTCAGGGTCATTTTGAAATCTGCCTTGCAATTTCTCTCTAGCTGACATTTTCCAGATGTGCAGAAGCAGAGTTTCAAGATTATGATGCAATCGGCTGTGGAATTTCGCTCCAGATGACATTTTCCATATGTACAGAAGCAGAGTTTCAGGATGATGCAAGCTGCCTTGCAATTTCTCTCCAGCTGACATTTTCCAGATGTGCAGAAGCAGAGTTTCACGATGATGATGCTGAAATCTGCCTTGCAATTTCCCTCCAGCTGACATTTTCCAGATCTGGAGAAGCAGAGTTTCAAGATTATGATGCAATCTGCCTTGCAATTTCTCTCTAGCTGACATTTTCCAGATGTGGAGAAGCAGATTTTGAAGATTATGATGCAATCTGCCTTGCAATTTCTCTCCAGCTGACATTTTCCAGATCTGGAGAAGCAGAGTTTCAAGATTATGATGCAATCTGCCTTGCAATTTCTCTCTAGCTGACATTTTCCAGACGTGCAGAAGCAGATTTTGAAGATTATGATGCAATCTGCCTTGCACTTTCTCTATAGCTGACATTTTCCAGATGTGCAGAAGCAGAGTTTCAAGATTATGATGCAATCTGCCTTGCAATTTCTCTCTAGCTGACATTTTCCAGATGTGCAGAAGCAGAGTTTTAAGATTATGATGCAATCGGCTGTGGAATTTCGCTCCAGATGACATTTTCCATATGTACAGAAGCAGAGTTTCAGGATGATGCAAGCTGCCTTGCAATTTCTCTCCAGCTGACATTTTCCAAATGTGCAGAAGCAGAGTATCACGATGGTGATGCTGAAATCTGCCTTGCAATTTCTCTCTAGCTGACATTTTCCAGATGTGCAGAAGCAGAGTTTCAAGATTATGATGCAATCGGCTGCGGAATTTCGCTCCAGATGACATTTTCCATATGTACAGAAGCAGAGTTTCAGGATGATGCAAGCTGCCTTGCAATTTCTCTCCAGCTGACATTTTCCAGATGGGCAGAAGCAGAGTTTCACGATGATGATGCTGAAATCTGCCTTGCAATTTCTCTCTAGCTGACATTTTCCAGATGTGCAGAAGCAGAGTTTTAAGATTATGATGCAATCGGCTGTGGAATTTCGCTCCAGATGACATTTTCCATATGTACAGAAGCAGAGTTTCAGGATGATGCAAGCTGCCTTGCAATTTCTCTCCAGCTGACATTTTCCAGATGTGCAGAAGCAGAGTTTCAAGATTATGATGCAAACTGCCTTGCAATTTCTCTCCAGCTGACATTTTCCAAATGTGCAGAAGCAGAGTATCACGATGGTGATGCTGAAATCTGCCTTGCAATTTCTCTCTAGCTGACATTTTCCAGATGTGCAGAAGCAGAGTTTCAAGATTATGATGCAATCGGCTGTGGAATTTCGCTCCAGATGACATTTTCCATATGTACAGAAGCAGAGTTTCAGGATGATGCAAGCTGCCTTGCAATTTCTCTCCAGCTGACATTTTCCAGATCTGGAGAAGCAGAGTTTCAAGATTATGATGCAATCTGCCTCGCAATTTCTCTCTAGCTGACATTTTCCAGATGTGCAGAAGCAGATTTTGAAGATTATGATGCAATCTGCCTTGCAATTTCTCTCTAGCTGACATTTTCCAGATGTGCAGAAGCAGATTTTGAAGATTATGATGCAATCTGCCTTGCACTTTCTCTATAGCTGACATTTTCCAGATGTGGAGAAGCAGAGTTTCAGGGTCATTTTGAAATCTGCCTTGCAATTTCTCTCCAGCTGACATTTTCCAGATGTGCAGAAGCAGAGTTTCAAGATTATGAGGAAATCTGCCTTGCAATTTCTCTCCAGCTGACATTTTCCAGATGTGCAGAAGCAGAGTTTCAAGATTATGATGCAATCTGCCTTGCAATTTCTCTCTAGCTGACATTTCCCAGATGTGCAGAAGCAGAGTTTCAAGATTATGATGCAATCTGCCTTGCAATTTCTCTCCAGCTGACATTTTCCAAATGTGCAGAAGCAGAGTATCACGATGGTGATGCTGAAATCTGCCTTGCAATTTCTCTCTAGCTGACATTTTCCAGATGTGCAGAAGCAGAGTTTCAAGATTATGATGCAATCGGCTGTGGAATTTCGCTCCAGATGACATTTTCCATATGTACAGAAGCAGAGTTTCAGGATGATGCAAGCTGCCTTGCAATTTCTCTCCAGCTGACATTTTCCAGATGTGCAGAAGCAGAGTTTCACGATGATGATGCTGAAATCTGCCTTGCAATTTCTCTCTAGCTGACATTTTCCAGATGTGCAGAAGCAGAGTTTTAAGATTATGATGCAATCGGCTGTGGAATTTCGCTCCAGATGACATTTTCCATATGTACAGAAGCAGAGTTTCAGGATGATGCAAGCTGCCTTGCAATTTCTCTCCAGCTGACATTTTCCAGATGTGCAGAAGCAGAGTTTCAAGATTATGATGCAATCTGCCTTGCAATTTCTCTCCAGCTGACATTTTCCAAATGTGCAGAAGCAGAGTATCACGATGGTGATGCTGAAATCTGCCTTGCAATTTCTCTCTAGCTGACATTTTCCAGATGTGCAGAAGCAGAGTTTTAAGATTATGATGCAATCGGCTGTGGAATTTCGCTCCAGATGACATTTTCCATATGTACAGAAGCAGAGTTTCAGGATGATGCAAGCTGCCTTGCAATTTCTCTCCAGCTGACATTTTCCAGATCTGGAGAAGCAGAGTTTCAAGATTATGATGCAATCTGCCTTGCACTTTCTCTATAGCTGACATTTTCCAGATGTGGAGAAGCAGAGTTTCAGGGTCATTTTGAAATCTGCCTTGCAATTTCTCTCCAGCTGACATTTTCCAGATGTGCAGAAGCAGAGTTTCAAGATTATGATGCAATCTGCCTTGCAATTTCTCTCTAGCTGACATTTCCCAGATGTGCAGAAGCAGAGTTTCAAGATTATGATGCAATCTGCCTTGCAATTTCTCTCCAGCTGACATTTTCCAAATGTGCAGAAGCAGAGTATCACGATGGTGATGCTGAAATCTGCCTTGCAATTTCTCTCTAGCTGACATTTTCCAGATGTACAGAAGCAGAGTTTCAGGATGATGCAAGCTGCCTTGCAATTTCTCTCCAGCTGACATTTTCCAGATGTGCAGAAGCAGAGTTTCACGATGATGATGCTGAAATCTGCCTTGCAATTTCTCTCTAGCTGACATTTTCCAGATGTGCAGAAGCAGAGTTTTAAAATTATGATGCAATCGGCTGTGGAATTTCGCTCCAGATGACATTTTCCATATGTACAGAAGCAGAGTTTCAGGATGATGCAAGCTGCCTTGCAATTTCTCTCCAGCTGACATTTTCCAGATCTGGAGAAGCAGAGTTTCAAGATTATGATGCAATCTGCCTCGCAATTTCTCTCTAGCTGACATTTTCCAGATGTGCAGAAGCAGATTTTGAAGATTATGATGCAATCTGCCTTGCACTTTCTCTATAGCTGACATTTTCCAGATGTGGAGAAGCAGAGTTTCAGGGTCATTTTGAAATCTGCCTTGCAATTTCTCTCCAGCTGACATTTTCCAGATGTGCAGAAGCAGAGTTTCAAGATTATGATGCAATCTGCCTTGCAATTTCTCTCTAGCTGACATTTTCCAGATGTGCAGAAGCAGAGTTTCAAGATTATGATGCAATCTGCCTTGCAATTTCTCTCTAGCTGACATTTTCCAGATGTGCAGAAGCAGAGTTTCAAGATTATGATGCAATCTGCCTTGCAATTTCTCTCCAGCTGACATTTTCCAGATGTGCAGAAGCAGAGTTTCAAGATTATGATGCAATCTGCCTTGCAATTTCTCCCTAGCTGACATTTTCCAGATGTGGAGAAGCAGAGTTTCAGGGTCATTTTGAAATCTGCCTTGCAATTTCTCTCCAGCTGACATTTTCCAGATGTGCAGAAGCAGAGTTTCAAGATTATGATGCAATCTGCCTTGCAATTTCTCTCTAGCTGACATTTTCCAGATGTGCAGAAGCAGAGTTTCAAGATTATGATGCAATCTGCCTTGCAATTTCTCTCCAGCTGACATTTTCCAAATGTGCAGAAGCAGAGTATCACGATGGTGATGCTAAAATCTGCCTTGCAATTTCTCTCTAGCTGACATTTTCCAGATGTGCAGAAGCAGAGTTTCAAGATTATGATGCAATCGGCTGTGGAATTTCGCTCCAGATGACATTTTCCATATGTACAGAAGCAGAGTTTCAGGATGATGCAAGCTGCCTTGCAATTTCTCTCCAGCTGACATTTTCCAGATGTGCAGAAGCAGAGTTTCAAGATTATGATGCAATCTGCCTTGCAATTTCTCTCCAGCTGACATTTTCCAAATGTGCAGAAGCAGAGTATCACGATGGTGATGCTGAAATCTGCCTTGCAATTTCTCTCTAGCTGACATTTTCCAGATGTGCAGAAGCAGAGTTTTAAGATTATGATGCAATCGGCTGTGGAATTTCGCTCCAGATGACATTTTCCATATGTACAGAAGCAGAGTTTCAGGATGATGCAAGCTGCCTTGCAATTTCTCTCCAGCTGACATTTTCCAGATCTGGAGAAGCAGAGTTTCAAGATTATGATGCAATCTGCCTCGCAATTTGTCTCTAGCTGACGTTTTCCAGACGTGCAGAAGCAGATTTTGAAGATTATGATGCAATCTGCCTTGCAATTTCTCTATAGCTGACATTTTCCAGATGTGCAGAAGCAGATTTTGAAGATTATGATGCAATCTGCCTTGCACTTTCTCTATAGCTGACATTTTCCAGATGTGGAGAAGCAGAGTTTCAAGATTATGATGCAATCTGCCTTGCAATTTCTCTCTAGCTGACATTTTCCAGATGTGCAGAAGCAGAGTTTCAAGATTATGATGCAATCTGCCTTGCAATTTCTCTCTAGCTGACATTTTCCAGATGTGCAGAAGCAGAGTTTCAAGATTATGATGCAATCTGCCTTGCAATTTCTCTCCAGCTGACATTTTCCAGATGTGGAGAAGCAGAGTTTCAGGGTCATTTTGAAATCTGCCTTGCAATTTCTCTCCAGCTGACATTTTCCAGATGTGCAGAAGCAGAGTTTCAAGATTATGATGCAATCTGCCTTGCAATTTCTCTCCAGCTGACATTTTCCAGATGTGCAGAAGCAGAGTTTCAAGATTATGATGCAATCTGCCTTGCAATTTCTCTCTAGCTGACATTTTCCAGATGTGCATAAGGAGATTTTGAAGATTATGATGCAATCTGCCTTGCACTTTCTCTATAGCTGACATTTTCCAGATGTGGAGAAGCAGAGTTTCAGGGTCATTTTGAAATCTGCCTTGCAATTTCTCTCCAGCTGACATTTTCCAGATGTGCAGAAGCAGAGTTTCAAGATTATGATGCAATCTGCCTTGCAATTTCTCTCTAGCTGACATTTTCCAGATGTGCAGAAGCAGAGTTTCAAGATTATGATGCAATCGGCTGTGGAATTTCGCTCCAGATGACATTTTCCATATGTACAGAAGCAGAGTTTCAGGATGATGCAAGCTGCCTTGCAATTTCTCTCCAGCTGACATTTTCCAGATGTGCAGAAGCAGAGTTTCACGATGATGATGCTGAAATCTGCCTTGCAATTTCTCTCTAGCTGACATTTTCCAGATGTGCAGAAGCAGAGTTTTAAGATTATGATGCAATCGGCTGTGGAATTTCGCTCCAGATGACATTTTCCATATGTACAGAAGCAGAGTTTCAGGATGATGCAAGCTGCCTTGCAATTTCTCTCCAGCTGACATTTTCCAGATGTGCAGAAGCAGAGTTTCAAGATTATGATGCAATCTGCCTTGCAATTTCTCTCCAGCTGACATTTTCCAGATGTGCAGAAGCAGAGTTTCAAGATTATGATGCAATCTGCCTTGCAATTTCTCTCTAGCTGACATTTCCCAGATGTGCAGAAGCAGAGTTTCAAGATTATGATGCAATCTGCCTTGCAATTTCTCTCCAGCTGACATTTTCCAAATGTGCAGAAGCAGAGTATCACGATGGTGATGCTGAAATCTGCCTTGCAATTTCTCTCTAGCTGACATTTTCCAGATGTGCAGAAGCAGAGTTTCAAGATTATGATGCAATCGGCTGTGGAATTTCGCTCCAGATGACATTTTCCATATGTACAGAAGCAGAGTTTCAGGATGATGCAAGCTGCCTTGCAATTTCTCTCCAGCTGACATTTTCCAGATGTGCAGAAGCAGAGTTTCACGATGATGATGCTGAAATCTGCCTTGCAATTTCTCTCTAGCTGACATTTTCCAGATGTGCAGAAGCAGAGTTTTAAGATTATGATGCAATCGGCTGTGGAATTTCGCTCCAGATGACATTTTCCATATGTACAGAAGCAGAGTTTCAGGATGATGCAAGCTGCCTTGCAATTTCTCTCCAGCTGACATTTTCCAGATGTGCAGAAGCAGAGTTTCAAGATTATGATGCAATCTGCCTTGCAATTTCTCTCCAGCTGACATTTTCCAAATGTGCAGAAGCAGAGTATCACGATGGTGATGCTGAAATCTGCCTTGCAATTTCTCTCTAGCTGACATTTTCCAGATGTGCAGAAGCAGAGTTTCAAGATTATGATGCAATCGGCTGTGGAATTTCGCTCCAGATGACATTTTCCATATGTACAGAAGCAGAGTTTCAGGATGATGCAAGCTGCCTTGCAATTTCTCTCCAGCTGACATTTTCCAGATCTGGAGAAGCAGAGTTTCAAGATTATGATGCAATCTGCCTCGCAATTTCTCTCTAGCTGACATTTTCCAGATGTGCAGAAGCAGATTTTGAAGATTATGATGCAATCTGCCTTGCAATTTCTCTCTAGCTGACATTTTCCAGATGTGCAGAAGCAGATTTTGAAGATTATGATGCAATCTGCCTTGCACTTTCTCTATAGCTGACATTTTCCAGATGTGGAGAAGCAGAGTTTCAGGGTCATTTTGAAATCTGCCTTGCAATTTCTCTCCAGCTGACATTTTCCAGATGTGCAGAAGCAGAGTTTCAAGATTATGATGCAATCTGCCTTGCAATTTCTCTCTAGCTGACATTTTCCAGATGTGCAGAAGCAGAGTTTCAAGATTATGATGCAATCTGCCTTGCAATTTCTCTCTAGCTGACATTTTCCAGATGTGCAGAAGCAGAGTTTCAAGATTATGATGCAATCTGCCTTGCAATTTCTCTCCAGCTGACATTTTCCAGATGTGCAGAAGCAGAGTTTCAAGATTATGATGCAATCTGCCTTGCAATTTCTCCCTAGCTGACATTTTCCAGATGTGGAGAAGCAGAGTTTCAGGGTCATTTTGAAATCTGCCTTGCAATTTCTCTCCAGCTGACATTTTCCAGATGTGCAGAAGCAGAGTTTCAAGATTATGATGCAATCTGCCTTGCAATTTCTCTCTAGCTGACATTTTCCAGATGTGCAGAAGCAGAGTTTCAAGATTATGATGCAATCTGCCTTGCAATTTCTCTCCAGCTGACATTTTCCAAATGTGCAGAAGCAGAGTATCACGATGGTGATGCTGAAATCTGCCTTGCAATTTCTCTCTAGCTGACATTTTCCAGATGTGCAGAAGCAGAGTTTCAAGATTATGATGCAATCGGCTGTGGAATTTCGCTCCAGATGACATTTTCCATATGTACAGAAGCAGAGTTTCAGGATGATGCAAGCTGCCTTGCAATTTCTCTCCAGCTGACATTTTCCAGATGTGCAGAAGCAGAGTTTCAAGATTATGATGCAATCTGCCTTGCAATTTCTCTCCAGCTGACATTTTCCAGATGTGCAGAAGCAGAGTTTCAAGATTATGATGCAATCGGCTGTGGAATTTCGCTCCAGATGACATTTTCCATATGTACAGAAGCAGAGTTTCAGGATGATGCAAGCTGCCTTGCAATTTCTCTCCAGCTGACATTTTCCAGATCTGGAGAAGCAGAGTTTCAAGATTATGATGCAATCTGCCTTGCAATTTCTCTCTAGCTGACATTTTCCAGATGTGCAGAAGCAGATTTTGAAGATTATGATGCAATCTGCCTTGCAATTTCTCTCTAGCTGACATTTTCCAGATGTGCAGAAGCAGATTTTGAAGATTATGATGCAATCTGCCTTGCACTTTCTCTATAGCTGACATTTTCCAGATGTGGAGAAGCAGAGTTTCAGGGTCATTTTGAAATCTGCCTTGCAATTTCTCTCCAGCTGACATTTTCCAGATGTGCAGAAGCAGAGTTTCAAGATTATGATGCAATCTGCCTTGCAATTTCTCTCCAGCTGACATTTTCCAGATGTGCAGAAGCAGAGTTTCACGATGATGATGCTGAAATCTGCCTTGCAATTTCTCTCTAGCTGACATTTTCCAGATGTGCAGAAGCAGAATTTCAAGATTATGATGCAATCGGCTGTGGAATTTCGCTCCAGATGACATTTTCCATATGTACAGAAGCAGAGTTTCAGGATGATGCAAGCTGCCTTGCAATTTCTCTCCAGCTGACATTTTCCAGATGTGCAGAAGCAGAGTTTCAAGATTATGATGCTGAAATCTGCCTTGCAATTTCTCTCCAGCTGACATTTTCCAAATGTGCAGAAGCAGAGTATCACGATGGTGATGCTGAAATCTGCCTTGCAATTTCTCTCCAGCTGACATTTTCCAGATGTGCAGAAGCAGAGTTTCAAGATTATGATGCAATCTGCCTTGCAATTTCTCTCTAGCTGACATTTCCCAGATGTGCAGAAGCAGAGTTTCAAGATTATGATGCAATCTGCCTTGCAATTTCTCTCCAGCTGACATTTTCCAAATGTGCAGAAGCAGAGTATCACGATGGTGATGCTGAAATCTGCCTTGCAATTTCTCTCTAGCTGACATTTTCCAGATGTGCAGAAGCAGAGTTTCAAGATTATGATGCAATCGGCTGTGGAATTTCGCTCCAGATGACATTTTCCATATGTACAGAAGCAGAGTTTCAGGATGATGCAAGCTGCCTTGCAATTTCTCTCCAGCTGACATTTTCCAGATGTGCAGAAGCAGAGTTTCACGATGATGATGCTGAAATCTGCCTTGCAATTTCTCTCTAGCTGACATTTTCCAGATGTGCAGAAGCAGAGTTTTAAGATTATGATGCAATCGGCTGTGGAATTTCGCTCCAGATGACATTTTCCATATGTACAGAAGCAGAGTTTCAGGATGATGCAAGCTGCCTTGCAATTTCTCTCCAGCTGACATTTTCCAGATGTGCAGAAGCAGAGTTTCAAGATTATGATGCAATCTGCCTTGCAATTTCTCTCCAGCTGACATTTTCAAGATGTGCAGAAGCAGAGTTTCAAGATTATGATGCAATCGGCTGTGGAATTTCGCTCCAGATGACATTTTCCATATGTACAGAAGCAGAGTTTCAGGATGATGCAAGCTGCCTTGCAATTTCTCTCCAGCTGACATTTTCCAGATCTGGAGAAGCAGAGTTTCAAGATTATGATGCAATCTGCCTCGCAATTTCTCTCTAGCTGACATTTTCCAGATGTGCAGAAGCAGATTTTGAAGATTATGATGCAATCTGCCTTGCAATTTCTCTCTAGCTGACATTTTCCAGATGTGCAGAAGCAGATTTTGAAGATTATGATGCAATCTGCCTTGCACTTTCTCTATAGCTGACATTTTCCAGATGTGGAGAAGCAGAGTTTCAGGGTCATTTTGAAATCTGCCTTGCAATTTCTCTCCAGCTGACATTTTCCAGATGTGCAGAAGCAGAGTTTCAAGATTATGATGCAATCTGCCTTGCAATTTCTCTCCAGCTGACATTTTCCAGATGTGCAGAAGCAGAGTTTCACGATGATGATGCTGAAATCTGCCTTGCAATTTCTCTCTAGCTGACATTTTCCAGATGTGCAGAAGCAGAATTTCAAGATTATGATGCAATCGGCTGTGGAATTTCGCTCCAGATGACATTTTCCATATGTACAGAAGCAGAGTTTCAGGATGATGCAAGCTGCCTTGCAATTTCTCTCCAGCTGACATTTTCCAGATGTGCAGAAGCAGAGTTTCAAGATTATGATGCTGAAATCTGCCTTGCAATTTCTCTCCAGCTGACATTTTCCAAATGTGCAGAAGCAGAGTATCACGATGGTGATGCTGAAATCTGCCTTGCAATTTCTCTCTAGCTGACATTTTCCAGATGTGCAGAAGCAGAGTTTTAAGATTATGATGCAATCGGCTGTGGAATTTCGCTCCAGATGACATTTTCCATATGTACAGAAGCAGAGTTTCAGGATGATGCAAGCTGCCTTGCAATTTCTCTCCAGCTGACATTTTCCAGATGTGCAGAAGCAGAGTTTCAAGATTATGATGCAATCTGCCTTGCAATTTCTCTCCAGCTGACATTTTCCAAATGTGCAGAAGCAGAGTATCACGATGGTGATGCTGAAATCTGCCTTGCAATTTCTCTCTAGCTGACATTTTCCAGATGTGCAGAAGCAGAGTTTCAAGATTATGATGCAATCGGCTGTGGAATTTCGCTCCAGATGACATTTTCCATATGTACAGAAGCAGAGTTTCAGGATGATGCAAGCTGCCTTGCAATTTCTCTCCAGCTGACATTTTCCAGATCTGGAGAAGCAGAGTTTCAAGATTATGATGCAATCTGCCTCGCAATTTCTCTCTAGCTGACATTTTCCAGATGTGCAGAAGCAGATTTTGAAGATTATGATGCAATCTGCCTTGCAATTTCTCTCTAGCTGACATTTTCCAGATGTGCAGAAGCAGATTTTGAAGATTATGATGCAATCTGCCTTGCACTTTCTCTATAGCTGACATTTTCCAGATGTGGAGAAGCAGAGTTTCAGGGTCATTTTGAAATCTGCCTTGCAATTTCTCTCCAGCTGACATTTTCCAGATGTGCAGAAGCAGAGTTTCAAGATTATGATGCAATCTGCCTTGCAATTTCTCTCTAGCTGACATTTTCCAGATGTGCAGAAGCAGAGTTTCAAGATTATGATGCAATCTGCCTTGCAATTTCTCTCTAGCTGACATTTTCCAGATGTGCAGAAGCAGAGTTTCAAGATTATGATGCAATCTGCCTTGCAATTTCTCTCCAGCTGACATTTTCCAGATGTGCAGAAGCAGAGTTTCAAGATTATGATGCAATCTGCCTTGCAATTTCTCCCTAGCTGACATTTTCCAGATGTGGAGAAGCAGAGTTTCAGGGTCATTTTGAAATCTGCCTTGCAATTTCTCTCCAGCTGACATTTTCCAGATGTGCAGAAGCAGAGTTTCAAGATTATGATGCAATCTGCCTTGCAATTTCTCTCTAGCTGACATTTTCCAGATGTGCAGAAGCAGAGTTTCAAGATTATGATGCAATCTGCCTTGCAATTTCTCTCCAGCTGACATTTTCCAAATGTGCAGAAGCAGAGTATCACGATGGTGATGCTGAAATCTGCCTTGCAATTTCTCTCTAGCTGACATTTTCCAGATGTGCAGAAGCAGAGTTTCAAGATTATGATGCAATCGGCTGTGGAATTTCGCTCCAGATGACATTTTCCATATGTACAGAAGCAGAGTTTCAGGATGATGCAAGCTGCCTTGCAATTTCTCTCCAGCTGACATTTTCCAGATGTGCAGAAGCAGAGTTTCAAGATTATGATGCAATCTGCCTTGCAATTTCTCTCCAGCTGACATTTTCCAGATGTGCAGAAGCAGAGTTTCAAGATTATGATGCAATCGGCTGTGGAATTTCGCTCCAGATGACATTTTCCATATGTACAGAAGCAGAGTTTCAGGATGATGCAAGCTGCCTTGCAATTTCTCTCCAGCTGACATTTTCCAGATCTGGAGAAGCAGAGTTTCAAGATTATGATGCAATCTGCCTTGCAATTTCTCTCTAGCTGACATTTTCCAGATGTGCAGAAGCAGATTTTGAAGATTATGATGCAATCTGCCTTGCAATTTCTCTCTAGCTGACATTTTCCAGATGTGCAGAAGCAGATTTTGAAGATTATGATGCAATCTGCCTTGCACTTTCTCTATAGCTGACATTTTCCAGATGTGGAGAAGCAGAGTTTCAGGGTCATTTTGAAATCTGCCTTGCAATTTCTCTCCAGCTGACATTTTCCAGATGTGCAGAAGCAGAGTTTCAAGATTATGATGCAATCTGCCTTGCAATTTCTCTCCAGCTGACATTTTCCAGATGTGCAGAAGCAGAGTTTCACGATGATGATGCTGAAATCTGCCTTGCAATTTCTCTCTAGCTGACATTTTCCAGATGTGCAGAAGCAGAATTTCAAGATTATGATGCAATCGGCTGTGGAATTTCGCTCCAGATGACATTTTCCATATGTACAGAAGCAGAGTTTCAGGATGATGCAAGCTGCCTTGCAATTTCTCTCCAGCTGACATTTTCCAGATGTGCAGAAGCAGAGTTTCAAGATTATGATGCTGAAATCTGCCTTGCAATTTCTCTCCAGCTGACATTTTCCAAATGTGCAGAAGCAGAGTATCACGATGGTGATGCTGAAATCTGCCTTGCAATTTCTCTCCAGCTGACATTTTCCAGATGTGCAGAAGCAGAGTTTCAAGATTATGATGCAATCTGCCTTGCAATTTCTCTCTAGCTGACATTTCCCAGATGTGCAGAAGCAGAGTTTCAAGATTATGATGCAATCTGCCTTGCAATTTCTCTCCAGCTGACATTTTCCAAATGTGCAGAAGCAGAGTATCACGATGGTGATGCTGAAATCTGCCTTGCAATTTCTCTCTAGCTGACATTTTCCAGATGTGCAGAAGCAGAGTTTCAAGATTATGATGCAATCGGCTGTGGAATTTCGCTCCAGATGACATTTTCCATATGTACAGAAGCAGAGTTTCAGGATGATGCAAGCTGCCTTGCAATTTCTCTCCAGCTGACATTTTCCAGATGTGCAGAAGCAGAGTTTCACGATGATGATGCTGAAATCTGCCTTGCAATTTCTCTCTAGCTGACATTTTCCAGATGTGCAGAAGCAGAGTTTTAAGATTATGATGCAATCGGCTGTGGAATTTCGCTCCAGATGACATTTTCCATATGTACAGAAGCAGAGTTTCAGGATGATGCAAGCTGCCTTGCAATTTCTCTCCAGCTGACATTTTCCAGATGTGCAGAAGCAGAGTTTCAAG
Source organism: Pantherophis vulpinus (assembly GCA_037215915.1). Lineage (NCBI taxonomy): Eukaryota > Metazoa > Chordata > Lepidosauria > Squamata > Colubridae > Pantherophis > Pantherophis vulpinus. The sequence continues at coordinate 512,823 of JAXLNS010000046.1, read as the reverse complement.
ATTATGATGCAATCTGCCTTGCAATTTCTCTCCAGCTGACATTTTCAAGATGTGCAGAAGCAGAGTTTCAAGATTATGATGCAATCGGCTGTGGAATTTCGCTCCAGATGACATTTTCCATATGTACAGAAGCAGAGTTTCAGGATGATGCAAGCTGCCTTGCAATTTCTCTCCAGCTGACATTTTCCAGATCTGGAGAAGCAGAGTTTCAAGATTATGATGCAATCTGCCTCGCAATTTCTCTCTAGCTGACATTTTCCAGATGTGCAGAAGCAGATTTTGAAGATTATGATGCAATCTGCCTTGCAATTTCTCTCTAGCTGACATTTTCCAGATGTGCAGAAGCAGATTTTGAAGATTATGATGCAATCTGCCTTGCACTTTCTCTATAGCTGACATTTTCCAGATGTGGAGAAGCAGAGTTTCAGGGTCATTTTGAAATCTGCCTTGCAATTTCTCTCCAGCTGACATTTTCCAGATGTGCAGAAGCAGAGTTTCAAGATTATGATGCAATCTGCCTTGCAATTTCTCTCCAGCTGACATTTTCCAGATGTGCAGAAGCAGAGTTTCACGATGATGATGCTGAAATCTGCCTTGCAATTTCTCTCTAGCTGACATTTTCCAGATGTGCAGAAGCAGAATTTCAAGATTATGATGCAATCGGCTGTGGAATTTCGCTCCAGATGACATTTTCCATATGTACAGAAGCAGAGTTTCAGGATGATGCAAGCTGCCTTGCAATTTCTCTCCAGCTGACATTTTCCAGATGTGCAGAAGCAGAGTTTCAAGATTATGATGCTGAAATCTGCCTTGCAATTTCTCTCCAGCTGACATTTTCCAAATGTGCAGAAGCAGAGTATCACGATGGTGATGCTGAAATCTGCCTTGCAATTTCTCTCCAGCTGACATTTTCCAGATGTGCAGAAGCAGAGTTTCAAGATTATGATGCAATCTGCCTTGCAATTTCTCTCTAGCTGACATTTCCCAGATGTGCAGAAGCAGAGTTTCAAGATTATGATGCAATCTGCCTTGCAATTTCTCTCCAGCTGACATTTTCCAAATGTGCAGAAGCAGAGTATCACGATGGTGATGCTGAAATCTGCCTTGCAATTTCTCTCTAGCTGACATTTTCCAGATGTGCAGAAGCAGAGTTTCAAGATTATGATGCAATCGGCTGTGGAATTTCGCTCCAGATGACATTTTCCATATGTACAGAAGCAGAGTTTCAGGATGATGCAAGCTGCCTTGCAATTTCTCTCCAGCTGACATTTTCCAGATGTGCAGAAGCAGAGTTTCACGATGATGATGCTGAAATCTGCCTTGCAATTTCTCTCTAGCTGACATTTTCCAGATGTGCAGAAGCAGAGTTTTAAGATTATGATGCAATCGGCTGTGGAATTTCGCTCCAGATGACATTTTCCATATGTACAGAAGCAGAGTTTCAGGATGATGCAAGCTGCCTTGCAATTTCTCTCCAGCTGACATTTTCCAGATGTGCAGAAGCAGAGTTTCAAGATTATGATGCAATCTGCCTTGCAATTTCTCTCCAGCTGACATTTTCCAAATGTGCAGAAGCAGAGTATCACGATGGTGATGCTGAAATCTGCCTTGCAATTTCTCTCTAGCTGACATTTTCCAGATGTGCAGAAGCAGAGTTTCAAGATTATGATGCAATCGGCTGTGGAATTTCGCTCCAGATGACATTTTCCATATGTACTGAAGCAGAGTTTCAGGATGATGCAAGCTGCCTTGCAATTTCTCTCCAGCTGACATTTTCCAGATCTGGAGAAGCAGAGTTTCAAGATTATGATGCAATCTGCCTCGCAATTTCTCTCTAGCTGACATTTTCCAGATGTGCAGAAGCAGATTTTGAAGATTATGATGCAATCTGCCTTGCAATTTCTCTCTAGCTGACATTTTCCAGATGTGCAGAAGCAGATTTTGAAGATTATGATGCAATCTGCCTTGCACTTTCTCTATAGCTGACATTTTCCAGATGTGGAGAAGCAGAGTTTCAGGGTCATTTTGAAATCTGCCTTGCAATTTCTCTCCAGCTGACATTTTCCAGATGTGCAGAAGCAGAGTTTCAAGATTATGATGCAATCTGCCTTGCAATTTCTCTCTAGCTGACATTTTCCAGATGTGCAGAAGCAGAGTTTCAAGATTATGATGCAATCTGCCTTGCAATTTCTCTCCAGCTGACATTTTCCAGATGTGCAGAAGCAGAGTTTCAAGATTATGATGCAATCTGCCTTGCAATTTCTCCCTAGCTGACATTTTCCAGATGTGGAGAAGCAGAGTTTCAGGGTCATTTTGAAATCTGCCTTGCAATTTCTCTCCAGCTGACATTTTCCAGATGTGCAGAAGCAGAGTTTCAAGATTATGATGCAATCTGCCTTGCAATTTCTCTCTAGCTGACATTTTCCAGATGTGCAGAAGCAGAGTTTCAAGATTATGATGCAATCTGCCTTGCAATTTCTCTCCAGCTGACATTTTCCAAATGTGCAGAAGCAGAGTATCACGATGGTGATGCTGAAATCTGCCTTGCAATTTCTCTCTAGCTGACATTTTCCAGATGTGCAGAAGCAGAGTTTCAAGATTATGATGCAATCGGCTGTGGAATTTCGCTCCAGATGACATTTTCCATATGTACAGAAGCAGAGTTTCAGGATGATGCAAGCTGCCTTGCAATTTCTCTCCAGCTGACATTTTCCAGATGTGCAGAAGCAGAGTTTCAAGATTATGATGCAATCGGCTGTGGAATTTCGCTCCAGATGACATTTTCCATATGTACAGAAGCAGAGTTTCAGGATGATGCAAGCTGCCTTGCAATTTCTCTCCAGCTGACATTTTCCAGATGTGCAGAAGCAGATTTTGAAGATTATGATGCAATCTGCCTTGCACTTTCTCTATAGCTGACATTTTCCAGATGTGGAGAAGCAGAGTTTCAGGGTCATTTTGAAATCTGCCTTGCAATTTCTCTCCAGCTGACATTTTCCAGATGTGCAGAAGCAGAGTTTCAAGATTATGATGCAATCTGCCTTGCAATTTCTCTCTAGCTGACATTTTCCAGATGTGCAGAAGCAGAGTTTCAAGATTATGATGCAATCTGCCTTGCAATTTCTCTCCAGCTGACATTTTCCAGATGTGCAGAAGCAGAGTTTCAAGATTATGATGCAATCTGCCTTGCAATTTCTCCCTAGCTGACATTTTCCAGATGTGGAGAAGCAGAGTTTCAGGGTCATTTTGAAATCTGCCTTGCAATTTCTCTCCAGCTGACATTTTCCAGATGTGCAGAAGCAGAGTTTCAAGATTATGATGCAATCTGCCTTGCAATTTCTCTCTAGCTGACATTTTCCAGATGTGCAGAAGCAGAGTTTCAAGATTATGATGCAATCTGCCTTGCAATTTCTCTCCAGCTGACATTTTCCAAATGTGCAGAAGCAGAGTATCACGATGGTGATGCTGAAATCTGCCTTGCAATTTCTCTCTAGCTGACATTTTCCAGATGTGCAGAAGCAGAGTTTCAAGATTATGATGCAATCGGCTGTGGAATTTCGCTCCAGATGACATTTTCCATATGTACAGAAGCAGAGTTTCAGGATGATGCAAGCTGCCTTGCAATTTCTCTCCAGCTGACATTTTCCAGATGTGCAGAAGCAGAGTTTCAAGATTATGATGCAATCTGCCTTGCAATTTCTCTCCAGCTGACATTTTCCAGATGTGCAGAAGCAGAGTTTCAAGATTATGATGCAATCGGCTGTGGAATTTCGCTCCAGATGACATTTTCCATATGTACAGAAGCAGAGTTTCAGGATGATGCAAGCTGCCTTGCAATTTCTCTCCAGCTGACATTTTCCAGATGTGCATAAGGAGATTTTGAAGATTATGATGCAATCTGCCTTGCACTTTCTCTATAGCTGACATTTTCCAGATGTGGAGAAGCAGAGTTTCAGGGTCATTTTGAAATCTGCCTTGCAATTTCTCTCCAGCTGACATTTTCCAGATGTGCAGAAGCAGATTTTGAAGATTATGATGCAATCTGCCTTGCACTTTCTCTCCAGCTGACATTTTCCAGATGTGCAGAAGCAGATTTTGAAGATTATGATGCAATCTGCCTTGCACTTTCTCTATAGCTGACATTTTCCAGATGTGCAGAAGCAGAGTTTCAAGATTATGATGCAATCTGCCTTGCAATTTCTCTCCAGCTGACATTTTCCAAATGTGCAGAAGCAGAGTTTTAAGATTATGATGCAATCGGCTGTGGAATTTCGCTCCAGATGACATTTTCCATATGTACAGAAGCAGAGTTTCAGGATGATGCAATCTGCCTTGCACTTTCTCTATAGCTGACATTTTCCAGATGTGCAGAAGCAGAGTTTCAAGATTATGATGCAATCTGCCTTGCAATTTCTCTCCAGCTGACATTTTCCAAATGTGCAGAAGCAGAGTATCACGATGGTGATGCTGAAATCTGCCTTGCAATTTCTCTCCAGCTGACATTTTCCAGATGTGTAGAAGCAGAGTTTCAAGATTATGATGCAATCTGCCTTGCAATTTCTCTCTAGCTGACATTTTCCAGATGTGCAGAAGCAGATTTTGAAGATTATGATGCAATCTGCCTTGCAATTTCTCTCTAGCTGACATTTTCCAGATGTGCAGAAGCAGATTTTGAAGATTATGATGCAATCTGCCTTGCACTTTCTCTATAGCTGACATTTTCCAGATGTGGAGAAGCAGAGTTTCAGGGTCATTTTGAAATCTGCCTTGCAATTTCTCTCCAGCTGACATTTTCCAGATGTGCAGAAGCAGAGTTTCAAGATTATGATGCAATCTGCCTTGCAATTTCTCTCTAGCTGACATTTTCCAGATGTGCAGAAGCAGAGTTTCAAGATTATGATGCAATCTGCCTTGCAATTTCTCTCTAGCTGACATTTTCCAGATGTGCAGAAGCAGAGTTTCAAGATTATGATGCAATCTGCCTTGCAATTTCTCTCCAGCTGACATTTTCCAGATGTGCAGAAGCAGAGTTTCAAGATTATGATGCAATCTGCCTTGCAATTTCTCCCTAGCTGACATTTTCCAGATGTGGAGAAGCAGAGTTTCAGGGTCATTTTGAAATCTGCCTTGCAATTTCTCTCCAGCTGACATTTTCCAGATGTGCAGAAGCAGAGTTTCAAGATTATGATGCAATCTGCCTCGCAATTTCTCTCTAGCTGACATTTTCCAGATGTGCAGAAGCAGATTTTGAAGATTATGATGCAATCTGCCTTGCAATTTCTCTCTAGCTGACATTTTCCAGATGTGCAGAAGCAGATTTTGAAGATTATGATGCAATCTGCCTTGCACTTTCTCTATAGCTGACATTTTCCAGATGTGGAGAAGCAGAGTTTCAGGGTCATTTTGAAATCTGCCTTGCAATTTCTCTCCAGCTGACATTTTCCAGATGTGCAGAAGCAGAGTTTCAAGATTATGATGCAATCTGCCTTGCAATTTCTCTCTAGCTGACATTTTCCAGATGTGCAGAAGCAGAGTTTCAAGATTATGATGCAATCTGCCTTGCAATTTCTCTCCAGCTGACATTTTCCAGATGTGCAGAAGCAGAGTTTCAAGATTATGATGCAATCTGCCTTGCAATTTCTCCCTAGCTGACATTTTCCAGATGTGGAGAAGCAGAGTTTCAGGGTCATTTTGAAATCTGCCTTGCAATTTCTCTCCAGCTGACATTTTCCAGATGTGCAGAAGCAGAGTTTCAAGATTATGATGCAATCTGCCTTGCAATTTCTCTCTAGCTGACATTTTCCAGATGTGCAGAAGCAGAGTTTCAAGATTATGATGCAATCTGCCTTGCAATTTCTCTCCAGCTGACATTTTCCAAATGTGCAGAAGCAGAGTATCACGATGGTGATGCTGAAATCTGCCTTGCAATTTCTCTCTAGCTGACATTTTCCAGATGTGCAGAAGCAGAGTTTCAAGATTATGATGCAATCGGCTGTGGAATTTCGCTCCAGATGACATTTTCCATATGTACAGAAGCAGAGTTTCAGGATGATGCAAGCTGCCTTGCAATTTCTCTCCAGCTGACATTTTCCAGATGTGCAGAAGCAGAGTTTCAAGATTATGATGCAATCTGCCTTGCAATTTCTCTCCAGCTGACATTTTCCAGATGTGCAGAAGCAGAGTTTCAAGATTATGATGCAATCGGCTGTGGAATTTCGCTCCAGATGACATTTTCCATATGTACAGAAGCAGAGTTTCAGGATGATGCAAGCTGCCTTGCTATTTCTCTCCAGCTGACATTTTCCAGATGTGCAGAAGCAGATTTTGAAGATTATGATGCAATCTGCCTTGCACTTTCTCTATAGCTGACATTTTCCAGATGTGGAGAAGCAGAGTTTCAGGGTCATTTTGAAATCTGCCTTGCAATTTCTCTCCAGCTGACATTTTCCAGATGTGCAGAAGCAGAGTTTCAAGATTATGATGCAATCTGCCTTGCAATTTCTCTCTAGCTGACATTTTCCAGATGTGCAGAAGCAGAGTTTCAAGATTATGATGCAATCTGCCTTGCAATTTCTCTCCAGCTGACATTTTCCAGATGTGCAGAAGCAGAGTTTCAAGATTATGATGCAATCTGCCTTGCAATTTCTCCCTAGCTGACATTTTCCAGATGTGGAGAAGCAGAGTTTCAGGGTCATTTTGAAATCTGCCTTGCAATTTCTCTCCAGCTGACATTTTCCAGATGTGCAGAAGCAGAGTTTCAAGATTATGATGCAATCTGCCTTGCAATTTCTCTCTAGCTGACATTTTCCAGATGTGCAGAAGCAGAGTTTCAAGATTATGATGCAATCTGCCTTGCAATTTCTCTCCAGCTGACATTTTCCAAATGTGCAGAAGCAGAGTATCACGATGGTGATGCTGAAATCTGCCTTGCAATTTCTCTCTAGCTGACATTTTCCAGATGTGCAGAAGCAGAGTTTCAAGATTATGATGCAATCGGCTGTGGAATTTCGCTCCAGATGACATTTTCCATATGTACAGAAGCAGAGTTTCAGGATGATGCAAGCTGCCTTGCAATTTCTCTCCAGCTGACATTTTCCAGATGTGCAGAAGCAGAGTTTCAAGATTATGATGCAATCTGCCTTGCAATTTCTCTCCAGCTGACATTTTCCAGATGTGCAGAAGCAGAGTTTCAAGATTATGATGCAATCGGCTGTGGAATTTCGCTCCAGATGACATTTTCCATATGTACAGAAGCAGAGTTTCAGGATGATGCAAGCTGCCTTGCAATTTCTCTCCAGCTGACATTTTCCAGATGTGCATAAGGAGATTTTGAAGATTATGATGCAATCTGCCTTGCACTTTCTCTATAGCTGACATTTTCCAGATGTGGAGAAGCAGAGTTTCAGGGTCATTTTGAAATCTGCCTTGCAATTTCTCTCCAGCTGACATTTTCCAGATGTGCAGAAGCAGATTTTGAAGATTATGATGCAATCTGCCTTGCACTTTCTCTCCAGCTGACATTTTCCAGATGTGCAGAAGCAGATTTTGAAGATTATGATGCAATCTGCCTTGCACTTTCTCTATAGCTGACATTTTCCAGATGTGCAGAAGCAGAGTTTCAAGATTATGATGCAATCTGCCTTGCAATTTCTCTCCAGCTGACATTTTCCAAATGTGCAGAAGCAGAGTTTTAAGATTATGATGCAATCGGCTGTGGAATTTCGCTCCAGATGACATTTTCCATATGTACAGAAGCAGAGTTTCAGGATGATGCAATCTGCCTTGCACTTTCTCTATAGCTGACATTTTCCAGATGTGCAGAAGCAGAGTTTCAAGATTATGATGCAATCTGCCTTGCAATTTCTCTCCAGCTGACATTTTCCAAATGTGCAGAAGCAGAGTATCACGATGGTGATGCTGAAATCTGCCTTGCAATTTCTCCCTAGCTGACATTTTCCAGATGTGTAGAAGCAGAGTTTCAAGATTATGATGCAATCTGCCTTGCAATTTCTCTCTAGCTGACATTTTCCAGATGTGCAGAAGCAGATTTTGAAGATTATGATGCAATCTGCCTTGCAATTTCTCTCTAGCTGACATTTTCCAGATGTGCAGAAGCAGATTTTGAAGATTATGATGCAATCTGCCTTGCACTTTCTCTATAGCTGACATTTTCCAGATGTGGAGAAGCAGAGTTTCAGGGTCATTTTGAAATCTGCCTTGCAATTTCTCTCCAGCTGACATTTTCCAGATGTGCAGAAGCAGAGTTTCAAGATTATGATGCAATCTGCCTTGCAATTTCTCTCTAGCTGACATTTTCCAGATGTGCAGAAGCAGAGTTTCAAGATTATGATGCAATCTGCCTTGCAATTTCTCTCTAGCTGACATTTTCCAGATGTGCAGAAGCAGAGTTTCAAGATTATGATGCAATCTGCCTTGCAATTTCTCTCCAGCTGACATTTTCCAGATGTGCAGAAGCAGAGTTTCAAGATTATGATGCAATCTGCCTTGCAATTTCTCCCTAGCTGACATTTTCCAGATGTGGAGAAGCAGAGTTTCAGGGTCATTTTGAAATCTGCCTTGCAATTTCTCTCCAGCTGACATTTTCCAGATGTGCAGAAGCAGAGTTTCAAGATTATGATGCAATCTGCCTTGCAATTTCTCTCTAGCTGACATTTTCCAGATGTCCAGAAGCAGAGTTTCAAGATTATGATGCAATCTGCCTTGCAATTTCTCTCCAGCTGACATTTTCCAAATGTGCAGAAGCAGAGTATCACGATGGTGATGCTGAAATCTGCCTTGCAATTTCTCTCTAGCTGACATTTTCCAGATGTGCAGAAGCAGAGTTTCAAGATTATGATGCAATCGGCTGTGGAATTTCGCTCCAGATGACATTTTCCATATGTACAGAAGCAGAGTTTCAGGATGATGCAATCTGCCTTGCACTTTCTCTATAGCTGACATTTTCCAGATGTGCAGAAGCAGAGTTTCAAGATTATGATGCAATCTGCCTTGCAATTTCTCTCCAGCTGACATTTTCCAAATGTGCAGAAGCAGAGTATCACGATGGTGATGCTGAAATCTGCCTTGCAATTTCTCTCCAGCTGACATTTTCCAGATGTGCAGAAGCAGAGTTTCAAGATTATGATGCAATCTGCCTTGCAATTTCTGTCTAGCTGACATTTTCCAGATGTGCATAAGGAGATTTTGAAGATTATGATGCAATCTGCCTTGCACTTTCTCTATAGCTGACATTTTCCAGATGTGGAGAAGCAGAGTTTCAGGGTCATTTTGAAATCTGCCTTGCAATTTCTCTCCAGCTGACATTTTCCAGATGTGCAGAAGCAGAGTTTCAAGATTATGATGCAATCTGCCTTGCACTTTCTCTCCAGCTGACATTTTCCAGATGTGCAGAAGCAGATTTTGAAGATTATGATGCAATCTGCCTTGCAATTTCTCTCCAGCTGACATTTTCCAGATGTGCAGAAGCAGAGTTTCAAGATTATGATGCAATCTGCCTTGCAATTTCTCTCCAGCTGACATTTTCCAAATGTGCAGAAGCAGAGTATCACGATGGTGATGCTGAAATCTGCCTTGCAATTTCTCTCTAGCTGACATTTTCCAGATGTGCAGAAGCAGAGTTTCAAGATTATGATGCAATCGGCTGTGGAATTTCGCTCCAGATGACATTTTCCATATGTACAGAAGCAGAGTTTCAGGATGATGCAAGCTGCCTTGCAATTTCTCTCCAGCTGACATTTTCCAGATGTGCAGAAGCAGAGTTTCACGATGATGATGCTGAAATCTGCCTTGCAATTTCTCTCCAGCTGACATTTTCCAGATCTGGAGAAGCAGAGTTTCAAGATTATGATGCAATCTGCCTTGCACTTTCTCTATAGCTGACATTTTCCAGATGTGCAGAAGCAGAGTTTCAAGATTATGATGCAATCTGCCTTGCAATTTCTCTCCAGCTGACATTTTCCAAATGTGCAGAAGCAGAGTATCACGATGGTGATGCTGAAATCTGCCTTGCAATTTCTCTCTAGCTGACATTTTCCAGATGTGCAGAAGCAGAGTTTTAAGATTATGATGCAATCGGCTGTGGAATTTCGCTCCAGATGACATTTTCCATATGTACAGAAGCAGAGTTTCAGGATGATGCAAGCTGCCTTGCAATTTCTCTCCAGCTGACATTTTCCAGATCTGGAGAAGCAGAGTTTCAAGATTATGATGCAATCTGCCTCGCAATTTCTCTCTAGCTGACATTTTCCAGACGTGCAGAAGCAGATTTTGAAGATTATGATGCAATCTGCCTTGCAATTTCTCTCTAGCTGACATTTTCCAGATGTGCAGAAGCAGATTTTGAAGATTATGATGCAATCTGCCTTGCACTTTCTCTATAGCTGACATTTTCCAGATGTGCAGAAGCAAAGTTTCAAGATTATAATGCAATCTGCCTTGCAATTTCTCTCTAGCTGACATTTTCCAGATGTGCATAAGGAGATTTTGAAGATTATGATGCAATCTGCCTTGCACTTTCTCTATAGCTGACATTTTCCAGATGTGCAGAAGCAGAGTTTCAAGATTATGATGCAATCTGCCTTGCACTTTCTCTCCAGCTGACATTTTCCAGATGTGCAGAAGCAGATTTTGAAGATTATGATGCAATCTGCCTTGCACTTTCTCTATAGCTGACATTTTCCAGATGTGCAGAAGCAGAGTTTCAAGATTATGATGCAATCTGCCTTGCAATTTCTCTCCAGCTGACATTTTCCAAATGTGCAGAAGCAGAGTATCACGATGGTGATGCTGAAATCTGCCTTGCAATTTCTCTCTAGCTGACATTTTCCAGATGTGCAGAAGCAGAGTTTCAAGATTATGATGCAATCGGCCTTGCAATTTCTCTCCAGCTGACATTTTCCAGATGTGGAGAAGCAGAGTTTCAAGATTATGATGCAATCTGCCTTGCAATTTCTCTCTAGCTGATATTTTCCAGATGTGCATAAGGAGATTTTGAAGATTATGATGCAATCTGCCTTGCACGTTCTCTATAGCTGACATTTTCCAGATGTGGAGAAGCAGAGTTTCAGGGTCATTTTGAAATCTGCCTTGCAATTTCTCTCCAGCTGACATTTTCCAGATGTGCAGAAGCAGAGTTTCAAGATTATGATGCAATCTGCCTTGCAATTTCTCTCCAGCTGACATTTTCCAGATGTGCAGAAGCAGAGTTTCAAGATTATGATGCAATCTGCCTTGCAATTTCTCTCCAGCTGACATTTTCCAGATGTGCAGAAGCAGAGTTTCAAGATTATGATGCAATCTGCCTTGCAATTTCTCTCTAGCTGACATTTCCCAGATGTGCAGAAGCAGAGTTTCAAGATTATGATGCAATCTGCCTTGCAATTTCTCTCCAGCTGACATTTTCCAAATGTGCAGAAGCAGAGTATCACGATGGTGATGCTGAAATCTGCCTTGCAATTTCTCTCTAGCTGACATTTTCCAGATGTGCAGAAGCAGAGTTTCAAGATTATGATGCAATCGGCTGTGGAATTTCGCTCCAGATGACATTTTCCATATGTACAGAAGCAGAGTTTCAGGATGATGCAAGCTGCCTTGCAATTTCTCTCCAGCTGACATTTTCCAGATGTGCAGAAGCAGAGTTTCACGATGATGATGCTGAAATCTGCCTTGCAATTTCTCTCTAGCTGACATTTTCCAGATGTGCAGAAGCAGAGTTTTAAGATTATGATGCAATCGGCTGTGGAATTTCGCTCCAGATGACATTTTCCATATGTACAGAAGCAGAGTTTCAGGATGATGCAAGCTGCCTTGCAATTTCTCTCCAGCTGACATTTTCCAGATGTGCAGAAGCAGAGTTTCAAGATTATGATGCAATCTGCCTTGCAATTTCTCTCCAGCTGACATTTTCCAAATGTGCAGAAGCAGAGTATCACGATGGTGATGCTGAAATCTGCCTTGCAATTTCTCTCTAGCTGACATTTTCCAGATGTGCAGAAGCAGAGTTTCAAGATTATGATGCAATCGGCTGTGGAATTTCGCTCCAGATGACATTTTCCATATGTACTGAAGCAGAGTTTCAGGATGATGCAAGCTGCCTTGCAATTTCTCTCCAGCTGACATTTTCCAGATCTGGAGAAGCAGAGTTTCAAGATTATGATGCAATCTGCCTCGCAATTTCTCTCTAGCTGACATTTTCCAGATGTGCAGAAGCAGATTTTGAAGATTATGATGCAATCTGCCTTGCAATTTCTCTCTAGCTGACATTTTCCAGATGTGCAGAAGCAGATTTTGAAGATTATGATGCAATCTGCCTTGCACTTTCTCTATAGCTGACATTTTCCAGATGTGGAGAAGCAGAGTTTCAGGGTCATTTTGAAATCTGCCTTGCAATTTCTCTCCAGCTGACATTTTCCAGATGTGCAGAAGCAGAGTTTCAAGATTATGATGCAATCTGCCTTGCAATTTCTCTCTAGCTGACATTTTCCAGATGTGCAGAAGCAGAGTTTCAAGATTATGATGCAATCTGCCTTGCAATTTCTCTCCAGCTGACATTTTCCAGATGTGCAGAAGCAGAGTTTCAAGATTATGATGCAATCTGCCTTGCAATTTCTCCCTAGCTGACATTTTCCAGATGTGGAGAAGCAGAGTTTCAGGGTCATTTTGAAATCTGCCTTGCAATTTCTCTCCAGCTGACATTTTCCAGATGTGCAGAAGCAGAGTTTCAAGATTATGATGCAATCTGCCTTGCAATTTCTCTCTAGCTGACATTTTCCAGATGTGCAGAAGCAGAGTTTCAAGATTATGATGCAATCTGCCTTGCAATTTCTCTCCAGCTGACATTTTCCAAATGTGCAGAAGCAGAGTATCACGATGGTGATGCTGAAATCTGCCTTGCAATTTCTCTCTAGCTGACATTTTCCAGATGTGCAGAAGCAGAGTTTCAAGATTATGATGCAATCGGCTGTGGAATTTCGCTCCAGATGACATTTTCCATATGTACAGAAGCAGAGTTTCAGGATGATGCAAGCTGCCTTGCAATTTCTCTCCAGCTGACATTTTCCAGATGTGCAGAAGCAGAGTTTCAAGATTATGATGCAATCTGCCTTGCAATTTCTCTCCAGCTGACATTTTCCAGATGTGCAGAAGCAGAGTTTCAAGATTATGATGCAATCGGCTGTGGAATTTCGCTCCAGATGACATTTTCCATATGTACAGAAGCAGAGTTTCAGGATGATGCAAGCTGCCTTGCAATTTCTCTCCAGCTGACATTTTCCAGATGTGCATAAGGAGATTTTGAAGATTATGATGCAATCTGCCTTGCACTTTCTCTATAGCTGACATTTTCCAGATGTGGAGAAGCAGAGTTTCAGGGTCATTTTGAAATCTGCCTTGCAATTTCTCTCCAGCTGACATTTTCCAGATGTGCAGAAGCAGATTTTGAAGATTATGATGCAATCTGCCTTGCACTTTCTCTCCAGCTGACATTTTCCAGATGTGCAGAAGCAGATTTTGAAGATTATGATGCAATCTGCCTTGCACTTTCTCTATAGCTGACATTTTCCAGATGTGCAGAAGCAGAGTTTCAAGATTATGATGCAATCTGCCTTGCAATTTCTCTCCAGCTGACATTTTCCAAATGTGCAGAAGCAGAGTTTTAAGATTATGATGCAATCGGCTGTGGAATTTCGCTCCAGATGACATTTTCCATATGTACAGAAGCAGAGTTTCAGGATGATGCAATCTGCCTTGCACTTTCTCTATAGCTGACATTTTCCAGATGTGCAGAAGCAGAGTTTCAAGATTATGATGCAATCTGCCTTGCAATTTCTCTCCAGCTGACATTTTCCAAATGTGCAGAAGCAGAGTATCACGATGGTGATGCTGAAATCTGCCTTGCAATTTCTCTCCAGCTGACATTTTCCAGATGTGTAGAAGCAGAGTTTCAAGATTATGATGCAATCTGCCTTGCAATTTCTCTCTAGCTGACATTTTCCAGATGTGCAGAAGCAGATTTTGAAGATTATGATGCAATCTGCCTTGCAATTTCTCTCTAGCTGACATTTTCCAGATGTGCAGAAGCAGATTTTGAAGATTATGATGCAATCTGCCTTGCACTTTCTCTATAGCTGACATTTTCCAGATGTGGAGAAGCAGAGTTTCAGGGTCATTTTGAAATCTGCCTTGCAATTTCTCTCCAGCTGACATTTTCCAGATGTGCAGAAGCAGAGTTTCAAGATTATGATGCAATCTGCCTTGCAATTTCTCTCTAGCTGACATTTTCCAGATGTGCAGAAGCAGAGTTTCAAGATTATGATGCAATCTGCCTTGCAATTTCTCTCTAGCTGACATTTTCCAGATGTGCAGAAGCAGAGTTTCAAGATTATGATGCAATCTGCCTTGCAATTTCTCTCCAGCTGACATTTTCCAGATGTGCAGAAGCAGAGTTTCAAGATTATGATGCAATCTGCCTTGCAATTTCTCCCTAGCTGACATTTTCCAGATGTGGAGAAGCAGAGTTTCAGGGTCATTTTGAAATCTGCCTTGCAATTTCTCTCCAGCTGACATTTTCCAGATGTGCAGAAGCAGAGTTTCAAGATTATGATGCAATCTGCCTTGCAATTTCTCTCTAGCTGACATTTTCCAGATGTGCAGAAGCAGAGTTTCAAGATTATGATGCAATCTGCCTTGCAATTTCTCTCCAGCTGACATTTTCCAAATGTGCAGAAGCAGAGTATCACGATGGTGATGCTGAAATCTGCCTTGCAATTTCTCTCTAGCTGACATTTTCCAGATGTGCAGAAGCAGAGTTTCAAGATTATGATGCAATCGGCTGTGGAATTTCGCTCCAGATGACATTTTCCATATGTACAGAAGCAGAGTTTCAGGATGATGCAATCTGCCTTGCACTTTCTCTATAGCTGACATTTTCCAGATGTGCAGAAGCAGAGTTTCAAGATTATGATGCAATCTGCCTTGCAATTTCTCTCCAGCTGACATTTTCCAAATGTGCAGAAGCAGAGTATCACGATGGTGATGCTGAAATCTGCCTTGCAATTTCTCTCCAGCTGACATTTTCCAGATGTGCAGAAGCAGAGTTTCAAGATTATGATGCAATCTGCCTTGCAATTTCTGTCTAGCTGACATTTTCCAGATGTGCATAAGGAGATTTTGAAGATTATGATGCAATCTGCCTTGCACTTTCTCTATAGCTGACATTTTCCAGATGTGGAGAAGCAGAGTTTCAGGGTCATTTTGAAATCTGCCTTGCAATTTCTCTCCAGCTGACATTTTCCAGATGTGCAGAAGCAGAGTTTCAAGATTATGATGCAATCTGCCTTGCACTTTCTCTCCAGCTGACATTTTCCAGATGTGCAGAAGCAGATTTTGAAGATTATGATGCAATCTGCCTTGCAATTTCTCTCCAGCTGACATTTTCCAGATGTGCAGAAGCAGAGTTTCAAGATTATGATGCAATCTGCCTTGCAATTTCTCTCCAGCTGACATTTTCCAAATGTGCAGAAGCAGAGTATCACGATGGTGATGCTGAAATCTGCCTTGCAATTTCTCTCTAGCTGACATTTTCCAGATGTGCAGAAGCAGAGTTTCAAGATTATGATGCAATCGGCTGTGGAATTTCGCTCCAGATGACATTTTCCATATGTACAGAAGCAGAGTTTCAGGATGATGCAAGCTGCCTTGCAATTTCTCTCCAGCTGACATTTTCCAGATGTGCACAAGCAGAGTTTCACGATGATGATGCTGAAATCTGCCTTGCAATTTCTCTCCAGCTGACATTTTCCACATCTGGAGAAGCAGAGTTTCAAGATTATGATGCAATCTGCCTTGCAATTTCTCTCCAGCTGACATTTTCCAAATGTGCAGAAGCAGAGTATCACGATGGTGATGCTGAAATCTGCCTTGCAATTTCTCTCTAGCTGACATTTTCCAGATCTGGAGAAGCAGAGTTTCAAGATTATGATGCAATCTGCCTCGCAATTTCTCTCTAGCTGACATTTTCCAGACGTGCAGAAGCAGATTTTGAAGATTATGATGCAATCTGCCTTGCAATTTCTCTCTAGCTGACATTTTCCAGATGTGCAGAAGCAGATTTTGAAGATTATGATGCAATCTGCCTTGCACTTTCTCTATAGCTGACATTTTCCAGATGTGCAGAAGCAAAGTTTCAAGATTATAATGCAATCTGCCTTGCAATTTCTCTCTAGCTGACATTTTCCAGATGTGCATAAGGAGATTTTGAAGATTATGATGCAATCTGCCTTGCACTTTCTCTATAGCTGACATTTTCCAGATGTGCAGAAGCAGAGTTTCAAGATTATGATGCAATCTGCCTTGCACTTTCTCTCCAGCTGACATTTTCCAGATGTGCAGAAGCAGATTTTGAAGATTATGATGCAATCTGCCTTGCACTTTCTCTATAGCTGACATTTTCCAGATGTGCAGAAGCAGAGTTTCAAGATTATGATGCAATCTGCCTTGCAATTTCTCTCCAGCTGACATTTTCCAAATGTGCAGAAGCAGAGTATCACGATGGTGATGCTGAAATCTGCCTTGCAATTTCTCTCTAGCTGACATTTTCCAGATGTGCAGAAGCAGAGTTTCAAGATTATGATGCAATCGGCCTTGCAATTTCTCTCCAGCTGACATTTTCCAGATGTGGAGAAGCAGAGTTTCAAGATTATGATGCAATCTGCCTTGCAATTTCTCTCTAGCTGACATTTTCCAGATGTGCATAAGGAGATTTTGAAGATTATGATGCAATCTGCCTTGCACTTTCTCTATAGCTGACATTTTCCAGATGTGGAGAAGCAGAGTTTCAGGGTCATTTTGAAATCTGCCTTGCAATTTCTCTCCAGCTGACATTTTCCAGATGTGCAGAAGCAGAGTTTCAAGATTATGATGCAATCTGCCTTGCAATTTCTCTCCAGCTGACATTTTCCAGATGTGCAGAAGCAGAGTTTCAAGATTATGATGCAATCTGCCTTGCAATTTCTCTCCAGCTGACATTTTCCAGATGTGCAGAAGCAGAGTTTCAAGATTATGATGCAATCTGCCTTGCAATTTCTCTCTAGCTGACATTTTCCAGATGTGCAGAAGCAGATTTTGAAGATTATGATGCAATCTGCCTTGCACTTTCTCTATAGCTGACATTTTCCAGATGTGCAGAAGCAGAGTTTCAAGATTATGATGCAATCTGCCTTGCAATTTCTCTCCAGCTGACATTTTCCAGATGTGCAGAAGCAGAGTTTCAAGATTATGATGCAATCTGCCTTGCAATTTCTCTCTAGCTGACATTTTCCAGATGTGCAGAAGCAGATTTTGAAGATTATGATGCAATCTGCCTTGCACTTTCTCTATAGCTGACATTTTCCAGATGTGCAGAAGCAGAGTTTCAAGATTATGATGCAATCTGCCTTGCAATTTCTCTCCAGCTGACATTTTCCAAATGTGCAGAAGCAGAGTATCACGATGGTGATGCTGAAATCTGCCTTGCAATTTCTCTCTAGCTGACATTTTCCAGATGTGCAGAAGCAGAGTTTCAAGATTATGATGCAATCTGCCTTGCAATTTCTCTCCAGCTGACATTTTCCAGATGTGCAGAAGCAGAGTTTCAAGATCATGATGCAATCTGCCTTGCAATTTCTCTCCAGCTGACATTTTCCAGATGTGCAGAAGCAGAGTTTCAAGATTATGATGCAATCTGCCTTGCAATTTCTCTCTAGCTGACATTTTCCAGATGTGCATAAGGAGATTTTGAAGATTATGATGCAATCTGCCTTGCACTTTCTCTATAGCTGACATTTTCCAGATGTGGAGAAGCAGAGTTTCAGGGTCATTTTGAAATCTGCCTTGCAATTTCTCTCCAGCTGACATTTTCCAGATGTGCAGAAGCAGAGTTTCAAGATTATGATGCAATCTGCCTTGCAATTTCTCTCCAGCTGACATTTTCCAGATGTGCAGAAGCAGAGTTTCAAGATTATGATGCAATCTGCCTTGCAATTTCTCTCCAGCTGACATTTTCCAGATGTGCAGAAGCAGAGTTTCAAGATTATGATGCAATCTGCCTTGCAATTTCTCTCTAGCTGACATTTTCCAGATGTGCAGAAGCAGATTTTGAAGATTATGATGCAATCTGCCTTGCACTTTCTCTATAGCTGACATTTTCCAGATGTGCAGAAGCAGAGTTTCAAGATTATGATGCAATCTGCCTTGCAATTTCTCTCCAGCTGACATTTTCCAGATGTGCAGAAGCAGAGTTTCAAGATTATGATGCAATCTGCCTTGCAATTTCTCTCTAGCTGACATTTTCCAGATGTGCAGAAGCAGATTTTGAAGATTATGATGCAATCTGCCTTGCACTTTCTCTATAGCTGACATTTTCCAGATGTGCAGAAGCAGAGTTTCAAGATTATGATGCAATCTGCCTTGCAATTTCTCTCCAGCTGACATTTTCCAAATGTGCAGAAGCAGAGTATCACGATGGTGATGCTGAAATCTGCCTTGCAATTTCTCTCTAGCTGACATTTTCCAGATGTGCAGAAGCAGAGTTTCAAGATTATGATGCAATCTGCCTTGCAATTTCTCTCCAGCTGACATTTTCCAGATGTGCAGAAGCAGAGTTTCAAGATCATGATGCAATCTGCCTTGCAATTTCTCTCCAGCTGACATTTTCCAGATGTGCAGAAGCAGAGTTTCAAGATTATGATGCAATCTGCCTTGCAATTTCTCTCTAGCTGACATTTTCCAGATGTGCAGAAGCAGATTTTGAAGATTATGATGCAATCTGCCTTGCACTTTCTCTATAGCTGACATTTTCCAGATGTGCAGAAGCAGAGTTTCAAGATTATGATGCAATCTGCCTTGCAATTTCTCTCCAGCTGACATTTTCCAGATGTGCAGAAGCAGAGTTTCAAGATTATGATGCAATCTGCCTTGCAATTTCTCTCTAGCTGACATTTTCCAGATGTGCAGAAGCAGATTTTGAAGATTATGATGCAATCTGCCTTGCACTTTCTCTATAGCTGACATTTTCCAGATGTGCAGAAGCAGAGTTTCAAGATTATGATGCAATCTGCCTTGCAATTTCTCTCCAGCTGACATTTTCCAAATGTGCAGAAGCAGAGTATCACGATGGTGATGCTGAAATCTGCCTTGCAATTTCTCTCTAGCTGACATTTTCCAGATGTGCAGAAGCAGAGTTTCAAGATTATGATGCAATCGGCCTTGCAATTTCTCTCCAGCTGACATTTTCCAGATGTGGAGAAGCAGAGTTTCAAGATTATGATGCAATCTGCCTTGCAATTTCTCTCTAGCTGACATTTTCCAGATGTGCATAAGGAGATTTTGAAGATTATGATGCAATCTGCCTTGCACTTTCTCTATAGCTGACATTTTCCAGATGTGGAGAAGCAGAGTTTCAGGGTCATTTTGAAATCTGCCTTGCAATTTCTCTCCAGCTGACATTTTCCAGATGTGCAGAAGCAGAGTTTCAAGATTATGATGCAATCTGCCTTGCAATTTCTCTCCAGCTGACATTTTCCAGATGTGCAGAAGCAGAGTTTCAAGATTATGATGCAATCTGCCTTGCAATTTCTCTCCAGCTGACATTTTCCAGATGTGCAGAAGCAGAGTTTCAAGATTATGATGCAATCTGCCTTGCAATTTCTCTCCAGCTGACATTTTCCAGATGTGCAGAAGCAGAGTTTCAAGATTATGATGCAATCTGCCTTGCAATTTCTCTCCAGCTGACATTTTCCAGATGTGCAGAAGCAGAGTTTCAAGATTATGATGCAATCTGCCTTGCAATTTCTCTCCAGCTGACATTTTCCAGATGTGCAGAAGCAGAGTTTCAAGATTATGATGCAATCTGCCTTGCAATTTCTCTCCAGCTGACATTTTCCAGATGTGCAGAAGCAGAGTTTCAAGATTATGATGCAATCTGCCTTGCAATTTCTCTATAGCTGACATTTTCCAGATGTGCAGAAGCAGAGTTTCAAGATTATGATGCAATCTGCCTTGCACTTTCTCTATAGCTGACATTTTCCAGATGTGCAGAAGCAAAGTTTCAAGATTATAATGCAATCTGCCTTGCAATTTCTCTCTAGCTGACATTTTCCAGATGTGCATAAGGAGATTTTGAAGATTATGATGCAATCTGCCTTGCACTTTCTCTATAGCTGACATTTTCCAGATGTGCAGAAGCAGAGTTTCAAGATTATGATGCAATCTGCCTTGCACTTTCTCTCCAGCTGACATTTTCCAGATGTGCAGAAGCAGATTTTGAAGATTATGATGCAATCTGCCTTGCACTTTCTCTATAGCTGACATTTTCCAGATGTGCAGAAGCAGAGTTTCAAGATTATGATGCAATCTGCCTTGCAATTTCTCTCCAGCTGACATTTTCCAAATGTGCAGAAGCAGAGTATCACGATGGTGATGCTGAAATCTGCCTTGCAATTTCTCTCTAGCTGACATTTTCCAGATGTGCAGAAGCAGAGTTTCAAGATTATGATGCAATCTGCCTTGCACTTTCTCTATAGCTGACATTTTCCAGATGTGCAGAAGCAGAGTTTCAAGATTATGATGCAATCTGCCTTGCAATTTCTCTCTAGCTGACATTTTCCAGATGTGCATAAGGAGATTTTGAAGATTATGATGCAATCTGCCTTGCACTTTCTCTATAGCTGACATTTTCCAGATGTGGAGAAGCAGAGTTTCAGGGTCATTTTGAAATCTGCCTTGCAATTTCTCTCCAGCTGACATTTTCCAGATGTGCAGAAGCAGAGTTTCAAGATTATGATGCAATCTGCCTTGCAATTTCTCTCCAGCTGACATTTTCCAGATGTGCAGAAGCAGAGTTTCAAGATCATGATGCAATCTGCCTTGCAATTTCTCTCCAGCTGACATTTTCCAGATGTGCAGAAGCAGAGTTTCAAGATTATGATGCAATCTGCCTTGCAATTTCTCTCTAGCTGACATTTTCCAGATGTGCAGAAGCAGATTTTGAAGATTATGATGCAATCTGCCTTGCACTTTCTCTATAGCTGACATTTTCCAGATGTGCAGAAGCAGAGTTTCAAGATTATGATGCAATCTGCCTTGCAATTTCTCTCCAGCTGACATTTTCCAAATGTGCAGAAGCAGAGTATCACGATGGTGATGCTGAAATCTGCCTTGCAATTTCTCTCTAGCTGACATTTTCCAGATGTGCAGAAGCAGAGTTTCAAGATTATGATGCAATCGGCCTTGCAATTTCTCTCCAGCTGACATTTTCCAGATGTGGAGAAGCAGAGTTTCAAGATTATGATGCAATCTGCCTTGCAATTTCTCTCTAGCTGACATTTTCCAGATGTGCATAAGGAGATTTTGAAGATTATGATGCAATCTGCCTTGCACTTTCTCTATAGCTGACATTTTCCAGATGTGGAGAAGCAGAGTTTCAGGGTCATTTTGAAATCTGCCTTGCAATTTCTCTCCAGCTGACATTTTCCAGATGTGCAGAAGCAGAGTTTCAAGATTATGATGCAATCTGCCTTGCAATTTCTCTCCAGCTGACATTTTCCAGATGTGCAGAAGCAGAGTTTCAAGATTATGATGCAATCTGCCTTGCAATTTCTCTCCAGCTGACATTTTCCAGATGTGCAGAAGCAGAGTTTCAAGATTATGATGCAATCTGCCTTGCAATTTCTCTCCAGCTGACATTTTCCAGATGTGCAGAAGCAGAGTTTCAAGATTATGATGCAATCTGCCTTGCAATTTCTCTCCAGCTGACATTTTCCAGATGTGCAGAAGCAGAGTTTCAAGATTATGATGCAATCTGCCTTGCAATTTCTCTCCAGCTGACATTTTCCAGATGTGCAGAAGCAGAGTTTCAAGATTATGATGCAATCTGACTTGCAATTTCTCTCCAGCTGACATTTTCCAGATGTGCAGAAGCAGAGTTTCAAGATTATGATGCAATC
Organism: Pantherophis vulpinus; assembly: GCA_037215915.1. Lineage (NCBI taxonomy): Eukaryota > Metazoa > Chordata > Lepidosauria > Squamata > Colubridae > Pantherophis > Pantherophis vulpinus. The sequence goes on along the minus strand of JAXLNS010000046.1, from coordinate 490,825 downwards.
TGCCTTGCAATTTCTCTCTAGCTGACATTTTCCAGATGTGCAGAAGCAGATTTTGAAGATTATGATGCAATCTGCCTTACACTTTCTCTATAGCTGACATTTTCCAGATGTGGAGAAGCAGAGTTTCAGGGTCATTTTGAAATCTGCCTTGCAATTTCTCTCCAGCTGACATTTTCCAGATGTGCAGAAGCAGAGTTTCAAGATTATGATGCAATCTGCCTTGCAATTTCTCTCCAGCTGACATTTTCCAGATGTGCAGAAGCAGAGTTTCAAGATTATGATGCAATCTGCCTTGCAATTTCTCTCCAGCTGACATTTTCCAGATGTGCAGAAGCAGAGTTTCAAGATTATGATGCAATCTGCCTTGCAATTTCTCTCTAGCTGACATTTTCCAGATGTGCATAAGGAGATTTTGAAGATTATGATGCAATCTGCCTTGCACTTTCTCTATAGCTGACATTTTCCAGATGTGGAGAAGCAGAGTTTCAGGGTCATTTTGAAATCTGCCTTGCAATTTCTCTCCAGCTGACATTTTCCAGATGTGCAGAAGCAGATTTTGAAGATTATGATGCAATCTGCCTTGCACTTTCTCTCCAGCTGACATTTTCCAGATGTGCAGAAGCAGATTTTGAAGATTATGATGCAATCTGCCTTGCACTTTCTCTATAGCTGACATTTTCCAGATGTGCAGAAGCAGAGTTTCAAGATTATGATGCAATCTGCCTTGCAATTTCTCTCCAGCTGACATTTTCCAAATGTGCAGAAGCAGAGTTTTAAGATTATGATGCAATCGGCTGTGGAATTTCGCTCCAGATGACATTTTCCATATGTACAGAAGCAGAGTTTCAGGATGATGCAATCTGCCTTGCACTTTCTCTATAGCTGACATTTTCCAGATGTGCAGAAGCAGAGTTTCAAGATTATGATGCAATCTGCCTTGCAATTTCTCTCCAGCTGACATTTTCCAAATGTGCAGAAGCAGAGTATCACGATGGTGATGCTGAAATCTGCCTTGCAATTTCTCTCCAGCTGACATTTTCCAGATGTGCAGAAGCAGAGTTTCAAGATTATGATGCAATCTGCCTTGCAATTTCTCTCTAGCTGACATTTTCCAGATGTGCATAAGGAGATTTTGAAGATTATGATGCAATCTGCCTTGCACTTTCTCTATAGCTGACATTTTCCAGATGTGGAGAAGCAGAGTTTCAGGGTCATTTTGAAATCTGCCTTGCAATTTCTCTCCAGCTGACATTTTCCAGATGTGCAGAAGCAGAGTTTCAAGATTATGATGCAATCTGCCTTGCAATTTCTCTCCAGCTGACATTTTCCAGATGTGCAGAAGCAGAGTTTCAAGATTATGATGCAATCTGCCTTGCAATTTCTCTCCAGCTGACATTTTCCAGATGTGCAGAAGCAGAGTTTCAAGATTATGATGCAATCTGCCTTGCAATTTCTCTCTAGCTGACATTTTCCAGATGTGCATAAGGAGATTTTGAAGATTATGATGCAATCTGCCTTGCACTTTCTCTATAGCTGACATTTTCCAGATGTGGAGAAGCAGAGTTTCAGGGTCATTTTGAAATCTGCCTTGCAATTTCTCTCCAGCTGACATTTTCCAGATGTGCAGAAGCAGAGTTTCAAGATTATGATGCAATCTGCCTTGCAATTTCTCTCCAGCTGACATTTTCCAGATGTGCAGAAGCAGAGTTTCAAGATCATGATGCAATCTGCCTTGCAATTTCTCTCCAGCTGACATTTTCCAGATGTGCAGAAGCAGAGTTTCAAGATTATGATGCAATCTGCCTTGCAATTTCTCTCTAGCTGACATTTTCCAGATGTGCAGAAGCAGATTTTGAAGATTATGATGCAATCTGCCTTGCACTTTCTCTATAGCTGACATTTTCCAGATGTGCAGAAGCAGAGTTTCAAGATTATGATGCAATCTGCCTTGCAATTTCTCTCCAGCTGACATTTTCCAGATGTGCAGAAGCAGAGTTTCAAGATTATGATGCAATCTGCCTTGCAATTTCTCTCTAGCTGACATTTTCCAGATGTGCAGAAGCAGATTTTGAAGATTATGATGCAATCTGCCTTGCACTTTCTCTATAGCTGACATTTTCCAGATGTGCAGAAGCAGAGTTTCAAGATTATGATGCAATCTGCCTTGCAATTTCTCTCCAGCTGACATTTTCCAAATGTGCAGAAGCAGAGTATCACGATGGTGATGCTGAAATCTGCCTTGCAATTTCTCTCTAGCTGACATTTTCCAGATGTGCAGAAGCAGAGTTTCAAGATTATGATGCAATCGGCCTTGCAATTTCTCTCCAGCTGACATTTTCCAGATGTGGAGAAGCAGAGTTTCAAGATTATGATGCAATCTGCCTTGCAATTTCTCTCTAGCTGACATTTTCCAGATGTGCATAAGGAGATTTTGAAGATTATGATGCAATCTGCCTTGCACTTTCTCTATAGCTGACATTTTCCAGATGTGGAGAAGCAGAGTTTCAGGGTCATTTTGAAATCTGCCTTGCAATTTCTCTCCAGCTGACATTTTCCAGATGTGCAGAAGCAGAGTTTCAAGATTATGATGCAATCTGCCTTGCAATTTCTCTCCAGCTGACATTTTCCAGATGTGCAGAAGCAGAGTTTCAAGATTATGATGCAATCTGCCTTGCAATTTCTCTCCAGCTGACATTTTCCAGATGTGCAGAAGCAGAGTTTCAAGATTATGATGCAATCTGCCTTGCAATTTCTCTCCAGCTGACATTTTCCAGATGTGCAGAAGCAGAGTTTCAAGATTATGATGCAATCTGCCTTGCAATTTCTCTCCAGCTGACATTTTCCAGATGTGCAGAAGCAGAGTTTCAAGATTATGATGCAATCTGCCTTGCAATTTCTCTCCAGCTGACATTTTCCAGATGTGCAGAAGCAGAGTTTCAAGATTATGATGCAATCTGCCTTGCAATTTCTCTCCAGCTGACATTTTCCAGATGTGCAGAAGCAGAGTTTCAAGATTATGATGCAATCTGCCTTGCAATTTCTCTATAGCTGACATTTTCCAGATGTGCAGAAGCAGAGTTTCAAGATTATGATGCAATCTGCCTTGCACTTTCTCTATAGCTGACATTTTCCAGATGTGCAGAAGCAAAGTTTCAAGATTATAATGCAATCTGCCTTGCAATTTCTCTCTAGCTGACATTTTCCAGATGTGCATAAGGAGATTTTGAAGATTATGATGCAATCTGCCTTGCACTTTCTCTATAGCTGACATTTTCCAGATGTGCAGAAGCAGAGTTTCAAGATTATGATGCAATCTGCCTTGCACTTTCTCTCCAGCTGACATTTTCCAGATGTGCAGAAGCAGATTTTGAAGATTATGATGCAATCTGCCTTGCACTTTCTCTATAGCTGACATTTTCCAGATGTGCAGAAGCAGAGTTTCAAGATTATGATGCAATCTGCCTTGCAATTTCTCTCCAGCTGACATTTTCCAAATGTGCAGAAGCAGAGTATCACGATGGTGATGCTGAAATCTGCCTTGCAATTTCTCTCTAGCTGACATTTTCCAGATGTGCAGAAGCAGAGTTTCAAGATTATGATGCAATCTGCCTTGCACTTTCTCTATAGCTGACATTTTCCAGATGTGCAGAAGCAGAGTTTCAAGATTATGATGCAATCTGCCTTGCAATTTCTCTCTAGCTGACATTTTCCAGATGTGCATAAGGAGATTTTGAAGATTATGATGCAATCTGCCTTGCACTTTCTCTATAGCTGACATTTTCCAGATGTGGAGAAGCAGAGTTTCAGGGTCATTTTGAAATCTGCCTTGCAATTTCTCTCCAGCTGACATTTTCCAGATGTGCAGAAGCAGAGTTTCAAGATTATGATGCAATCTGCCTTGCAATTTCTCTCCAGCTGACATTTTCCAGATGTGCAGAAGCAGAGTTTCAAGATCATGATGCAATCTGCCTTGCAATTTCTCTCCAGCTGACATTTTCCAGATGTGCAGAAGCAGAGTTTCAAGATTATGATGCAATCTGCCTTGCAATTTCTCTCTAGCTGACATTTTCCAGATGTGCAGAAGCAGATTTTGAAGATTATGATGCAATCTGCCTTGCACTTTCTCTATAGCTGACATTTTCCAGATGTGCAGAAGCAGAGTTTCAAGATTATGATGCAATCTGCCTTGCAATTTCTCTCCAGCTGACATTTTCCAGATGTGCAGAAGGAGAGTTTCAAGATTATGATGCAATCTGCCTTGCAATTTCTCTCTAGCTGACATTTTCCAGATGTGCAGAAGCAGATTTTGAAGATTATGATGCAATCTGCCTTGCACTTTCTCTATAGCTGACATTTTCCAGATGTGCAGAAGCAGAGTTTCAAGATTATGATGCAATCTGCCTTGCAATTTCTCTCCAGCTGACATTTTCCAAATGTGCAGAAGCAGAGTATCACGATGGTGATGCTGAAATCTGCCTTGCAATTTCTCTCTAGCTGACATTTTCCAGATGTGCAGAAGCAGAGTTTCAAGATTATGATGCAATCGGCCTTGCAATTTCTCTCCAGCTGACATTTTCCAGATGTGGAGAAGCAGAGTTTCAAGATTATGATGCAATCTGCCTTGCAATTTCTCTCTAGCTGACATTTTCCAGATGTGCATAAGGAGATTTTGAAGATTATGATGCAATCTGCCTTGCACTTTCTCTATAGCTGACATTTTCCAGATGTGGAGAAGCAGAGTTTCAGGGTCATTTTGAAATCTGCCTTGCAATTTCTCTCCAGCTGACATTTTCCAGATGTGCAGAAGCAGAGTTTCAAGATTATGATGCAATCTGCCTTGCAATTTCTCTCCAGCTGACATTTTCCAGATGTGCAGAAGCAGAGTTTCAAGATTATGATGCAATCTGCCTTGCAATTTCTCTCCAGCTGACATTTTCCAGATGTGCAGAAGCAGAGTTTCAAGATTATGATGCAATCTGCCTTGCAATTTCTCTCCAGCTGACATTTTCCAGATGTGCAGAAGCAGAGTTTCAAGATTATGATGCAATCTGCCTTGCAATTTCTCTCCAGCTGACATTTTCCAGATGTGCAGAAGCAGAGTTTCAAGATTATGATGCAATCTGCCTTGCAATTTCTCTCCAGCTGACATTTTCCAGATGTGCAGAAGCAGAGTTTCAAGATTATGATGCAATCTGACTTGCAATTTCTCTCCAGCTGACATTTTCCAGATGTGCAGAAGCAGAGTTTCAAGATTATGATGCAATCTGCCTTGCAATTTCTCTCTAGCTGACATTTTCCAGATGTGCAGAAGCAGATTTTGAAGATTATGATGCAATCTGCCTTACACTTTCTCTATAGCTGACATTTTCCAGATGTGGAGAAGCAGAGTTTCAGGGTCATTTTGAAATCTGCCTTGCAATTTCTCTCCAGCTGACATTTTCCAGATGTGCAGAAGCAGAGTTTCAAGATTATGATGCAATCTGCCTTGCAATTTCTCTCCAGCTGACATTTTCCAGATGTGCAGAAGCAGAGTTTCAAGATTATGATGCAATCTGCCTTGCAATTTCTCTCCAGCTGACATTTTCCAGATGTGCAGAAGCAGAGTTTCAAGATTATGATGCAATCTGCCTTGCAATTTCTCTCTAGCTGACATTTTCCAGATGTGCATAAGGAGATTTTGAAGATTATGATGCAATCTGCCTTGCACTTTCTCTATAGCTGACATTTTCCAGATGTGGAGAAGCAGAGTTTCAGGGTCATTTTGAAATCTGCCTTGCAATTTCTCTCCAGCTGACATTTTCCAGATGTGCAGAAGCAGATTTTGAAGATTATGATGCAATCTGCCTTGCACTTTCTCTCCAGCTGACATTTTCCAGATGTGCAGAAGCAGATTTTGAAGATTATGATGCAATCTGCCTTGCACTTTCTCTATAGCTGACATTTTCCAGATGTGCAGAAGCAGAGTTTCAAGATTATGATGCAATCTGCCTTGCAATTTCTCTCCAGCTGACATTTTCCAAATGTGCAGAAGCAGAGTTTTAAGATTATGATGCAATCGGCTGTGGAATTTCGCTCCAGATGACATTTTCCATATGTACAGAAGCAGAGTTTCAGGATGATGCAATCTGCCTTGCACTTTCTCTATAGCTGACATTTTCCAGATGTGCAGAAGCAGAGTTTCAAGATTATGATGCAATCTGCCTTGCAATTTCTCTCCAGCTGACATTTTCCAAATGTGCAGAAGCAGAGTATCACGATGGTGATGCTGAAATCTGCCTTGCAATTTCTCTCCAGCTGACATTTTCCAGATGTGCAGAAGCAGAGTTTCAAGATTATGATGCAATCTGCCTTGCAATTTCTCTCTAGCTGACATTTTCCAGATGTGCATAAGGAGATTTTGAAGATTATGATGCAATCTGCCTTGCACTTTCTCTATAGCTGACATTTTCCAGATGTGGAGAAGCAGAGTTTCAGGGTCATTTTGAAATCTGCCTTGCAATTTCTCTCCAGCTGACATTTTCCAGATGTGCAGAAGCAGAGTTTCAAGATTATGATGCAATCTGCCTTGCAATTTCTCTCCAGCTGACATTTTCCAGATGTGCAGAAGCAGAGTTTCAAGATTATGATGCAATCTGCCTTGCAATTTCTCTCCAGCTGACATTTTCCAGATGTGCAGAAGCAGAGTTTCAAGATTATGATGCAATCTGCCTTGCAATTTCTCTCTAGCTGACATTTTCCAGATGTGCATAAGGAGATTTTGAAGATTATGATGCAATCTGCCTTGCACTTTCTCTATAGCTGACATTTTCCAGATGTGGAGAAGCAGAGTTTCAGGGTCATTTTGAAATCTGCCTTGCAATTTCTCTCCAGCTGACATTTTCCAGATGTGCAGAAGCAGATTTTGAAGATTATGATGCAATCTGCCTTGCACTTTCTCTCCAGCTGACATTTTCCAGATGTGCAGAAGCAGATTTTGAAGATTATGATGCAATCTGCCTTGCACTTTCTCTATAGCTGACATTTTCCAGATGTGCAGAAGCAGAGTTTCAAGATTATGATGCAATCTGCCTTGCAATTTCTCTCCAGCTGACATTTTCCAAATGTGCAGAAGCAGAGTTTTAAGATTATGATGCAATCGGCTGTGGAATTTCGCTCCAGATGACATTTTCCATATGTACAGAAGCAGAGTTTCAGGATGATGCAATCTGCCTTGCACTTTCTCTATAGCTGACATTTTCCAGATGTGCAGAAGCAGAGTTTCAAGATTATGATGCAATCTGCCTTGCAATTTCTCTCCAGCTGACATTTTCCAAATGTGCAGAAGCAGAGTATCACGATGGTGATGCTGAAATCTGCCTTGCAATTTCTCTCCAGCTGACATTTTCCAGATGTGCAGAAGCAGAGTTTCAAGATTATGATGCAATCTGCCTTGCAATTTCTCTCTAGCTGACATTTTCCAGATGTGCAGAAGCAGATTTTGAAGATTATGATGCAATCTGCCTTGCAATTTCTCTCTAGCTGACATTTTCCAGATGTGCAGAAGCAGATTTTGAAGATTATGATGCAATCTGCCTTGCACTTTCTCTATAGCTGACATTTTCCAGATGTGGAGAAGCAGAGTTTCAGGGTCATTTTGAAATCTGCCTTGCAATTTCTCTCCAGCTGACATTTTCCAGATGTGCAGAAGCAGAGTTTCAAGATTATGATGCAATCTGCCTTGCAATTTCTCTCTAGCTGACATTTTCCAGATGTGCAGAAGCAGAGTTTCAAGATTATGATGCAATCTGCCTTGCAATTTCTCTCTAGCTGACATTTTCCAGATGTGCAGAAGCAGAGTTTCAAGATTATGATGCAATCTGCCTTGCAATTTCTCTCCAGCTGACATTTTCCAGATGTGCAGAAGCAGAGTTTCAAGATTATGATGCAATCTGCCTTGCAATTTCTCCCTAGCTGACATTTTCCAGATGTGGAGAAGCAGAGTTTCAGGGTCATTTTGAAATCTGCCTTGCAATTTCTCTCCAGCTGACATTTTCCAGATGTGCAGAAGCAGAGTTTCAAGATTATGATGCAATCTGCCTTGCAGTTTCTCTCTAGCTGACATTTTCCAGATGTGCAGAAGCAGAGTTTCAAGATTATGATGCAATCTGCCTTGCAATTTCTCTCCAGCTGACATTTTCCAAATGTGCAGAAGCAGAGTATCACGATGGTGATGCTGAAATCTGCCTTGCAATTTCTCTCTAGCTGACATTTTCCAGATGTGCAGAAGCAGAGTTTCAAGATTATGATGCAATCGGCTGTGGAATTTCGCTCCAGATGACATTTTCCATATGTACAGAAGCAGAGTTTCAGGATGATGCAAGCTGCCTTGCAATTTCTCTCCAGCTGACATTTTCCAGATGTGCAGAAGCAGAGTTTCAAGATTATGATGCAATCTGCCTTGCAATTTCTCTCCAGCTGACATTTTCCAAATGTGCAGAAGCAGAGTATCACGATGGTGATGCTGAAATCTGCCTTGCAATTTCTCTCTAGCTGACATTTTCCAGATGTGCAGAAGCAGAGTTTTAAGATTATGATGCAATCGGCTGTGGAATTTCGCTCCAGATGACATTTTCCATATGTACAGAAGCAGAGTTTCAGGATGATGCAAGCTTCCTTGCAATTTCTCTCCAGCTGACATTTTCCAGATCTGGAGAAGCAGAGTTTCAAGATTATGATGCAATCTGCCTCGCAATTTCTCTCTAGCTGACATTTTCCAGACGTGCAGAAGCAGATTTTGAAGATTATGATGCAATCTGCCTTGCAATTTCTCTCTAGCTGACATTTTCCAGATGTGCAGAAGCAGATTTTGAAGATTATGATGCAATCTGCCTTGCACTTTCTCTATAGCTGACATTTTCCAGATGTGGAGAAGCAGAGTTTCAGGGTCATTTTGAAATCTGCCTTGCAATTTCTCTCCAGCTGACATTTTCCAGATGTGCAGAAGCAGAGTTTCAAGATTATGATGCAATCTGCCTTGCAATTTCTCTCTAGCTGACATTTTCCAGATGTGCAGAAGCAGAGTTTCAAGATTATGATGCAATCTGCCTTGCAATTTCTCTCTAGCTGACATTTTCCAGATGTGCAGAAGCAGAGTTTCAAGATTATGATGCAATCTGCCTTGCAATTTCTCTCCAGCTGACATTTTCCAGATGTGGAGAAGCAGAGTTTCAGGGTCATTTTGAAATCTGCCTTGCAATTTCTCTCCAGCTGACATTTTCCAGATGTGCAGAAGCAGAGTTTCAAGATTATGATGCAATCTGCCTTGCAATTTCTCTCCAGCTGACATTTTCCAGATGTGCAGAAGCAGAGTTTCAAGATTATGATGCAATCTGCCTTGCAATTTCTCTCTAGCTGACATTTTCCAGATGTGCATAAGGAGATTTTGAAGATTATGATGCAATTTGCCTTGCACTTTCTCTATAGCTGACATTTTCCAGATGTGGAGAAGCAGAGTTTCAGGGTCATTTTGAAATCTGCCTTGCAATTTCTCTCCAGCTGACATTTTCCAGATGTGCAGAAGCAGAGTTTCAAGATTATGATGCAATCTGCCTTGCAATTTCTCTCTAGCTGACATTTCCCAGATGTGCAGAAGCAGAGTTTCAAGATTATGATGCAATCTGCCTTGCAATTTCTCTCCAGCTGACATTTTCCAAATGTGCAGAAGCAGAGTATCACGATGGTGATGCTGAAATCTGCCTTGCAATTTCTCTCTAGCTGACATTTTCCAGATGTGCAGAAGCAGAGTTTCAAGATTATGATGCAATCGGCTGTGGAATTTCGCTCCAGATGAAATTTTCCATATGTACAGAAGCAGAGTTTCAGGATGATGCAAGCTGCCTTGCAATTTCTCTCCAGCTGACATTTTCCAGATGTGCAGAAGCAGAGTTTCACGATGATGATGCTGAAATCTGCCTTGCAATTTCTCTCTAGCTGACATTTTCCAGATGTGCAGAAGCAGAGTTTTAAGATTATGATGCAATCGGCTGTGGAATTTCGCTCCAGATGACATTTTCCATATGTACAGAAGCAGAGTTTCAAGATTATGATGCAATCTGCCTCGCAATTTCTCTCTAGCTGACATTTTCCAGATGTGCAGAAGCAGATTTTGAAGATTATGATGCAATCTGCCTTGCAATTTCTCTCTAGCTGACATTTTCCAGATGTGCAGAAGTAGATTTTGAAGATTATGATGCAATCTGCCTTGCACTTTCTCTATAGCTGACATTTTCCAGATGTGGAGAAGCAGAGTTTCAGGGTCATTTTGAAATCTGCCTTGCAATTTCTCTCCAGCTGACATTTTCCAGATGTGCAGAAGCAGAGTTTCAAGATTATGATGCAATCTGCCTTGCAATTTCTCTCTAGCTGACATTTTCCAGATGTGCAGAAGCAGAGTTTCAAGATTATGATGCAATCTGCCTTGCAATTTCTCTCTAGCTGACATTTTCCAGATGTGCAGAAGCAGAGTTTCAAGATTATGATGCAATCTGCCTTGCAATTTCTCTCCAGCTGACATTTTCCAGATGTGCAGAAGCAGAGTTTCAAGATTATGATGCAATCTGCCTTGCAATTTCTCCCTAGCTGACATTTTCCAGATGTGGAGAAGCAGAGTTTCAGGGTCATTTTGAAATCTGCCTTGCAATTTCTCTCCAGCTGACATTTTCCAGATGTGCAGAAGCAGAGTTTCAAGATTATGATGCAATCTGCCTTGCAATTTCTCTCTAGCTGACATTTTCCAGATGTGCAGAAGCAGAGTTTCAAGATTATGATGCAATCTGCCTTGCAATTTCTCTCCAGCTGACATTTTCCAAATGTGCAGAAGCAGAGTATCACGATGGTGATGCTGAAATCTGCCTTGCAATTTCTCTCTAGCTGACATTTTCCAGATGTGCAGAAGCAGAGTTTCAAGATTATGATGCAATCGGCTGTGGAATTTCGCTCCAGATGACATTTTCCATATGTACAGAAGCAGAGTTTCAGGATGATGCAAGCTGCCTTGCAATTTCTCTCCAGCTGACATTTTCCAGATGTGCAGAAGCAGAGTTTCACGATGATGATGCTGAAATCTGCCTTGCAATTTCTCTCTAGCTGACATTTTCCAGATCTGGAGAAGCAGAGTTTTAAGATTATGATGCAATCGGCTGTGGAATTTCGCTCCAGATGACATTTTCCATATGTACAGAAGCAGAGTTTCAGGATGATGCAAGCTGCCTTGCAATTTCTCTCCAGCTGACATTTTCCAGATGTGCAGAAGCAGAGTTTCAAGATTATGATGCAATCTGCCTTGCAATTTCTCTCCAGCTGACATTTTCCAAATGTGCAGAAGCAGAGTATCACGATGGTGATGCTGAAATCTGCCTTGCAATTTCTCTCTAGCTGACATTTTCCAGATGTGCAGAAGCAGAGTTTCAAGATTATGATGCAATCGGCTGTGGAATTTCGCTCCAGATGACATTTTCCATATGTACAGAAGCAGAGTTTCAGGATGATGCAAGCTGCCTTGCAATTTCTCTCCAGCTGACATTTTCCAGATCTGGAGAAGCAGAGTTTCAAGATTATGATGCAATCTGCCTCGCAATTTCTCTCTAGCTGACATTTTCCAGAAGTGCAGAAGCAGATTTTGAAGATTATGATGCAATCTGCCTTGCAATTTCTCTCTAGCTGACATTTTCCAGATGTGCAGAAGCAGATTTTGAAGATTATGATGCAATCTGCCTTGCACTTTCTCTATAGCTGACATTTTCCAGATGTGGAGAAACAGAGTTTCAGGGTCATTTTGAAATCTGCCTTGCAATTTCTCTCCAGCTGACATTTTCCAGATGTGCAGAAGCAGAGTTTCAAGATTATGATGCAATCTGCCTTGCAATTTCTCTCTAGCTGACATTTTCCAGATGTGCAGAAGCAGAGTTTCAAGATTATGATGCAATCTGCCTTGCAATTTCTCTCCAGCTGACATTTTCCAGATGTGCAGAAGCAGAGTTTCAAGATTATGATGCAATCTGCCTTGCAATTTCTCCCTAGCTGACATTTTCCAGATGTGGAGAAGCAGAGTTTCAGGGTCATTTTGAAATCTGCCTTGCAATTTCTCTCCAGCTGACATTTTCCAGATGTGCAGAAGCAGAGTTTCAAGATTATGATGCAATCTGCCTTGCAATTTCTCTCTAGCTGACATTTTCCAGATGTGCAGAAGCAGAGTTTCAAGATTATGATGCAATCTGCCTTGCAATTTCTCTCCAGCTGACATTTTCCAAATGTGCAGAAGCAGAGTATCACGATGGTGATGCTGAAATCTGCCTTGCAATTTCTCTCTAGCTGACATTTTCCAGATGTGCAGAAGCAGAGTTTCAAGATTATGATGCAATCGGCTGTGGAATTTCGCTCCAGATGACATTTTCCATATGTACAGAAGCAGAGTTTCAGGATGATGCAAGCTGCCTTGCAATTTCTCTCCAGCTGACATTTTCCAGATGTGCAGAAGCAGAGTTTCACGATGATGATGCTGAAATCTGCCTTGCAATTTCTCTCTAGCTGACATTTTCCAGATCTGGAGAAGCAGAGTTTTAAGATTATGATGCAATCGGCTGTGGAATTTCGCTCCAGATGACATTTTCCATATGTACAGAAGCAGAGTTTCAGGATGATGCAAGCTGCCTTGCAATTTCTCTCCAGCTGACATTTTCCAGATGTGCAGAAGCAGAGTTTCAAGATTATGATGCAATCTGCCTTGCAATTTCTCTCCAGCTGACATTTTCCAAATGTGCAGAAGCAGAGTATCACGATGGTGATGCTGAAATCTGCCTTGCAATTTCTCTCTAGCTGACATTTTCCAGATGTGCAGAAGCAGAGTTTCAAGATTATGATGCAATCGGCTGTGGAATTTCGCTCCAGATGACATTTTCCATATGTACAGAAGCAGAGTTTCAGGATGATGCAAGCTGCCTTGCAATTTCTCTCCAGCTGACATTTTCCAGATCTGGAGAAGCAGAGTTTCAAGATTATGATGCAATCTGCCTCGCAATTTCTCTCTAGCTGACATTTTCCAGAAGTGCAGAAGCAGATTTTGAAGATTATGATGCAATCTGCCTTGCAATTTCTCTCTAGCTGACATTTTCCAGATGTGCAGAAGCAGATTTTGAAGATTATGATGCAATCTGCCTTGCACTTTCTCTATAGCTGACATTTTCCAGATGTGGAGAAACAGAGTTTCAGGGTCATTTTGAAATCTGCCTTGCAATTTCTCTCCAGCTGACATTTTCCAGATGTGCAGAAGCAGAGTTTCAAGATTATGATGCAATCTGCCTTGCAATTTCTCTCTAGCTGACATTTTCCAGATGTGCAGAAGCAGAGTTTCAAGATTATGATGCAATCTGCCTTGCAATTTCTCTCTAGCTGACATTTTCCAGATGTGCAGAAGCAGAGTTTCAAGATTATGATGCAATCTGCCTTGCAATTTCTCTCCAGCTGACATTTTCCAGATGTGGAGAAGCAGAGTTTCAGGGTCATTTTGAAATCTGCCTTGCAATTTCTCTCCAGCTGACATTTTCCAGATGTGCAGAAGCAGAGTTTCAAGATTATGATGCAATCTGCCTTGCAATTTCTCTCTAGCTGACATTTTGCAGATGTGCAGAAGCAGAGTTTCAAGATTATGATGCAATCTGCCTTGCAATTTCTCTCTAGCTGACATTTTCCAGATGTGCAGAAGCAGAGTTTCAAGATTATGATGCAATCTGCCTTGCAATTTCTCTCCAGCTGACATTTTCCAGATGTGGAGAAGCAGAGTTTCAGGGTCATTTTGAAATCTGCCTTGCAATTTCTCTCCAGCTGACATTTTCCAGATGTGCAGAAGCAGAGTTTCAAGATTATGATGCAATCTGCCTTGCAATTTCTCTCCAGCTGACATTTTCCAGATGTGCAGAAGCAGAGTTTCAAGATTATGATGCAATCTGCCTTGCAATTTCTCTCTAGCTGACATTTTCCAGATGTGCATAAGGAGATTTTGAAGATTATGATGCAATCTGCCTTGCACTTTCTCTATAGCTGACATTTTCCAGATGTGGAGAAGCAGAGTTTCAGGGTCATTTTGAAATCTGCCTTGCAATTTCTCTCCAGCTGACATTTTCCAGATGTGCAGAAGCAGATTTTGAAGATTATGATGCAATCTGCCTTGCACTTTCTCTCCAGCTGACATTTTCCAGATGTGCAGAAGCAGATTTTGAAGATTATGATGCAATCTGCCTTGCACTTTCTCTATAGCTGACATTTTCCAGATGTGCAGAAGCAGAGTTTCAAGATTATGATGCAATCTGCCTTGCAATTTCTCTCCAGCTGACATTTTCCAAATGTGCAGAAGCAGAGTATCACGATGGTGATGCTGAAATCTGCCTTGCAATTTCTCTCTAGCTGACATTTTCCAGATGTGCAGAAGCAGAGTTTTAAGATTATGATGCAATCGGCTGTGGAATTTCGCTCCAGATGACATTTTCCATATGTACAGAAGCAGAGTTTCAGGATGATGCAAGCTGCCTTGCAATTTCTCTCCAGCTGACATTTTCCAGATCTGGAGAAGCAGAGTTTCAAGATTATGATGCAATCTGCCTCGCAATTTCTCTCTAGCTGACATTTTCCAGACGTGCAGAAGCAGATTTTGAAGATTATGATGCAATCTGCCTTGCAATTTCTCTCTAGCTGACATTTTCCAGATGTGCAGAAGCAGATTTTGAAGTTTATGATGCAATCTGCCTTGCACGTTCTCTATAGCTGACATTTTCCAGATGTGCAGAAGCAGAGTTTCAAGATTATGATGCAATCTGCCTTGCAATTTCTCTCTAGCTGACATTTTCCAGATGTGCAGAAGCAGAGTTTCAAGATTATGATGCAATCTGCCTTGCAATTTCTCTCCAGCTGACATTTTCCAAATGAGCAGAAGCAGAGTATCACGATGGTGATGCTGAAATCTGCCTTGCAATTTCTCTCTAGCTGACATTTTCCAGATGTGCAGAAGCAGAGTTTCAAGATTATGATGCAATCGGCTGTGGAATTTCGCTCCAGATGACATTTTCCATATGTACAGAAGCAGAGTTTCAGGATGATGCAAGCTGCCTTGCAATTTCTCTCCAGCTGACATTTTCCAGATGTGCAGAAGCAGAGTTTCACGATGATGATGCTGAAATCTGCCTTGCAATTTCTCTCCAGCTGACATTTTCCAGATCTGGAGAAGCAGAGTTTCAAGATTATGATGCAATCTGCCTTGCAATTTCTCTCTAGCTGACATTTTCCAGATGTGGAGAAGCAGATTTTGAAGATTATGATGCAATCTGCCTTGCAATTTCTCTCCAGCTGACATTTTCCAGATCTGGAGAAGCAGAGTTTCAAGATTATGATGCAATCTGCCTTGCACTTTCTCTATAGCTGACATTTTCCAGATGTGCAGAAGCAGAGTTTCAAGATTATGATGCAATCTGCCTTGCAATTTCTCTCTAGCTGACATTTTCCAGATGTGCAGAAGCAGATTTTGAAGATTATGATGCAATCTGCCTTGCACTTTCTCTATAGCTGACATTTTCCAGATGTGCAGAAGCAGAGTTTCAAGATTATGATGCAATCTGCCTTGCAATTTCTCTCTAGCTGACATTTTCCAGATGTGCAGAAGCAGAGTTTCAAGATTATGATGCAATCTGCCTTGCAATTTCTCTCCAGCTGACATTTTCCAGATGTGCAGAAGCAGAGTTTCAAGATTATGATGCAATCTGCCTTGCAATTTCTCTCTAGCTGACATTTTCCAGATGTGCAGAAGCAGAGTTTCAAGATTATGATGCAATCTGCCTTGCAATTTCTCTCTAGCTGACATTTTCCATATGTGCATAAGGAGATTTTGAAGATTATGATGCAATCTGCCTTGCACTTTCTCTATAGCTGACATTTTCCAGATGTGCAGAAGCAGATTTTGAAGATTATGATGCAATCTGCCTTGCACTTTCTCTATAGCTGACATTTTCCAGATGTGCAGAAGCAGAGTTTCAAGATTATGATGCAATCTGCCTTGCAATTTCTCTCTAGCTGACATTTTCCAGATGTGCAGAAGCAGAGTTTCAAGATTATGATGCAATCTGCCTTGCAATTTCTCTCCAGCTGACATTTTCCAGATGTGCAGAAGCAGAGTTTCAAGATTATGATGCAATCTGCCTTGCAATTTCTCTCTAGCTGACATTTTCCAGATGTGCAGAAGCAGAGTTTCAAGATTATGATGCAATCTGCCTTGCAATTTCTCTCTAGCTGACATTTTCCATATGTGCATAAGGAGATTTTGAAGATTATGATGCAATCTGCCTTGCACTTTCTCTATAGCTGACATTTTCCAGATGTGGAGAAGCAGAGTTTCAGGGTCATTTTGAAATCTGCCTTGCAATTTCTCTCCAGCTGACATTTTCCAGATGTGCAGAAGCAGATTTTGAAGATTATGATGCAATCTGCCTTGCACTTTCTCTCCAGCTGACATTTTCCAGATGTGCAGAAGCAGATTTTGAAGATTATGATACAATCTGCCTTGCACTTTCTCTATAGCTGACATTTTCCAGATGTGCAGAAGCAGAGTTTCAAGATTATGATGCAATCTGCCTTGCAATTTCTCTCCAGATGACATTTTCCATATGTACAGAAGCAGAGTTTCAGGATGATGCAAGCTGCCTTGCAATTTCTCTCCAGCTGACATTTTCCAGATGTGCAGAAGCAGAGTTTCAAGATTATGATGCAATCTGCCTTGCAATTTCTCTCCAGCTGACATTTTCCAGATGTGGAGAAGCAGAGTTTCAGGGTCATTTTGAAATCTGCCTTGCAATTTCTCTCCAGCTGACATTTTCCAGATGTGCAGAAGCAGAGTTTCAAGATTATGATGCAATCTGCCTTGCAATTTCTCTCCAGCTGACATTTTCCAGATGTGCAGAAGCAGATTTTCAAGATTATGATGCAATCTGCCTTGCAATTTCTCTCTAGCTGACATTTTCCAGATGTGCATAAGGAGATTTTGAAGATTATGATGCAATCTGCCTTGCACTTTCTCTATAGCTGACATTTTCCAGATGTGGAGAAGCAGAGTTTCAGGGTCATTTTGAAATCTGCCTTGCAATTTCTCTCCAGCTGACATTTTCCAGATGTGCAGAAGCAGATTTTGAAGATTATGATGCAATCTGCCTTGCACTTTCTCTCCAGCTGACATTTTCCAGATGTGCAGAAGCAGATTTTGAAGATTATGATGCAATCTGCCTTGCACTTTCTCTATAGCTGACATTTTCCAGATGTGCAGAAGCAGAGTTTCAAGATTATGATGCAATCTGCCTTGCAATTTCTCTCCAGCTGACATTTTCCAAATGTGCAGAAGCAGAGTATCACGATGGTGATGCTGAAATCTGCCTTGCAATTTCTCTCTAGCTGACATTTTCCAGATGTGCAGAAGCAGAGTTTCAAGATTATGATGCAATCGGCTGTGGAATTTCGCTCCAGATGACATTTTCCATATGTACAGAAGCAGAGTTTCAGGATGATGCAAGCTGCCTTGCAATTTCTCTCCAGCTGACATTTTCCAGATCTGGAGAAGCAGAGTTTCAAGATTATGATGCAATCTGCCTCGCAATTTCTCTCTAGCTGACATTTTCCAGAAGTGCAGAAGCAGATTTTGAAGATTATGATGCAATCTGCCTTGCAATTTCTCTCTAGCTGACATTTTCCAGATGTGCAGAAGCAGATTTTGAAGATTATGATGCAATCTGCCTTGCACTTTCTCTATAGCTGACATTTTCCAGATGTGGAGAAACAGAGTTTCAGGGTCATTTTGAAATCTGCCTTGCAATTTCTCTCCAGCTGACATTTTCCAGATGTGCAGAAGCAGAGTTTCAAGATTATGATGCAATCTGCCTTGCAATTTCTCTCTAGCTGACATTTTCCAGATGTGCAGAAGCAGAGTTTCAAGATTATGATGCAATCTGCCTTGCAATTTCTCTCTAGCTGACATTTTCCAGATGTGCAGAAGCAGAGTTTCAAGATTATGATGCAATCTGCCTTGCAATTTCTCTCCAGCTGACATTTTCCAGATGTGGAGAAGCAGAGTTTCAGGGTCATTTTGAAATCTGCCTTGCAATTTCTCTCCAGCTGACATTTTCCAGATGTGCAGAAGCAGAGTTTCAAGATTATGATGCAATCTGCCTTGCAATTTCTCTCTAGCTGACATTTTGCAGATGTGCAGAAGCAGAGTTTCAAGATTATGATGCAATCTGCCTTGCAATTTCTCTCTAGCTGACATTTTCCAGATGTGCAGAAGCAGAGTTTCAAGATTATGATGCAATCTGCCTTGCAATTTCTCTCCAGCTGACATTTTCCAGATGTGGAGAAGCAGAGTTTCAGGGTCATTTTGAAATCTGCCTTGCAATTTCTCTCCAGCTGACATTTTCCAGATGTGCAGAAGCAGAGTTTCAAGATTATGATGCAATCTGCCTTGCAATTTCTCTCCAGCTGACATTTTCCAGATGTGCAGAAGCAGAGTTTCAAGATTATGATGCAATCTGCCTTGCAATTTCTCTCTAGCTGACATTTTCCAGATGTGCATAAGGAGATTTTGAAGATTATGATGCAATCTGCCTTGCACTTTCTCTATAGCTGACATTTTCCAGATGTGGAGAAGCAGAGTTTCAGGGTCATTTTGAAATCTGCCTTGCAATTTCTCTCCAGCTGACATTTTCCAGATGTGCAGAAGCAGATTTTGAAGATTATGATGCAATCTGCCTTGCACTTTCTCTCCAGCTGACATTTTCCAGATGTGCAGAAGCAGATTTTGAAGATTATGATGCAATCTGCCTTGCACTTTCTCTATAGCTGACATTTTCCAGATGTGCAGAAGCAGAGTTTCAAGATTATGATGCAATCTGCCTTGCAATTTCTCTCCAGCTGACATTTTCCAAATGTGCAGAAGCAGAGTATCACGATGGTGATGCTGAAATCTGCCTTGCAATTTCTCTCTAGCTGACATTTTCCAGATGTGCAGAAGCAGAGTTTTAAGATTATGATGCAATCGGCTGTGGAATTTCGCTCCAGATGACATTTTCCATATGTACAGAAGCAGAGTTTCAGGATGATGCAAGCTGCCTTGCAATTTCTCTCCAGCTGACATTTTCCAGATCTGGAGAAGCAGAGTTTCAAGATTATGATGCAATCTGCCTCGCAATTTCTCTCTAGCTGACATTTTCCAGACGTGCAGAAGCAGATTTTGAAGATTATGATGCAATCTGCCTTGCAATTTCTCTCTAGCTGACATTTTCCAGATGTGCAGAAGCAGATTTTGAAGTTTATGATGCAATCTGCCTTGCACGTTCTCTATAGCTGACATTTTCCAGATGTGCAGAAGCAGAGTTTCAAGATTATGATGCAATCTGCCTTGCAATTTCTCTCTAGCTGACATTTTCCAGATGTGCAGAAGCAGAGTTTCAAGATTATGATGCAATCTGCCTTGCAATTTCTCTCCAGCTGACATTTTCCAAATGAGCAGAAGCAGAGTATCACGATGGTGATGCTGAAATCTGCCTTGCAATTTCTCTCTAGCTGACATTTTCCAGATGTGCAGAAGCAGAGTTTCAAGATTATGATGCAATCGGCTGTGGAATTTCGCTCCAGATGACATTTTCCATATGTACAGAAGCAGAGTTTCAGGATGATGCAAGCTGCCTTGCAATTTCTCTCCAGCTGACATTTTCCAGATGTGCAGAAGCAGAGTTTCACGATGATGATGCTGAAATCTGCCTTGCAATTTCTCTCCAGCTGACATTTTCCAGATCTGGAGAAGCAGAGTTTCAAGATTATGATGCAATCTGCCTTGCAATTTCTCTCTAGCTGACATTTTCCAGATGTGGAGAAGCAGATTTTGAAGATTATGATGCAATCTGCCTTGCAATTTCTCTCCAGCTGACATTTTCCAGATCTGGAGAAGCAGAGTTTCAAGATTATGATGCAATCTGCCTTGCACTTTCTCTATAGCTGACATTTTCCAGATGTGCAGAAGCAGAGTTTCAAGATTATGATGCAATCTGCCTTGCAATTTCTCTCTAGCTGACATTTTCCAGATGTGCAGAAGCAGATTTTGAAGATTATGATGCAATCTGCCTTGCACTTTCTCTATAGCTGACATTTTCCAGATGTGCAGAAGCAGAGTTTCAAGATTATGATGCAATCTGCCTTGCAATTTCTCTCTAGCTGACATTTTCCAGATGTGCAGAAGCAGAGTTTCAAGATTATGATGCAATCTGCCTTGCAATTTCTCTCCAGCTGACATTTTCCAGATGTGCAGAAGCAGAGTTTCAAGATTATGATGCAATCTGCCTTGCAATTTCTCTCTAGCTGACATTTTCCAGATGTGCAGAAGCAGAGTTTCAAGATTATGATGCAATCTGCCTTGCAATTTCTCTCTAGCTGACATTTTCCATATGTGCATAAGGAGATTTTGAAGATTATGATGCAATCTGCCTTGCACTTTCTCTATAGCTGACATTTTCCAGATGTGGAGAAGCAGAGTTTCAGGGTCATTTTGAAATCTGCCTTGCAATTTCTCTCCAGCTGACATTTTCCAGATGTGCAGAAGCAGATTTTGAAGATTATGATGCAATCTGCCTTGCACTTTCTCTCCAGCTGACATTTTCCAGATGTGCAGAAGCAGATTTTGTAGATTATGATACAATCTGCCTTGCACTTTCTCTATAGCTGACATTTTCCAGATGTGCAGAAGCAGAGTTTCAAGATTATGATGCAATCTGCCTTGCAATTTCTCTCCAGATGACATTTTCCATATGTACAGAAGCAGAGTTTCAGGATGATGCAAGCTGCCTTGCAATTTCTCTCCAGCTGACATTTTCCAGATGTGCAGAAGCAGAGTTTCAAGATTATGATGCAATCTGCCTTGCAATTTCTCTCCAGCTGACATTTTCCAGATGTGGAGAAGCAGAGTTTCAGGGTCATTTTGAAATCTGCCTTGCAATTTCTCTCCAGCTGACATTTTCCAGATGTGCAGAAGCAGAGTTTCAAGATTATGATGCAATCTGCCTTGCAATTTCTCTCCAGCTGACATTTTCCAGATGTGCAGAAGCAGATTTTCAAGATTATGATGCAATCTGCCTTGTAATTTCTCTCTAGCTGACATTTTCCAGATGTGCATAAGGAGATTTTGAAGATTATGATGCAATCTGCCTTGCACTTTCTCTATAGCTGACATTTTCCAGATGTGGAGAAGCAGAGTTTCAGGGTCATTTTGAAATCTGCCTTGCAATTTCTCTCCAGCTGACATTTTCCAGATGTGCAGAAGCAGATTTTGAAGATTATGATGCAATCTGCCTTGCACTTTCTCTCCAGCTGACATTTTCCAGATGTGCAGAAGCAGATTTTGAAGATTATGATGCAATCTGCCTTGCACTTTCTCTATAGCTGACATTTTCCAGATGTGCAGAAGCAGAGTTTCAAGATTATGATGCAATCTGCCTTGCAATTTCTCTCCAGCTGACATTTTCCAAATGTGCAGAAGCAGAGTATCACGATGGTGATGCTGAAATCTGCCTTGCAATTTCTCTCTAGCTGACATTTTCCAGATGTGCAGACCAGAGTTTTAAGATTATGATGCAATCGGCTGTGGAATTTCGCTCCAGATGACATTTTCCATATGTTCAGAAGCAGAGTTTCAGGATGATGCAAGCTGCCTTGCAATTTCTCTCCAGCTCACATTTTCCAGATCTGGAGAAGCAGAGTTTCAAGATTATGATGCAATCTGCCTCGCAATTTCTCTCTAGCTGACATTTTCCAGACGTGCAGAAGCAGATTTTGAAGATTATGATGCAATCTGCCTTGCAATTTCTCTCTAGCTGACATTTTCCAGATGTGCAGAAGCAGATTTTGAAGTTTATGATGCAATCTGCCTTGCACTTTCTCTATAGCTGACATTTTCCAGATGTGCAGAAGCAGAGTTTCAAGATTATGATGCAATCTGCCTTGCAATTTCTCTCTAGCTGACATTTTCCAGATGTGCAGAAGCAGAGTTTCAAGATTATGATGCAATCTGCCTTGCAATTTCTCTCCAGCTGACATTTTCCAAATGTGCAGAAGCAGAGTATCACGATGGTGATGCTGAAATCTGCCTTGCAATTTCTCTCTAGCTGACATTTTCCAGATGTGCAGAAGCAGAGTTTCAAGATTATGATGCAATCGGCTGTGGAATTTCGCTCCAGATGACATTTTCCATATGTACAGAAGCAGAGTTTCAGGATGATGCAAGCTGCCTTGCAATTTCTCTCCAGCTGACATTTTCCAGATGTGCAGAAGCAGAGTTTCACGATGATGATGCTGAAATCTGCCTTGCAATTTCTCTCCAGCTGACATTTTCCAGATCTGGAGAAGCAGAGTTTCAAGATTATGATGCAATCTGCCTTGCAATTTCTCTCTAGCTGACATTTTCCAGATGTGGAGAAGCAGATTTTGAAGATTATGATGCAATCTGCCTTGCAATTTCTCTCCAGCTGACATTTTCCAGATCTGGAGAAGCAGAGTTTCAAGATTATGATGCAATCTGCCTTGCAATTTCTCTCTAGCTGACATTTTCCAGACGTGCAGAAGCAGATTTTGAAGATTATGATGCAATCTGCCTTGCAATTTCTCTCTAGCTGACATTTTCCAGATGTGCAGAAGCAGATTTTGAAGATTATGATGCAATCTGCCTTGCACTTTCTCTATAGCTGACATTTTCCAGATGTGCAGAAGCAGAGTTTCAAGATTATGATGCAATCTGCCTTGCAATTTCTCTCTAGCTGACATTTTCCAGATGTGCAGAAGCAGAGTTTCAAGATTATGATGCAATCTGCCTTGCAATTTCTCTCCAGCTGACATTTTCCAGATGTGGAGAAGCAGAGTTTCAGGGTCATTTTGAAATCTGCCTTGCAATTTCTCTCCAGCTGACATTTTCCAGATGTGCAGAAGCAGAGTTTCAAGATTATGATGCAATCTGCCTTGCAATTTCTCTCCAGCTGACATTTTCCAGATGTGCAGAAGCAGAGTTTCAAGATTATGATGCAATCTGCCTTGCAATTTCTCTCTAGCTGACATTTTCCAGATGTGCATAAGGAGATTTTGAAGATTATGATGCAATCTGCCTTGCACTTTCTCTATAGCTGACATTTTCCAGATGTGGAGAAGCAGAGTTTCAGGGTCATTTTGAAATCTGCCTTGCAATTTCTCTCCAGCTGACATTTTCCAGATGTGCAGAAGCAGATTTTGAAGATTATGATGCAATCTGCCTTGCACTTTCTCTCCAGCTGACATTTTCCAGATGTGCAGAAGCAGATTTTGAAGATTATGATGCAATCTGCCTTGCACTTTCTCTATAGCTGACATTTTCCAGATGTGCAGAAGCAGAGTTTCAAGATTATGATGCAATCTGCCTTGCAATTTCTCTCTAGCTGACATTTTCCAAATGTGCAGAAGCAGAGTATCACGATGGTGATGCTGAAATCTGCCTTGCAATTTCTCTCTAGCTGACATTTTCCAGATGTGCAGAAGCAGAGTTTCAAGATTATGATGCAATCGGCTGTGGAATTTCGCTCCAGATGACATTTTCCATATGTACAGAAGCAGAGTTTCAGGATGATGCAAGCTGCCTTGCAATTTCTCTCCAGCTGACATTTTCCAGATCTGGAGAAGCAGAGTTTCAAGATTATGATGCAATCTGCCTCGAAATTTCTCTCTAGCTGACATTTTCCAGACGTGCAGAAGCAGATTTTGAAGATTATGATGCAATCTGCCTTGCAATTTCTCTCTAGCTGACATTTTCCAGATGTGCAGAAGCAGAGTTTCAAGATTATGATGCAATCTGCCTTGCAATTTCTCTCCAGCTGACATTTTCCAGATGTGGAGAAGCAGAGTTTCAGGGTCATTTTGAAATCTGCCTTGCAATTTCTCTCCAGCTGACATTTTCCAGATGTGCAGAAGCAGAGTTTCAAGATTATGATGCAATCTGCCTTGCAATTTCTCTCCAGCTGACATTTTCCAGATGTGCAGAAGCAGAGTTTCAAGATTATGATGCAATCTGCCTTGCAATTTCTCTCTAGCTGACATTTTCCAGATGTGCATAAGGAGATTTTGAAGATTATGATGCAATCTGCCTTGCACTTTCTCTATAGCTGACATTTTCCAGATGTGCAGAAGCAGATTTTGAAGATTATGATGCAATCTGCCTTGCACTTTCTCTATAGCTGACATTTTCCAGATGTGGAGAAGCAGAGTTTCAGGGTCATTTTGAAATCTGCCTTGCAATTTCTCTCCAGCTGACATTTTCCAGATGTGCAGAAGCAGAGTTTCAAGATTATGATGCAATCTGCCTTGCAATTTCTCTCCAGCTGACATTTTCCAGATGTGCAGAAGCAGAGTTTCAAGATTATGATGCAATCTGCCTTGCAATTTCTCTCTAGCTGACATTTTCCAGATGTGCATAAGGAGATTTTGAAGATTATGATGCAATCTGCCTTGCACTTTCTCTATAGCTGACATTTTCCAGATGTGGAGAAGCAGAGTTTCAGGGTCATTTTGAAATCTGCCTTGCAATTTCTCTCCAGCTGACATTTTCCAGATGTGCAGAAGCAGATTTTGAAGATTATGATGCAATCTGCCTTGCACTTTCTCTCAAGCTGACATTTTCCAGATGTGCAGAAGTAGATTTTGAAGATTATGATGCAATCTGCCTTGCACTTTCTCTATAGCTGACATTTTCCAGATGTGCAGAAGCAGAGTTTCAAGATTATGATGCAATCTGCCTTGCAATTTCTCTCCAGCTGACATTTTCCAAATGTGCAGAAGCAGAATATCACGATGGTGATGCTGAAATCTGCCTTGCAATTTCTCTCTAGCTGACATTTTCCAGATGTGCAGAAGCAGAGTTTCAAGATTATGATGCAATCGGCTGTGGAATTTCGCTCCAGATGACATTTTCCATATGTACAGAAGCAGAGTTTCAGGATGATGCAAGCTGCCTTGCAATTTCTCTCCAGCTGACATTTTCCAGATCTGGAGAAGCAGAGTTTCAAGATTATGATGCAATCTGCCTCGAAATTTCTCTCTAGCTGACATTTTCCAGACGTGCAGAAGCAGATTTTGAAGATTATGATGCAATCTGCCTTGCAATTTCTCTCTAGCTGACATTTTCCAGATGTGCAGAAGCAGAGTTTCAAGATTATGATGCAATCTGCCTTGCAATTTCTCTCCAGCTGACATTTTCCAGATGTGGAGAAGCAGAGTTTCAGGGTCATTTTGAAATCTGCCTTGCAATTTCTCTCCAGCTGACATTTTCCAGATGTGTAGAAGCAGAGTTTCAAGATTATGATGCAATCTGCCTTGCAATTTCTCTCCAGCTGACATTTTCCAGATGTGCAGAAGCAGAGTTTCAAGATTATGATGCAATCTGCCTTGCAATTTCTCTCTAGCTGACACTTTCCAGATGTGCATAAGGAGATTTTGAAGATTATGATGCAATCTGCCTTGCACTTTCTTTATAGCTGACATTTTCCAGATGTGGAGAAGCAGAGTTTCAGGGTCATTTTGAAATCTGCCTTGCAATTTCTCTCCAGCTGACATTTTCCAGATGTGCAGAAGCAGATTTTGAAGATTATGATGCAATCTGCCTTGCACTTCCTCTATAGCTGACATTTTCCAGATGTGCAGAAGCAGAGTTTCAAGATTATGATGCAATCTGCCTTGCAATTTCTCTCTAGCTGACATTTTCCAGATGTGCATAAGGAGATTTTGAAGATTATGATGCAATCTGCCTTGCACTTTCTCTATAGCTGACATTTTCCAGATGTGCAGAAGCAGATTTTGAAGATTATGATGCAATCTGCCTTGCACTTTCTCTATAGCTGACATTTTCCAGATGTGGAGAAGCAGAGTTTCAGGGTCATTTTGAAATCTGCCTTGCAATTTCTCTCCAGCTGACATTTTCCAGATGTGCAGAAGCAGAGTTTCAAGATTATGATGCAATCTGCCTTGCAATTTCTCTCCAGCTGACATTTTCCAGATGTGCAGAAGCAGAGTTTCAAGATTATGATGCAATCTGCCTTGCAATTTCTCTCTAGCTGACATTTTCCAGATGTGCATAAGGAGATTTTGAAGATTATGATGCAATCTGCCTTGCACTTTCTCTATAGCTGACATTTTCCAGATGTGGAGAAGCAGAGTTTCAGGGTCATTTTGAAATCTGCCTTGCAATTTCTCTCCAGCTGACATTTTCCAGATGTGCAGAAGCAGATTTTGAAGATTATGATGCAATCTGCCTTGCACTTTCTCTCAAGCTGACATTTTCCAGATGTGCAGAAGCAGATTTTGAAGATTATGATGCAATCTGCCTTGCACTTTCTCTATAGCTGACATTTTCCAGATGTGCAGAAGCAGAGTTTCAAGATTATGATGCAATCTGCCTTGCAATTTCTCTCCAGCTGACATTTTCCAAATGTGCAGAAGCAGAATATCACGATGGTGATGCTGAAATCTGCCTTGCAATTTCTCTCTAGCTGACATTTTCCAGATGTGCAGAAGCAGAGTTTCAAGATTATGATGCAATCGGCTGTGGAATTTCGCTCCAGATGACATTTTCCATATGTACAGAAGCAGAGTTTCAGGATGATGCAAGCTGCCTTGCAATTTCTCTCCAGCTGACATTTTCCAGATCTGGAGAAGCAGAGTTTCAAGATTATGATGCAATCTGCCTCGCAATTTCTCTCTAGCTGACATTTTCCAGAAGTGCAGAAGCAGATTTTGAAGATTATGATGCAATCTGCCTTGCAATTTCTCTCTAGCTGACATTTTCCAGATGTGCAGAAGCAGATTTTGAAGATTATGATGCAATCTGCCTTGCACTTTCTCTATAGCTGACATTTTCCAGATGTGGAGAAACAGAGTTTCAGGGTCATTTTGAAATCTGCCTTGCAATTTCTCTCCAGCTGACATTTTCCAGATGTGCAGAAGCAGAGTTTCAAGATTATGATGCAATCTGCCTTGCAATTTCTCTCTAGCTGACATTTTCCAGATGTGCAGAAGCAGAGTTTCAAGATTATGATGCAATCTGCCTTGCAATTTCTCTCTAGCTGACATTTTCCAGATGTGCAGAAGCAGAGTTTCAAGATTATGATGCAATCTGCCTTGCAATTTCTCTCCAGCTGACATTTTCCAGATGTGGAGAAGCAGAGTTTCAGGGTCATTTTGAAATCTGCCTTGCAATTTCTCTCCAGCTGACATTTTCCAGATGTGCAGAAGCAGAGTTTCAAGATTATGATGCAATCTGCCTTGCAATTTCTCTCTAGCTGACATTTTGCAGATGTGCAGAAGCAGAGTTTCAAGATTATGATGCAATCTGCCTTGCAATTTCTCTCTAGCTGACATTTTCCAGATGTGCAGAAGCAGAGTTTCAAGATTATGATGCAATCTGCCTTGCAATTTCTCTCCAGCTGACATTTTCCAGATGTGGAGAAGCAGAGTTTCAGGGTCATTTTGAAATCTGCCTTGCAATTTCTCTCCAGCTGACATTTTCCAGATGTGCAGAAGCAGAGTTTCAAGATTATGATGCAATCTGCCTTGCAATTTCTCTCCAGCTGACATTTTCCAGATGTGCAGAAGCAGAGTTTCAAGATTATGATGCAATCTGCCTTGCAATTTCTCTCTAGCTGACATTTTCCAGATGTGCATAAGGAGATTTTGAAGATTATGATGCAATCTGCCTTGCACTTTCTCTATAGCTGACATTTTCCAGATGTGGAGAAGCAGAGTTTCAGGGTCATTTTGAAATCTGCCTTGCAATTTCTCTCCAGCTGACATTTTCCAGATGTGCAGAAGCAGATTTTGAAGATTATGATGCAATCTGCCTTGCACTTTCTCTCCAGCTGACATTTTCCAGATGTGCAGAAGCAGATTTTGAAGATTATGATGCAATCTGCCTTGCACTTTCTCTATAGCTGACATTTTCCAGATGTGCAGAAGCAGAGTTTCAAGATTATGATGCAATCTGCCTTGCAATTTCTCTCCAGCTGACATTTTCCAAATGTGCAGAAGCAGAGTATCACGATGGTGATGCTGAAATCTGCCTTGCAATTTCTCTCTAGCTGACATTTTCCAGATGTGCAGAAGCAGAGTTTTAAGATTATGATGCAATCGGCTGTGGAATTTCGCTCCAGATGACATTTTCCATATGTACAGAAGCAGAGTTTCAGGATGATGCAAGCTGCCTTGCAATTTCTCTCCAGCTGACATTTTCCAGATCTGGAGAAGCAGAGTTTCAAGATTATGATGCAATCTGCCTCGCAATTTCTCTCTAGCTGACATTTTCCAGACGTGCAGAAGCAGATTTTGAAGATTATGATGCAATCTGCCTTGCAATTTCTCTCTAGCTGACATTTTCCAGATGTGCAGAAGCAGATTTTGAAGTTTATGATGCAATCTGCCTTGCACGTTCTCTATAGCTGACATTTTCCAGATGTGCAGAAGCAGAGTTTCAAGATTATGATGCAATCTGCCTTGCAATTTCTCTCTAGCTGACATTTTCCAGATGTGCAGAAGCAGAGTTTCAAGATTATGATGCAATCTGCCTTGCAATTTCTCTCCAGCTGACATTTTCCAAATGAGCAGAAGCAGAGTATCACGATGGTGATGCTGAAATCTGCCTTGCAATTTCTCTCTAGCTGACATTTTCCAGATGTGCAGAAGCAGAGTTTCAAGATTATGATGCAATCGGCTGTGGAATTTCGCTCCAGATGACATTTTCCATATGTACAGAAGCAGAGTTTCAGGATGATGCAAGCTGCCTTGCAATTTCTCTCCAGCTGACATTTTCCAGATGTGCAGAAGCAGAGTTTCACGATGATGATGCTGAAATCTGCCTTGCAATTTCTCTCCAGCTGACATTTTCCAGATCTGGAGAAGCAGAGTTTCAAGATTATGATGCAATCTGCCTTGCAATTTCTCTCTAGCTGACATTTTCCAGATGTGGAGAAGCAGATTTTGAAGATTATGATGCAATCTGCCTTGCAATTTCTCTCCAGCTGACATTTTCCAGATCTGGAGAAGCAGAGTTTCAAGATTATGATGCAATCTGCCTTGCACTTTCTCTATAGCTGACATTTTCCAGATGTGCAGAAGCAGAGTTTCAAGATTATGATGCAATCTGCCTTGCAATTTCTCTCTAGCTGACATTTTCCAGATGTGCAGAAGCAGATTTTGAAGATTATGATGCAATCTGCCTTGCACTTTCTCTATAGCTGACATTTTCCAGATGTGCAGAAGCAGAGTTTCAAGATTATGATGCAATCTGCCTTGCAATTTCTCTCTAGCTGACATTTTCCAGATGTGCAGAAGCAGAGTTTCAAGATTATGATGCAATCTGCCTTGCAATTTCTCTCCAGCTGACATTTTCCAGATGTGCAGAAGCAGAGTTTCAAGATTATGATGCAATCTGCCTTGCAATTTCTCTCTAGCTGACATTTTCCAGATGTGCAGAAGCAGAGTTTCAAGATTATGATGCAATCTGCCTTGCAATTTCTCTCTAGCTGACATTTTCCATATGTGCATAAGGAGATTTTGAAGATTATGATGCAATCTGCCTTGCACTTTCTCTATAGCTGACATTTTCCAGATGTGGAGAAGCAGAGTTTCAGGGTCATTTTGAAATCTGCCTTGCAATTTCTCTCCAGCTGACATTTTCCAGATGTGCAGAAGCAGATTTTGAAGATTATGATGCAATCTGCCTTGCACTTTCTCTCCAGCTGACATTTTCCAGATGTGCAGAAGCAGATTTTGTAGATTATGATACAATCTGCCTTGCACTTTCTCTATAGCTGACATTTTCCAGATGTGCAGAAGCAGAGTTTCAAGATTATGATGCAATCTGCCTTGCAATTTCTCTCCAGATGACATTTTCCATATGTACAGAAGCAGAGTTTCAGGATGATGCAAGCTGCCTTGCAATTTCTCTCCAGCTGACATTTTCCAGATGTGCAGAAGCAGAGTTTCAAGATTATGATGCAATCTGCCTTGCAATTTCTCTCCAGCTGACATTTTCCAGATGTGGAGAAGCAGAGTTTCAGGGTCATTTTGAAATCTGCCTTGCAATTTCTCTCCAGCTGACATTTTCCAGATGTGCAGAAGCAGAGTTTCAAGATTATGATGCAATCTGCCTTGCAATTTCTCTCCAGCTGACATTTTCCAGATGTGCAGAAGCAGATTTTCAAGATTATGATGCAATCTGCCTTGCAATTTCTCTCTAGCTGACATTTTCCAGATGTGCATAAGGAGATTTTGAAGATTATGATGCAATCTGCCTTGCACTTTCTCTATAGCTGACATTTTCCAGATGTGGAGAAGCAGAGTTTCAGGGTCATTTTGAAATCTGCCTTGCAATTTCTCTCCAGCTGACATTTTCCAGATGTGCAGAAGCAGATTTTGAAGATTATGATGCAATCTGCCTTGCACTTTCTCTCCAGCTGACATTTTCCAGATGTGCAGAAGCAGATTTTGAAGATTATGATGCAATCTGCCTTGCACTTTCTCTATAGCTGACATTTTCCAGATGTGCAGAAGCAGAGTTTCAAGATTATGATGCAATCTGCCTTGCAATTTCTCTCCAGCTGACATTTTCCAAATGTGCAGAAGCAGAGTATCACGATGGTGATGCTGAAATCTGCCTTGCAATTTCTCTCTAGCTGACATTTTCCAGATGTGCAGACCAGAGTTTTAAGATTATGATGCAATCGGCTGTGGAATTTCGCTCCAGATGACATTTTCCATATGTTCAGAA
Source organism: Pantherophis vulpinus (assembly GCA_037215915.1). NCBI lineage: Eukaryota > Metazoa > Chordata > Lepidosauria > Squamata > Colubridae > Pantherophis > Pantherophis vulpinus. Next base: position 459,948 of record JAXLNS010000046.1, on the reverse strand, counting down.
GCAGAGTTTCAGGATGATGCAAGCTGCCTTGCAATTTCTCTCCAGCTCACATTTTCCAGATCTGGAGAAGCAGAGTTTCAAGATTATGATGCAATCTGCCTCGCAATTTCTCTCTAGCTGACATTTTCCAGACGTGCAGAAGCAGATTTTGAAGATTATGATGCAATCTGCCTTGCAATTTCTCTCTAGCTGACATTTTCCAGATGTGCAGAAGCAGATTTTGAAGTTTATGATGCAATCTGCCTTGCACTTTCTCTATAGCTGACATTTTCCAGATGTGCAGAAGCAGAGTTTCAAGATTATGATGCAATCTGCCTTGCAATTTCTCTCTAGCTGACATTTTCCAGATGTGCAGAAGCAGAGTTTCAAGATTATGATGCAATCTGCCTTGCAATTTCTCTCCAGCTGACATTTTCCAAATGTGCAGAAGCAGAGTATCACGATGGTGATGCTGAAATCTGCCTTGCAATTTCTCTCTAGCTGACATTTTCCAGATGTGCAGAAGCAGAGTTTCAAGATTATGATGCAATCGGCTGTGGAATTTCGCTCCAGATGACATTTTCCATATGTACAGAAGCAGAGTTTCAGGATGATGCAAGCTGCCTTGCAATTTCTCTCCAGCTGACATTTTCCAGATGTGCAGAAGCAGAGTTTCACGATGATGATGCTGAAATCTGCCTTGCAATTTCTCTCCAGCTGACATTTTCCAGATCTGGAGAAGCAGAGTTTCAAGATTATGATGCAATCTGCCTTGCAATTTCTCTCTAGCTGACATTTTCCAGATGTGGAGAAGCAGATTTTGAAGATTATGATGCAATCTGCCTTGCAATTTCTCTCCAGCTGACATTTTCCAGATCTGGAGAAGCAGAGTTTCAAGATTATGATGCAATCTGCCTTGCAATTTCTCTCTAGCTGACATTTTCCAGACGTGCAGAAGCAGATTTTGAAGATTATGATGCAATCTGCCTTGCAATTTCTCTCTAGCTGACATTTTCCAGATGTGCAGAAGCAGATTTTGAAGATTATGATGCAATCTGCCTTGCACTTTCTCTATAGCTGACATTTTCCAGATGTGCAGAAGCAGAGTTTCAAGATTATGATGCAATCTGCCTTGCAATTTCTCTCTAGCTGACATTTTCCAGATGTGCAGAAGCAGAGTTTCAAGATTATGATGCAATCTGCCTTGCAATTTCTCTCCAGCTGACATTTTCCAGATGTGGAGAAGCAGAGTTTCAGGGTCATTTTGAAATCTGCCTTGCAATTTCTCTCCAGCTGACATTTTCCAGATGTGCAGAAGCAGAGTTTCAAGATTATGATGCAATCTGCCTTGCAATTTCTCTCCAGCTGACATTTTCCAGATGTGCAGAAGCAGAGTTTCAAGATTATGATGCAATCTGCCTTGCAATTTCTCTCTAGCTGACATTTTCCAGATGTGCATAAGGAGATTTTGAAGATTATGATGCAATCTGCCTTGCACTTTCTCTATAGCTGACATTTTCCAGATGTGGAGAAGCAGAGTTTCAGGGTCATTTTGAAATCTGCCTTGCAATTTCTCTCCAGCTGACATTTTCCAGATGTGCAGAAGCAGATTTTGAAGATTATGATGCAATCTGCCTTGCACTTTCTCTCCAGCTGACATTTTCCAGATGTGCAGAAGCAGATTTTGAAGATTATGATGCAATCTGCCTTGCACTTTCTCTATAGCTGACATTTTCCAGATGTGCAGAAGCAGAGTTTCAAGATTATGATGCAATCTGCCTTGCAATTTCTCTCTAGCTGACATTTTCCAAATGTGCAGAAGCAGAGTATCACGATGGTGATGCTGAAATCTGCCTTGCAATTTCTCTCTAGCTGACATTTTCCAGATGTGCAGAAGCAGAGTTTCAAGATTATGATGCAATCGGCTGTGGAATTTCGCTCCAGATGACATTTTCCATATGTACAGAAGCAGAGTTTCAGGATGATGCAAGCTGCCTTGCAATTTCTCTCCAGCTGACATTTTCCAGATCTGGAGAAGCAGAGTTTCAAGATTATGATGCAATCTGCCTCGAAATTTCTCTCTAGCTGACATTTTCCAGACGTGCAGAAGCAGATTTTGAAGATTATGATGCAATCTGCCTTGCAATTTCTCTCTAGCTGACATTTTCCAGATGTGCAGAAGCAGAGTTTCAAGATTATGATGCAATCTGCCTTGCAATTTCTCTCCAGCTGACATTTTCCAGATGTGGAGAAGCAGAGTTTCAGGGTCATTTTGAAATCTGCCTTGCAATTTCTCTCCAGCTGACATTTTCCAGATGTGCAGAAGCAGAGTTTCAAGATTATGATGCAATCTGCCTTGCAATTTCTCTCCAGCTGACATTTTCCAGATGTGCAGAAGCAGAGTTTCAAGATTATGATGCAATCTGCCTTGCAATTTCTCTCTAGCTGACATTTTCCAGATGTGCATAAGGAGATTTTGAAGATTATGATGCAATCTGCCTTGCACTTTCTCTATAGCTGACATTTTCCAGATGTGCAGAAGCAGATTTTGAAGATTATGATGCAATCTGCCTTGCACTTTCTCTATAGCTGACATTTTCCAGATGTGGAGAAGCAGAGTTTCAGGGTCATTTTGAAATCTGCCTTGCAATTTCTCTCCAGCTGACATTTTCCAGATGTGCAGAAGCAGAGTTTCAAGATTATGATGCAATCTGCCTTGCAATTTCTCTCCAGCTGACATTTTCCAGATGTGCAGAAGCAGAGTTTCAAGATTATGATGCAATCTGCCTTGCAATTTCTCTCTAGCTGACATTTTCCAGATGTGCATAAGGAGATTTTGAAGATTATGATGCAATCTGCCTTGCACTTTCTCTATAGCTGACATTTTCCAGATGTGGAGAAGCAGAGTTTCAGGGTCATTTTGAAATCTGCCTTGCAATTTCTCTCCAGCTGACATTTTCCAGATGTGCAGAAGCAGATTTTGAAGATTATGATGCAATCTGCCTTGCACTTTCTCTCAAGCTGACATTTTCCAGATGTGCAGAAGTAGATTTTGAAGATTATGATGCAATCTGCCTTGCACTTTCTCTATAGCTGACATTTTCCAGATGTGCAGAAGCAGAGTTTCAAGATTATGATGCAATCTGCCTTGCAATTTCTCTCCAGCTGACATTTTCCAAATGTGCAGAAGCAGAATATCACGATGGTGATGCTGAAATCTGCCTTGCAATTTCTCTCTAGCTGACATTTTCCAGATGTGCAGAAGCAGAGTTTCAAGATTATGATGCAATCGGCTGTGGAATTTCGCTCCAGATGACATTTTCCATATGTACAGAAGCAGAGTTTCAGGATGATGCAAGCTGCCTTGCAATTTCTCTCCAGCTGACATTTTCCAGATCTGGAGAAGCAGAGTTTCAAGATTATGATGCAATCTGCCTCGAAATTTCTCTCTAGCTGACATTTTCCAGACGTGCAGAAGCAGATTTTGAAGATTATGATGCAATCTGCCTTGCAATTTCTCTCTAGCTGACATTTTCCAGATGTGCAGAAGCAGAGTTTCAAGATTATGATGCAATCTGCCTTGCAATTTCTCTCCAGCTGACATTTTCCAGATGTGGAGAAGCAGAGTTTCAGGGTCATTTTGAAATCTGCCTTGCAATTTCTCTCCAGCTGACATTTTCCAGATGTGTAGAAGCAGAGTTTCAAGATTATGATGCAATCTGCCTTGCAATTTCTCTCCAGCTGACATTTTCCAGATGTGCAGAAGCAGAGTTTCAAGATTATGATGCAATCTGCCTTGCAATTTCTCTCTAGCTGACACTTTCCAGATGTGCATAAGGAGATTTTGAAGATTATGATGCAATCTGCCTTGCACTTTCTTTATAGCTGACATTTTCCAGATGTGGAGAAGCAGAGTTTCAGGGTCATTTTGAAATCTGCCTTGCAATTTCTCTCCAGCTGACATTTTCCAGATGTGCAGAAGCAGATTTTGAAGATTATGATGCAATCTGCCTTGCACTTCCTCTATAGCTGACATTTTCCAGATGTGCAGAAGCAGAGTTTCAAGATTATGATGCAATCTGCCTTGCAATTTCTCTCTAGCTGACATTTTCCAGATGTGCATAAGGAGATTTTGAAGATTATGATGCAATCTGCCTTGCACTTTCTCTATAGCTGACATTTTCCAGATGTGCAGAAGCAGATTTTGAAGATTATGATGCAATCTGCCTTGCACTTTCTCTATAGCTGACATTTTCCAGATGTGGAGAAGCAGAGTTTCAGGGTCATTTTGAAATCTGCCTTGCAATTTCTCTCCAGCTGACATTTTCCAGATGTGCAGAAGCAGAGTTTCAAGATTATGATGCAATCTGCCTTGCAATTTCTCTCTAGCTGACATTTTCCAGATGTGCATAAGGAGATTTTGAAGATTATGATGCAATCTGCCTTGCACTTTCTCTATAGCTGACATTTTCCAGATGTGGAGAAGCAGAGTTTCAGGGTCATTTTGAAATCTGCCTTGCAATTTCTCTCCAGCTGACATTTTCCAGATGTGCAGAAGCAGATTTTGAAGATTATGATGCAATCTGCCTTGCACTTTCTCTCAAGCTGACATTTTCCAGATGTGCAGAAGCAGATTTTGAAGATTATGATGCAATCTGCCTTGCACTTTCTCTATAGCTGACATTTTCCAGATGTGCAGAAGCAGAGTTTCAAGATTATGATGCAATCTGCCTTGCAATTTCTCTCCAGCTGACATTTTCCAAATGTGCAGAAGCAGAATATCACGATGGTGATGCTGAAATCTGCCTTGCAATTTCTCTCTAGCTGACATTTTCCAGATGTGCAGAAGCAGAGTTTCAAGATTATGATGCAATCGGCTGTGGAATTTCGCTCCAGATGACATTTTCCATATGTACAGAAGCAGAGTTTCAGGATGATGCAAGCTGCCTTGCAATTTCTCTCCAGCTGACATTTTCCAGATCTGGAGAAGCAGAGTTTCAAGATTATGATGCAATCTGCCTCGAAATTTCTCTCTAGCTGACATTTTCCAGACGTGCAGAAGCAGATTTTGAAGATTATGATGCAATCTGCCTTGCAATTTCTCTCTAGCTGACATTTTCCAGATGTGCAGAAGCAGAGTTTCAAGATTATGATGCAATCTGCCTTGCAATTTCTCTCCAGCTGACATTTTCCAGATGTGGAGAAGCAGAGTTTCAGGGTCATTTTGAAATCTGCCTTGCAATTTCTCTCCAGCTGACATTTTCCAGATGTGTAGAAGCAGAGTTTCAAGATTATGATGCAATCTGCCTTGCAATTTCTCTCCAGCTGACATTTTCCAGATGTGCAGAAGCAGAGTTTCAAGATTATGATGCAATCTGCCTTGCAATTTCTCTCTAGCTGACACTTTCCAGATGTGCATAAGGAGATTTTGAAGATTATGATGCAATCTGCCTTGCACTTTCTTTATAGCTGACATTTTCCAGATGTGGAGAAGCAGAGTTTCAGGGTCATTTTGAAATCTGCCTTGCAATTTCTCTCCAGCTGACATTTTCCAGATGTGCAGAAGCAGATTTTGAAGATTATGATGCAATCTGCCTTGCACTTTCTCTATAGCTGACATTTTCCAGATGTGCAGAAGCAGAGTTTCAAGATTATGACGCAATCTGCCTTGCAATTTCTCTCTAGCTGACATTTTCCAAATGTGCAGAAGCAGAGTATCACGATGGTGATGCTGAAATCTGCCTTGCAATTTCTCTCTAGCTGACATTTTCCAGATGTGCAGAAGCAGAGTTTCAAGATTATGATGCAATCGGCTGTGGAATTTCGCTCCAGATGACATTTTCCATATGTACAGAAGCAGAGTTTCAGGATGATGCAAGCTGCCTTGCAATTTCTCTCCAGCTGACATTTTCCAGATCTGGAGAAGCAGAGTTTCAAGATTATGATGCAATCTGCCTCGAAATTTCTCTCTAGCTGACATTTTCCAGACGTGCAGAAGCAGATTTTGAAGATTATGATGCAATCTGCCTTGCAATTTCTCTCTAGCTGACATTTTCCAGATGTGCAGAAGCAGAGTTTCAAGATTATGATGCAATCTGCCTTGCAATTTCTCTCCAGCTGACATTTTCCAGATGTGGAGAAGCAGAGTTTCAGGGTCATTTTGAAATCTGCCTTGCAATTTCTCTCCAGCTGACATTTTCCAGATGTGCAGAAGCAGAGTTTCAAGATTATGATGCAATCTGCCTTGCAATTTCTCTCCAGCTGACATTTTCCAGATGTGCAGAAGCAGAGTTTCAAGATTATGATGCAATCTGCCTTGCAATTTCTCTCTAGCTGACATTTTCCAGATGTGCATAAGGAGATTTTGAAGATTATGATGCAATCTGCCTTGCACTTTCTCTATAGCTGACATTTTCCAGATGTGGAGAAGCAGAGTTTCAGGGTCATTTTGAAATCTGCCTTGCAATTTCTCTCTAGCTGACATTTTCCAGATGTGCAGAAGCAGATTTTGAAGATTATGATGCAATCTGCCTTGCACTTTCTCTATAGCTGACATTTTCCAGATGTGCAGAAGCAGAGTTTCAAGATTATGATGCAATCTGCCTTGCAATTTCTCTCTAGCTGACATTTTCCAGATGTGCAGAAGCAGAGTTTCAAGATTATGATGCAATCTGCCTTGCAATTTCTCTCTAGCTGACATTTTCCAGATGTGCAGAAGCAGAGTTTCAAGATTATGATGCAATCTGCCTTGCAATTTCTCTCCAGCTGACATTTTCCAGATGTGGAGAAGCAGAGTTTCAGGGTCATTTTGAAATCTGCCTTGCAATTTCTCTCCAGCTGACATTTTCCAGATGTGCAGAAGCAGAGTTTCAAGATTATGATGCAATCTGCCTTGCAATTTCTCTCCAGCTGACATTTTCCAGATGTGCAGAAGCAGAGTTTCAAGATTATGATGCAATCTGCCTTGCAATTTCTCTCTAGCTGACATTTTCCAGATGTGCATAAGGAGATTTTGGAGATTATGATGCAATCTGCCTTGCACTTTCTCTATAGCTGACATTTTCCAGATGTGGAGAAGCAGAGTTTCAGGGTCATTTTGAAATCTGCCTTGCAATTTCTCTCCAGCTGACATTTTCCAGATGTGCAGAAGCAGATTTTGAAGATTATGATGCAATCTGCCTTGCACTTTCTCTCCAGCTGACATTTTCCAGATGTGCAGAAGCAGATTTTGAAGATTATGATGCAATCTGCCTTGCACTTTCTCTATAGCTGACATTTTCCAGATGTGCAGAAGCAGAGTTTCAAGATTATGATGCAATCTGCCTTGCAATTTCTCTCCAGCTGACATTTTCCAAATGTGCAGAAGCAGAGTATCACGATGGTGATGCTGAAATCTGCCTTGCAATTTCTCTCTAGCTGACATTTTCCAGATGTGCAGAAGCAGAGTTTCAAGATTATGATGCAATCGGCTGTGGAATTTCGCTCCAGATGACATTTTCCATATGTACAGAAGCAGAGTTTCAGGATGATGCAAGCTGCCTTGCAATTTCTCTCCAGCTGACATTTTCCAGATCTGGAGAAGCAGAGTTTCAAGATTATGATGCAATCTGCCTCGAAATTTCTCTCTAGCTGACATTTTCCAGACGTGCAGAAGCAGATTTTGAAGATTATGATGCAATCTGCCTTGCAATTTCTCTCTAGCTGACATTTTCCAGATGTGCAGAAGCAGAGTTTCAAGATTATGATGCAATCTGCCTTGCAATTTCTCTCCAGCTGACATTTTCCAGATGTGGAGAAGCAGAGTTTCAGGGTCATTTTGAAATCTGCCTTGCAATTTCTCTCCAGCTGACATTTTCCAGATGTGCAGAAGCAGAGTTTCACGATGATGATGATGCAATCTGCCTTGCAATTTCTCTCCAGCTGACATTTTCCAGATGTGCAGAAGCAGAGTTTCAAGATTATGATGCAATCTGCCTTGCAATTTCTCTCTAGCTGACATTTTCCAGATGTGCATAAGGAGATTTTGAAGATTATGATGCAATCTGCCTTGCACTTTCTCTATAGCTGACATTTTCCAGATGTGGAGAAGCAGAGTTTCAGGGTCATTTTGAAATCTGCCTTGCAATTTCTCTCCAGCTGACATTTTCCAGATGTGCAGAAGCAGATTTTGAAGATTATGATGCAATCTGCCTTGCACTTTCTCTCCAGCTGACATTTTCCAGATGTGCAGAAGCAGATTTTGAAGATTATGATGCAATCTGCCTTGCACTTTCTCTATAGCTGACATTTTCCAGATGTGCAGAAGCAGAGTTTCAAGATTATGATGCAATCTGCCTTGCAATTTCTCTCCAGCTGACATTTTCCAAATGTGCAGAAGCAGAGTATCACGATGGTGATGCTGAAATCTGCCTTGCAATTTCTCTCTAGCTGACATTTTCCAGATGTGCAGAAGCAGAGTTTCAAGATTATGATGCAATCGGCTGTGGAATTTCACTCCAGATGACATTTTCCATATGTACAGAAGCAGAGTTTCAGGATGATGCAAGCTGCCTTGCAATTTCTCTCCAGCTGACATTTTCCAGATCTGGAGAAGCAGAGTTTCACGATGATGATGATGCAATCTGCCTCGAAATTTCTCTCTAGCTGACATTTTCCAGACGTGCAGAAGCAGATTTTGAAGATTATGATGCAATCTGCCTTGCAATTTCTCTCTAGCTGACATTTTCCAGATGTGCAGAAGCAGATTTTGAAGATTATGATGCAATCTGCCTTGCACTTTCTCTATAGCTGACATTTTCCAGATGTGGAGAAGCAGAGCTTTAGGGTCATTTTGAAATCTGCCTTGCAATTTCTCTCCAGCTGACATTTTCCAGATGTGCAGAAGCAGAGTTTCAAGATTATGATGCAATCTGCCTTGCAATTTCTCTCCAGCTGACATTTTCCAGATGTGCAGAAGCAGAGTTTCAAGATTATGATGCAATCTGCCTTGCAATTTCTCTCTAGCTGACATTTTCCAGATGTGCAGAAGCAGAGTTTCAAGATTATGATGCAATCTGCCTTGCACTTTCTCTATAGCTGACATTTTCCAGATGTGCAGAAGCAGAGTTTCAAGATTATGATGCAATCGGCTGCGGAATTTCGCTCCAGATGACATTTTCCATATGTACAGAAGCAGAGTTTCAGGATGATGCAAGCTGCCTTGCAATTTCTCTCCAGCTGACATTTTCCAGATCTGGAGAAGCAGAGTTTCAAGATTATGATGCAATCTGCCTTGCAATTTCTCTCTAGCTGACATTTTCCAGATGTGGAGAAGCAGATTTTGAAGATTATGATGCAATCTGCCTTGCAATTTCTCTCCAGCTGACATTTTCCAGATCTGGAGAAGCAGAGTTTCAAGATAATGATGCCATCTGCCTCGCAATTTCTCTCTAGCTGACATTTTCCAGACGTGCAGAAGCAGATTTTGAAGATTATGATGCAATCTGCCTTGCAATTTCTCTCTAGCTGACATTTTCCAGATGTGCAGAAGCAGATTTTGAAGATTATGATGCAATCTGCCTTGCACTTTCTCTATAGCTGACATATTCCAGATGTGCAGAAGCAGAGTTTCAAGATTATGATGCAATCTGCCTTGCAATTTCTCTCTAGCTGACATTTTCCAGATGTGCAGAAGCAGAGTTTCAAGATTATGATGCAATCTGCCTTGCAATTTCTCTCTAGCTGACATTTTCCAGATGTGCAGAAGCAGAGTTTCAAGATTATGATGCAATCTGCCTTGCAATTTCTCTCCAGCTGACATTTTCCAGATGTGGAGAAGCAGAGTTTCAGGGTCATTTTGAAATCTGCCTTGCAATTTCTCTCCAGCTCACATTTTCCAGATGTGCAGAAGCAGAGTTTCAAGATTATGATGCAATCTGCCTTGCAATTTCTCTCCAGCTGACATTTTCCAAATGTGCAGAAGCAGAGTATCACGATGGTGATGCTGAAATCTGCCTTGCAATTTCTCTCTAGCTGACATTTTCCAGATGTGCAGAAGCAGAGTTTCAAGATTATGATGCAATCGGCTGTGGAATTTCGCTCCAGATGACATTTTCCATATGTACAGAAGCAGAGTTTCAGGATGATGCAAGCTGCCTTGCAATTTCTCTCCAGCTGACATTTTCCAGATCTGGAGAAGCAGAGTTTCAAGATTATGATGCAATCTGCCTCGAAATTTCTCTCTAGCTGACATTTTCCAGACGTGCAGAAGCAGATTTTGAAGATTATGATGCAATCTGCCTTGCAATTTCTCTCTAGCTGACATTTTCCAGATGTGCAGAAGCAGATTTTGAAGATTATGATGCAATCTGCCTTGCACTTTCTCTATAGCTGACATTTTCCAGATGTGCAGAAGCAGAGTTTCAGGGTCATTTTGAAATCTGCCTTGCAATTTCTATCCAGCTGACATTTTCCAGATGTGCAGAAGCAGAGTTTCAAGATTATGATGCAATTTGCCTTGCAATTTCTCTCCAGCTGACATTTTCCAGATGTGCAGAAGCAGAGTTTCAAGATTATGATGCAATCTGCCTTGCAATTTCTCTCTAGCTGACATTTTCCAGACGTGCAGAAGCAGATTTTGAAGATTATGATGCAATCTGCCTTGCAATTTCTCTATAGCTGACATTTTCCAGATGTGCAGAAGCAGAGTTTCAAGATTATGATGCAATCTGCCTTGCAATTTCTCTCTAGCTGACATTTTCCAGATGTGCAGAAGCAGAGTTTCAAGATTATGATGCAATCTGCCTTGCAATTTCTCTCTAGCTGACATTTTCCAGATGTGCAGAAGCAGAGTTTCAAGATTATGATGCAATCTGCCTTGCAATTTCTCTCCAGCTGACATTTTCCAGATGTGGAGAAGCAGAGTTTCAGGGTCATTTTGAAATCTGCCTTGCAATTTCTCTCCAGCTGACATTTTCCAGATGTGCAGAAGCAGAGTTTCAAGATTATGATGCAATCTGCCTTGCAATTTCTCTCCAGCTGACATTTTCCAGATGTGCAGAAGCAGATTTTGAAGATTATGATGCAATCTGCCTTGCACTTTCTCTATAGCTGACATTTTCCAGATGTGCAGAAGCAGAGTTTCAAGATTATGATGCAATCTGCCTTGCAATTTCTCTCCAGCTGACATTTTCCAAATGTGCAGAAGCAGAGTATCACGATGGTGATGCTGAAATCTGCCTTGCAATTTCTCTCTAGCTGACATTTTCCAGATGTGCAGAAGCAGAGTTTCAAGATTATGATGCAATCGGCTGTGGAATTTCGCTCCAGATGACATTTTCCATATGTACAGAAGCAGAGTTTCAGGATGATGCAAGCTGCCTTGCAATTTCTCTCCAGCTGACATTTTCCAGATCTGGAGAAGCAGAGTTTCAAGATTATGATGCAATCTGCCTCGCAATTTCTCTCTAGCTGACATTTTCCAGACGTGCAGAAGCAGATTTTGAAGATTATGATGCAATCTGCCTTGCAATTTCTCTCTAGCTGACATTTTCCAGATGTGCAGAAGCAGATTTTGAAGATTATGATGCAATCTGCCTTGCACTTTCTCTATAGCTGACATTTTCCAGATGTGGAGAAGCAGAGTTTCAGGGTCATTTTGAAATCTGCCTTGCAATTTCTCTCCAGCTGACATTTTCCAGATGTGCAGAAGCAGAGTTTCAAGATTATGATGCAATCTGCCTTGCAATTTCTCTCTAGCTGACATTTTCCAGATTTGCAGAAGCAGAGTTTCAAGATTATGATGCAATCTGCCTTGCAATTTCTCTCTAGCTGACATTTTCCAGATTTGCAGAAGCAGAGTTTCAAGATTATGATGCAATCTGCCTTGCAATTTCTCTCTAGCTGACATTTTCCAGATGTGCAGAAGCAGAGTTTCAAGATTATGATGCAATCTGCCTTGCAATTTCTCTCCAGTTGACATTTTCCAGATGTGGAGAAGCAGAGTTTCAGGGTCATTTTGAAATCTGCCTTGCAATTTCTCTCCAGCTGACATTTTCCAGATGTGCAGAAGCAGAGTTTCAAGATTATGATGCAATCTGCCTTGCAATTTCTCTCCAGCTGACTTTTTCCAGATGTGCAGAAGCAGAGTTTCAAGATTATGATGCTATCTGCCTTGCAATTTCTCTCTAGCTGACATTTTCCAGATGTGCATAAGGAGATTTTGAAGATTATGATGCAATCTGCCTTGCACTTTCTCTATAGCTGACATTTTCCAGATGTGGAGAAGCAGAGTTTCAGGGTCATTTTGAAATCTGCCTTGCAATTTCTCTCCAGCTGACATTTTCCAGATGTGCAGAAGCAGATTTTGAAGATTATGATGCAATCTGCCTTGTACTTTCTCTCCAGCTGACATTTTCCAGATGTGCAGAAGCAGATTTTGAAGATTATGATGCAATCTGCCTTGCACTTTCTCTATAGCTGACATTTTCCAGATGTGCAGAAGCAGAGTTTCAAGATTATGATGCAATCTGCCTTGCAATTTCTCTCCAGCTGACATTTTCCAGATGTGCAGAAGCAGAGTATCACGATGGTGATGCTGAAATCTGCCTTGCAATTTCTCTCTAGCTGACATTTTCCAGATGTGCAGAAGCAGAGTTTTAAGATTATGATGCAATCGGCTGTGGAATTTCGCTCCAGATGACATTTTCCATATGTACAGAAGCAGAGTTTCAGGATGATGCAAGCTGCCTTGCAATTTCTCTCCAGCTGACATTTTCCAGATGTGCAGAAGCAGAGTTTCACGATGATGATGCTGAAATCTGCCTTGCAATTTCTCTCCAGCTGACATTTTCCAGATCTGGAGAAGCAGAGTTTCAAGATTATGATGCAAGCTGCCTTGCAATTTCTCTCCAGCTGACATTTTCCAGATGTGCAGAAGCAGAGTTTCACGATGATGATGCTGAAATCTGCCTTGCAATTTCTCTCTAGCTGACATTTTCCAGATGTGGAGAAGCAGATTTTGAAGATTATGATGCAATCTGCCTTGCAATTTCTCTCCAGCTGACATTTTCCAGATCTGGAGAAGCAGAGTTTCAAGATTATGATGCAATCTGCCTTGCAATTTCTCTCTAGCTGACATTTTCCAGACGTGCAGAAGCAGATTTTGAAGATTATGATGCAATCTGCCTTGCACTTTCTCTATAGCTGACATTTTCCAGATGTGCAGAAGCAGAGTTTCAAGATTATGATGCAATCTGCCTTGCAATTTCTCTCTAGCTGACATTTTCCAGATGTGCAGAAGCAGAGTTTCAAGATTATGATGCAATCTGCCTTGCAATTTCTCTCCAGCTGACATTTTCCAAATGTGCAGAAGCAGAGTATCACGATGGTGATGCTGAAATCTGCCTTGCAATTTCTCTCTAGCTGACATTTTCCAGATGTGCAGAAGCAGAGTTTCAAGATTATGATGCAATCGGCTGTGGAATTTCGCTCCAGATGACATTTTCCATATGTACAGAAGCAGAGTTTCAGGATGATGCAAGCTGCCTTGCAATTTCTCTCCAGCTGACATTTTCCAGATGTGCAGAAGCAGAGTTTCACGATGATGATGCTGAAATCTGCCTTGCAATTTCTCTCTAGCTGAAATTTTCCAGATGTGCAGAAGCAGATTTTGAAGATTATGATGCAATCTGCCTTGCACTTTCTCTATAGCTGACATTTTCCAGATGTGCAGAAGCAGATTTTGAAGATTATGATGCAATCTGCCTTGCACTTTCTCTATAGCTGACATTTTCCAGATGTGGAGAAGCAGAGTTTCAGGGTCATTTTGAAATCTGCCTTGCAATTTCTCTCCAGCTGACATTTTCCAGATGTGCAGAAGCAGAGTTTCAAGATTATGATGCAATCTGCCTTGCAATTTCTCTCCAGCTGACATTTTCCAGATGTGCAGAAGCAGAGTTTCAAGATTATGATGCAATCTGCCTTGCAATTTCTCTCTAGCTGACATTTTCCAGATGTGCATAAGGAGATTTTGAAGATTATGATGCAATCTGCCTTGCACTTTCTCTATAGCTGACATTTTCCAGATGTGGAGAAGCAGAGTTTCAGGGTCATTTTGAAATCTGCCTTGCAATTTCTCTCCAGCTGACATTTTCCAGATGTGCAGAAGCAGATTTTGAAGATTATGATGCAATCTGCCTTGCACTTTCTCTCAAGCTGACATTTTCCAGATGTGCAGAAGCAGATTTTGAAGATTATGATGCAATCTGCCTTGCACTTTCTCTATAGCTGACATTTTCCAGATGTGCAGAAGCAGAGTTTCAAGATTATGATGCAATCTGCCTTGCAATTTCTCTCCAGCTGACATTTTCCAAATGTGCAGAAGCAGAATATCACGATGGTGATGCTGAAATCTGCCTTGCAATTTCTCTCTAGCTGACATTTTCCAGATGTGCAGAAGCAGAGTTTCAAGATTATGATGCAATCGGCTGTGGAATTTCGCTCCAGATGACATTTTCCATATGTACAGAAGCAGAGTTTCAGGATGATGCAAGCTGCCTTGCAATTTCTCTCCAGCTGACATTTTCCAGATCTGGAGAAGCAGAGTTTCAAGATTATGATGCAATCTGCCTCGAAATTTCTCTCTAGCTGACATTTTCCAGACGTGCAGAAGCAGATTTTGAAGATTATGATGCAATCTGCCTTGCAATTTCTCTCTAGCTGACATTTTCCAGATGTGCAGAAGCAGAGTTTCAAGATTATGATGCAATCTGCCTTGCAATTTCTCTCCAGCTGACATTTTCCAGATGTGGAGAAGCAGAGTTTCAGGGTCATTTTGAAATCTGCCTTGCAATTTCTCTCCAGCTGACATTTTCCAGATGTGTAGAAGCAGAGTTTCAAGATTATGATGCAATCTGCCTTGCAATTTCTCTCCAGCTGACATTTTCCAGATGTGCAGAAGCAGAGTTTCAAGATTATGATGCAATCTGCCTTGCAATTTCTCTCTAGCTGACACTTTCCAGATGTGCATAAGGAGATTTTGAAGATTATGATGCAATCTGCCTTGCACTTTCTTTATAGCTGACATTTTCCAGATGTGGAGAAGCAGAGTTTCAGGGTCATTTTGAAATCTGCCTTGCAATTTCTCTCCAGCTGACATTTTCCAGATGTGCAGAAGCAGATTTTGAAGATTATGATGCAATCTGCCTTGCACTTTCTCTATAGCTGACATTTTCCAGATGTGCAGAAGCAGAGTTTCAAGATTATGACGCAATCTGCCTTGCAATTTCTCTCTAGCTGACATTTTCCAAATGTGCAGAAGCAGAGTATCACGATGGTGATGCTGAAATCTGCCTTGCAATTTCTCTCTAGCTGACATTTTCCAGATGTGCAGAAGCAGAGTTTCAAGATTATGATGCAATCGGCTGTGGAATTTCGCTCCAGATGACATTTTCCATATGTACAGAAGCAGAGTTTCAGGATGATGCAAGCTGCCTTGCAATTTCTCTCCAGCTGACATTTTCCAGATCTGGAGAAGCAGAGTTTCAAGATTATGATGCAATCTGCCTCGAAATTTCTCTCTAGCTGACATTTTCCAGACGTGCAGAAGCAGATTTTGAAGATTATGATGCAATCTGCCTTGCAATTTCTCTCTAGCTGACATTTTCCAGATGTGCAGAAGCAGAGTTTCAAGATTATGATGCAATCTGCCTTGCAATTTCTCTCCAGCTGACATTTTCCAGATGTGGAGAAGCAGAGTTTCAGGGTCATTTTGAAATCTGCCTTGCAATTTCTCTCCAGCTGACATTTTCCAGATGTGCAGAAGCAGAGTTTCAAGATTATGATGCAATCTGCCTTGCAATTTCTCTCCAGCTGACATTTTCCAGATGTGCAGAAGCAGAGTTTCAAGATTATGATGCAATCTGCCTTGCAATTTCTCTCTAGCTGACATTTTCCAGATGTGCATAAGGAGATTTTGAAGATTATGATGCAATCTGCCTTGCACTTTCTCTATAGCTGACATTTTCCAGATGTGGAGAAGCAGAGTTTCAGGGTCATTTTGAAATCTGCCTTGCAATTTCTCTCTAGCTGACATTTTCCAGATGTGCAGAAGCAGATTTTGAAGATTATGATGCAATCTGCCTTGCACTTTCTCTATAGCTGACATTTTCCAGATGTGCAGAAGCAGAGTTTCAAGATTATGATGCAATCTGCCTTGCAATTTCTCTCTAGCTGACATTTTCCAGATGTGCAGAAGCAGAGTTTCAAGATTATGATGCAATCTGCCTTGCAATTTCTCTCTAGCTGACATTTTCCAGATGTGCAGAAGCAGAGTTTCAAGATTATGATGCAATCTGCCTTGCAATTTCTCTCCAGCTGACATTTTCCAGATGTGGAGAAGCAGAGTTTCAGGGTCATTTTGAAATCTGCCTTGCAATTTCTCTCCAGCTGACATTTTCCAGATGTGCAGAAGCAGAGTTTCAAGATTATGATGCAATCTGCCTTGCAATTTCTCTCCAGCTGACATTTTCCAGATGTGCAGAAGCAGAGTTTCAAGATTATGATGCAATCTGCCTTGCAATTTCTCTCTAGCTGACATTTTCCAGATGTGCATAAGGAGATTTTGGAGATTATGATGCAATCTGCCTTGCACTTTCTCTATAGCTGACATTTTCCAGATGTGGAGAAGCAGAGTTTCAGGGTCATTTTGAAATCTGCCTTGCAATTTCTCTCCAGCTGACATTTTCCAGATGTGCAGAAGCAGATTTTGAAGATTATGATGCAATCTGCCTTGCACTTTCTCTCCAGCTGACATTTTCCAGATGTGCAGAAGCAGATTTTGAAGATTATGATGCAATCTGCCTTGCACTTTCTCTATAGCTGACATTTTCCAGATGTGCAGAAGCAGAGTTTCAAGATTATGATGCAATCTGCCTTGCAATTTCTCTCCAGCTGACATTTTCCAAATGTGCAGAAGCAGAGTATCACGATGGTGATGCTGAAATCTGCCTTGCAATTTCTCTCTAGCTGACATTTTCCAGATGTGCAGAAGCAGAGTTTCAAGATTATGATGCAATCGGCTGTGGAATTTCGCTCCAGATGACATTTTCCATATGTACAGAAGCAGAGTTTCAGGATGATGCAAGCTGCCTTGCAATTTCTCTCCAGCTGACATTTTCCAGATCTGGAGAAGCAGAGTTTCAAGATTATGATGCAATCTGCCTCGAAATTTCTCTCTAGCTGACATTTTCCAGACGTGCAGAAGCAGATTTTGAAGATTATGATGCAATCTGCCTTGCAATTTCTCTCTAGCTGACATTTTCCAGATGTGCAGAAGCAGAGTTTCAAGATTATGATGCAATCTGCCTTGCAATTTCTCTCCAGCTGACATTTTCCAGATGTGGAGAAGCAGAGTTTCAGGGTCATTTTGAAATCTGCCTTGCAATTTCTCTCCAGCTGACATTTTCCAGATGTGCAGAAGCAGAGTTTCACGATGATGATGATGCAATCTGCCTTGCAATTTCTCTCCAGCTGACATTTTCCAGATGTGCAGAAGCAGAGTTTCAAGATTATGATGCAATCTGCCTTGCAATTTCTCTCTAGCTGACATTTTCCAGATGTGCATAAGGAGATTTTGAAGATTATGATGCAATCTGCCTTGCACTTTCTCTATAGCTGACATTTTCCAGATGTGGAGAAGCAGAGTTTCAGGGTCATTTTGAAATCTGCCTTGCAATTTCTCTCCAGCTGACATTTTCCAGATGTGCAGAAGCAGATTTTGAAGATTATGATGCAATCTGCCTTGCACTTTCTCTCCAGCTGACATTTTCCAGATGTGCAGAAGCAGATTTTGAAGATTATGATGCAATCTGCCTTGCACTTTCTCTATAGCTGACATTTTCCAGATGTGCAGAAGCAGAGTTTCAAGATTATGATGCAATCTGCCTTGCAATTTCTCTCCAGCTGACATTTTCCAAATGTGCAGAAGCAGAGTATCACGATGGTGATGCTGAAATCTGCCTTGCAATTTCTCTCTAGCTGACATTTTCCAGATGTGCAGAAGCAGAGTTTCAAGATTATGATGCAATCGGCTGTGGAATTTCACTCCAGATGACATTTTCCATATGTACAGAAGCAGAGTTTCAGGATGATGCAAGCTGCCTTGCAATTTCTCTCCAGCTGACATTTTCCAGATCTGGAGAAGCAGAGTTTCACGATGATGATGATGCAATCTGCCTCGAAATTTCTCTCTAGCTGACATTTTCCAGACGTGCAGAAGCAGATTTTGAAGATTATGATGCAATCTGCCTTGCAATTTCTCTCTAGCTGACATTTTCCAGATGTGCAGAAGCAGATTTTGAAGATTATGATGCAATCTGCCTTGCACTTTCTCTATAGCTGACATTTTCCAGATGTGGAGAAGCAGAGCTTTAGGGTCATTTTGAAATCTGCCTTGCAATTTCTCTCCAGCTGACATTTTCCAGATGTGCAGAAGCAGAGTTTCAAGATTATGATGCAATCTGCCTTGCAATTTCTCTCCAGCTGACATTTTCCAGATGTGCAGAAGCAGAGTTTCAAGATTATGATGCAATCTGCCTTGCAATTTCTCTCTAGCTGACATTTTCCAGATGTGCAGAAGCAGAGTTTCAAGATTATGATGCAATCTGCCTTGCACTTTCTCTATAGCTGACATTTTCCAGATGTGCAGAAGCAGAGTTTCAAGATTATGATGCAATCGGCTGCGGAATTTCGCTCCAGATGACATTTTCCATATGTACAGAAGCAGAGTTTCAGGATGATGCAAGCTGCCTTGCAATTTCTCTCCAGCTGACATTTTCCAGATCTGGAGAAGCAGAGTTTCAAGATTATGATGCAATCTGCCTTGCAATTTCTCTCTAGCTGACATTTTCCAGATGTGGAGAAGCAGATTTTGAAGATTATGATGCAATCTGCCTTGCAATTTCTCTCCAGCTGACATTTTCCAGATCTGGAGAAGCAGAGTTTCAAGATAATGATGCCATCTGCCTCGCAATTTCTCTCTAGCTGACATTTTCCAGACGTGCAGAAGCAGATTTTGAAGATTATGATGCAATCTGCCTTGCAATTTCTCTCTAGCTGACATTTTCCAGATGTGCAGAAGCAGATTTTGAAGATTATGATGCAATCTGCCTTGCACTTTCTCTATAGCTGACATTTTCCAGATGTGCAGAAGCAGAGTTTCAAGATTATGATGCAATCTGCCTTGCAATTTCTCTCTAGCTGACATTTTCCAGATGTGCAGAAGCAGAGTTTCAAGATTATGATGCAATCTGCCTTGCAATTTCTCTCTAGCTGACATTTTCCAGATGTGCAGAAGCAGAGTTTCAAGATTATGATGCAATCTGCCTTGCAATTTCTCTCCAGCTGACATTTTCCAGATGTGGAGAAGCAGAGTTTCAGGGTCATTTTGAAATCTGCCTTGCAATTTCTCTCCAGCTCACATTTTCCAGATGTGCAGAAGCAGAGTTTCAAGATTATGATGCAATCTGCCTTGCAATTTCTCTCCAGCTGACATTTTCCAAATGTGCAGAAGCAGAGTATCACGATGGTGATGCTGAAATCTGCCTTGCAATTTCTCTCTAGCTGACATTTTCCAGATGTGCAGAAGCAGAGTTTCAAGATTATGATGCAATCGGCTGTGGAATTTCGCTCCAGATGACATTTTCCATATGTACAGAAGCAGAGTTTCAGGATGATGCAAGCTGCCTTGCAATTTCTCTCCAGCTGACATTTTCCAGATCTGGAGAAGCAGAGTTTCAAGATTATGATGCAATCTGCCTCGAAATTTCTCTCTAGCTGACATTTTCCAGACGTGCAGAAGCAGATTTTGAAGATTATGATGCAATCTGCCTTGCAATTTCTCTCTAGCTGACATTTTCCAGATGTGCAGAAGCAGATTTTGAAGATTATGATGCAATCTGCCTTGCACTTTCTCTATAGCTGACATTTTCCAGATGTGCAGAAGCAGAGTTTCAGGGTCATTTTGAAATCTGCCTTGCAATTTCTATCCAGCTGACATTTTCCAGATGTGCAGAAGCAGAGTTTCAAGATTATGATGCAATTTGCCTTGCAATTTCTCTCCAGCTGACATTTTCCAGATGTGCAGAAGCAGAGTTTCAAGATTATGATGCAATCTGCCTTGCAATTTCTCTCTAGCTGACATTTTCCAGACGTGCAGAAGCAGATTTTGAAGATTATGATGCAATCTGCCTTGCAATTTCTCTATAGCTGACATTTTCCAGATGTGCAGAAGCAGAGTTTCAAGATTATGATGCAATCTGCCTTGCAATTTCTCTCTAGCTGACATTTTCCAGATGTGCAGAAGCAGAGTTTCAAGATTATGATGCAATCTGCCTTGCAATTTCTCTCTAGCTGACATTTTCCAGATGTGCAGAAGCAGAGTTTCAAGATTATGATGCAATCTGCCTTGCAATTTCTCTCCAGCTGACATTTTCCAGATGTGGAGAAGCAGAGTTTCAGGGTCATTTTGAAATCTGCCTTGCAATTTCTCTCCAGCTGACATTTTCCAGATGTGCAGAAGCAGAGTTTCAAGATTATGATGCAATCTGCCTTGCAATTTCTCTCCAGCTGACATTTTCCAGATGTGCAGAAGCAGATTTTGAAGATTATGATGCAATCTGCCTTGCACTTTCTCTATAGCTGACATTTTCCAGATGTGCAGAAGCAGAGTTTCAAGATTATGATGCAATCTGCCTTGCAATTTCTCTCCAGCTGACATTTTCCAAATGTGCAGAAGCAGAGTATCACGATGGTGATGCTGAAATCTGCCTTGCAATTTCTCTCTAGCTGACATTTTCCAGATGTGCAGAAGCAGAGTTTCAAGATTATGATGCAATCGGCTGTGGAATTTCGCTCCAGATGACATTTTCCATATGTACAGAAGCAGAGTTTCAGGATGATGCAAGCTGCCTTGCAATTTCTCTCCAGCTGACATTTTCCAGATCTGGAGAAGCAGAGTTTCAAGATTATGATGCAATCTGCCTCGCAATTTCTCTCTAGCTGACATTTTCCAGACGTGCAGAAGCAGATTTTGAAGATTATGATGCAATCTGCCTTGCAATTTCTCTCTAGCTGACATTTTCCAGATGTGCAGAAGCAGATTTTGAAGATTATGATGCAATCTGCCTTGCACTTTCTCTATAGCTGACATTTTCCAGATGTGGAGAAGCAGAGTTTCAGGGTCATTTTGAAATCTGCCTTGCAATTTCTCTCCAGCTGACATTTTCCAGATGTGCAGAAGCAGAGTTTCAAGATTATGATGCAATCTGCCTTGCAATTTCTCTCTAGCTGACATTTTCCAGATTTGCAGAAGCAGAGTTTCAAGATTATGATGCAATCTGCCTTGCAATTTCTCTCTAGCTGACATTTTCCAGATTTGCAGAAGCAGAGTTTCAAGATTATGATGCAATCTGCCTTGCAATTTCTCTCTAGCTGACATTTTCCAGATGTGCAGAAGCAGAGTTTCAAGATTATGATGCAATCTGCCTTGCAATTTCTCTCCAGTTGACATTTTCCAGATGTGGAGAAGCAGAGTTTCAGGGTCATTTTGAAATCTGCCTTGCAATTTCTCTCCAGCTGACATTTTCCAGATGTGCAGAAGCAGAGTTTCAAGATTATGATGCAATCTGCCTTGCAATTTCTCTCCAGCTGACTTTTTCCAGATGTGCAGAAGCAGAGTTTCAAGATTATGATGCTATCTGCCTTGCAATTTCTCTCTAGCTGACATTTTCCAGATGTGCATAAGGAGATTTTGAAGATTATGATGCAATCTGCCTTGCACTTTCTCTATAGCTGACATTTTCCAGATGTGGAGAAGCAGAGTTTCAGGGTCATTTTGAAATCTGCCTTGCAATTTCTCTCCAGCTGACATTTTCCAGATGTGCAGAAGCAGATTTTGAAGATTATGATGCAATCTGCCTTGTACTTTCTCTCCAGCTGACATTTTCCAGATGTGCAGAAGCAGATTTTGAAGATTATGATGCAATCTGCCTTGCACTTTCTCTATAGCTGACATTTTCCAGATGTGCAGAAGCAGAGTTTCAAGATTATGATGCAATCTGCCTTGCAATTTCTCTCCAGCTGACATTTTCCAGATGTGCAGAAGCAGAGTATCACGATGGTGATGCTGAAATCTGCCTTGCAATTTCTCTCTAGCTGACATTTTCCAGATGTGCAGAAGCAGAGTTTTAAGATTATGATGCAATCGGCTGTGGAATTTCGCTCCAGATGACATTTTCCATATGTACAGAAGCAGAGTTTCAGGATGATGCAAGCTGCCTTGCAATTTCTCTCCAGCTGACATTTTCCAGATGTGCAGAAGCAGAGTTTCACGATGATGATGCTGAAATCTGCCTTGCAATTTCTCTCCAGCTGACATTTTCCAGATCTGGAGAAGCAGAGTTTCAAGATTATGATGCAAGCTGCCTTGCAATTTCTCTCCAGCTGACATTTTCCAGATGTGCAGAAGCAGAGTTTCACGATGATGATGCTGAAATCTGCCTTGCAATTTCTCTCTAGCTGACATTTTCCAGATGTGGAGAAGCAGATTTTGAAGATTATGATGCAATCTGCCTTGCAATTTCTCTCCAGCTGACATTTTCCAGATCTGGAGAAGCAGAGTTTCAAGATTATGATGCAATCTGCCTTGCAATTTCTCTCTAGCTGACATTTTCCAGACGTGCAGAAGCAGATTTTGAAGATTATGATGCAATCTGCCTTGCACTTTCTCTATAGCTGACATTTTCCAGATGTGCAGAAGCAGAGTTTCAAGATTATGATGCAATCTGCCTTGCAATTTCTCTCTAGCTGACATTTTCCAGATGTGCAGAAGCAGAGTTTCAAGATTATGATGCAATCTGCCTTGCAATTTCTCTCCAGCTGACATTTTCCAAATGTGCAGAAGCAGAGTATCACGATGGTGATGCTGAAATCTGCCTTGCAATTTCTCTCTAGCTGACATTTTCCAGATGTGCAGAAGCAGAGTTTCAAGATTATGATGCAATCGGCTGTGGAATTTCGCTCCAGATGACATTTTCCATATGTACAGAAGCAGAGTTTCAGGATGATGCAAGCTGCCTTGCAATTTCTCTCCAGCTGACATTTTCCAGATGTGCAGAAGCAGAGTTTCACGATGATGATGCTGAAATCTGCCTTGCAATTTCTCTCTAGCTGAAATTTTCCAGATGTGCAGAAGCAGAGTTTTAAGATTATGATGCAATCGGCTGTGGAATTTCGCTCCAGATGACATTTTCCATATGTACAGAAGCAGAGTTTCAGGATGATCCAAGCTGCCTTGCAATTTCTCTCCAGCTGACATTTTCCAGATGTGCAGAAGCAGAGTTTCACGATGATGATGCTGAAATCTGCCTTGCAATTTCTCTCTAGCTGACATTTTCCAGATGTGCAGAAGCAGAGTTTCAAGATTATGATGCAATCTGCTTTGGAATTTCGCTCCAGATGACATTTTCCATATGTACAGAAGCAGAGTTTCAGGATAATGGAATCTGCCTTGCAATTTCTCTCCAGCGTACATTTTCCAGATGTGCAGAAGCAGAGTTTCAAGATTATGATGCAATCTGCCTTGCAATTTCTCTCTAGCTGACATTTTCCAGATGTGCAGAAGCAGAGTTTCAAGATTATGATGCAATCTGCCTTGCAATTTCTCTCCAGCGTACATTTTCCAGATGTGGAGAAGCAGAGTTTCAAGATTATGATGCAATCTGCCTTGCAATTTCTCTCTAGCTGACATTTTCCAGACGTGCAAAAGCAGATTTTGAAGATTATGATGCAATCTGCCTTGCACTTTCTCTATAGCTGACATTTTCCAGATGTGCAGAAGCAGAGTTTCAAGATTATGATGCAATCTGCCTTGCAATTTCTCTCTAGCTGACATTTTCCAGATGTGCAGAAGCAGAGTTTCAAGATTATGATGCAATCTGCCTTGCAATTTCTCTCTAGCTGACATTTTCCAGATGTGCAGAAGCAGAGTTTCAAGATTATGATGCAATCTGCCTTGCAATTTCTCTCCAGCTGACATTTTCCAGATGTGGAGAAGCAGAGTTTCAGGGTCATTTTGAAATCTGCCGTGCAATTTCTCTCCAGCTGACATTTTCCAGATGTGCAGAAGCAGAGTTTCAAGATTATGATGCAATCTGCCTTGCAATTTCTCTCCAGCTGACATTTTCCAGATGTGCAGAAGCAGAGTTTCAAGATTATGATGCAATCTGCCTTGCAATTTCTCTCTAGCTGACATTTTCCAGATGTGCATAAGGAGATTTTGAAGATTATGATGCAATCTGCCTTGCACTTTCTCTATAGCTGACATTTTCCAGATGTGGAGAAGCAGAGTTTCAGGGTCATTTTGAAATCTGCCTTGCAATTTCTCTCCAGCTGACATTTTCCAGATGTGCAGAAGCAGAGTTTCACGATGATGATGCTGAAATCTGCCTTGCAATTTCTCTCCAGCTGACATTTTCCAGATGTGCAGAAGCAGATTTTGAAGATTATGATGCAATCTGCCTTGCACTTTCTCTATAGCTGACATTTTCCAGATGTGGAGAAGCAGAGTTTCAGGGTCATTTTGAAATCTGCCTTGCAATTTCTCTCCAGCTGACATTTTCCAGATGTGCAGAAGCAGATTTTGAAGATTATGATGCAATCTGCCTTGCACTTTCTCTCCAGCTGACATTTTCCAGATGTGCAGAAGCAGATTTTGAAGATTATGATGCAATCTGCCTTGCACTTTCTCTATAGCTGACATTTTCCAGATGTGCAGAAGCAGAGTTTCAAGATTATGATGCAATCTGCCTTGCAATTTCTCTCCAGCTGACATTTTCCAGATGTGCAGAAGCAGAGTATCACGATGGTGATGCTGAAATCTGCCTTGCAATTTCTCTCTAGCTGACATTTTCCAGATGTGCAGAAGCAGAGTTTTAAGATTATGATGCAATCGGCTGTGGAATTTCGCTCCAGATGACATTTTCCATATGTACAGAAGCAGAGTTTCAGGATGATGCAAGCTGCCTTGCAATTTCTCTCCAGCTGACATTTTCCAGATGTGCAGAAGCAGAGTTTCACGATGATGATGCTGAAATCTGCCTTGCAATTTCTCTCCAGCTGACATTTTCCAGATCTGGAGATGCAGAGTTTCAAGATTATGATGCAAGCTGCCTTGCAATTTCTCTCCAGCTGACATTTTCCAGATGTGCAGAAGCAGAGTTTCACGATGATGATGCTGAAATCTGCCTTGCAATTTCTCTCTAGCTGACATTTTCCAGATGTGGAGAAGCAGATTTTGAAGATTATGATGCAATCTGCCTTGCAATTTCTCTCCAGCTGACATTTTCCAGATCTGGAGAAGCAGAGTTTCAAGATTATGATGCAATCTGCCTTGCAATTTCTCTCTAGCTGACATTTTCCAGACGTGCAGAAGCAGATTTTGAAGATTATGATGCAATCTGCCTTGCACTTTCTCTATAGCTGACATTTTCCAGATGTGCAGAAGCAGAGTTTCAAGATTATGATGCAATCTGCCTTGCAATTTCTCTCTAGCTGACATTTTCCAGATGTGCAGAAGCAGAGTTTCAAGATTATGATGCAATCTGCCTTGCAATTTCTCTCCAGCTGACATTTTCCAAATGTGCAGAAGCAGAGTATCACGATGGTGATGCTGAAATCTGCCTTGCAATTTCTCTCTAGCTGACATTTTCCAGATGTGCAGAAGCAGAGTTTCAAGATTATGATGCAATCGGCTGTGGAATTTCGCTCCAGATGACATTTTCCATATGTACAGAAGCAGAGTTTCAGGATGATGCAAGCTGCCTTGCAATTTCTCTCCAGCTGACATTTTCCAGATGTGCAGAAGCAGAGTTTCACGATGATGATGCTGAAATCTGCCTTGCAATTTCTCTCTAGCTGAAATTTTCCAGATGTGCAGAAGCAGAGTTTTAAGATTATGATGCAATCGGCTGTGGAATTTCGCTCCAGATGACATTTTCCATATGTACAGAAGCAGAGTTTCAGGATAATGGAATCTGCCTTGCAATTTCTCTCCAGCGTACATTTTCCAGATGTGCAGAAGCAGAGTTTCAAGATTATGATGCAATCTGCCTTGCAATTTCTCTCTAGCTGACATTTTCCAGATGTGCAGAAGCAGAGTTTCAAGATTATGATGCAATCTGCCTTGCAATTTCTCTCCAGCGTACATTTTCCAGATGTGGAGAAGCAGAGTTTCAAGATTATGATGCAATCTGCCTTGCAATTTCTCTCTAGCTGACATTTTCCAGACGTGCAAAAGCAGATTTTGAAGATTATGATGCAATCTGCCTTGCACTTTCTCTATAGCTGACATTTTCCAGATGTGCAGAAGCAGAGTTTCAAGATTATGATGCAATCTGCCTTGCAATTTCTCTCTAGCTGACATTTTCCAGATGTGCAGAAGCAGAGTTTCAAGATTATGATGCAATCTGCCTTGCAATTTCTCTCTAGCTGACATTTTCCAGATGTGCAGAAGCAGAGTTTCAAGATTATGATGCAATCTGCCTTGCAATTTCTCTCCAGCTGACATTTTCCAGATGTGGAGAAGCAGAGTTTCAGGGTCATTTTGAAATCTGCCGTGCAATTTCTCTCCAGCTGACATTTTCCAGATGTGCAGAAGCAGAGTTTCAAGATTATGATGCAATCTGCCTTGCAATTTCTCTCCAGCTGACATTTTCCAGATGTGCAGAAGCAGAGTTTCAAGATTATGATGCAATCTGCCTTGCAATTTCTCTCTAGCTGACATTTTCCAGATGTGCATAAGGAGATTTTGACGATTATGATGCAATCTGCCTTGCACTTTCTCTATAGCTGACATTTTCCAGATGTGGAGAAGCAGAGTTTCAGGGTCATTTTGAAATCTGCCTTGCAATTTCTCTCCAGCTGACATTTTCCAGATGTGCAGAAGCAGAGTTTCACGATGATGATGCTGAAATCTGCCTTGCAATTTCTCTCCAGCTGACATTTTCCAGATGTGCAGAAGCAGATTTTGAAGATTATGATGCAATCTGCCTTGCACTTTCTCTATAGCTGACATTTTCCAGATGTGGAGAAGCAGAGTTTCAGGGTCTTTTTGAAATCTGCCTTGCAATTTCTCTCCAGCTGACATTTTCCAGATGTGCAGAAGCAGATTTTGAAGATTATGATGCAATCTGCCTTGCACTTTCTCTCCAGATGACATTTTCCAGATGTGCAGAAGCAGATTTTGAAGATTATGATGCAATCTGCCTTGCACTTTCTCTATAGCTGACATTATCCAGATGTGCAGAAGCAGAGTTTCAAGATTATGATGCAATCTGCCTTGCAATTTCTCTCCAGCTGACATTTTCCAAATGTGCAGAAGCAGAGTATCACGATGGTGATGCTGAAATCTGCCTTGCAATTTCTCTCTAGCTGACATTTTCCAGATGTGCAGAAGCAGAGTTTCAAGATTATGATGCAATCGGCTGTGGAATTTTGCTCCAGATGACATTTTCCATATGTACAGAAGCAGAGTTTCAGGATGATGCAAGCTGCCTTGCAATTTCTGTCCAGCTGACATTTTCCAGATCTGGAGAAGCAGAGTTTCAAGATTATGATGCAATCTGCCTCGCAATTTCTCTCTACCTGACATTTTCCAGACGTGCAGAAGCAGATTTTGAAGATTATGATGCAATCTGCCTTGCAATTTCTCTCTAGCTGACATTTTCCAGATGTGCAGAAGCAGATTTTGAAGATTATGATGCAATCTGCCTTGCACTTTCTCTATAGCTGACATTTTCCAGATGTGGAGAAGCAGAGTTTCAGGGTCATTTTGAAATCTGCCTTGCAATTTCTCTCCAGCTGACATTTTCCAGATGTGCAGAAGCAGAGTTTCAAGATTATGATGCAATCTGCCTTGCAATTTCTCTCTAGGTGACATTTTCCAGATGTGCAGAAGCAGAGTTTCAAGATTATGATGCAATCTGCCTTGCAATTTCTCTCTAGCTGACATTTTCCAGATGTGCAGAAGCAGAGTTTCAAGATTATGATGCAATCTGCCTTGCAATTTCTCTCCAGCTGACATTTTCCAGATGTGGAGAAGCAGAGTTTCAGGGTCATTTTGAAATCTGCCTTGCAATTTCTCTCCAGCTGACATTTTCCAGATGTGCAGAAGCAGAGTTTCAAGATTATGATGCAATCTGCCTTGCAATTTCTCTCCAGCTGACATTTTCCAGATGTGCAGAAGCAGAGTTTCAAGATTATGATGCAATCTGCCTTGCAATTTCTCTCTAGCTGACATTTTGCAGATGTGCAGAAGGAGATTTTGAAGATTATGATGCAATCTGCCTTGCACTTTCTCTATAGCTGACATTTTCCAGATGTGGAGAAGCAGAGTTTCAGGGTCATTTTGAAATCTGCCTTGCAATTTCTCTCCAGCTGACATTTTCCAGATGTGCAGAAGCAGAGTTTCAAGATTATGATGCAATCTGCCTTGCAATTTCTCTCCAGCTGACATTTTCCAGATGTGCAGAAGCAGATTTTGAAGATTATGATGCTATCTGCCTTGCACTTTCTCTATAGCTGACATTTTCCAGATGTGCAGAAGCAGAGTTTCAAGATTATGATGCAATCTGCCTTGCAATTTCTCTCCAGCTGACATTTTCCAAATGTGCAGAAGCAGAGTATCACGATGGTGATGCTGAAATCTGCCTTGCAATTTCTCTCTAGCTGACATTTTCCAGATGTGCAGAAGCAGAGTTTTAAGATTATGATGCAATCGGCTGTGGAATTTCGCTCCAGATGACATTTTCCATATGTACAGAAGCAGAGTTTCAGGATGATGCAAGCTGCCTTGCAATTTCTCTCCAGCTGACATTTTCCAGATCTGGAGAAGCAGAGTTTCAAGATTATGATGCAATCTGCCTCGCAATTTCTCTCTAGCTGACATTTTCCAGACGTGCAGAAGCAGATTTTGAAGATTATGATGCAATCTGCCTTGCAATTTCTCTCTAGCTGACATTTTCCAGATGTGCAGAAGCAGATTTTGAAGATTATGATGCAATCTGCCTTGCACTTTCTCTATAGCTGACATTTTCCAGATGTGCAGAAGCAAAGTTTCAAGATTATAATGCAATCTGCCTTGCAATTTCTCTCTAGCTGACATTTTCCAGATGTGCATAAGGAGATTTTGAAGATTATGATGAAATCTGCCTTGCACTTTCTCTATAGCTGACATTTTCCAGATGTGCAGAAGCAGAGTTTCAAGATTATGATGCAATCTGCCTTGCACTTTCTCTCCAGCTGACATTTTCCAGATGTGCAGAAGCAGATTTTGAAGATTATGATGCAATCTGCCTTGCACTTTCTCTATAGCTGACATTTTCCAGATGTGCAGAAGCAGAGTTTCAAGATTATGATGCAATCTGCCTTGCAATTTCTCTCCAGCTGACATTTTCCAAATGTGCAGAAGCAGAGTATCACGATGGTGATGCTGAAATCTGCCTTGCAATTTCTCTCTAGCTGACATTTTCCAGATGTGCAGAAGCAGAGTTTCAAGATTATGATGCAATCGGCCTTGCAATTTCTCTCCAGCTGACATTTTCCAGATGTGGAGAAGCAGAGTTTCAAGATTATGATGCAATCTGCCTTGCAATTTCTCTCTAGCTGACATTTTCCAGATGTGCATAAGGAGATTTTGAAGATTATGATGCAATCTGCCTTGCACTTTCTCTATAGCTGACATTTTCCAGATGTGGAGAAGCAGAGTTTCAGGGTCATTTTGAAATCTGCCTTGCAATTTCTCTCCAGCTGACATTTTCCAGATGTGCAGAAGCAGAGTTTCAAGATTATGATGCAATCTGCCTTGCAATTTCTCTCCAGCTGACATTTTCCAGATGTGCAGAAGCAGAGTTTCAAGATTATGATGCAATCTGCCTTGCAATTTCTCTCCAGCTGACATTTTCCAGATGTGCAGAAGCAGAGTTTCAAGATTATGATGCAATCTGCCTTGCAATTTCTCTCTAGCTGACATTTTCCAGATGTGCATAAGGAGATTTTGAAGATTATGATGCAATCTGCCTTGCACTTTCTCTATAGCTGACATTTTCCAGATGTGGAGAAGCAGAGTTTCAGGGTCATTTTGAAATCTGCCTTGCAATTTCTCTCCAGCTGACATTTTCCAGATGTGCAGAAGCAGAGTTTCAAGATTATGATGCAATCTGCCTTGCAATTTCTCTCCAGCTGACATTTTCCAGATGTGCAGAAGCAGATTTTGAAGATTATGATGCTATCTGCCTTGCACTTTCTCTATAGCTGACATTTTCCAGATGTGCAGAAGCAGAGTTTCAAGATTATGATGCAATCTGCCTTGCAATTTCTCTCCAGCTGACATTTTCCAAATGTGCAGAAGCAGAGTATCACGTTGGTGATGCTGAAATCTGCCTTGCAATTTCTCTCTAGCTGACATTTTCCAGATGTGCAGAAGCAGAGTTTTAAGATTATGATGCAATCGGCTGTGGAATTTCGCTCCAGATGACATTTTCCATATGTACAGAAGCAGAGTTTCAGGATGATGCAAGCTGCCTTGCAATTTCTCTCCAGCTGACATTTTCCAGATCTGGAGAAGCAGAGTTTCAAGATTATGATGCAATCTGCCTCGCAATTTCTCTCTAGCTGACATTTTCCAGACGTGCAGAAGCAGATTTTGAAGATTATCATGCAATCTGCCTTGCAATTTCTCTCTAGCTGACATTTTCCAGATGTGCAGAAGCAGATTTTGAAGATTATGATGCAATCTGCCTTGCACTTTCTCTATAGCTGACATTTTCCAGATGTGCAGAAGCAGATTTTGAAGATTATGATGCAATCTGCCTTGCACTTTCTCTATAGCTGACATTTTCCAGATGTGCAGAAGCAAAGTTTCAAGATTATAATGCAATCTGCCTTGCAATTTCTCTCTAGCTGACATTTTCCAGATCTGGAGAAGCAGAGTTTCAAGATTATGATGCAATCTGCCTCGCAATTTCTCTCTAGCTGACATTTTCCAGACGTGCAGAAGCAGATTTTGAAGATTATGATGCAATCTGCCTTGCAATTTCTCTCTAGCTGACATTTTCCAGATGTGCAGAAGCAGATTTTGAAGATTATGATGCAATCTGCCTTGCACTTTCTCTATAGCTGACATTTTCCAGATGTGCAGAAGCAAAGTTTCAAGATTATAATGCAATCTGCCTTGCAATTTCTCTCTAGCTGACATTTTCCAGATGTGCATAAGGAGATTTTGAAGATTATGATGCAATCTGCCTTGCACTTTCTCTATAGCTGACATTTTCCAGATGTGCAGAAGCAGAGTTTCAAGATTATGATGCAATCTGCCTTGCACTTTCTCTCCAGCTGACATTTTCCAGATGTGCAGAAGCAGATTTTGAAGATTATGATGCAATCTGCCTTGCACTTTCTCTATAGCTGACATTTTCCAGATGTGCAGAAGCAGAGTTTCAAGATTATGATGCAATCTGCCTTGCAATTTCTCTCCAGCTGACATTTTCCAAATGTGCAGAAGCAGAGTATCACGATGGTGATGCTGAAATCTGCCTTGCAATTTCTCTCTAGCTGACATTTTCCAGATGTGCAGAAGCAGAGTTTCAAGATTATGATGCAATCGGCCTTGCAATTTCTCTCCAGCTGACATTTTCCAGATGTGGAGAAGCAGAGTTTCAAGATTATGATGCAATCTGCCTTGCAATTTCTCTCTAGCTGACATTTTCCAGATGTGCATAAGGAGATTTTGAAGATTATGATGCAATCTGCCTTGCACTTTCTCTATAGCTGACATTTTCCAGATGTGGAGAAGCAGAGTTTCAGGGTCATTTTGAAATCTGCCTTGCAATTTCTCTCCAGCTGACATTTTCCAGATGTGCAGAAGCAGAGTTTCAAGATTATGATGCAATCTGCCTTGCAATTTCTCTCTAGCTGACATTTTCCAGATGTGCATAAGGAGATTTTGAAGATTATGATGCAATCTGCCTTGCACTTTCTCTATAGCTGACATTTTCCAGATGTGGAGAAGCAGAGTTTCAGGGTCATTTTGAAATCTGCCTTGCAATTTCTCTCCAGCTGACATTTTCCAGATGTGCAGAAGCAGAGTTTCAAGATTATGATGCAATCTGCCTTGCAATTTCTCTCCAGCTGACATTTTCCAGATGTGCAGAAGCAGATTTTGAAGATTATGATGCTATCTGCCTTGCACTTTCTCTATAGCTGACATTTTCCAGATGTGCAGAAGCAGAGTTTCAAGATTATGATGCAATCTGCCTTGCAATTTCTCTCCAGCTGACATTTTCCAAATGTGCAGAAGCAGAGTATCACGTTGGTGATGCTGAAATCTGCCTTGCAATTTCTCTCTAGCTGACATTTTCCAGATGTGCAGAAGCAGAGTTTTAAGATTATGATGCAATCGGCTGTGGAATTTCGCTCCAGATGACATTTTCCATATGTACAGAAGCAGAGTTTCAGGATGATGCAAGCTGCCTTGCAATTTCTCTCCAGCTGACATTTTCCAGATCTGGAGAAGCAGAGTTTCAAGATTATGATGCAATCTGCCTCGCAATTTCTCTCTAGCTGACATTTTCCAGACGTGCAGAAGCAGATTTTGAAGATTATGATGCAATCTGCCTTGCAATTTCTCTCTAGCTGACATTTTCCAGATGTGCAGAAGCAGATTTTGAAGATTATGATGCAATCTGCCTTGCACTTTCTCTATAGCTGACATTTTCCAGATGTGCAGAAGCAAAGTTTCAAGATTATAATGCAATCTGCCTTGCAATTTCTCTCTAGCTGACATTTTCCAGATGTGCATAAGGAGATTTTGAAGATTATGATGCAATCTGCCTTGCACTTTCTCTATAGCTGACATTTTCCAGATGTGCAGAAGCAGAGTTTCAAGATTATGATGCAATCTGCCTTGCACTTTCTCTCCAGCTGACATTTTCCAGATGTGCAGAAGCAGATTTTGAAGATTATGATGCAATCTGCCTTGCACTTTCTCTATAGCTGACATTTTCCAGATGTGCAGAAGCAGAGTTTCAAGATTATGATGCAATCTGCCTTGCAATTTCTCTCCAGCTGACATTTTCCAAATGTGCAGAAGCAGAGTATCACGATGGTGATGCT
This sequence comes from Pantherophis vulpinus, assembly GCA_037215915.1. Lineage (NCBI taxonomy): Eukaryota > Metazoa > Chordata > Lepidosauria > Squamata > Colubridae > Pantherophis > Pantherophis vulpinus. Next base: position 426,765 of record JAXLNS010000046.1, on the reverse strand, counting down.
GAAATCTGCCTTGCAATTTCTCTCTAGCTGACATTTTCCAGATGTGCAGAAGCAGAGTTTCAAGATTATGATGCAATCGGCCTTGCAATTTCTCTCCAGCTGACATTTTCCAGATGTGGAGAAGCAGAGTTTCAAGATTATGATGCAATCTGCCTTGCAATTTCTCTCTAGCTGACATTTTCCAGATGTGCATAAGGAGATTTTGAAGATTATGATGCAATCTGCCTTGCACTTTCTCTATAGCTGACATTTTCCAGATGTGCAGAAGCAGAGTTTCAAGATTATGATGCAACCTGCCTTGCAATTTCTCTCCTGCTGACATTTTCCAGATGTGGAGAAGCAGAGTTTCAAGATTATGATGCAATCTGCCTTGCAATTTCTCTCCAGCTGACATTTTCCAGATGTGGAGAAGCAGAGTTTCAAGATTATGATGCAATCTGCCTTGCAATTTCTCTCTAGCTGACATTTTCCAGATGTGCAGAAGCAGAGTTTCAAGATTATGATGCAATCCGCCTTGCAATTTCTCTCCTGCTGACATTTTCCAGATGTGCAGAAGCAGAGTTTCAAGATGATGATGCAATCTGCCTTGCAATTTCTCTCCAGCGTACATTTTCCAGATGTGGAGAAGCAGAGTTTCAGGGTCATTTTGAAATCTGCTATGGAATTTCGCTCCAGATGACATTTTCCAGATGTGCAGAAGCAGAGTTTCAAGATTGTGATTCAATCTGCCTTGCAATTTCTCTCTAGCTGACATTTTCCAGATGTGCATAAGGAGATTTTGAAGATTATGATGCAATCTGCCTTGCACTTTCTCTATAGCTGACATTTTCCAGATGTGGAGAAGCAGAGTTTCAGGGTCATTTTGAAATCTGCCTTGCAATTTCGCTCCAGATGACATTTTCCATATGTACAGAAGCAGAGTTTCAGGATAATGGAATCTGCCTTGCAATTTCTCTCCAGCGTACATTTTCCAGATGTGGAGAAGCAGAGTTTCAAGATTATGATGCTGAAATCTACATTGCAATTTCTCTCCAGCTGACATTTTCCAGATGTGCAGATGCAGAGATTCAAGATTATGATGCAATCTGCCTTGCAATTTCTCTCTAGCTGACATTTTCCAGATGTGCAGAAGCAGAGTTTCACGATGATGATGCTGAAATCTGCCTTGCAATTTCTCTCCAGCTGACATTTTCCAGATGTGCAGAAGCAGAGTTTCACGATGATGATGATGCAATCTGCCTTGCAATTTCTCTCCAGCTGACATTTTCCAGATTTGCAGACGCAGAGTTTCAAGATGATGATGCTGAAATCTGCCTTGCAATTTCTCTCCAGCTGACATTTTCCAGATGTGCAGAAGCAGAGTTTCAAGATTATGATGCAATCTGCCTTGCAATTTCTCTCTAGCTGACATTTTCCAGATGTGCAGAAGCAGAGTTTAAAGATTATGATGCAATCTGCTTTGGAATTTCGCTCCAGATGACATTTTCCAGATGTGCAGAAGCAGAGTTTCACGATGATGATGCTGAAATCTGCCTTGCAATTTCTCTCCAGCTGACATTTTCCAGATGTGCAGAAGCAGAGTTTCACGATGATGATGATGCAATCTGCCTTGCAATTTCTCTCCAGCTGACATTTTCCAGATTTGCAGACGCAGAGTTTCACGATGATGATGCTGAAATCTGCCTTGCAATTTCTCTCCAGCTGACATTTTCCAGATGTGCAGAAGCAGAGTTTCAAGATTATGATGCAATCTGCCTTGCAATTTCTCTCCAGCGTACATTTTCCAGATGTGGAGAAGCAGAGTTTCAAGATTATGATGCAATCTGCCTTGCAATTTCTCTCTAGCTGACATTTTCCAGATGTGCAGAAGCAGATTTTGAAGATTATGATGCAATCTGCCTTGCACTTTCTCTATAGCTGACATTTTCCAGATGTGCAGAAGCAGAGTTTCAAGATTATGATGCAATCTGCCTTGCAATTTCTCTCCAGCTGACAGTTTCCAGATGTGCAGAAGCAGAGTATCACGATGGTGATGCTGAAATCTGCTTGCAATTTCTCTCCAGCTGACATTTTCCAGATGTGCAGAAGCAGAGTTTCAAGATTATGATGCAACCTGCCTTGCAATTTCTCTCCTGCTGACATTTTCCAGATGTGGAGAAGCAGAGTTTCAAGATTATGATGCAATCTGCCTTGCAATTTCTCTCTAGCTGACATTTTCCAGATGTGCAGAAGCAGAGTTTCAAGATTATGATGTAATCTGCCTTGCAATTTCTCTCTAGCTGACATTTTCCAGATGTGCAGAAGCAGAGTTTCAAGATTATGATGCAATCTGCTGTGGAATTTCTCTCCAGCTGACATTTTACAGATGTGCAAAAGCAGAGTTCCAGGATTACGCTGAAATCTGCCTTGCAATTTCTCTCTAGCTGACATTTTCCAGATGTGCAGAAGCAGAGTTTCAAGATTATGATGCAATCTGCCTTGCAATTTCTCTCTAGCTGACATTTTCCAGATGTGCAGAAGCAGAGTTTCACGATGATGATGCTGAAATCTGCCTTGCAATTTCTCTCCAGCTGACATTTTCCAGATGTGCAGAAGCAGAGTTTCACGATGATGATGATGCAATCTGCCTTGCAATTTCTCTCCAGCTGACATTTTCCAGATTTGCAGACGCAGAGTTTCACGATGATGATGCTGAAATCTGCCTTGCAATTTCTCTCCAGCTGACATTTTCCAGATGTGCAGAAGCAGAGTTTCAAGATTATGATGCAATCTGCCTTGCAATTTCTCTCTAGCTGACATTTTCCAGATGTGCAGAAGCAGAGTTTAAAGATTATGATGCAATCTGCTTTGGAATTTCGCTCCAGATGACATTTTCCAGATGTGCAGAAGCAGAGTTTCACGATGATGATGGTGAAATCTGCCTTGCAATTTCTCTCCAGCTGACATTTTCCAGATGTGCAGAAGCAGAGTTTCACGATGATGATGATGCAATCTGCCTTGCAATTTCTCTCCAGCTGACATTTTCCAGATTTGCAGACGCAGAGTTTCACGATGATGATGCTGAAATCTGCCTTGCAATTTCTCTCCAGCTGACATTTTCCAGATGTGCAGAAGCAGAGTTTCACGATGATGATGATGCAATCTGCCTTGCAATTTCTCTCCAGCTGACATTTTCCAGATTTGCAGACGCAGAGTTTCACGATGATGATGCTGAAATCTGCCTTGCAATTTCTCTCCAGCTGACATTTTCCAGATGTGCAGAAGCAGAGTTTCAAGATTATGATGCAATCTGCCTTGCAATTTCTCTCTAGCTGACATTTTCCAGATGTGCAGAAGCAGAGTTTAAAGATTATGATGCAATCTGCTTTGGAATTTCGCTCCAGATGACATTTTCCAGATGTGCAGAAGCAGAGTTTCACGATGATGATGCTGAAATCTGCCTTGCAATTTCTCTCCAGCTGACATTTTCCAGATGTGCAGAAGCAGAGTTTCACGATGATGATGATGCAATCTGCCTTGCAATTTCTCTCCAGCTGACATTTTCCAGATTTGCAGACGCAGAGTTTCACGATGATGATGCTGAAATCTGCCTTGCAATTTCTCTCCAGCTGACATTTTCCAGATGTGCAGAAGCAGAGTTTCAAGATTATGATGCAATCTGCCTTGCAAATTCTCTCTAGCTGACATTTTCCAGATGTGCAGAAGCAGAGTTTAAAGATTATGATGCAATCTGCTTTGGAATTTCGCTCCAGATGACATTTTCCAGATTTGCAGAAGCAGAGTTTCACGATGATGATGCTGAAATCTGCCTTGCAATTTCTCTCCAGCTGACATTTTCCAGATGTGCAGAAGCAGAGTTTCAACATTATGATGCAATCTGCCTTGCAATTTCTCTCCAGCTGACATTTTCCAGATGTGCAGAAGCAGAGTTTCAAGATTATGATGCAATCCGCCTTGCAATTTCTCTCCTGCTGACATTTTCCAGATGTGGAGAAGCAGAGTTTCAAGATTATGATGCAATCTGCCTTGCAATTTCTCTCCAGCGTACATTTTCCAGATGTGGAGAAGCAGAATTTCAAGATTATGATGCAATCTGCCTTGCAATTTCTCTCTAGCTGACATTTTCCAGATGTGCAGAAGCAGATTTTGAAGATTATGATGCAATCTGCCTTGCACTTTCTCTATAGCTGACATTTTCCAGATGTGCAGAAGCAGAGTTTCAAGATTATGATGCAATCTGCCTTGCAATTTCTCTCTAGCTGACATTTTCCAGATGTGCAGAAGCAGAGTTTCAAGATTATGATGCAATCCGCCTTGCAATTTCTCTCCTGCTGACATTTTCCAGATGTGCAGAAGCAGAGTTTCAAGATGATGATGCAATCTGCCTTGCAATTTCTCTCCAGCGTACATTTTCCAGATGTGGAGAAGCAGAGTTTCAGGGTCATTTTGAAATCTGCTATGGAATTTCGCTCCAGATGACATTTTCCAGATGTGCAGAAGCAGAGTTTCAAGATTGTGATTCAATCTGCCTTGCAATTTCTCGCTAGCTGACATTTTCCAGATGTGCAGAAGCAGAGTTTCAAGATTATGATGCAATCTGCTTTGGAATTTCGCTCCAGATGACATTTTCCATATGTACAGAAGCAGAGTTTCAGGATAATGGAATCTGCCTTGCAATTTCTCTCCAGCGTACATTTTCCAGATGTGCAGAAGCAGAGTTTCAAGATTATGATGCAATCTGCCTTGCAATTTCTCTCTAGCTGACATTTTCCAGATGTGCAGAAGCAGAGTTTCAAGATTATGATGCAATCTGCCTTGCAATTTCTCTCCAGCGTACATTTTCCAGATGTGGAGAAGCAGAGTTTCAAGATTATGATGCAATCTGCCTTGCAATTTCTCTCTAGCTGACATTTTCCAGATGTGCAGAAGCAGATTTTGAAGATTATGATGCAATCTGCCTTGCACTTTCTCTATAGCTGACATTTTCCAGATGTGCAGAAGCAGAGTTTCAAGATTATGATGCAATCTGCCTTGCAATTTCTCTCCAGCTGACAGTTTCCAGATGTGCAGAAGCAGAGTATCACGATGGTGATGCTGAAATCTGCTTGCAATTTCTCTCCAGCTGACATTTTCCAGATGTGCAGAAGCAGAGTTTCAAGATTATGATGCAACCTGCCTTGCAATTTCTCTCCTGCTGACATTTTCCAGATGTGGAGAAGCAGAGTTTCAAGATTATGATGCAATCTGCCTTGCAATTTCTCTCCAGCTGACATTTTCCAGATGTGGAGAAGCAGAGTTTCAAGATTATGATGCAATCTGCCTTGCAATTTCTCTCTAGCTGACATTTTCCAGATGTGCAGAAGCAGAGTTTCAAGATTATGATGTAATCTGCCTTGCAATTTCTCTCTAGCTGACATTTTCCAGATGTGCAGAAACAGAGTTTCAAGATTATGATGCAATCTGCTGTGGAATTTCTCTCCAGCTGACATTTTACAGATGTGCAAAAGCAGAGTTCCAGGATTACGCTGAAATCTGCCTTGCAATTTCTCTCTAGCTGACATTTTCCAGATGTGCAGAAGCAGAGTTTCAAGATTATGATGCAATCTGCCTTGCAATTTCTCTCCAGCTGACATTTTCCAGATGTGGAGAAGCAGAGTTTCACGATGATGATGCTGAAATCTACATTGCAATTTCTCTCCAGCTGACATTTTCCAGATGTGCAGATGCAGAGATTCAAGATTATGATGCAATCTGCCTTGCAATTTCTCTCTAGCTGACATTTTCCAGATGTGCAGAAGCAGAGTTTCACGATGATGATGCTGAAATCTGCCTTGCAATTTCTCTCCAGCTGACATTTTCCAGATGTGCAGAAGCAGAGTTTCACGATGATGATGATGCAATCTGCCTTGCAATTTCTCTCCAGCTGACATTTTCCAGATTTGCAGACGCAGAGTTTCACGATGATGATGCTGAAATCTGCCTTGCAATTTCTCTCCAGCTGACATTTTCCAGATGTGCAGAAGCAGAGTTTCAAGATTATGATGCAATCCGCCTTGCAATTTCTCTCCTGCTGACATTTTCCAGATGTGCAGAAGCAGAGTTTCAAGATGATGATGCAATCTGCCTTGCAATTTCTCTCCAGCGTACATTTTCCAGATGTGGAGAAGCAGAGTTTCAGGGTCATTTTGAAATCTGCTATGGAATTTCGCTCCAGATGACATTTTCCAGATGTGCAGAAGCAGAGTTTCAAGATTGTGATTCAATCTGCCTTGCAATTTCTCTCTAGCTGACATTTTCCAGATGTGCAGAAGCAGAGTTTCAAGATTATGATGCAATCTGCTTTGGAATTTCGCTCCAGATGACATTTTCCATATGTACAGAAGCAGAGTTTCAGGATAATGGAATCTGCCTTGCAATTTCTCTCCAGCGTACATTTTCCAGATGTGCAGAAGCAGAGTTTCAAGATTATGATGCAATCTGCCTTGCAATTTCTCTCTAGCTGACATTTTCCAGATGTGCAGAAGCAGAGTTTCAAGATTATGATGCAATCTGCCTTGCAATTTCTCTCCAGCGTACATTTTCCAGATGTGGAGAAGCAGAGTTTCAAGATTATGATGCAATCTGCCTTGCAATTTCTCTCTAGCTGACATTTTCCAGATGTGCAGAAGCAGATTTTGAAGATTATGATGCAATCTGCCTTGCACTTTCTCTATAGCTGACATTTTCCAGATGTGCAGAAGCAGAGTTTCAAGATTATGATGCAATCTGCCTTGCAATTTCTCTCCAGCTGACAGTTTCCAGATGTGCAGAAGCAGAGTATCACGATGGTGATGCTGAAATCTGCTTGCAATTTCTCTCCAGCTGACATTTTCCAGATGTGCAGAAGCAGAGTTTCAAGATTATGATGCAACCTGCCTTGCAATTTCTCTCCTGCTGACATTTTCCAGATGTGGAGAAGCAGAGTTTCAAGATTATGATGCAATCTGCCTTGCAATTTCTCTCCAGCTGACATTTTCCAGATGTGGAGAAGCAGAGTTTCAAGATTATGATGCAATCTGCCTTGCAATTTCTCTCTAGCTGACATTTTCCAGATGTGCAGAAGCAGAGTTTCAAGATTATGATGTAATCTGCCTTGCAATTTCTCTCTAGCTGACATTTTCCAGATGTGCAGAAACAGAGTTTCAAGATTATGATGCAATCTGCTGTGGAATTTCTCTCCAGCTGACATTTTACAGATGTGCAAAAGCAGAGTTCCAGGATTACGCTGAAATCTGCCTTGCAATTTCTCTCTAGCTGACATTTTCCAGATGTGCAGAAGCAGAGTTTCAAGATTATGATGCAATCTGCCTTGCAATTTCTCTCCAGCTGACATTTTCCAGATGTGGAGAAGCAGAGTTTCACGATGATGATGCTGAAATCTACATTGCAATTTCTCTCCAGCTGACATTTTCCAGATGTGCAGATGCAGAGATTCAAGATTATGATGCAATCTGCCTTGCAATTTCTCTCTAGCTGACATTTTCCAGATGTGCAGAAGCAGAGTTTCACGATGATGATGCTGAAATCTGCCTTGCAATTTCTCTCCAGCTGACATTTTCCAGATGTGCAGAAGCAGAGTTTCACGATGATGATGATGCAATCTGCCTTGCAATTTCTCTCCAGCTGACATTTTCCAGATTTGCAGACGCAGAGTTTCACGATGATGATGCTGAAATCTGCCTTGCAATTTCTCTCCAGCTGACATTTTCCAGATGTGCAGAAGCAGAGTTTCAAGATTATGATGCAATCTGCCTTGCAATTTCTCTCTAGCTGACATTTTCCAGATGTGCAGAAGCAGAGTTTAAAGATTATGATGCAATCTGCCTTGCAATTTCTCTCCAGCGTACATTTTCCAGATGTGGAGAAGCAGAGTTTCAAGATTATGATGCAATCTGCCTTGCAATTTCTCTCTAGCTGACATTTTCCAGATGTGCAGAAGCAGATTTTGAAGATTATGATGCAATCTGCCTTGCACTTTCTCTATAGCTGACATTTTCCAGATGTGCAGAAGCAGAGTTTCAAGATTATGATGCAATCTGCCTTGCAATTTCTCTCCAGCTGACAGTTTCCAGATGTGCAGAAGCAGAGTATCACGATGGTGATGCTGAAATCTGCTTGCAATTTCTCTCCAGCTGACATTTTCCAGATGTGCAGAAGCAGAGTTTCAAGATTATGATGCAATCTGCCTTGCAATTTCTCTCCAGCTGACATTTTCCAGATGTGGAGAAGCAGAGTTTCAAGATTATGATGCAATCTGCCTTGCAATTTCTCTCTAGCTGACATTTTCCAGATGTGCAGAAGCAGAGTTTCAAGATTATGATGTAATCTGCCTTGCAATTTCTCTCTAGCTGACATTTTCCAGATGTGCAGAAGCAGAGTTTCAAGATTATGATGCAATCTGCTGTGGAATTTCTCTCCAGCTGACATTTTACAGATGTGCAAAAGCAGAGTTCCAGGATTACGCTGAAATCTGCCTTGCAATTTCTCTCTAGCTGACATTTTCCAGATGTGCAGAAGCAGAGTTTCAAGATTATGATGCAATCTGCCTTGCAATTTCTCTCCAGCTGACATTTTCCAGATGTGGAGAAGCAGAGGTTCACGATGATGATGCTGAAATCTACATTGCAATTTCTCTCCAGCTGACATTTTCTAGATGTGCAGATGCAGAGATTCAAGATTATGATGCAATCTGCCTTGCAATTTCTCTCTAGCTGACATTTTCCAGATGTGCAGAAGCAGAGTTTCACGATGATGATGCTGAAATCTGCCTTGCAATTTCTCTCCAGCTGACATTTTCCAGATGTGCAGAAGCAGAGTTTCACGATGATGATGATGCAATCTGCCTTGCAATTTCTCTCCAGCTGACATTTTCCAGATTTGCAGACGCAGAGTTTCACGATGATGATGCTGTAATCTGCCTTGCAATTTCTCTCCAGCTGACATTTTCCAGATGTGCAGAAGCAGAGTTTCAAGATTATGATGCAATCTGCCTTGCAATTTCTCTCTAGCTGACATTTTCCAGATGTGCAGAAGCAGAGTTTAAAGATTATGATGCAATCTGCTTTGGAATTTCGCTCCAGATGACATTTTCCAGATGTGCAGAAGCAGAGTTTCACGATGATGATGCTGAAATCTGCCTTGCAATTTCTCTCCAGCTGACATTTTCCAGATGTGCAGAAGCAGAGTTTCACGATGATGATGATGCAATCTGCCTTGCAATTTCTCTCCAGCTGACATTTTCCAGATTTGCAGACGCAGAGTTTCACGATGATGATGCTGAAATCTACCTTGCAATTTCTCTCCAGCTGACATTTTCCAGATGTGCAGAAGCAGAGTTTCAAGATTATGATGCAATCTGCCTTCCAATTTCTCTCTAGCTGACATTTTCCAGATGTGCAGAAGCAGAGTTTAAAGATTATGATGCAATCTGCTTTGGAATTTCGCTCCAGATGACATTTTCCAGATTTGCAGAAGCAGAGTTTCACGATGATGATGCTGAAATCTGCCTTGCAATTTCTCTCCAGCTGACATTTTCCAGATGTGCAGAAGCAGAGTTTCAAGATTATGATGCAACCTGCCTTGCAATTTCTCTCCTGCTGACATTTTCCAGATGTGGAGAAGCAGAGTTTCAAGATTATGATGCAATCTGCCTTGCAATTTCTCTCCAGCTGACATTTTCCAGATGTGGAGAAGCAGAGTTTCAAGATTATGATGCAATCTGCCTTGCAATTTCTCTCTAGCTGACATTTTCCAGATGTGCAGAAGCAGAGTTTCAAGATTATGATGTAATCTGCCTTGCAATTTCTCTCTAGCTGACATTTTCCAGATGTGCAGAAGCAGAGTTTCAAGATTATGATGCAATCTGCTGTGGAATTTCTCTCCAGCTGACATTTTACAGATGTGCAAAAGCAGAGTTCCAGGATTACGCTGAAATCTGCCTTGCAATTTCTCTCTAGCTGACATTTTCCAGATGTGCAGAAGCAGAGTTTCAAGATTATGATGCAATCTGCCTTGCAATTTCTCTCCAGCTGACATTTTCCAGATGTGGAGAAGCAGAGGTTCACGATGATGATGCTGAAATCTACATTGCAATTTCTCTCCAGCTGACATTTTCTAGATGTGCAGATGCAGAGATTCAAGATTATGATGCAATCTGCCTTGCAATTTCTCTCTAGCTGACATTTTCCAGATGTGCAGAAGCAGAGTTTCACGATGATGATGCTGAAATCTGCCTTGCAATTTCTCTCCAGCTGACATTTTCCAGATGTGCAGAAGCAGAGTTTCACGATGATGATGATGCAATCTGCCTTGCAATTTCTCTCCAGCTGACATTTTCCAGATTTGCAGACGCAGAGTTTCACGATGATGATGCTGTAATCTGCCTTGCAATTTCTCTCCAGCTGACATTTTCCAGATGTGCAGAAGCAGAGTTTCAAGATTATGATGCAATCTGCCTTGCAATTTCTCTCTAGCTGACATTTTCCAGATGTGCAGAAGCAGAGTTTAAAGATTATGATGCAATCTGCTTTGGAATTTCGCTCCAGATGACATTTTCCAGATGTGCAGAAGCAGAGTTTCACGATGATGATGCTGAAATCTGCCTTGCAATTTCTCTCCAGCTGACATTTTCCAGATGTGCAGAAGCAGAGTTTCACGATGATGATGATGCAATCTGCCTTGCAATTTCTCTCCAGCTGACATTTTCCAGATTTGCAGACGCAGAGTTTCACGATGATGATGCTGAAATCTACCTTGCAATTTCTCTCCAGCTGACATTTTCCAGATGTGCAGAAGCAGAGTTTCAAGATTATGATGCAATCTGCCTTCCAATTTCTCTCTAGCTGACATTTTCCAGATGTGCAGAAGCAGAGTTTAAAGATTATGATGCAATCTGCTTTGGAATTTCGCTCCAGATGACATTTTCCAGATTTGCAGAAGCAGAGTTTCACGATGATGATGCTGAAATCTGCCTTGCAATTTCTCTCCAGCTGACATTTTCCAGATGTGCAGAAGCAGAGTTTCAAGATTATGATGCAACCTGCCTTGCAATTTCTCTCCTGCTGACATTTTCCAGATGTGGAGAAGCAGAGTTTCAAGATTATGATGCAATCTGCCTTGCAATTTCTCTCCAGCTGACATTTTCCAGATGTGGAGAAGCAGAGTTTCAAGATTATGATGCAATCTGCCTTGCAATTTCTCTCTAGCTGACATTTTCCAGATGTGCAGAAGCAGAGTTTCAAGATTATGATGTAATCTGCCTTGCAATTTCTCTCTAGCTGACATTTTCCAGATGTGCAGAAGCAGAGTTTCAAGATTATGATGCAATCTGCTGTGGAATTTCTCTCCAGCTGACATTTTACAGATGTGCAAAAGCAGAGTTCCAGGATTACGCTGAAATCTGCCTTGCAATTTCTCTCTAGCTGACATTTTCCAGATGTGCAGAAGCAGAGTTTCAAGATTATGATGCAATCTGCCTTGCAATTTCTCTCCAGCTGACATTTTCCAGATGTGGAGAAGCAGAGGTTCACGATGATGATGCTGAAATCTACATTGCAATTTCTCTCCAGCTGACATTTTCTAGATGTGCAGATGCAGAGATTCAAGATTATGATGCAATCTGCCTTGCAATTTCTCTCTAGCTGACATTTTCCAGATGTGCAGAAGCAGAGTTTCACGATGATGATGCTGAAATCTGCCTTGCAATTTCTCTCCAGCTGACATTTTCCAGATGTGCAGAAGCAGAGTTTCACGATGATGATGATGCAATCTGCCTTGCAATTTCTCTCCAGCTGACATTTTCCAGATTTGCAGACGCAGAGTTTCACGATGATGATGCTGTAATCTGCCTTGCAATTTCTCTCCAGCTGACATTTTCCAGATGTGCAGAAGCAGAGTTTCAAGATTATGATGCAATCTGCCTTGCAATTTCTCTCTAGCTGACATTTTCCAGATGTGCAGAAGCAGAGTTTAAAGATTATGATGCAATCTGCTTTGGAATTTCGCTCCAGATGACATTTTCCAGATGTGCAGAAGCAGAGTTTCACGATGATGATGCTGAAATCTGCCTTGCAATTTCTCTCCAGCTGACATTTTCCAGATGTGCAGAAGCAGAGTTTCACGATGATGATGATGCAATCTGCCTTGCAATTTCTCTCCAGCTGACATTTTCCAGATTTGCAGACGCAGAGTTTCACGATGATGATGCTGAAATCTACCTTGCAATTTCTCTCCAGCTGACATTTTCCAGATGTGCAGAAGCAGAGTTTCAAGATTATGATGCAATCTGCCTTCCAATTTCTCTCTAGCTGACATTTTCCAGATGTGCAGAAGCAGAGTTTAAAGATTATGATGCAATCTGCTTTGGAATTTCGCTCCAGATGACATTTTCCAGATTTGCAGAAGCAGAGTTTCACGATGATGATGCTGAAATCTGCCTTGCAATTTCTCTCCAGCTGACATTTTCCAGATGTGCAGAAGCAGAGTTTCAACATTATGATGCAATCTGCCTTGCAATTTCTCTCTAGCTGACATTTTCCAGATGTGCAGAAGCAGAGTTTCAAGATTATGATGCAATCCGCCTTGCAATTTCTCTCCTGCTGACATTATCCAGATGTGGAGAAGCAGAGTTTCAAGATTATGATGCAATCTGCCTTGCAATTTCTCTCCAGCGTACATTTTCCAGATGTGGAGAAGCAGAATTTCAAGATTATGATGCAATCTGCCTTGCAATTTCTCTCTAGCTGACATTTTCCAGATGTGCAGAAGCAGATTTTGAAGATTATGATGCAATCTGCCTTGCACTTTCTCTATAGCTGACATTTTCCAGATGTGCAGAAGCAGAGTTTCAAGATTATGATGCAATCTGCCTTGCAATTTCTCTCTAGCTGACATTTTCCAGATGTGCAGAAGCAGAGTTTCAAGATTATGATGCAATCCGCCTTGCAATTTCTCTCCTGCTGACATTTTCCAGATGTGCAGAAGCAGAGTTTCAAGATGATGATGCAATCTGCCTTGCAATTTCTCTCCAGCGTACATTTTCCAGATGTGGAGAAGCAGAGTTTCAGGGTCATTTTGAAATCTGCTATGGAATTTCGCTCCAGATGACATTTTCCAGATGTGCAGAAGCAGAGTTTCAAGATTGTGATTCAATCTGCCTTGCAATTTCTCTCTAGCTGACATTTTCCAGATGTGCAGAAGCAGATTTTGAAGATTATGATGCAATCTGCCTTGCACTTTCTCTATAGCTGACATTTTCCAGATGTGCAGAAGCAGAGTTTCAAGATTATGATGCAATCTGCCTTGCAATTTCTCTCTAGCTGACATTTTCCAGATGTGCAGAAGCAGAGTTTCAAGATTATGATGCAATCCGCCTTGCAATTTCTCTCCTGCTGACATTTTCCAGATGTGCAGAAGCAGAGTTTCAAGATGATGATGCAATCTGCCTTGCAATTTCTCTCCAGCGTACATTTTCCAGATGTGGAGAAGCAGAGTTTCAGGGTCATTTTGAAATCTGCTATGGAATTTCGCTCCAGATGACATTTTCCAGATGTGCAGAAGCAGAGTTTCAAGATTGTGATTCAATCTGCCTTGCAATTTCTCTCCTGCTGACATTTTCCAGATTTGCAGAAGCAGAGTTTCAAGATGATGATGCAGAAATCTGCCTTGCAATTTCTCTCTAGCTGACATTTTCCAGATGTGCAGAAGCAGAGTTTCACGATGATGATGCTGAAATCTGCCTTGCAATTTCTCTCCAGCTGACATTTTCCAGATGTGCAGAAGCAGAGTTTCACGATGATGATGATGCAATCTGCCTTGCAATTTCTCTCCAGCTGACATTTTCCAGATGTGCAGAAGCAGAGTTTCAAGATTATGATGCAATCTGCCTTGCAATTTCTCTCTAGCTGACATTTTCCAGATGTGCAGAAGCAGAGTTTAAAGATTATGATGCAATCTGCTTTGGAATTTCGCTCCAGATGACATTTTCCAGATGTGCAGAAGCAGAGTTTCACGATGATGATGCTGAAATCTGCCTTGCAATTTCTCTCCAGCTGACATTTTCCAGATGTGCAGAAGCAGAGTTTCACGATGATGATGATGCAATCTGCCTTGCAATTTCTCTCCAGCTGACATTTTCCAGATTTGCAGACGCAGAGTTTCACGATGATGATGCTGAAATCTACCTTGCAATTTCTCTCCAGCTGACATTTTCCAGATGTGCAGAAGCAGAGTTTCAAGATTATGATGCAATCTGCCTTCCAATTTCTCTCTAGCTGACATTTTCCAGATGTGCAGAAGCAGAGTTTAAAGATTATGATGCAATCTGCTTTGGAATTTCGCTCCAGATGACATTTTCCAGATTTGCAGAAGCAGAGTTTCACGATGATGATGCTGAAATCTGCCTTGCAATTTCTCTCCAGCTGACATTTTCCAGATGTGCAGAAGCAGAGTTTCAACATTATGATGCAATCTGCCTTGCAATTTCTCTCTAGCTGACATTTTCCAGATGTGCAGAAGCAGAGTTTCAAGATTATGATGCAATCCGCCTTGCAATTTCTCTCCTGCTGACATTATCCAGATGTGGAGAAGCAGAGTTTCAAGATTATGATGCAATCTGCCTTGCAATTTCTCTCCAGCGTACATTTTCCAGATGTGGAGAAGCAGAATTTCAAGATTATGATGCAATCTGCCTTGCAATTTCTCTCTAGCTGACATTTTCCAGATGTGCAGAAGCAGATTTTGAAGATTATGATGCAATCTGCCTTGCACTTTCTCTATAGCTGACATTTTCCAGATGTGCAGAAGCAGAGTTTCAAGATTATGATGCAATCTGCCTTGCAATTTCTCTCTAGCTGACATTTTCCAGATGTGCAGAAGCAGAGTTTCAAGATTATGATGCAATCCGCCTTGCAATTTCTCTCCTGCTGACATTTTCCAGATGTGCAGAAGCAGAGTTTCAAGATGATGATGCAATCTGCCTTGCAATTTCTCTCCAGCGTACATTTTCCAGATGTGGAGAAGCAGAGTTTCAGGGTCATTTTGAAATCTGCTATGGAATTTCGCTCCAGATGACATTTTCCAGATGTGCAGAAGCAGAGTTTCAAGATTGTGATTCAATCTGCCTTGCAATTTCTCTCTAGCTGACATTTTCCAGATGTGCAGAAGCAGATTTTGAAGATTATGATGCAATCTGCCTTGCACTTTCTCTATAGCTGACATTTTCCAGATGTGCAGAAGCAGAGTTTCAAGATTATGATGCAATCTGCCTTGCAATTTCTCTCTAGCTGACATTTTCCAGATGTGCAGAAGCAGAGTTTCAAGATTATGATGCAATCCGCCTTGCAATTTCTCTCCTGCTGACATTTTCCAGATGTGCAGAAGCAGAGTTTCAAGATGATGATGCAATCTGCCTTGCAATTTCTCTCCAGCGTACATTTTCCAGATGTGGAGAAGCAGAGTTTCAGGGTCATTTTGAAATCTGCTATGGAATTTCGCTCCAGATGACATTTTCCAGATGTGCAGAAGCAGAGTTTCAAGATTGTGATTCAATCTGCCTTGCAATTTCTCTCCTGCTGACATTTTCCAGATTTGCAGAAGCAGAGTTTCAAGATGATGATGCAGAAATCTGCCTTGCAATTTCTCTCTAGCTGACATTTTCCAGATGTGCAGAAGCAGAGTTTCACGATGATGATGCTGAAATCTGCCTTGCAATTTCTCTCCAGCTGACATTTTCCAGATGTGCAGAAGCAGAGTTTCACGATGATGATGATGCAATCTGCCTTGCAATTTCTCTCCAGCTGACATTTTCCAGATTTGCAGAAGCAGAGTTTCACGATGATGATGCTGAAATCTGCCTTGCAATTTGTCTCCAGCTGACATTTTCCAGATGTGCAGAAGCAGAGTTTCAAGATTATGATGCAATCTGCCTTGCAATTTCTCTCCAGCTGACATTTTCCAGATGTGGAGAAGCAGAGTTTCACGATGATGATGCTGAAATCTACATTGCAATTTCTCTCCAGCTGACATTTTCCAGATGTGCAGATGCAGAGATTCAAGATTATGATGCAATCTGCCTTGCAATTTCTCTCTAGCTGACATTTTCCAGATGTGCAGAAGCAGAGTTTCACGATGATGATGCTGATATCTGCCTTGCAATTTCTCTCCAGCTGACATTTTCCAGATGTGCAGAAGCAGAGTTTCACGATGATGATGATGCAATCTGCCTTGCAATTTCTCTCCAGCTGACATTTTCCAGATTTGCAGACGCAGAGTTTCACGATGATGATGCTGAAATCTGCCTTGCAATTTCTCTCCAGCTGACATTTTCCAGATGTGCAGAAGCAGAGTTTCAAGATTATGATGCAATCTGCCTTGCAATTTCTCTCTAGCTGACATTTTCCAGATGTGCAGAAGCAGAGTTTAAAGATTATGATGCAATCTGCTTTGGAATTTCGCTCCAGATGACATTTTCCAGATTTGCAGAAGCAGAGTTTCACGATGATGATGCTGAAATCTGCCTTGCAATTTCTCTCCAGCTGACATTTTCCAGATGTGCAGAAGCAGAGTTTCAACATTATGATGCAATCTGCTTTGGAATTTCGCTCCAGATGACATTTTCCATATGTACAGAAGCAGAGTTTCAGGATAACGCAATGTGCCTTGCAATTTCTCTCCAGCGTATATTTTCCAGATGTGCAGAAGCAGAGTTTCAAGATTATGATGCAATCTGCCTTGCAATTTCTCTCTAGCTGACATTTTCCAGATGTGCAGAAGCAGAGTTTCAAGATTATGATGCAATCTGCCTTGCAATTTCTCTCCTGCTGACATTTTCCAGATGTGGAGAAGCAGAGTTTCAAGATTATGATGCAATCTGCCTTGCAATTTCTCTCCAGCGTACATTTTCCAGATGTGGAGAAGCAGAGTTTCAAGATTATGATGCAATCTGCCTTGCAATTTCTCTCTAGCTGACATTTTCCAGATGTGCAGAAGCAGATTTTGAAGATTATGATGCAATCTGCCTTGCACTTTCTCTCTAGCTGACATTTTCCAGATGTGCAGAAGCAGAGTTTCAAGATTATGATGCAATCTGCCTTGCAATTTCTCTCCAGCGTACATTTTCCAGATGTGGAGAAGCAGAGTTTCAGGGTCATTTTGAAATCTGCTATGGAATTTCGCTCCAGATGACATTTTCCAGATGTGGAGAAGCAGAGTTTCACGATGATGATGCTGAAATCTGCCTTGCAATTTCTCTCCAGCTGACATTTTCCAGATGTGCAGAAGCAGAGTTTCAACATTATGATGCAATCTGCTTTGGAATTTCGCTCCAGATGACATTTTCCATATGTACAGAAGCAGAGTTTCAGGATAACGCAATGTGCCTTGCAATTTCTCTCCAGCGTATATTTTCCAGATGTGCAGAAGCAGAGTTTCAAGATTATGATGCAATCTGCCTTGCAATTTCTCTCTAGCTGACATTTTCCAGATGTGCAGAAGCAGAGTTTCAAGATTATGATGCAATCTGCCTTGCAATTTCTCTCCTGCTGACATTTTCCAGATGTGGAGAAGCAGAGTTTCAAGATTATGATGCAATCTGCCTTGCAATTTCTCTCCAGCGTACATTTTCCAGATGTGGAGAAGCAGAGTTTCAAGATTATGATGCAATCTGCCTTGCAATTTCTCTCTAGCTGACATTTTCCAGATGTGCAGAAGCAGATTTTGAAGATTATGATGCAATCTGCCTTGCACTTTCTCTCTAGCTGACATTTTCCAGATGTGCAGAAGCAGAGTTTCAAGATTATGATGCAATCTGCCTTGCAATTTCTCTCTAGCTGACATTTTCCAGATGTGCAGAAGCAGAGTTTCAAGATTATGATGCAATCCGCCTTGCAATTTCTCTCCTGCTGACATTTTCCAGATGTGCAGAAGCAGAGTTTCAAGATTATGATGCAATCTGCCTTGCAATTTCTCTCCAGCGTACATTTTCCAGATGTGGAGAAGCAGAGTTTCAGGGTCATTTTGAAATCTGCTATGGAATTTCGCTCCAGATGACATTTTCCAGATGTGCAGAAGCAGAGTTTCAAGATTGTGATTCAATCTGCCTTGCAATTTCTCTCTAGCTGACATTTTCCAGATGTGCAGAAGCAGAGTTTCAAGATTATGATGCAATCTGCTGTGGAATTTCGCTCCAGATGACATTTTCCATATGTACAGAAGGAGAGTATCAGGATGATGCAAGCTGCCTTGCAATTTCTCTCCAGCTGACATTTTCCAGATGTGCAGAAGCAGAGTTTAAAGATTATGATGCAATCTGCTTTGGAATTTCGCTGCAGATGACATTTTCCATATGTACAGAAGCAGAGTTTCAGGATAATGCAATCTGCCTTGCAATTTCTCTCCAGCGTACATTTTCCAGATGTGCAGAAGCAGAGTTTCAAGATTATGATGCAATCTGCCTTGCAATTTCTCTCTAGCTGACATTTTCCAGATGTGCAGAAGCAGAGTTTCAAGATTATGATGCAATCTGCCTTGCAATTTCTCTCCAGCGTACATTTTCCAGATGTGGAGAAGCAGAGTTTCAAGATTATGATGCAATCTGCCTTGCAATTTCTCTCTAGCTGACATTTTCCAGATGTGCAGAAGCAGATTTTGAAGATTATGATGCAATCTGCCTTGCAATTTCTCTCTAGCTGACATTTTCCAGATGTGCAGAAGCAGAGTTTCACGATGATGATGCTGAAATCTGCCTTGCAATTTCTCTCCAGCTGACATTTTCCAGATGTGCAGAAGCAGAGTTTCACGATGATGATGATGCAATCTGCCTTGCAATTTCTCTCCAGCTGACATTTTCCAGATTGGCAGAAGCAGAGTTTCACGATGATGATGCTGAAATCTGCCTTGATATTTCTCTCCAGCTGACATTTTCCAGATGTGCAGAAGCAGAGTTTCAAGATTATGATGCAATCTGCCTTGCAATTTCTCTCTAGCTGACATTTTCCAGATGTGCAGAAGCAGAGTTTAAAGATTATGATGCAATCTGCTTTGGAATTTCGCTCCAGATGACATTTTCCATATGTACAGAAGCAGAGTTTCAGGATAATGCAATCTGCCTTGCAATTTCTCTCCAGCTGACATTTTCCAGATGTGCAGAAGCAGAGTTTCAAGATTATGATGCAATCTGCCTTGCATTTTCTCTCCAGCTGACATTTTCCAGATGTGCAGAAGCAGAGTTTCAAGATTATGATGCAATCTGCCTTGCAAGTTCTCTCTAGCTGACATTTTCCAGATGTGCAGAAGCAGAGTTTAAAGATTATGATGCAATCTGCCTTGCAATTTCTCTCTAGCTGACATTTTCCAGATGTGCAGAAGCAGATTTTGAAGATTATGATGCAATCTGCCTTGCACTTTCTCTATAGCTGACATTTTCCAGATGTGCAGAAGCAGAGTTTCAAGATTATGATGCAATCTGCCTTGCAATTTCTCTCTAGCTGACATTTTCCAGATGTGGAGAAGCAGAGTTTCAAGATTATGATTCAATCTGCCTTGCAATTTCTCTCCAGCTGACATTTTCCAGATGTGCAGAAGCAGAGTTTCAAGATTATGATGCAATCTGCCTTGCAAGTTCTCTCTAGCTGACATTTTCCAGATGTGCAGAAGCAGAGTTTAAAGATTATGATGCAATCTGCTTTGGAATTTCGCTCCAGATGACATTTTCCAGATTTGCAGAAGCAGAGTTTCACGATGATGATGCTGAAATCTGCCTTGCAATTTCTCTCCAGCTGACATTTTCCAGATGTGCAGAAGCAGAGTTTCAACATTATGATGCAATCTGCTTTGGAATTTCGCTCCAGATGACATTTTCCATATGTACAGAAGCAGAGTTTCAGGATATCGCAATGTGCCTTGCAATTTCTCTCCAGCGTATATTTTCCAGATGTGCAGAAGCAGAGTTTCAAGATTATGATGCAATCTGCCTTGCAATTTCTCTCTAGCTGACATTTTCCAGATGTGCAGAAGCAGAGTTTCAAGATTATGATGCAATCTGCCTTGCAATTTCTCTCCTGCTGACATTTTCCAGATGTGGAGAAGCAGAGTTTCAAGATGATGATGCAATCTGCCTTGCAATTTCTCTCCAGCGTACATTTTCCAGATGTGGAGAAGCAGAGTTTCAAGATTATGATGCAATCTGCCTTGCAATTTCTCTCTAGCTGACATTTTCCAGATGTGCAGAAGCAGATTTTGAAGATTATGATGCAATCTGCCTTGCACTTTCTCTCTAGCTGACATTTTCCAGATGTGCAGAAGCAGAGTTTCAAGATTATGATGCAATCTGCCTTGCAATTTCTCTCTAGCTGACATTTTCCAGATGTGCAGAAGCAGAGTTTCAAGATTATGATGCAATCCGCCTTGCAATTTCTCTCCTGCTGACATTTTCCAGATGTGCAGAAGCAGAGTTTCAAGATTATGATGCAATCTGCCTTGCAATTTCTCTCCAGCGTACATTTTCCAGATGTGGAGAAGCAGAGTTTCAGGGTCATTTTGAAATCTGCTATGGAATTTCGCTCCAGATGACATTTTCCAGATGTGCAGAAGCAGAGTTTCAAGATTGTGATTCAATCTGCCTTGCAATTTCTCTCTAGCTGACATTTTCCAGATGTGCAGAAGCAGAGTTTCAAGATTATGATGCAATCTGCTGTGGAATTTCGCTCCAGATGACATTTTCCATATGTACAGAAGGAGAGTATCAGGATGATGCAAGCTGCCTTGCAATTTCTCTCCAGCTGACATTTTCCAGATGTGCAGAAGCAGAGTTTAAAGATTATGATGCAATCTGCTTTGGAATTTCGCTGCAGATGACATTTTCCATATGTACAGAAGCAGAGTTTCAGGATAATGCAATCTGCCTTGCAATTTCTCTCCAGCGTACATTTTCCAGATGTGCAGAAGCAGAGTTTCAAGATTATGATGCAATCTGCCTTGCAATTTCTCTCTAGCTGACATTTTCCAGATGTGCAGAAGCAGAGTTTCAAGATTATGATGCAATCTGCCTTGCACTTTCTCTATAGCTGACATTTTCCAGATGTGCAGAAGCAGAGTTTCAAGATTATGATGCAATCTGCCTTGCAATTTCTCTCTAGCTGACATTTTCCAGATGTGCAGAAGCAGATTTTGAAGATTATGATGCAATCTGCGTTGCAATTTCTCTCTAGCTGACATTTTCCAGATGTGCAGAAGCAGAGTTTCACGATGATGATGCTGAAATCTGCCTTGCAATTTCTCTCCAGCTGACATTTTCCAGATGTGCAGAAGCAGAGTTTCACGATGATGATGATGCAATCTGCCTTGCAATTTCTCTCCAGCTGACATTTTCCAGATTTGCAGAAGCAGAGTTTCACGATGATGATGCTGAAATCTGCCTTGCAATTTCTCTCCAGCTGACATTTTCCAGATGTGCAGAAGCAGAGTTTCAAGATTATGATGCAATCTGCCTTGCAATTTCTCTCTAGCTGACATTTTCCAGATGTGCAGAAGCAGAGTTTAAAGATTATGATGCAATCTGCTTTGGAATTTCGCTCCAGATGACATTTTCCATATGTACAGAAGCAGAGTTTCAGGATAATGCAATCTGCCTTGCAATTTCTCTCCAGCTGACATTTTCCAGATGTGCAGAAGCAGAGTTTCAAGATTATGATGCAATCTGCCTTGCATTTTCTCTCTAGCTGACATTTTCCAGATGTGGAGAAGCAGAGTTTCAAGATTATGATTCAATCTGCCTTGCAATTTCTCTCCAGCTGACATTTTCCAGATGTGCAGAAGCAGAGTTTCAAGATTATGATGCAATCTGCCTTGCAAGTTCTCTCTAGCTGACATTTTCCAGATGTGCAGAAGCAGAGTTTAAAGATTATGATGCAATCTGCCTTGCAATTTCTCTCTAGCTGACATTTTCCAGATGTGCAGAAGCAGATTTTGAAGATTATGATGCAATCTGCCTTGCACTTTCTCTATAGCTGACATTTTCCAGATGTGCAGAAGCAGAGTTTCAAGATTATGATGCAATCTGCCTTG
Source organism: Pantherophis vulpinus (assembly GCA_037215915.1). NCBI lineage: Eukaryota > Metazoa > Chordata > Lepidosauria > Squamata > Colubridae > Pantherophis > Pantherophis vulpinus. The sequence goes on along the minus strand of JAXLNS010000046.1, from coordinate 404,667 downwards.
CAATTTCTCTCTAGCTGACATTTTCCAGATGTGGAGAAGCAGAGTTTCAAGATTATGATTCAATCTGCCTTGCAATTTCTCTCCAGCTGACATTTTCCAGATGTGCAGAAGCAGAGTTTCAAGATTATGATGCAATCTGCCTTGCAAGTTCTCTCTAGCTGACATTTTCCAGATGTGCAGAAGCAGAGTTTAAAGATTATGATGCAATCTGCCTTGCAATTTCTCTCTAGCTGACATTTTCCAGATGTGCAGAAGCAGATTTTGAAGATTATGATGCAATCTGCCTTGCACTTTCTCTATAGCTGACATTTTCCAGATGTGCAGAAGCAGAGTTTCAAGATTATGATGCAATCTGCCTTGCATTTTCTCTCTAGCTGACATTTTCCAGATGTGGAGAAGCAGAGTTTCAAGATTATGATGCAATCTGCCTTGCAATTTCTCTCCAGCTGACATTTTCCAGATGTGCAGAAGCAGAGTTTCAAGATTATGATGCAATCTGCCTTGCATTTTCTCTCTAGCTGACATTTTCCAGATGTGGAGAAGCAGAGTTTCAAGATTATGATGCAATCTGCCTTGCAATTTCTCTCTAGCTGACATTTTCCAGATGTGCAGAAGCAGAGTTTAAAGATTATGATGCAATCTGCTTTGGAATTTCGCTCCAGATGACATTTTCCATATGTACAGAAGCAGAGTTTCAGGATAATGCAATCTGCCTTGCAATTTCTCTCCAGCTGACATTTTCCAGATGTGCAGAAGCAGAGTTTCAAGATTATGATGCAATCTGCCTTGCATTTTCTCTCTAGCTGACATTTTCCAGATGTGGAGAAGCAGAGTTTCAAGATTATGATGCAATCTGCCTTGCAATTTCTCTCCAGCTGACATTTTCCAGATGTGCAGAAGCAGAGTTTCAAGATTATGATGCAATCTGCCTTGCAAGTTCTCTCTAGCTGACATTTTCCAGATGTGCAGAAGCAGAGTTTCAAGATTATGATGCAATCTGCTTTGGAATTTCGCTCCAGATGACATTTTCCAGATGTGGAGAAGCAGAGTTTCACGATGATGATGCTGAAATCTGCCTTGCAATTTCTCTCCAGCTGACATTTTCCAGATGTGCAGAAGCAGAGTTTCAACATTATGATGCAATCTGCTTTGGAATTTCGCTCCAGATGACATTTTCCATATGTACAGAAGCAGAGTTTCAGGATAACGCAATCTGCCTTGCAATTTCTCTCCAGCGTACATTTTCCAGATGTGCAGAAGCAGAGTTTCAAGATTATGATGCAATCTGCCTTGCAATTTCTCTCTAGCTGACATTTTCCAGATGTGCAGAAGCAGAGTTTCAAGATTATGATGCAATCCGCCTTGCAATTTCTCTCCTGCTGACATTTTCCAGATGTGGAGAAGCAGAGTTTCAAGATTATGATGCAATCTGCCTTGCAATTTCTCTCCAGCGTACATTTTCCAGATGTGGAGAAGCAGAATTTCAAGATTATGATGCAATCTGCCTTGCAATTTCTCTCTAGCTGACATTTTCCAGATGTGCAGAAGCAGATTTTGAAGATTATGATGCAATCTGCCATGCACTTTCTCTATAGCTGACATTTTCCAGATGTGCAGAAGCAGAGTTTCAAGATTATGATGCAATCTGCCTTGCAATTTCTCTCTAGCTGACATTTTCCAGATGTGCAGAAGCAGAGTTTCAAGATTATGATGCAATCCGCCTTGCAATTTCTCTCCTGCTGACATTTTCCAGATGTGCAGAAGCAGAGTTTCAAGATGATGATGCAATCTGCCTTGCAATTTCTCTCCAGCGTACATTTTCCAGATGTGGAGAAGCAGAGTTTCAGGGTCATTTTGAAATCTGCTATGGAATTTCGCTCCAGATGACATTTTCCAGATGTGCAGACGCAGAGTTTCAAGATTATGATGCAATCTGCCTTGCAATTTCTCTCTAGCTGACATTTTCCATATGTACAAAAGCAGAGTTTCAAGATTATGATGCAATCTGCTATGGAATTTCGCTCCAGATGACATTTTCCAGATGTACAGAAGCAGAGTTTCAGGATGATGCAATTTGCCTTGCAATTTCTCTCCAGCTGACATTTTCCAGATGTGCAGAAGCAGAGTTTCAAGATTATGATGCAATCTGCCTTGCAAGTTCTCTCTAGCTGACATTTTCCAGATGTGCAGAAGCAGAGTTTAAAGATTATGATGCAATCTGCCTTGCAATTTCTCTCTAGCTGACATTTTCCAGATGTGCAGAAGCAGATTTTGAAGATTATGATGCAATCTGCCTTGCACTTTCTCTATAGCTGACATTTTCCAGATGTGCAGAAGCAGAGTTTCAAGATTATGATGCAATCTGCCTTGCAATTTCTCTCTAGCTGACATTTTCCAGATGTGGAGAAGCAGAGTTTCAAGATTATGATTCAATCTGCCTTGCAATTTCTCTCCAGCTGACATTTTCCAGATGTGCAGAAGCAGAGTTTCAAGATTATGATGCAATCTGCCTTGCAAGTTCTCTCTAGCTGACATTTTCCAGATGTGCAGAAGCAGAGTTTAAAGATTATGATGCAATCTGCCTTGCAATTTCTCTCTAGCTGACATTTTCCAGATGTGCAGAAGCAGATTTTGAAGATTATGATGCAATCTGCCTTGCACTTTCTCTATAGCTGACATTTTCCAGATGTGCAGAAGCAGAGTTTCAAGATTATGATGCAATCTGCCTTGCATTTTCTCTCTAGCTGACATTTTCCAGATGTGGAGAAGCAGAGTTTCAAGATTATGATGCAATCTGCCTTGCAATTTCTCTCCAGCTGACATTTTCCAGATGTGCAGAAGCAGAGTTTCAAGATTATGATGCAATCTGCCTTGCATTTTCTCTCTAGCTGACATTTTCCAGATGTGGAGAAGCAGAGTTTCAAGATTATGATGCAATCTGCCTTGCAATTTCTCTCTAGCTGACATTTTCCAGATGTGCAGAAGCAGAGTTTAAAGATTATGATGCAATCTGCTTTGGAATTTCGCTCCAGATGACATTTTCCATATGTACAGAAGCAGAGTTTCAGGATAATGCAATCTGCCTTGCAATTTCTCTCCAGCTGACATTTTCCAGATGTGCAGAAGCAGAGTTTCAAGATTATGATGCAATCTGCCTTGCATTTTCTCTCTAGCTGACATTTTCCAGATGTGGAGAAGCAGAGTTTCAAGATTATGATGCAATCTGCCTTGCAATTTCTCTCCAGCTGACATTTTCCAGATGTGCAGAAGCAGAGTTTCAAGATTATGATGCAATCTGCCTTGCAAGTTCTCTCTAGCTGACATTTTCCAGATGTGCAGAAGCAGAGTTTCAAGATTATGATGCAATCTGCTTTGGAATTTCGCTCCAGATGACATTTTCCAGATGTGGAGAAGCAGAGTTTCACGATGATGATGCTGAAATCTGCCTTGCAATTTCTCTCCAGCTGACATTTTCCAGATGTGCAGAAGCAGAGTTTCAACATTATGATGCAATCTGCTTTGGAATTTCGCTCCAGATGACATTTTCCATATGTACAGAAGCAGAGTTTCAGGATAACGCAATCTGCCTTGCAATTTCTCTCCAGCGTACATTTTCCAGATGTGCAGAAGCAGAGTTTCAAGATTATGATGCAATCTGCCTTGCAATTTCTCTCTAGCTGACATTTTCCAGATGTGCAGAAGCAGAGTTTCAAGATTATGATGCAATCCGCCTTGCAATTTCTCTCCTGCTGACATTTTCCAGATGTGGAGAAGCAGAGTTTCAAGATTATGATGCAATCTGCCTTGCAATTTCTCTCCAGCGTACATTTTCCAGATGTGGAGAAGCAGAATTTCAAGATTATGATGCAATCTGCCTTGCAATTTCTCTCTAGCTGACATTTTCCAGATGTGCAGAAGCAGATTTTGAAGATTATGATGCAATCTGCCATGCACTTTCTCTATAGCTGACATTTTCCAGATGTGCAGAAGCAGAGTTTCAAGATTATGATGCAATCTGCCTTGCAATTTCTCTCTAGCTGACATTTTCCAGATGTGCAGAAGCAGAGTTTCAAGATTATGATGCAATCCGCCTTGCAATTTCTCTCCTGCTGACATTTTCCAGATGTGAAGAAGCAGAGTTTCAAGATGATGATGCAATCTGCCTTGCAATTTCTCTCCAGCGTACATTTTCCAGATGTGGAGAAGCAGAGTTTCAGGGTCATTTTGAAATCTGCTATGGAATTTCGCTCCAGATGACATTTTCCAGATGTGCAGAAGCAGAGTTTCAAGATTATGATGCAATCTGCCTTGCATTTTCTCTCTAGCTGACATTTTCCAGATGTGGAGAAGCAGAGTTTCAAGATTATGATGCAATCTGCCTTGCAATTTCTCTCCAGCTGACATTTTCCAGATGTGCAGAAGCAGAGTTTCAAGATTATGATGCAATCTGCCTTGCAAGTTCTCTCTAGCTGACATTTTCCAGATGTGCAGAAGCAGAGTTTAAAGATTATGATGCAATCTGCTTTGGAATTTCGCTCCAGATGACATTTTCCATATGTACAGAAGCAGAGTTTCAGGATAACGCAATCCGCCTTGCAATTTCTCTCCTGCTGACATTTTCCAGATGTGGAGAAGCAGAGTTTCAAGATTATGATGCAATCTGCCTTGCAATTTCTCTCCAGCGTACATTTTCCAGATGTGGAGAAGCAGAATTTCAAGATTATGATGCAATCTGCCTTGCAATTTCTCTCTAGCTGACATTTTCCAGATGTGCAGAAGCAGATTTTGAAGATTATGATGCAATCTGCCTTGCACTTTCTCTATAGCTGACATTTTCCAGATGTGCAGAAGCAGAGTTTCAAGATTATGATGCAATCTGCCTTGCAATTTCTCTCTAGCTGACATTTTCCAGATGTGCAGAAGCAGAGTTTCAAGATTATGATGCAATCCGCCTTGCAATTTCTCTCCTGCTGACATTTTCCAGATGTGCAGAAGCAGAGTTTCAAGATGATGATGCAATCTGCCTTGCAATTTCTCTCCAGCGTACATTTTCCAGATGTGGAGAAGCAGAGTTTCAGGGTCATTTTGAAATCTGCTATGGAATTTCGCTCCAGATGACATTTTCCAGATGTGCAGAAGCAGAGTTTCAAGATTGTGATTCAATCTGCCTTGCAATTTCTCTCTAGCTGACATTTTCCAGATGTGCAGAAGCAGAGTTTCAAGATTATGATGCAATCTGCTTTGGAATTTCGCTCCAGATGACATTTTCCATATGTACAGAAGCAGAGTTTCAGGATAATGGAATCTGCCTTGCAATTTCTCTCCAGCGTACATTTTCCAGATGTGCAGAAGCAGAGTTTCAAGATTATGATGCAATCTGCCTTGCAATTTCTCTCTAGCTGACATTTTCCAGATGTGCAGAAGCAGAGTTTCAAGATTATGATGCAATCTGCCTTGCAATTTCTCTCTAGCTGACATTTTCCAGATGTGCAGAAGCAGATTTTGAAGATTATGATGCAATCTGCCTTGCACTTTCTCTATAGCTGACATTTTCCAGATGTGCAGAAGCAGAGTTTCAAGATTATGATGCAATCTGCCTTGCAATTTCTCTCCAGCTGACAGTTTCCAGATGTGCAGAAGCAGAGTATCACGATGGTGATGCTGAAATCTGCTTGCAATTTCTCTCCAGCTGACATTTTCCAGATGTGCAGAAGCAGAGTTTCAAGATTATGATGCAACCTGCCTTGCAATTTCTCTCCTGCTGACATTTTCCAGATGTGGAGAAGCAGAGTTTCAAGATTATGATGCAATCTGCCTTGCAATTTCTCTCCAGCTGACATTTTCCAGATGTGGAGAAGCAGAGTTTCAAGATTATGATGCAATCTGCCTTGCAATTTCTCTCTAGCTGACATTTTCCAGATGTGCAGAAGCAGAGTTTCAAGATTATGATGTAATCTGCCTTGCAATTTCTCTCTAGCTGACATTTTCCAGATGTGCAGAAGCAGAGTTTCAAGATTATGATGCAATCTGCTGTGGAATTTCTCTCCAGCTGACATTTTACAGATGTGCAAAAGCAGAGTTCCAGGATTACGCTGAAATCTGCCTTGCAATTTCTCTCTAGCTGACATTTTCCAGATGTGCAGAAGCAGAGTTTCAAGATTATGATGCAATCTGCCTTGCAATTTCTCTCCAGCTGACATTTTCCAGATGTGGAGAAGCAGAGTTTCACGATGATGATGCTGAAATCTACATTGCAATTTCTCTCCAGCTGACATTTTCCAGATGTGCAGATGCAGAGATTCAAGATTATGATGCAATCTGCCTTGCAATTTCTCTCTAGCTGACATTTTCCAGATGTGCAGAAGCAGAGTTTCACGATGATGATGCTGAAATCTGCCTTGCAATTTCTCTCCAGCTGACATTTTCCAGATGTGCAGAAGCAGAGTTTCACGATGATGATGATGCAATCTGCCTTGCAATTTCTCTCCAGCTGACATTTTCCAGATTTGCAGACGCAGAGTTTCACGATGATGATGCTGAAATCTGCCTTGCAATTTCTCTCCAGCTGACATTTTCCAGATGTGCAGAAGCAGAGTTTCAAGATTATGATGCAATCTGCCTTGCAATTTCTCTCTAGCTGACATTTTCCAGATGTGCAGAAGCAGAGTTTAAAGATTATGATGCAATCTGCTTTGGAATTTCGCTCCAGATGACATTTTCCAGATTTGCAGAAGCAGAGTTTCACGATGATGATGCTGAAATCTGCCTTGCAATTTCTCTCCAGCTGACATTTTCCAGATGTGAAGAAGCAGAGCTTCAACATTATGATGCAATCTGCTTTGGAATTTCGCTCCAGATGACATTTTCCATATGTACAGAAGCAGAGTTTCAGGATAACGCAATGTGCCTTGCAATTTCTCTCCAGCGTACATTTTCCAGATGTGCAGAAGCAGAGTTTCAAGATTATGATGCAATCTGCCTTGCAATTTCTCTCTAGCTGACATTTTCCAGATGTGCAGAAGCAGAGTTTCAAGATTATGATGCAATCTGCCTTGCAATTTCTCTCCTGCTGACATTTTCCAGATGTGGAGAAGCAGAGTTTCAAGATTATGATGCAATCTGCCTTGCAATTTCTCTCCAGCGTACATTTTCCAGATGTGGAGAAGCAGAGTTTCAAGATTATGATGCAATCTGCCTTGCAATTTCTCTCTAGCTGACATTTTCCAGATGTGCAGAAGCAGATTTTGAAGATTATGATGCAATCTGCCTTGCAATTTCTCTATAGCTGACATTTTCCAGATGTGCAGAAGCAGAGTTTCAAGATTATGATGCAATCTGCCTTGCAATTTCTCTCTAGCTGACATTTTCCAGATGTGCAGAAGAAGAGTTTCAAGATTATGATGCAATCCGCCTTGCAATTTCTCTCCTGCTGACATTTTCCAGATGTGCAGAAGCAGAGTTTCAAGATGATGATGCAATCTGCCTTGCAATTTCTCTCCAGCGTACATTTTCCAGATGTGGAGAAGCAGAGTTTCAGGGTCATTTTGAAATCTGCTATGGAATTTCGCTCCAGATGACATTTTCCAGATGTGCAGAAGCAGAGTTTCAAGATTGTGATTCAATCTGCCTTGCAATTTCTCTCTAGCTGACATTTTCCAGATGTGCAGAAGCAGAGTTTCAAGATTATGATGCAACCTGCCTTGCAATTTCTCTCCTGCTGACATTTTCCAGATGTGGAGAAGCAGAGTTTCAAGATTATGATGCAATCTGCCTTGCAATTTCTCTCTAGCTGACATTTTCCAGATTTGCAGAAGCAGAGTTTCAAGATGATGATGCAGAAATCTGCCTTGCAATTTCTCTCTAGCTGACATTTTCCAGATGTGCAGAAGCAGAGTTTCACGATGATGATGCTGAAATCTGCCTTGCAATTTCTCTCCAGCTGACATTTTCCAGATGTGCAGAAGCAGAGTTTCACGATGATGATGATGCAATCTGCCTTGCAATTTCTCTCCAGCTGACATTTTCCAGATGTGCAGAAGCAGAGTTTAAAGATTATGATGCAATCTGCTTTGGAATTTCGCTCCAGATGACATTTTCCAGATTTGCAGAAGCAGAGTTTCACGATGATGATGCTGAAATCTGCCTTGCAATTTCTCTCCAGCTGACATTTTCCAGATGTGAAGAAGCAGAGCTTCAACATTATGATGCAATCTGCTTTGGAATTTCGCTCCAGATGACATTTTCCATATGTACAGAAGCAGAGTTTCAGGATAACGCAATGTGCCTTGCAATTTCTCTCCAGCGTACATTTTCCAGATGTGCAGAAGCAGAGTTTCAAGATTATGATGCAATCTGCCTTGCAATTTCTCTCTAGCTGACATTTTCCAGATGTGCAGAAGCAGAGTTTCAAGATTATGATGCAATCTGCCTTGCAATTTCTCTCCTGCTGACATTTTCCAGATGTGGAGAAGCAGAGTTTCAAGATTATGATGCAATCTGCCTTGCAATTTCTCTCCAGCGTACATTTTCCAGATGTGGAGAAGCAGAGTTTCAAGATTATGATGCAATCTGCCTTGCAATTTCTCTCTAGCTGACATTTTCCAGATGTGCAGAAGCAGATTTTGAAGATTATGATGCAATCTGCCTTGCACTTTCTCTATAGCTGACATTTTCCAGATGTGCAGAAGCAGAGTTTCAAGATTATGATGCAATCTGCCTTGCAATTTCTCTCTAGCTGACATTTTCCAGATGTGCAGAAGCAGAGTTTCAAGATTATGATGCAATCCGCCTTGCAATTTCTCTCCTGCTGACATTTTCCAGATGTGCAGAAGCAGAGTTTCAAGATTATGATGCAATCTGCCTTGCAATTTCTCTCCAGCGTACATTTTCCAGATGTGGAGAAGCAGAGTTTCAGGGTCATTTTGAAATCTGCTATGGAATTTCGCTCCAGATGACATTTTCCAGATGTGCAGAAGCAGAGTTTCAAGATTGTGATTCAATCTGCCTTGCAATTTCTCTCTAGCTGACATTTTCCAGATGTGCAGAAGCAGAGTTTCAAGATTATGATGCAATCTGCTGTGGAATTTCGCTCCAGATGACATTTTCCATATGTACAGAAGCAGAGTATCAGGATGATGCAAGCTGCCTTGCAATTTCGCTCCAGCTGACATTTTCCAGATGTGCAGAAGCAGAGTTTCAGGATTATGATGCAATCTGCCTTGCAATTTCTCTCTAGCTGACATTTTCCAGATGTGCAGAAGCAGAGTTTAAAGATTATGATGCAATCTGCTTTGGAATTTCGCTCCAGATGACATTTTCCATATGTACAGAAGCAGAGTTTCAGGATAATGCAATCTGCCTTGCAATTTCTCTCCAGCGTACATTTTCCAGATGTGCAGAAGCAGAGTTTCAAGATTATGATGCAATCTGCCTTGCAATTTCTCTCTAGCTGACATTTTCCAGATGTGCAGAAGCAGAGTTTCAAGATTATGATGCAATCTGCCTTGCAATTTCTCTCCAGCGTACATTTTCCAGATGTGGAGAAGCAGAGTTTCAAGATTATGATGCAATCTGCCTTGCAATTTCTCTCTAGCTGACATTTTCCAGATGTGCAGAAGCAGATTTTGAAGATTATGATGCAATCTGCCTTGCACTTTCTCTATAGCTGACATTTTCCAGATGTGCAGAAGCAGAGTTTCAAGATTATGATGCAATCTGCCTTGCAATTTCTCTCTAGCTGACATTTTCCAGATGTGCAGAAGAAGAGTTTCAAGATTATGATGCAATCCGCCTTGCAATTTCTCTCCTGCTGACATTTTCCAGATGTGCAGAAGCAGAGTTTCAAGATGATGATGCAATCTGCCTTGCAATTTCTCTCCAGCGTACATTTTCCAGATGTGGAGAAGCAGAGTTTCAGGGTCATTTTGAAATCTGCTATGGAATTTCGCTCCAGATGACATTTTCCAGATGTGCAGAAGCAGAGTTTCAAGATTGTGATTCAATCTGCCTTGCAATTTCTCTCTAGCTGACATTTTCCAGATGTGCAGAAGCAGAGTTTCAAGATTATGATGCAACCTGCCTTGCAATTTCTCTCCTGCTGACATTTTCCAGATGTGGAGAAGCAGAGTTTCAAGATTATGATGCAATCTGCCTTGCAATTTCTCTCTAGCTGACATTTTCCAGATTTGCAGAAGCAGAGTTTCAAGATGATGATGCAGAAATCTGCCTTGCAATTTCTCTCTAGCTGACATTTTCCAGATGTGCAGAAGCAGAGTTTCACGATGATGATGCTGAAATCTGCCTTGCAATTTCTCTCCAGCTGACATTTTCCAGATGTGCAGAAGCAGAGTTTCACGATGATGATGATGCAATCTGCCTTGCAATTTCTCTCCAGCTGACATTTTCCAGATTTGCAGAAGCAGAGTTTCAAGATTATGATGCAATCTGCCTTGCAATTTCTCTCTAGCTGACATTTTCCAGATGTGCAGAAGCAGAGTTTCAAGATTATGATGCAATCTGCCTTGCATTTTCTCTCCAGCTGACATTTTCCAGATATGGAGAAGCAGAGTTTCAAGATTATGATTCAATCTGCCTTGCAATTTCTCTCCAGCTGACATTTTCCAGATGTGCAGAAGCAGAGTTTCAAGATTATGATGCAATCTGCCTTGCAAGTTCTCTCTAGCTGACATTTTCCAGATGTGCAGAAGCAGAGTTTAAAGATTATGATGCAATCTGCCTTGCAATTTCTCTCTAGCTGACATTTTCCAGATGTGCAGAAGCAGATTTTGAAGATTATGATGCAATCTGCCTTGCACTTTCTCTACAGCTGACATTTTCCAGATGTGCAGAAGCAGAGTTTCAAGATTATGATGCAATCTGCCTTGCAATTTCTCTCTAGCTGACATTTTCCAGATGTGGAGAAGCAGAGTTTCAAGATTATGATTCAATCTGCCTTGCAATTTCTCTCCAGCTGACATTTTCCAGATGTGCAGAAGCAGAGTTTCAAGATTATGATGCAATCTGCCTTGCAATTTCTCTCTAGCTGACATTTTCCAGATGTGCAGAAGCAGATTTTGAAGATTATGATGCAATCTGCCTTGCACTTTCTCTATAGCTGACATTTTCCAGATGTGCAGAAGCAGAGTTTCAAGATTATGATGCAATCTGCCTTGCATTTTCTCTCTAGCTGACATTTTCCAGATGTGGAGAAGCAGAGTTTCAAGATTATGATGCAATCTGCCTTGCAATTTCTCTCCAGCTGACATTTTCCAGATGTGCAGAAGCAGAGTTTCAAGATTATGATGCAATCTGCTTTGGAATTTCGCTCCAGATGACATTTTCCATATGTACAGAAGCAGAGTTTCAGGATAATGCAATCTGCCTTGCACTTTCTCTATAGCTGACATTTTCCAGATGTGCAGAAGCAGAGTTTCAAGATTATGATGCAATCTGCCTTGCATTTTCTCTCTAGCTGACATTTTCCAGATGTGGAGAAGCAGAGTTTCAAGATTATGATGCAATCTGCCTTGCAATTTCTCTCCAGCTGACATTTTCCAGATGTGCAGAAGCAGAGTTTCAAGATTATGATGCAATCTGCCTTGCAAGTTCTCTCTAGCTGACATTTTCCAGATGTGCAGAAGCAGAGTTTAAAGATTATGATGCAATCTGCTTTGGAATTTCGCTCCAGATGACATTTTCCAGATTTGCAGAAGCAGAGTTTCACGATGATGATGCTGAAATCTGCCTTGCAATTTCTCTCCAGCTGACATTTTCCAGATGTGCAGAAGCAGAGTTTCAACATTATGATGCAATCTGCTTTGGAATTTCGCTCCAGATGACATTTTCCATATGTACAGAAGCAGAGTTTCAGGATAACGCAATCTGCCTTGCAATTTCTCTCCAGCGTACATTTTCCAGATGTGCAGAAGCAGAGTTTCAAGATTATGATGCAATCTGCCTTGCAATTTCTCTCCAGCGTACATTTTCCAGATGTGCAGAAGCAGAGTTTCAAGATTATGATGCAATCTGCCTTGCATTTTCTCTCCAGCTGACATTTTCCAGATATGGAGAAGCAGAGTTTCAAGATTATGATTCAATCTGCCTTGCAATTTCTCTCCAGCTGACATTTTCCAGATGTGCAGAAGCAGAGTTTCAAGATTATGATGCAATCTGCCTTGCAAGTTCTCTCTAGCTGACATTTTCCAGATGTGCAGAAGCAGAGTTTAAAGATTATGATGCAATCTGCCTTGCAATTTCTCTCTAGCTGACATTTTCCAGATGTGCAGAAGCAGATTTTGAAGATTATGATGCAATCTGCCTTGCACTTTCTCTACAGCTGACATTTTCCAGATGTGCAGAAGCAGAGTTTCAAGATTATGATGCAATCTGCCTTGCAATTTCTCTCTAGCTGACATTTTCCAGATGTGGAGAAGCAGAGTTTCAAGATTATGATTCAATCTGCCTTGCAATTTCTCTCCAGCTGACATTTTCCAGATGTGCAGAAGCAGAGTTTCAAGATTATGATGCAATCTGCCTTGCAATTTCTCTCTAGCTGACATTTTCCAGATGTGCAGAAGCAGATTTTGAAGATTATGATGCAATCTGCCTTGCACTTTCTCTATAGCTGACATTTTCCAGATGTGCAGAAGCAGAGTTTCAAGATTATGATGCAATCTGCCTTGCATTTTCTCTCTAGCTGACATTTTCCAGATGTGGAGAAGCAGAGTTTCAAGATTATGATGCAATCTGCCTTGCAATTTCTCTCCAGCTGACATTTTCCAGATGTGCAGAAGCAGAGTTTCAAGATTATGATGCAATCTGCTTTGGAATTTCGCTCCAGATGACATTTTCCATATGTACAGAAGCAGAGTTTCAGGATAATGCAATCTGCCTTGCACTTTCTCTATAGCTGACATTTTCCAGATGTGCAGAAGCAGAGTTTCAAGATTATGATGCAATCTGCCTTGCATTTTCTCTCTAGCTGACATTTTCCAGATGTGGAGAAGCAGAGTTTCAAGATTATGATGCAATCTGCCTTGCAATTTCTCTCCAGCTGACATTTTCCAGATGTGCAGAAGCAGAGTTTCAAGATTATGATGCAATCTGCCTTGCAAGTTCTCTCTAGCTGACATTTTCCAGATGTGCAGAAGCAGAGTTTAAAGATTATGATGCAATCTGCTTTGGAATTTCGCTCCAGATGACATTTTCCAGATTTGCAGAAGCAGAGTTTCACGATGATGATGCTGAAATCTGCCTTGCAATTTCTCTCCAGCTGACATTTTCCAGATGTGCAGAAGCAGAGTTTCAACATTATGATGCAATCTGCTTTGGAATTTCGCTCCAGATGACATTTTCCATATGTACAGAAGCAGAGTTTCAGGATAACGCAATCTGCCTTGCAATTTCTCTCCAGCGTACATTTTCCAGATGTGCAGAAGCAGAGTTTCAAGATTATGATGCAATCTGCCTTGCAATTTCTCTCCAGCGTACATTTTCCAGATGTGCAGAAGCAGAGTTTCAAGATTATGATGCAATCTGCCTTGCAATTTCTCTCTAGCTGACATTTTCCAGATGTGCAGAAGCAGCGTTTCAAGATTATGATGCAATCTGCCTTGCAATTTCTCTCCTGCTGACATTTTCCAGATGTGGAGAAGCAGAGTTTCAAGATTATGATGCAATCTGCCTTGCAATTTCTCTCCAGCGTACATTTTCCAGATGTGGAGAAGCAGAGTTTCAAGATTATGATGCAATCTGCCTTGCAATTTCTCTCTAGCTGACATTTTCCAGATGTGCAGAAGCAGATTTTGAAGATTATGATGCAATCTGCCTTGCACTTTCTCTATAGCTGACATTTTCCAGATGTGCAGAAGCAGAGTTTCAAGATTATGATGCAATCTGCCTTGCAATTTCTCTCTAGCTGACATTTTCCAGATGTGCAGAAGCAGAGTTTCAAGATTATGATGCAATCCGCCTTGCAATTTCTCTCCTGCTGACATTTTCCAGATGTGCAGAAGCAGAGTTTCAAGATTATGATGCAATCTGCCTTGCAATTTCTCTCCAGCGTACATTTTCCAGATGTGGAGAAGCAGAGTTTCAGGGTCATTTTGAAATCTGCTATGGAATTTCGCTCCAGATGACATTTTCCAGATGTGCAGAAGCAGAGTTTCAAGATTGTGATTCAATCTGCCTTGCAATTTCTCTCTAGCTGACATTTTCCAGATGTGCAGAAGCAGAGTTTAAAGATAATGATGCAATCTGCTTTGGAATTTCGCTCCAGATGACATTTTCCATATGTACAGAAGCAGAGTTTCAGGATAATGCAATCTGCCTTGCAATTTCTCTCCAGCGTACATTTTCCAGATGTGCAGAAGCAGAGTTTCAAGATTATGATGCAATCTGCCTTGCAATTTCTCTCTAGCTGACATTTTCCAGATGTGCAGAAGCAGAGTTTCAAGATTATGATGCAATCTGCCTTGCAATTTCTTTCCAGCGTACATTTTCCAGATGTGGAGAAGCAGAGTTTCAAGATTATGATGCAATCTGCCTTGCAATTTCTCTCTAGCTGACATTTTCCAGATGTGCAGAAGCAGATTTTGAAGATTATGATGCAATCTGCCTTGCACTTTCTCTATAGCTGACATTTTCCAGATGTGCAGAAGCAGAGTTTCAAGATTATGATGCAATCTGCCTTGCAATTTCTCTCTAGCTGACATTTTCCAGATGTGCAGAAGCAGAGTTTCAAGATTATGATGCAATCCGCCTTGCAATTTCTCTCCTGCTGACATTTTCCAGATGTGCAGAAGCAGAGTTTCAAGATTATGATGCAATCTGCCTTGCAATTTCTCTCCAGCGTACATTTTCCAGATGTGGAGAAGCAGAGTTTCAGGGTCATTTTGAAATCTGCTATGGAATTTCGCTCCAGATGACATTTTCCAGATGTGCAGAAGCAGAGTTTCAAGATTATGATGCAATCTGCCTTGCAAGTTCTCTCTAGCTGACATTTTCCAGATGTGCAGAAGCAGAGTTTAAAGATTATGATGCAATCTGCTTTGGAATTTCGCTCCAGATGACATTTTCCAGATTTGCAGAAGCAGAGTTTCACGATGATGATGCTGAAATCTGCCTTGCAATTTCTCTCCAGCTGACATTTTCCAGATGTGCAGAAGCAGAGTTTCAACATTATGATGCAATCTGCTTTGGAATTTCGCTCCAGATGACATTTTCCATATGTACAGAAGCAGAGTTTCAGGATAATGCAATCTGCCTTGCAATTTCTCTCCAGCGTACATTTTCCAGATGTGCAGAAGCAGAGTTTCAAGATTATGATGCAATCTGCCTTGCAATTTCTCTCTAGCTGACATTTTCCAGATGTGCAGAAGCAGCGTTTCAAGATTATGATGCAATCTGCCTTGCAATTTCTCTCCTGCTGACATTTTCCAGATGTGGAGAAGCAGAGTTTCAAGATTATGATGCAATCTGCCTTGCAATTTCTCTCCAGCGTACATTTTCCAGATGTGGAGAAGCAGAGTTTCAAGATTATGATGCAATCTGCCTTGCAATTTCTCTCTAGCTGACATTTTCCAGATGTGCAGAAGCAGATTTTGAAGATTATGATGCAATCTGCCTTGCACTTTCTCTATAGCTGACATTTTCCAGATGTGCAGAAGCAGAGTTTCAAGATTATGATGCAATCTGCCTTGCAATTTCTCTCTAGCTGACATTTTCCAGATGTGCAGAAGCAGAGTTTCAAGATTATGATGCAATCCGCCTTGCAATTTCTCTCCTGCTGACATTTTCCAGATGTGCAGAAGCAGAGTTTCAAGATTATGATGCAATCTGCCTTGCAATTTCTCTCCAGCGTACATTTTCCAGATGTGGAGAAGCAGAGTTTCAGGGTCATTTTGAAATCTGCTATGGAATTTCGCTCCAGATGACATTTTCCAGATGTGCAGAAGCAGAGTTTCAAGATTGTGATTCAATCTGCCTTGCAATTTCTCTCTAGCTGACATTTTCCAGATGTGCAGAAGCAGAGTTTAAAGATAATGATGCAATCTGCTTTGGAATTTCGCTCCAGATGACATTTTCCATATGTACAGAAGCAGAGTTTCAGGATAATGCAATCTGCCTTGCAATTTCTCTCCAGCGTACATTTTCCAGATGTGCAGAAGCAGAGTTTCAAGATTATGATGCAATCTGCCTTGCAATTTCTCTCTAGCTGACATTTTCCAGATGTGCAGAAGCAGAGTTTCAAGATTATGATGCAATCTGCCTTGCAATTTCTTTCCAGCGTACATTTTCCAGATGTGGAGAAGCAGAGTTTCAAGATTATGATGCAATCTGCCTTGCAATTTCTCTCTAGCTGACATTTTCCAGATGTGCAGAAGCAGATTTTGAAGATTATGATGCAATCTGCCTTGCACTTTCTCTATAGCTGACATTTTCCAGATGTGCAGAAGCAGAGTTTCAAGATTATGATGCAATCTGCCTTGCAATTTCTCTCTAGCTGACATTTTCCAGATGTGCAGAAGCAGAGTTTCAAGATTATGATGCAATCCGCCTTGCAATTTCTCTCCTGCTGACATTTTCCAGATGTGCAGAAGCAGAGTTTCAAGATTATGATGCAATCTGCCTTGCAATTTCTCTCCAGTGTACATTTTCCAGATGTGGAGAAGCAGACTTTCAGGGTCATTTTGAAATCTGCTATGGAATTTCGCTCCAGATGACATTTTCCAGATGTGCAGAAGCAGAGTTTCAAGATTGTGATTCAATCTGCCTTGCAATTTCTCTCTAGCTGACATTTTCCAGATGTGCAGAAGCAGAGTTTCAAGATTATGATGCAATCTGCCTTGCAATTTCTCTCCAGCTGACATTTCCCAGATGTGCAGAAGCAGAGTTTCAAGATTATGATGCAATCTGCCTTGCATTTTCTCTCTAGCTGACATTTTCCAGATGTGGAGAAGCAGAGTTTCAAGATTATGATGCAATCTGCCTTGCAATTTCTCTCCAGCTGACATTTTCCAGATGTGCAGAAGCAGAGTTTCAAGATTATGATGCAATCTGCCTTGCAAGTTCTCTCTAGCTGACATTTTCCAGATGTGCAGAAGCAGAGTTTCAAGATTATGATGCAATCTGCTTTGGAATTTCTCTCCAGCTGACATTTTCCAGATGTGCAGAAGCAGAGTTTCAAGATTATGATGCAATCTGCCTTGCAATTTCTCTCTAGCTGACATTTTCCAGATGTGGAGAAGCAGAGTTTCAAGATTATGATGCAATCTGCCTTGCAATTTCGCTCCAGATGACATTTTCCAGATGTGCAGAAGCAGAGTTTCAAGATTGTGATTCAATCTGCCTTGCAATTTCTCTCTAGCTGACATTTTCCAGATGTGCAGAAGCAGAGTTTCAAGATTGTGATTCAATCTGCCTTGCAATTTCTCTCTAGCTGACATTTTCCAGATGTGCAGAAGCAGAGTTTCAAGATTATGATGCAATCTGCCTTGCAATTTCTCTCCAGCTGACATTTCCCAGATGTGCAGAAGCAGAGTTTCAAGATTATGATGCAATCTGCCTTGCATTTTCTCTCTAGCTGACATTTTCCAGATGTGGAGAAGCAGAGTTTCAAGATTATGATGCAATCTGCCTTGCAATTTCTCTCCAGCTGACATTTTCCAGATGTGCAGAAGCAGAGTTTCAAGATTATGATGCAATCTGCCTTGCAAGTTCTCTCTAGCTGACATTTTCCAGATGTGCAGAAGCAGAGTTTCAAGATTATGATGCAATCTGCCTTGCAATTTCTCTCCAGCTGACATTTTCCAGATGTGCAGAAGCAGAGTTTCAAGATTATGATGCAATCTGCCTTGCAAGTTCTCTCTAGCTGACATTTTCCAGATGTGCAGAAGCAGAGTTTCAAGATTATGATGCAATCTGCTTTGGAATTTCTCTCCAGCTGACATTTTCCAGATGTGCAGAAGCAGAGTTTCAAGATTATGATGCAATCTGCCTTGCAATTTCTCTCTAGCTGACATTTTCCAGATGTGGAGAAGCAGAGTTTCAAGATTATGATGCAATCTGCCTTGCAATTTCGCTCCAGATGACATTTTCCAGATGTGCAGAAGCAGAGTTTCAAGATTGTGATTCAATCTGCCTTGCAATTTCTCTCTAGCTGACATTTTCCAGATGTGCAGAAGCAGAGTTTCAAGATTGTGATTCAATCTGCCTTGCAATTTCTCTCTAGCTGACATTTTCCAGATGTGCAGAAGCAGAGTTTCAAGATTATGATGCAATCTGCCTTGCAATTTCTCTCCAGCTGACATTTCCCAGATGTGCAGAAGCAGAGTTTCAAGATTATGATGCAATCTGCCTTGCATTTTCTCTCTAGCTGACATTTTCCAGATGTGGAGAAGCAGAGTTTCAAGATTATGATGCAATCTGCCTTGCAATTTCTCTCCAGCTGACATTTTCCAGATGTGCAGAAGCAGAGTTTCAAGATTATGATGCAATCTGCCTTGCAAGTTCTCTCTAGCTGACATTTTCCAGATGTGCAGAAGCAGAGTTTCAAGATTATGATGCAATCTGCTTTGGAATTTCGCTCCAGATGACATTTTCCAGATTTGCAGAAGCAGAGTTTCACGATGATGCTGCTGAAATCTGCCTTGCAATTTCTCTCCAGCTGACATTTTCCAGATGTGGAGAAGCAGAGTTTCAACATTATGATGCAATCTGCTTTGGAATTTCTCTCCTGCTGACATTTTCCAGATGTGGAGAAGCAGAGTTTCAAGATTATGATGCAATCTGCCTTGCAATTTCTCTCCAGCGTACATTTTCCAGATGTGGAGAAGCAGAGTTTCAAGATTATGATGCAATCTGCCTTGCAATTTCTCTCTAGCTGACATTTTCCAGATGTGCAGAAGCAGATTTTGAAGATTATGATGCAATCTGCCTTGCACTTTCTCTATAGCTGACATTTTCCAGATGTGCAGAAGCAGAGTTTCAAGATTATGATGCAATCTGCCTTGCAATTTCTCTCTAGCTGACATTTTCCAGATGTGCAGAAGCAGAGTTTCAAGATTATGATGCAATCCGCCTTGCAATTTCTCTCCTGCTGACATTTTCCAGATGTGCAGAAGCAGAGTTTCAAGATTATGATGCAATCTGCCTTGCAATTTCTCTCCAGCGTACATTTTCCAGATGTGAAGAAGCAGACTTTCAGGGTCATTTTGAAATCTGCTATGGAATTTCGCTCCAGATGACATTTTCCAGATGTGCAGAAGCAGAGTTTCAAGATTGTGATTCAATCTGCCTTGCAATTTCTCTCTAGCTGACATTTTCCAGATGTGCAGAAGCAGAGTTTAAAGATTATGATGCAATCTGCTTTGGAATTTCGCTCCAGATGACATTTTCCATATGTACAGAAGCAGAGTTTCAGGATAATGCAATCTGCCTTGCAATTTCTCTCCAGCGTACATTTTCCAGATGTGCAGAAGCAGAGTTTCAAGATTATGATGCAATCTGCCTTGCAATTTCTCTCCAGCTGACATTTCCCAGATGTGCAGAAGCAGAGTTTCAAGATTATGATGCAATCTGCCTTGCATTTTCTCTCTAGCTGACATTTTCCAGATGTGGAGAAGCAGAGTTTCAAGATTATGATGCAATCTGCCTTGCAATTTCTCTCCAGCTGACATTTTCCAGATGTGCAGAAGCAGAGTTTCAAGATTATGATGCAATCTGCCTTGCAAGTTCTCTCTAGCTGACATTTTCCAGATGTGCAGAAGCAGAGTTTCAAGATTATGATGCAATCTGCTTTGGAATTTCGCTCCAGATGACATTTTCCAGATTTGCAGAAGCAGAGTTTCACGATGATGCTGCTGAAATCTGCCTTGCAATTTCTCTCCAGCTGACATTTTCCAGATGTGCAGAAGCAGAGTTTCAACATTATGATGCAATCTGCTTTGGAATTTCTCTCCTGCTGACATTTTCCAGATGTGGAGAAGCAGAGTTTCAAGATTATGATGCAATCTGCCTTGCAATTTCTCTCCAGCGTACATTTTCCAGATGTGGAGAAGCAGAGTTTCAAGATTATGATGCAATCTGCCTTGCAATTTCTCTCTAGCTGACATTTTCCAGATGTGCAGAAGCAGATTTTGAAGATTATGATGCAATCTGCCTTGCACTTTCTCTATAGCTGACATTTTCCAGATGTGCAGAAGCAGAGTTTCAAGATTATGATGCAATCTGCCTTGCAATTTCTCTCTAGCTGACATTTTCCAGATGTGCAGAAGCAGAGTTTCAAGATTATGATGCAATCCGCCTTGCAATTTCTCTCCTGCTGACATTTTCCAGATGTGCAGAAGCAGAGTTTCAAGATTATGATGCAATCTGCCTTGCAATTTCTCTCCAGCGTACATTTTCCAGATGTGGAGAAGCAGACTTTCAGGGTCATTTTGAAATCTGCTATGGAATTTCGCTCCAGATGACATTTTCCAGATGTGCAGAAGCAGAGTTTCAAGATTGTGATTCAATCTGCCTTGCAATTTCTCTCTAGCTGACATTTTCCAGATGTGCAGAAGCAGAGTTTAAAGATTATGATGCAATCTGCTTTGGAATTTCGCTCCAGATGACATTTTCCAGATGTGCAGAAGCAGAGTTTCAAGATTATGATGCAATCTGCCTTGCAATTTCTCTCCAGCTGACATTTCCCAGATGTGCAGAAGCAGAGTTTCAAGATTATGATGCAATCTGCCTTGCATTTTCTCTCTAGCTGACATTTTCCAGATGTGGAGAAGCAGAGTTTCAAGATTATGATGCAATCTGCCTTGCAATTTCTCTCCAGCTGACATTTTCCAGATGTGCAGAAGCAGAGTTTCAAGATTATGATGCAATCTGCCTTGCAAGTTCTCTCTAGCTGACATTTTCCAGATGTGCAGAAGCAGAGTTTCAAGATTATGATGCAATCTGCTTTGGAATTTCGCTCCAGATGACCTTTTCCAGATTTGCAGAAGCAGAGTTTCACGATGATGCTGCTGAAATCTGCCTTGCAATTTCTCTCCAGCTGACATTTTCCAGATGTGCAGAAGCAGAGTTTCAACATTATGATGCAATCTGCTTTGGAATTTCTCTCCTGCTGACATTTCCAGATGTGGAGAAGCAGAGTTTCAAGATTATGATGCAATCTGCCTTGCAATTTCTCTCCAGCGTACATTTTCCAGATGTGGAGAAGCAGAGTTTCAAGATTATGATGCAATCTGCCTTGCAATTTCTCTCTAGCTGACATTTTCCAGATGTGCAGAAGCAGATTTTGAAGATTATGATGCAATCTGCCTTGCACTTTCTCTATAGCTGACATTTTCCAGATGTGCAGAAGCAGAGTTTCAAGATTATGATGCAATCTGCCTTGCAATTTCTCTCTAGCTGACATTTTCCAGATGTGCAGAAGCAGAGTTTAAAGATTATGATGCAATCTGCTTTGGAATTTCGCTCCAGATGACATTTTCCATATGTACAGAAGCAGAGTTTCAGGATAATGCAATCTGCCTTGCAATTTCTCTCCAGCGTACATTTTCCAGATGTGCAGAAGCAGAGTTTCAAGATTATGATGCAATCTGCCTTGCAATTTCTCTCCAGCTGACATTTCCCAGATGTGCAGAAGCAGAGTTTCAAGATTATGATGCAATCTGCCTTGCATTTTCTCTCTAGCTGACATTTTCCAGATGTGGAGAAGCAGAGTTTCAAGATTATGATGCAATCTGCCTTGCAATTTCTCTCCAGCTGACATTTTCCAGATGTGCAGAAGCAGAGTTTCAAGATTATGATGCAATCTGCCTTGCAAGTTCTCTCTAGCTGACATTTTCCAGATGTGCAGAAGCAGAGTTTCAAGATTATGATGCAATCTGCTTTGGAATTTCGCTCCAGATGACATTTTCCAGATTTGCAGAAGCAGAGTTTCACGATGATGCTGCTGAAATCTGCCTTGCAATTTCTCTCCAGCTGACATTTTCCAGATGTGCAGAAGCAGAGTTTCAACATTATGATGCAATCTGCTTTGGAATTTCTCTCCTGCTGACATTTTCCAGATGTGGAGAAGCAGAGTTTCAAGATTATGATGCAATCTGCCTTGCAATTTCTCTCCAGCGTACATTTTCCAGATGTGGAGAAGCAGAGTTTCAAGATTATGATGCAATCTGCCTTGCAATTTCTCTCTAGCTGACATTTTCCAGATGTGCAGAAGCAGATTTTGAAGATTATGATGCAATCTGCCTTGCACTTTCTCTATAGCTGACATTTTCCAGATGTGCAGAAGCAGAGTTTCAAGATTATGATGCAATCTGCCTTGCAATTTCTCTCTAGCTGACATTTTCCAGATGTGCAGAAGCAGAGTTTCAAGATTATGATGCAATCCGCCTTGCAATTTCTCTCCTGCTGACATTTTCCAGATGTGCAGAAGCAGAGTTTCAAGATTATGATGCAATCTGCCTTGCAATTTCTCTCCAGCGTACATTTTCCAGATGTGGAGAAGCAGACTTTCAGGGTCATTTTGAAATCTGCTATGGAATTTCGCTCCAGATGACATTTTCCAGATGTGCAGAAGCAGAGTTTCAAGATTGTGATTCAATCTGCCTTGCAATTTCTCTCTAGCTGACATTTTCCAGATGTGCAGAAGCAGAGTTTAAAGATTATGATGCAATCTGCTTTGGAATTTCGCTCCAGATGACATTTTCCAGATGTGCAGAAGCAGAGTTTCAAGATTATGATGCAATCTGCCTTGCAATTTCTCTCCAGCTGACATTTCCCAGATGTGCAGAAGCAGAGTTTCAAGATTATGATGCAATCTGCCTTGCATTTTCTCTCTAGCTGACATTTTCCAGATGTGGAGAAGCAGAGTTTCAAGATTATGATGCAATCTGCCTTGCAATTTCTCTCCAGCTGACATTTTCCAGATGTGCAGAAGCAGAGTTTCAAGATTATGATGCAATCTGCCTTGCAAGTTCTCTCTAGCTGACATTTTCCAGATGTGCAGAAGCAGAGTTTCAAGATTATGATGCAATCTGCTTTGGAATTTCGCTCCAGATGACCTTTTCCAGATTTGCAGAAGCAGAGTTTCACGATGATGCTGCTGAAATCTGCCTTGCAATTTCTCTCCAGCTGACATTTTCCAGATGTGCAGAAGCAGAGTTTCAACATTATGATGCAATCTGCTTTGGAATTTCTCTCCTGCTGACATTTTCCAGATGTGGAGAAGCAGAGTTTCAAGATTATGATGCAATCTGCCTTGCAATTTCTCTCCAGCGTACATTTTCCAGATGTGGAGAAGCAGAGTTTCAAGATTATGATGCAATCTGCCTTGCAATTTCTCTCTAGCTGACATTTTCCAGATGTGCAGAAGCAGATTTTGAAGATTATGATGCAATCTGCCTTGCACTTTCTCTATAGCTGACATTTTCCAGATGTGCAGAAGCAGAGTTTCAAGATTATGATGCAATCTGCCTTGCAATTTCTCTCTAGCTGACATTTTCCAGATGTGCAGAAGCAGAGTTTCAAGATTATGATGCAATCCGCCTTGCAATTTCTCTCCTGCTGACATTTTCCAGATGTGCAGAAGCAGAGTTTCAAGAGTATGATGCAATCTGCCTTGCAATTTCTCTCCAGCGTACATTTTCCAGATGTGAAGAAGCAGACTTTCAGGGTCATTTTGAAATCTGCTATGGAATTTCGCTCCAGATGACATTTTCCAGATGTGCAGAAGCAGAGTTTCAAGATTGTGATTCAATCTGCCTTGCAATTTCTCTCTAGCTGACATTTTCCAGATGTGCAGAAGCAGAGTTTAAAGATTATGATGCAATCTGCTTTGGAATTTCGCTCCAGATGACATTTTCCATATGTACAGAAGCAGAGTTTCAGGATAATGCAATCTGCCTTGCAATTTCTCTCCAGCGTACATTTTCCAGATGTGCAGAAGCAGAGTTTCAAGATTAAGATGCAATCTGCCTTGCAATTTCTCTCCAGCTGACATTTCCCAGATGTGCAGAAGCAGAGTTTCAAGATTATGATGCAATCTGCCTTGCATTTTCTCTCTAGCTGACATTTTCCAGATGTGGAGAAGCAGAGTTTCAAGATTATGATGCAATCTGCCTTGCAATTTCTCTCCAGCTGACATTTTCCAGATGTGCAGAAGCAGAGTTTCAAGATTATGATGCAATCTGCCTTGCAAGTTCTCTCTAGCTGACATTTTCCAGATGTGCAGAAGCAGAGTTTCAAGATTATGATGCAATCTGCTTTGGAATTTCGCTCCAGATGACATTTTCCAGATTTGCAGAAGCAGAGTTTCACGATGATGCTGCTGAAATCTGCCTTGCAATTTCTCTCCAGCTGACATTTTCCAGATGTGCAGAAGCAGAGTTTCAACATTATGATGCAATCTGCTTTGGAATTTCTCTCCTGCTGACATTTTCCAGATGTGGAGAAGCAGAGTTTCAAGATTATGATGCAATCTGCCTTGCAATTTCTCTCCAGCGTACATTTTCCAGATGTGGAGAAGCAGAGTTTCAAGATTATGATGCAATCTGCCTTGCAATTTCTCTCTAGCTGACATTTTCCAGATGTGCAGAAGCAGATTTTGAAGATTATGATGCAATCTGCCTTGCACTTTCTCTATAGCTGACATTTTCCAGATGTGCAGAAGCAGAGTTTCAAGATTATGATGCAATCTGCCTTGCAATTTCTCTCTAGCTGACATTTTCCAGATGTGCAGAAGCAGAGTTTCAAGATTATGATGCAATCCGCCTTGCAATTTCTCTCCTGCTGACATTTTCCAGATGTGCAGAAGCAGAGTTTCAAGATTATGATGCAATCTGCCTTGCAATTTCTCTCCAGCGTACATTTTCCAGATGTGGAGAAGCAGACTTTCAGGGTCATTTTGAAATCTGCTATGGAATTTCGCTCCAGATGACATTTTCCAGATGTGCAGAAGCAGAGTTTCAAGATTGTGATTCAATCTGCCTTGCAATTTCTCTCTAGCTGACATTTTCCAGATGTGCAGAAGCAGAGTTTAAAGATTATGATGCAATCTGCTTTGGAATTTCGCTCCAGATGACATTTTCCATATGTACAGAAGCAGAGTTTCAGGATAATGCAATCTGCCTTGCAATTTCTCTCCAGCGTACATTTTCCAGATGTGCAGAAGCAGAGTTTCAAGATTATGATGCAATCTGCCTTGCAATTTCTCTCTAGCTGACATTTTCCAGATGTGCAGAAGCAGAGTTTCAAGATTATGATGCAATCTGCCTTGCAATTTCTCTCCAGCGTACATTTTCCAGATGTGGAGAAGCAGAGTTTCAAGATTATGATGCAATCTGCCTTGCAATTTCTCTCTAGCTGACATTTTCCAGATGTGCAGAAGCAGAGTTTCAAGATTATGATGCAATCTGCCTTGCAATTTCTCTCTAGCTGACATTTTCCAGATGTGCAGAAGCAGATTTTGAAGATTATGATGCAATCTGCCTTGCACTTTCTCTATAGCTGACATTTTCCAGATGTGCAGAAGCAGAGTTTCAAGATTATGATGCAATCTGCCTTGCAATTTCTCTCTAGCTGACATTTTCCAGATGTGCAGAAGCAGAGTTTCAAGATTATGATGCAATCCGCCTTGCAATTTCTCTCCTGCTGACATTTTCCAGATGTGCAGAAGCAGAGTTTCAAGATTATGATGCAATCCGCCTTGCAATTTCTCTCCTGCTGACATTTTCCAGATGTGCAGAAGCAGAGTTTCAAGATTATGATGCAATCCGCCTTGCAATTTCTCTCCTGCTGACATTTTCCAGATGTGCAGAAGCAGAGTTTCAAGATTATGATGCAATCTGCCTTGCAATTTCTCTCCAGCGTACATTTTCCAGATGTGGAGAAGCAGAGTTTCAGGGTCATTTTGAAATCTGCTATGGAATTTCGCTCCAGATGACATTTTCCAGATGTGCAGAAGCAGAGTTTCAAGATTATGATGCAATCTGCCTTGCAATTTCTCTCTAGCTGACATTTTCCAGATGTGCAGAAGCAGATTTTGAAGATTATGATGCAATCTGCCTTGCACTTTCTCTATAGCTGACATTTTCCAGATGTGCAGAAGCAGAGTTTCAAGATTATGATGCAATCTGCCTTGCAATTTCTCTCTAGCTGACATTTTCCAGATGTGCAGAAGCAGAGTTTCAAGATTATGATGCAATCCGCCTTGCAATTTCTCTCCTGCTGACATTTTCCAGATGTGCAGAAGCAGAGTTTAAAGATTATGATGCAATCTGCCTTGCAATTTCTCTCTAGCTGACATTTTCCAGATGTGGAGAAGCAGAGTTTCAAGATTATGATGCAATCTGCCTTGCAATTTCGCTCCAGATGACATTTTCCAGATGTGCAGAAGCAGAGTTTCAAGATTGTGATTCAATCTGCCTTGCAATTTCTCTCTAGCTGACATTTTCCAGATGTGCAGAAGCAGAGTTTCAAGATTGTGATTCAATCTGCCTTGCAATTTCTCTCTAGCTGACATTTTCCAGATGTGCAGAAGCAGAGTTTCAAGATTATGATGCAATCTGCCTTGCAATTTCTCTCCAGCTGACATTTCCCAGATGTGCAGAAGCAGAGTTTCAAGATTATGATGCAATCTGCCTTGCATTTTCTCTCTAGCTGACATTTTCCAGATGTGGAGAAGCAGAGTTTCAAGATTATGATGCAATCTGCCTTGCAATTTCTCTCCAGCTGACATTTTCCAGATGTGCAGAAGCAGAGTTTCAAGATTATGATGCAATCTGCCTTGCAAGTTCTCTCTAGCTGACATTTTCCAGATGTGCAGAAGCAGAGTTTCAAGATTATGATGCAATCTGCTTTGGAATTTCGCTCCAGATGACATTTTCCAGATTTGCAGAAGCAGAGTTTCACGATGATGCTGCTGAAATCTGCCTTGCAATTTCTCTCCAGCTGACATTTTCCAGATGTGCAGAAGCAGAGTTTCAACATTATGATGCAATCTGCTTTGGAATTTCTCTCCTGCTGACATTTTCCAGATGTGGAGAAGCAGAGTTTCAAGATTATGATGCAATCTGCCTTGCAATTTCTCTCCAGCGTACATTTTCCAGATGTGGAGAAGCAGAGTTTCAAGATTATGATGCAATCTGCCTTGCAATTTCTCTCTAGCTGACATTTTCCAGATGTGCAGAAGCAGATTTTGAAGATTATGATGCAATCTGCCTTGCACTTTCTCTATAGCTGACATTTTCCAGATGTGCAGAAGCAGAGTTTCAAGATTATGATGCAATCTGCCTTGCAATTTCTCTCTAGCTGACATTTTCCAGATGTGCAGAAGCAGAGTTTCAAGATTATGATGCAATCCGCCTTGCAATTTCTCTCCTGCTGACATTTTCCAGATGTGCAGAAGCAGAGTTTCAAGATTATGATGCAATCTGCCTTGCAATTTCTCTCCAGCGTACATTTTCCAGATGTGAAGAAGCAGACTTTCAGGGTCATTTTGAAATCTGCTATGGAATTTCGCTCCAGATGACATTTTCCAGATGTGCAGAAGCAGAGTTTCAAGATTGTGATTCAATCTGCCTTGCAATTTCTCTCTAGCTGACATTTTCCAGATGTGCAGAAGCAGAGTTTAAAGATTATGATGCAATCTGCTTTGGAATTTCGCTCCAGATGACATTTTCCATATGTACAGAAGCAGAGTTTCAGGATAATGCAATCTGCCTTGCAATTTCTCTCCAGCGTACATTTTCCAGATGTGCAGAAGCAGAGTTTCAAGATTATGATGCAATCTGCCTTGCATTTTCTCTCTAGCTGACATTTTCCAGATGTGGAGAAGCAGAGTTTCAAGATTATGATGCAATCTGCCTTGCAATTTCTCTCCAGCTGACATTTTCCAGATGTGCAGAAGCAGAGTTTCAAGATTATGATGCAATCTGCCTTGCAAGTTCTCTCTAGCTGACATTTTCCAGATGTGCAGAAGCAGAGTTTCAAGATTATGATGCAATCTGCTTTGGAATTTCGCTCCAGATGACATTTTCCAGATTTGCAGAAGCAGAGTTTCACGATGATGCTGCTGAAATCTGCCTTGCAATTTCTCTCCAGCTGACATTTTCCAGATGTGCAGAAGCAGAGTTTCAACATTATGATGCAATCTGCTTTGGAATTTCTCTCCTGCTGACATTTTCCAGATGTGGAGAAGCAGAGTTTCAAGATTATGATGCAATCTGCCTTGCAATTTCTCTCCAGCGTACATTTTCCAGATGTGGAGAAGCAGAGTTTCAAGATTATGATGCAATCTGCCTTGCAATTTCTCTCTAGCTGACATTTTCCAGATGTGCAGAAGCAGATTTTGAAGATTATGATGCAATCTGCCTTGCACTTTCTCTATAGCTGACATTTTCCAGATGTGCAGAAGCAGAGTTTCAAGATTATGATGCAATCTGCCTTGCAATTTCTCTCTAGCTGACATTTTCCAGATGTGCAGAAGCAGAGTTTCAAGATTATGATGCAATCCGCCTTGCAATTTCTCTCCTGCTGACATTTTCCAGATGTGCAGAAGCAGAGTTTCAAGATTATGATGCAATCTGCCTTGCAATTTCTCTCCAGCGTACATTTTCCAGATGTGGAGAAGCAGACTTTCAGGGTCATTTTGAAATCTGCTATGGAATTTCGCTCCAGATGACATTTTCCAGATGTGCAGAAGCAGAGTTTCAAGATTGTGATTCAATCTGCCTTGCAATTTCTCTCTAGCTGACATTTTCCAGATGTGCAGAAGCAGAGTTTAAAGATTATGATGCAATCTGCTTTGGAATTTCGCTCCAGATGACATTTTCCATATGTACAGAAGCAGAGTTTCAGGATAATGCAATCTGCCTTGCAATTTCTCTCCAGCGTACATTTTCCAGATGTGCAGAAGCAGAGTTTCAAGATTATGATGCAATCTGCCTTGCAATTTCTCTCTAGCTGACATTTTCCAGATGTGCAGAAGCAGAGTTTCAAGATTATGATGCAATCTGCCTTGCAATTTCTCTCCAGCGTACATTTTCCAGATGTGGAGAAGCAGAGTTTCAAGATTATGATGCAATCTGCCTTGCAATTTCTCTCTAGCTGACATTTTCCAGATGTGCAGAAGCAGATTTTGAAGATTATGATGCAATCTGCCTTGCACTTTCTCTATAGCTGACATTTTCCAGATGTGCAGAAGCAGAGTTTCAAGATTATGATGCAATCTGCCTTGCAATTTCTCTCTAGCTGACATTTTCCAGATGTGCAGAAGCAGATTTTGAAGATTATGATGCAATCTGCCTTGCACTTTCTCTATAGCTGACATTTTCCAGATGTGCAGAAGCAGAGTTTCAAGATTATGATGCAATCTGCCTTGCAATTTCTCTCTAGCTGACATTTTCCAGATGTGCAGAAGCAGAGTTTCAAGATTATGATGCAATCCGCCTTGCAATTTCTCTCCTGCTGACATTTTCCAGATGTGCAGAAGCAGAGTTTCAAGATTATGATGCAATCTGCCTTGCAATTTCTCTCCAGCGTACATTTTCCAGATGTGCAGAAGCAGAGTTTCAAGATTATGATGCAATCCGCCTTGCAATTTCTCTCCTGCTGACATTTTCCAGATGTGCAGAAGCAGAGTTTCAAGATTATGATGCAATCTGCCTTGCAATTTCTCTCCAGCGTACATTTTCCAGATGTGGAGAAGCAGAGTTTCAGGGTCATTTTGAAATCTGCTATGGAATTTCGCTCCAGATGACATTTTCCAGATGTGCAGAAGCAGAGTTTCAAGATTATGATGCAATCTGCCTTGCAATTTCTCTCCTGCTGACATTTTCCAGATGTGGAGAAGCAGAGTTTCAAGATGATGATGCAATCTGCCTTGCAATTTCTCTCCAGCGTACATTTTCCAGATGTGGAGAAGCAGAGTTTCAAGATTATGATGCAATCTGCCTTGCAATTTCTCTCTAGCTGACATTTTCCAGATGTGCAGAAGCAGAGTTTCAAGATTATGATGCAATCCGCCTTGCAATTTCTCTCCTGCTGACATTTTCCAGATGTGCAGAAGCAGAGTTTCAAGATTATGATGCAATCCGCCTTGCAATTTCTCTCCTGCTGACATTTTCCAGATGTGCAGAAGCAGAGTTTCAAGATTATGATGCAATCCGCCTTGCAATTTCTCTCCTGCTGACATTTTCCAGATGTGCAGAAGCAGAGTTTCAAGATTATGATGCAATCTGCCTTGCAATTTCTCTCCAGCGTACATTTTCCAGATGTGGAGAAGCAGAGTTTCAGGGTCATTTTGAAATCTGCTATGGAATTTCGCTCCAGATGACATTTTCCAGATGTGCAGAAGCAGAGTTTCAAGATTATGATTCAATCTGCCTTGCAATTTCTCTCTAGCTGACATTTTCCAGATGTGCAGAAGCAGAGTTTCAAGATTATGATGCAACCTGCCTTGCAATTTCTCTCCTGCTGACATTTTCCAGATGTGGAGAAGCAGAGTTTCAAGATTATGATGCAATCTGCCTTGCAATTTCTCTCTAGCTGACATTTTCCAGATTTGCAGAAGCAGAGTTTCAAGATGATGATGCAGAAATCTGCCTTGCAATTTCTCTCTAGCTGACATTTTCCAGATGTGCAGAAGCAGAGTTTCACGATGATGATGCTGAAATCTGCCTTGCAATTTCTCTCCAGCTGACATTTTCCAGATGTGCAGAAGCAGAGTTTCACGATGATGATGATGCAATCTGCCTTGCAATTTCTCTCCAGCTGACATTTTCCAGATTTGCAGAAGCAGAGTTTCACGATGATGATGCTGAAATCTGCCTTGCAATTTCTCTCCAGCTGACATTTTCCAGATGTGCAGAAGCAGAGTTTCAAGATTATGATGCAATCTGCCTTGCAATTTCTCTCTAGCTGACATTTTCCAGATGTGGAGAAGCAGAGTTTCAAGATTATGATGCAATCTGCCTTGCAATTTCGCTCCAGATGACATTTTCCAGATGTGCAGAAGCAGAGTTTCAAGATTGTGATTCAATCTGCCTTGCAATTTCTCTCTAGCTGACATTTTCCAGATGTGCAGAAGCAGAGTTTCAAGATTATGATGCAATCTGCCTTGCAATTTCTCTCTAGCTGACATTTTCCAGATGTGCAGAAGCAGATTTTGAAGATTATGATGCAATCTGCCTTGCACTTTCTCTATAGCTGACATTTTCCAGATGTGCAGAAGCAGAGTTTCAAGATTATGATGCAATCTGCCTTGCAATTTCTCTCTAGCTGACATTTTCCAGATGTGCAGAAGCAGAGTTTCAAGATTATGATGCAATCCGCCTTGCAATTTCTCTCCTGCTGACATTTTCCAGATGTGCAGAAGCAGAGTTTCAAGATTATGATGCAATCTGCCTTGCAATTTCTCTCCAGCGTACATTTTCCAGATGTGCAGAAGCAGAGTTTCAAGATTATGATGCAATCCGCCTTGCAATTTCTCTCCTGCTGACATTTTCCAGATGTGCAGAAGCAGAGTTTCAAGATTATGATGCAATCTGCCTTGCAATTTCTCTCCAGCGTACATTTTCCAGATGTGGAGAAGCAGAGTTTCAGGGTCATTTTGAAATCTGCTATGGAATTTCGCTCCAGATGACATTTTCCAGATGTGCAGAAGCAGAGTTTCAAGATTATGATGCAATCTGCCTTGCAATTTCTCTCCTGCTGACATTTTCCAGATGTGGAGAAGCAGAGTTTCAAGATGATGATGCAATCTGCCTTGCAATTTCTCTCCAGCGTACATTTTCCAGATGTGGAGAAGCAGAGTTTCAAGATTATGATGCAATCTGCCTTGCAATTTCTCTCTAGCTGACATTTTCCAGATGTGCAGAAGCAGAGTTTCAAGATTATGATGCAATCCGCCTTGCAATTTCTCTCCTGCTGACATTTTCCAGATGTGCAGAAGCAGAGTTTCAAGATTATGATGCAATCCGCCTTGCAATTTCTCTCCTGCTGACATTTTCCAGATGTGCAGAAGCAGAGTTTCAAGATTATGATGCAATCCGCCTTGCAATTTCTCTCCTGCTGACATTTTCCAGATGTGCAGAAGCAGAGTTTCAAGATTATGATGCAATCTGCCTTGCAATTTCTCTCCAGCGTACATTTTCCAGATGTGGAGAAGCAGAGTTTCAGGGTCAT
This sequence comes from Pantherophis vulpinus, assembly GCA_037215915.1. Lineage (NCBI taxonomy): Eukaryota > Metazoa > Chordata > Lepidosauria > Squamata > Colubridae > Pantherophis > Pantherophis vulpinus. Next base: position 372,483 of record JAXLNS010000046.1, on the reverse strand, counting down.
TTTGAAATCTGCTATGGAATTTCGCTCCAGATGACATTTTCCAGATGTGCAGAAGCAGAGTTTCAAGATTATGATTCAATCTGCCTTGCAATTTCTCTCTAGCTGACATTTTCCAGATGTGCAGAAGCAGAGTTTCAAGATTATGATGCAACCTGCCTTGCAATTTCTCTCCTGCTGACATTTTCCAGATGTGGAGAAGCAGAGTTTCAAGATTATGATGCAATCTGCCTTGCAATTTCTCTCTAGCTGACATTTTCCAGATTTGCAGAAGCAGAGTTTCAAGATGATGATGCAGAAATCTGCCTTGCAATTTCTCTCTAGCTGACATTTTCCAGATGTGCAGAAGCAGAGTTTCACGATGATGATGCTGAAATCTGCCTTGCAATTTCTCTCCAGCTGACATTTTCCAGATGTGCAGAAGCAGAGTTTCACGATGATGATGATGCAATCTGCCTTGCAATTTCTCTCCAGCTGACATTTTCCAGATTTGCAGAAGCAGAGTTTCACGATGATGATGCTGAAATCTGCCTTGCAATTTCTCTCCAGCTGACATTTTCCAGATGTGCAGAAGCAGAGTTTCAAGATTATGATGCAATCTGCCTTGCAATTTCTCTCTAGCTGACATTTTCCAGATGTGGAGAAGCAGAGTTTCAAGATTATGATGCAATCTGCCTTGCAATTTCGCTCCAGATGACATTTTCCAGATGTGCAGAAGCAGAGTTTCAAGATTGTGATTCAATCTGCCTTGCAATTTCTCTCTAGCTGACATTTTCCAGATGTGCAGAAGCAGAGTTTCAAGATTGTGATTCAATCTGCCTTGCAATTTCTCTCTAGCTGACATTTTCCAGATGTGCAGAAGCAGAGTTTCAAGATTATGATGCAATCTGCCTTGCAATTTCTCTCCAGCTGACATTTCCCAGATGTGCAGAAGCAGAGTTTCAAGATTATGATGCAATCTGCCTTGCATTTTCTCTCTAGCTGACATTTTCCAGATGTGGAGAAGCAGAGTTTCAAGATTATGATGCAATCTGCCTTGCAATTTCTCTCCAGCTGACATTTTCCAGATGTGCAGAAGCAGAGTTTCAAGATTATGATGCAATCTGCCTTGCAAGTTCTCTCTAGCTGACATTTTCCAGATGTGCAGAAGCAGAGTTTCAAGATTATGATGCAATCTGCTTTGGAATTTCGCTCCAGATGACATTTTCCAGATTTGCAGAAGCAGAGTTTCACGATGATGCTGCTGAAATCTGCCTTGCAATTTCTCTCCAGCTGACATTTTCCAGATGTGCAGAAGCAGAGTTTCAACATTATGATGCAATCTGCTTTGGAATTTCTCTCCTGCTGACATTTTCCAGATGTGGAGAAGCAGAGTTTCAAGATTATGATGCAATCTGCCTTGCAATTTCTCTCCAGCGTACATTTTCCAGATGTGCAGAAGCAGAGTTTAAAGATTATGATGCAATCTGCTTTGGAATTTCGCTCCAGATGACATTTTCCATATGTACAGAAGCAGAGTTTCAGGATAATGCAATCTGCCTTGCAATTTCTCTCCAGCGTACATTTTCCAGATGTGGAGAAGCAGAGTTTCAAGATTATGATGCAATCTGCCTTGCAATTTCTCTCTAGCTGACATTTTCCAGATGTGCAGAAGCAGATTTTGAAGATTATGATGCAATCTGCCTTGCACTTTCTCTATAGCTGACATTTTCCAGATGTGCAGAAGCAGAGTTTCAAGATTATGATGCAATCCGCCTTGCAATTTCTCTCCTGCTGACATTTTCCAGATGTGCAGAAGCAGAGTTTCAAGATTATGATGCAATCCGCCTTGCAATTTCTCTCCTGCTGACATTTTCCAGATGTGCAGAAGCAGAGTTTCAAGATTATGATGCAATCTGCCTTGCAATTTCTCTCCAGCGTACATTTTCCAGATGTGGAGAAGCAGAGTTTCAGGGTCATTTTGAAATCTGCTATGGAATTTCGCTCCAGATGACATTTTCCAGATGTGCAGAAGCAGAGTTTCAAGATTATGATGCAATCTGCCTTGCAATTTCTCTCTAGCTGACATTTTCCAGATGTGCAGAAGCAGATTTTGAAGATTATGATGCAATCTGCCTTGCACTTTCTCTATAGCTGACATTTTCCAGATGTGCAGAAGCAGAGTTTCAAGATTATGATGCAATCTGCCTTGCAATTTCTCTCTAGCTGACATTTTCCAGATGTGCAGAAGCAGAGTTTCAAGATTATGATGCAATCCGCCTTGCAATTTCTCTCCTGCTGACATTTTCCAGATGTGCAGAAGCAGAGTTTCAAGATTATGATGCAATCCGCCTTGCAATTTCTCTCCTGCTGACATTTTCCAGATGTGCAGAAGCAGAGTTTCAAGATTATGATGCAATCCGCCTTGCAATTTCTCTCCTGCTGACATTTTCCAGATGTGCAGAAGCAGAGTTTCAAGATTATGATGCAATCCGCCTTGCAATTTCTCTCCTGCTGACATTTTCCAGATGTGCAGAAGCAGAGTTTCAAGATTATGATGCAATCTGCCTTGCAATTTCTCTCCAGCGTACATTTTCCAGATGTGGAGAAGCAGAGTTTCAGGGTCATTTTGAAATCTGCTATGGAATTTCGCTCCAGATGACATTTTCCAGATGTGCAGAAGCAGAGTTTCAAGATTGTGATTCAATCTGCCTTGCAATTTCTCTCTAGCTGACATTTTCCAGATGTGCAGAAGCAGAGTTTCAAGATTATGATGCAACCTGCCTTGCAATTTCTCTCCTGCTGACATTTTCCAGATGTCGAGAAGCAGAGTTTCAAGATTATGATGCAATCTGCCTTGCAATTTCTCTCTAGCTGACATTTTCCAGATTTGCAGAAGCAGAGTTTCAAGATGATGATGCAGAAATCTACCTTGCAATTTCTCTCTAGCTGACATTTTCCAGATGTGCAGAAGCAGAGTTTCACGATGATGATGCTGAAATCTGCCTTGCAATTTCTCTCCAGCTGACATTTTCCAGATGTGCAGAAGCAGAGTTTCACGATGATGATGATGCAATCTGCCTTGCAATTTCTCTCCAGCTGACATTTTCCAGATTTGCAGAAGCAGAGTTTCACGATGATGATGCTGAAATCTGCCTTGCAATTTCTCTCCAGCTGACATTTTCCAGATGTGCAGAAGCAGAGTTTCAAGATTATGATGCAATCTGCCTTGCAATTTCTCTCTAGCTGACATTTTCCAGATGTGGAGAAGCAGAGTTTCAAGATTATGATGCAATCTGCCTTGCAATTTCGCTCCAGATGACATTTTCCATATGTACAGAAGCAGAGTTTCAGGATAATGCAATCTGCCTTGCAATTTCTCTCCAGCTGACATTTTCCAGATGTGCAGAAGCAGAGTTTCAAGATTATGATGCAATCTGCCTTGCATTTTCTCTCTAGCTGACATTTTCCAGATGTGGAGAAGCAGAGTTTCAAGATTATGATTCAATCTGCCTTGCAATTTCTCTCCAGCTGACATTTTCCAGATGTGCAGAAGCAGAGTTTCAAGATTATGATGCAATCTGCCTTGCAATTTCTCTCTAGCTGACATTTTCCAGATGTGCAGAAGCAGAGTTTCAAGATTATGATGCAATCTGCCTTGCAATTTCTCTCTAGCTGACATTTTCCAGATGTGCAGAAGCAGATTTTGAAGATTATGATGCAATCTGCCTTGCACTTTCTCTATAGCTGACATTTTCCAGATGTGCAGAAGCAGAGTTTCAAGATTATGATGCAATCTGCCTTGCAATTTCTCTCTAGCTGACATTTTCCAGATGTGGAGAAGCAGAGTTTCAAGATTATGATTCAATCTGCCTTGCAATTTCTCTCCATCTGACATTTTCCAGATGTGCAGAAGCAGAGTTTCAAGATTATGATGCAATCTGCCTTGCATTTTCTCTCTAGCTGACATTTTCCAGATGTGGAGAAGCAGAGTTTCAAGATTATGATGCAATCTGCCTTGCAATTTCTCTCTAGCTGACATTTTCCAGATGTGCAGAAGCAGAGTTTAAAGATTATGATGCAATCTGCTTTGGAATTTCGCTCCAGATGACATTTTCCATATGTACAGAAGCAGAGTTTCAGGATAATGCAATCTGCCTTGCAATTTCTCTCCAGCTGACATTTTCCAGATGTGCAGAAGCAGAGTTTCAAGATTATGATGCAATCTGCCTTGCATTTTCTCTCTAGCTGACATTTTCCAGATGTGGAGAAGCAGAGTTTCAAGATTATGATGCAATCTGCCTTGCAATTTCTCTCTAGCTGACATTTTCCAGATGTGCAGAAGCAGAGTTTCAAGATTATGATGCAATCCGCCTTGCAATTTCTCTCCTGCTGACATTTTCCAGATGTGCAGAAGCAGAGTTTCAAGATTATGATGCAATCCGCCTTGCAATTTCTCTCCAGCGTACATTTTCCAGATGTGGAGAAGCAGACTTTCAGGGTCATTTTGAAATCTGCTATGGAATTTCGCTCCAGATGACATTTTCCAGATGTGCAGAAGCAGAGTTTCAAGATTGTGATTCAATCTGCCTTGCAATTTCTCTCTAGCTGACATTTTCCAGATGTGCAGAAGCAGAGTTTAAAGATTATGATGCAATCTGCTTTGGAATTTCGCTCCAGATGACATTTTCCATATGTACAGAAGCAGAGTTTCAGGATAATGCAATCTGCCTTGCAATTTCTCTCCAGCGTACATTTTCCAGATGTGCAGAAGCAGAGTTTCAAGATTATGATGCAATCTGCCTTGCAATTTCTCTCTAGCTGAAATTTTCCAGATGTGCAGAAGCAGAGTTTCAAGATTATGATGCAATCTGCCTTGCAATTTCTCTCCAGCGTACATTTTCCAGATGTGGAGAAGCAGAGTTTCAAGATTATGATGCAATCTGCCTTGCAATTTCTCTCTAGCTGACATTTTCCAGATGTGCAGAAGCAGATTTTGAAGATTATGATGCAATCTGCCTTGCACTTTCTCTATAGCTGACATTTTCCAGATGTGCAGAAGCAGAGTTTCAAGATTATGATGCAATCCGCCTTGCAATTTCTCTCCTGCTGACATTTTCCAGATGTGCAGAAGCAGAGTTTCAAGATTATGATGCAATCCGCCTTGCAATTTCTCTCCTGCTGACATTTTCCAGATGTGCAGAAGCAGAGTTTCAAGATTATGATGCAATCTGCCTTGCAATTTCTCTCCAGCGTACATTTTCCAGATGTGGAGAAGCAGAGTTTCAGGGTCATTTTGAAATCTGCTATGGAATTTCGCTCCAGATGACATTTTCCAGATGTGCAGAAGCAGATTTTGAAGATTATGATGCAATCTGCCTTGCACTTTCTCTATAGCTGACATTTTCCAGATGTGCAGAAGCAGAGTTTCAAGATTATGATGCAATCTGCCTTGCAATTTCTCTCTAGCTGACATTTTCCAGATGTGCAGAAGCAGAGTTTCAAGATTATGATGCAATCCGCCTTGCAATTTCTCTCCTGCTGACATTTTCCAGATGTGCAGAAGCAGAGTTTCAAGATTATGATGCAATCCGCCTTGCAATTTCTCTCCTGCTGACATTTTCCAGATGTGCAGAAGCAGAGTTTCAAGATTATGATGCAATCCGCCTTGCAATTTCTCTCCTGCTGACATTTTCCAGATGTGCAGAAGCAGAGTTTCAAGATTATGATGCAATCTGCCTTGCAATTTCTCTCCAGCGTACATTTTCCAGATGTGGAGAAGCAGAGTTTCAGGGTCATTTTGAAATCTGCTATGGAATTTCGCTCCAGATGACATTTTCCAGATGTGCAGAAGCAGAGTTTCAAGATTATGATGCAATCTGCCTTGCATTTTCTCTCCAGCTGACATTTTCCAGATGTGCAGAAGCAGAGTTTCAAGATTATGATGCAATCTGCCTTGCAAGTTCTCTCTAGCTGACATTTTCCAGATGTGCAGAAGCAGAGTTTAAAGATTATGATGCAATCTGCCTTGCAATTTCTCTCTAGCTGACATTTTCCAGATGTGCAGAAGCAGATTTTGAAGATTATGATGCAATCTGCCTTGCACTTTCTCTATAGCTGACATTTTCCAGATGTGCAGAAGCAGAGTTTCAAGATTATGATGCAATCTGCCTTGCAATTTCTCTCTAGCTGACATTTTCCAGATGTGGAGAAGCAGAGTTTCAAGATTATGATTCAATCTGCCTTGCAATTTCTCTCCAGCTGACATTTTCCAGATGTGCAGAAGCAGAGTTTCAAGATTATGATGCAATCTGCCTTGCAAGTTCTCTCTAGCTGACATTTTCCAGATGTGCAGAAGCAGAGTTTAAAGATTATGATGCAATCTGCTTTGGAATTTCGCTCCAGATGACATTTTCCAGATTTGCAGAAGCAGAGTTTCACGATGATGATGCTGAAATCTGCCTTGCAATTTCTCTCCAGCTGACATTTTCCAGATGTGCAGAAGCAGAGTTTCAACATTATGATGCAATCTGCTTTGGAATTTCGCTCCAGATGACATTTTCCATATGTACAGAAGCAGAGTTTCAGGATATCGCAATGTGCCTTGCAATTTCTCTCCAGCGTATATTTTCCAGATGTGCAGAAGCAGAGTTTCAAGATTATGATGCAATCTGCCTTGCAATTTCTCTCTAGCTGACATTTTCCAGATGTGCAGAAGCAGAGTTTCAAGATTATGATGCAATCTGCCTTGCAATTTCTCTCCTGCTGACATTTTCCAGATGTGGAGAAGCAGAGTTTCAAGATGATGATGCAATCTGCCTTGCAATTTCTCTCCAGCGTACATTTTCCAGATGTGGAGAAGCAGAGTTTCAAGATTATGATGCAATCTGCCTTGCAATTTCTCTCTAGCTGACATTTTCCAGATGTGCAGAAGCAGATTTTGAAGATTATGATGCAATCTGCCTTGCACTTTCTCTCTAGCTGACATTTTCCAGATGTGCAGAAGCAGAGTTTCAAGATTATGATGCAATCTGCCTTGCAATTTCTCTCTAGCTGACATTTTCCAGATGTGCAGAAGCAGAGTTTCAAGATTATGATGCAATCCGCCTTGCAATTTCTCTCCTGCTGACATTTTCCAGATGTGCAGAAGCAGAGTTTCAAGATTATGATGCAATCTGCCTTGCAATTTCTCTCCAGCGTACATTTTCCAGATGTGCAGAAGCAGAGTTTCAAGATTATGATGCAATCTGCCTTGCAATTTCTCTCTAGCTGACATTTTCCAGATGTGCAGAAGCAGAGTTTCAAGATTATGATGCAATCTGCCTTGCACTTTCTCTATAGCTGACATTTTCCAGATGTGCAGAAGCAGAGTTTCAAGATTATGATGCAATCTGCCTTGCAATTTCTCTCTAGCTGACATTTTCCAGATGTGCAGAAGCAGATTTTGAAGATTATGATGCAATCTGCCTTGCAATTTCTCTCTAGCTGACATTTTCCAGATGTGCAGAAGCAGAGTTTCACGATGATGATGCTGAAATCTGCCTTGCAATTTCTCTCCAGCTGACATTTTCCAGATGTGCAGAAGCAGAGTTTCACGATGATGATGCTGAAATCTGCCTTGCAATTTCTCTCCAGCGTACATTTTCCAGATGTGGAGAAGCAGAGTTTCAAGATTATGATGCAATCTGCCTTGCAATTTCTCTCTAGCTGACATTTTCCAGATGTGCAGAAGCAGATTTTGAAGATTATGATGCAATCTGCCTTGCACTTTCTCTCTAGCTGACATTTTCCAGATGTGCAGAAGCAGAGTTTCAAGATTATGATGCAATCTGCCTTGCAATTTCTCTCTAGCTGACATTTTCCAGATGTGCAGAAGCAGAGTTTCAAGATTATGATGCAATCCGCCTTGCAATTTCTCTCCTGCTGACATTTTCCAGATGTGCAGAAGCAGAGTTTCAAGATTATGATGCAATCTGCCTTGCAATTTCTCTCCAGCGTACATTTTCCAGATGTGGAGAAGCAGAGTTTCAGGGTCATTTTGAAATCTGCTATGGAATTTCGCTCCAGATGACATTTTCCAGATGTGCAGAAGCAGAGTTTCAAGATTGTGATTCAATCTGCCTTGCAATTTCTCTCTAGCTGACATTTTCCAGATGTGCAGAAGCAGAGTTTCAAGATTATGATGCAATCTGCTGTGGAATTTCGCTCCAGATGACATTTTCCATATGTACAGAAGGAGAGTATCAGGATGATGCAAGCTGCCTTGCAATTTCTCTCCAGCTGACATTTTCCAGATGTGCAGAAGCAGAGTTTAAAGATTATGATGCAATCTGCTTTGGAATTTCGCTGCAGATGACATTTTCCATATGTACAGAAGCAGAGTTTCAGGATAATGCAATCTGCCTTGCAATTTCTCTCCAGCGTACATTTTCCAGATGTGCAGAAGCAGAGTTTCAAGATTATGATGCAATCTGCCTTGCAATTTCTCTCTAGCTGACATTTTCCAGATGTGCAGAAGCAGAGTTTCAAGATTATGATGCAATCTGCCTTGCACTTTCTCTATAGCTGACATTTTCCAGATGTGCAGAAGCAGAGTTTCAAGATTATGATGCAATCTGCCTTGCAATTTCTCTCTAGCTGACATTTTCCAGATGTGCAGAAGCAGATTTTGAAGATTATGATGCAATCTGCCTTGCAATTTCTCTCTAGCTGACATTTTCCAGATGTGCAGAAGCAGAGTTTCACGATGATGATGCTGAAATCTGCCTTGCAATTTCTCTCCAGCTGACATTTTCCAGATGTGCAGAAGCAGAGTTTCACGATGATGATGATGCAATCTGCCTTGCAATTTCTCTCCAGCTGACATTTTCCAGATTTGCAGAAGCAGAGTTTCACGATGATGATGCTGAAATCTGCCTTGCAATTTCTCTCCAGCTGACATTTTCCAGATGTGCAGAAGCAGAGTTTCAAGATTATGATGCAATCTGCCTTGCAATTTCTCTCTAGCTGACATTTTCCAGATGTGCAGAAGCAGAGTTTAAAGATTATGATGCAATCTGCTTTGGAATTTCGCTCCAGATGACATTTTCCATATGTACAGAAGCAGAGTTTCAGGATAATGCAATCTGCCTTGCAATTTCTCTCCAGCTGACATTTTCCAGATGTGCAGAAGCAGAGTTTCAAGATTATGATGCAATCTGCCTTGCATTTTCTCTCTAGCTGACATTTTCCAGATGTGGAGAAGCAGAGTTTCAAGATTATGATTCAATCTGCCTTGCAATTTCTCTCCAGCTGACATTTTCCAGATGTGCAGAAGCAGAGTTTCAAGATTATGATGCAATCTGCCTTGCAAGTTCTCTCTAGCTGACATTTTCCAGATGTGCAGAAGCAGAGTTTAAAGATTATGATGCAATCTGCCTTGCAATTTCTCTCTAGCTGACATTTTCCAGATGTGCAGAAGCAGATTTTGAAGATTATGATGCAATCTGCCTTGCACTTTCTCTATAGCTGACATTTTCCAGATGTGCAGAAGCAGAGTTTCAAGATTATGATGCAATCTGCCTTGCAATTTCTCTCTAGCTGACATTTTCCAGATGTGGAGAAGCAGAGTTTCAAGATTATGATTCAATCTGCCTTGCAATTTCTCTCCAGCTGACATTTTCCAGATGTGCAGAAGCAGAGTTTCAAGATTATGATGCAATCTGCCTTGCAAGTTCTCTCTAGCTGACATTTTCCAGATGTGCAGAAGCAGAGTTTAAAGATTATGATGCAATCTGCCTTGCAATTTCTCTCTAGCTGACATTTTCCAGATGTGCAGAAGCAGATTTTGAAGATTATGATGCAATCTGCCTTGCACTTTCTCTATAGCTGACATTTTCCAGATGTGCAGAAGCAGAGTTTCAAGATTATGATGCAATCTGCCTTGCATTTTCTCTCTAGCTGACATTTTCCAGATGTGGAGAAGCAGAGTTTCAAGATTATGATGCAATCTGCCTTGCAATTTCTCTCCAGCTGACATTTTCCAGATGTGCAGAAGCAGAGTTTCAAGATTATGATGCAATCTGCCTTGCATTTTCTCTCTAGCTGACATTTTCCAGATGTGGAGAAGCAGAGTTTCAAGATTATGATGCAATCTGCCTTGCAATTTCTCTCTAGCTGACATTTTCCAGATGTGCAGAAGCAGAGTTTAAAGATTATGATGCAATCTGCTTTGGAATTTCGCTCCAGATGACATTTTCCATATGTACAGAAGCAGAGTTTCAGGATAATGCAATCTGCCTTGCAATTTCTCTCCAGCTGACATTTTCCAGATGTGCAGAAGCAGAGTTTCAAGATTATGATGCAATCTGCCTTGCATTTTCTCTCTAGCTGACATTTTCCAGATGTGGAGAAGCAGAGTTTCAAGATTATGATGCAATCTGCCTTGCAATTTCTCTCCAGCTGACATTTTCCAGATGTGCAGAAGCAGAGTTTCAAGATTATGATGCAATCTGCCTTGCAAGTTCTCTCTAGCTGACATTTTCCAGATGTGCAGAAGCAGAGTTTCAAGATTATGATGCAATCTGCTTTGGAATTTCGCTCCAGATGACATTTTCCAGATGTGGAGAAGCAGAGTTTCACGATGATGATGCTGAAATCTGCCTTGCAATTTCTCTCCAGCTGACATTTTCCAGATGTGCAGAAGCAGAGTTTCAACATTATGATGCAATCTGCTTTGGAATTTCGCTCCAGATGACATTTTCCATATGTACAGAAGCAGAGTTTCAGGATAACGCAATCTGCCTTGCAATTTCTCTCCAGCGTACATTTTCCAGATGTGGAGAAGCAGACTTTCAGGGTCATTTTGAAATCTGCTATGGAATTTCGCTCCAGATGACATTTTCCAGATGTGCAGAAGCAGAGTTTCAAGATTGTGATTCAATCTGCCTTGCAATTTCTCTCTAGCTGACATTTTCCAGATGTGCAGAAGCAGAGTTTAAAGATTATGATGCAATCTGCTTTGGAATTTCGCTCCAGATGACATTTTCCATATGTACAGAAGCAGAGTTTCAGGATAATGCAATCTGCCTTGCAATTTCTCTCCAGCGTACATTTTCCAGATGTGCAGAAGCAGAGTTTAAAGATTATGATGCAATCTGCTTTGGAATTTCGCTGCAGATGACATTTTCCATATGTACAGAAGCAGAGTTTCAGGATAATGCAATCTGCCTTGCAATTTCTCTCCAGCGTACATTTTCCAGATGTGCAGAAGCAGAGTTTCAAGATTATGATGCAATCTGCCTTGCAATTTCTCTCTAGCTGACATTTTCCAGATGTGCAGAAGCAGAGTTTCAAGATTATGATGCAATCTGCCTTGCACTTTCTCTATAGCTGACATTTTCCAGATGTGCAGAAGCAGAGTTTCAAGATTATGATGCAATCTGCCTTGCAATTTCTCTCTAGCTGACATTTTCCAGATGTGCAGAAGCAGATTTTGAAGATTATGATGCAATCTGCCTTGCAATTTCTCTCTAGCTGACATTTTCCAGATGTGCAGAAGCAGAGTTTCACGATGATGATGCTGAAATCTGCCTTGCAATTTCTCTCCAGCTGACATTTTCCAGATGTGCAGAAGCAGAGTTTCACGATGATGATGATGCAATCTGCCTTGCAATTTCTCTCCAGCTGACATTTTCCAGATTTGCAGAAGCAGAGTTTCACGATGATGATGCTGAAATCTGCCTTGCAATTTCTCTCCAGCTGACATTTTCCAGATGTGCAGAAGCAGAGTTTCAAGATTATGATGCAATCTGCCTTGCAATTTCTCTCTAGCTGACATTTTCCAGAGGTGCAGAAGCAGAGTTTAAAGATTATGATGCAATCTGCTTTGGAATTTCGCTCCAGATGACATTTTCCATATGTACAGAAGCAGAGTTTCAGGATAATGCAATCTGCCTTGCAATTTCTCTCCAGCTGACATTTTCCAGATGTGCAGAAGCAGAGTTTCAAGATTATGATGCAATCTGCCTTGCATTTTCTCTCTAGCTGACATTTTCCAGATGTGGAGAAGCAGAGTTTCAAGATTATGATTCAATCTGCCTTGCAATTTCTCTCCAGCTGACATTTTCCAGATGTGCAGAAGCAGAGTTTCAAGATTATGATGCAATCTGCCTTGCAAGTTCTCTCTAGCTGACATTTTCCAGATGTGCAGAAGCAGAGTTTAAAGATTATGATGCAATCTGCCTTGCAATTTCTCTCTAGCTGACATTTTCCAGATGTGCAGAAGCAGATTTTGAAGATTATGATGCAATCTGCCTTGCACTTTCTCTATAGCTGACATTTTCCAGATGTGCAGAAGCAGAGTTTCAAGATTATGATGCAATCTGCCTTGCAATTTCTCTCTAGCTGACATTTTCCAGATGTGGAGAAGCAGAGTTTCAAGATTATGATTCAATCTGCCTTGCAATTTCTCTCCAGCTGACATTTTCCAGATGTGCAGAAGCAGAGTTTCAAGATTATGATGCAATCTGCCTTGCAAGTTCTCTCTAGCTGACATTTTCCAGATGTGCAGAAGCAGAGTTTAAAGATTATGATGCAATCTGCCTTGCAATTTCTCTCTAGCTGACATTTTCCAGATGTGCAGAAGCAGATTTTGAAGATTATGATGCAATCTGCCTTGCACTTTCTCTATAGCTGACATTTTCCAGATGTGCAGAAGCAGAGTTTCAAGATTATGATGCAATCTGCCTTGCATTTTCTCTCTAGCTGACATTTTCCAGATGTGGAGAAGCAGAGTTTCAAGATTATGATGCAATCTGCCTTGCAATTTCTCTCCAGCTGACATTTTCCAGATGTGCAGAAGCAGAGTTTCAAGATTATGATGCAATCTGCCTTGCATTTTCTCTCTAGCTGACATTTTCCAGATGTGGAGAAGCAGAGTTTCAAGATTATGATGCAATCTGCCTTGCAATTTCTCTCTAGCTGACATTTTCCAGATGTGCAGAAGCAGAGTTTAAAGATTATGATGCAATCTGCTTTGGAATTTCGCTCCAGATGACATTTTCCATATGTACAGAAGCAGAGTTTCAGGATAATGCAATCTGCCTTGCAATTTCTCTCCAGCTGACATTTTCCAGATGTGCAGAAGCAGAGTTTCAAGATTATGATGCAATCTGCCTTGCATTTTCTCTCTAGCTGACATTTTCCAGATGTGGAGAAGCAGAGTTTCAAGATTATGATGCAATCTGCCTTGCAATTTCTCTCCAGCTGACATTTTCCAGATGTGCAGAAGCAGAGTTTCAAGATTATGATGCAATCTGCCTTGCAAGTTCTCTCTAGCTGACATTTTCCAGATGTGCAGAAGCAGAGTTTCAAGATTATGATGCAATCTGCTTTGGAATTTCGCTCCAGATGACATTTTCCAGATGTGGAGAAGCAGAGTTTCACGATGATGATGCTGAAATCTGCCTTGCAATTTCTCTCCAGCTGACATTTTCCAGATGTGCAGAAGCAGAGTTTCAACATTATGATGCAATCTGCTTTGGAATTTCGCTCCAGATGACATTTTCCATATGTACAGAAGCAGAGTTTCAGGATAACGCAATCTGCCTTGCAATTTCTCTCCAGCGTACATTTTCCAGATGTGGAGAAGCAGACTTTCAGGGTCATTTTGAAATCTGCTATGGAATTTCGCTCCAGATGACATTTTCCAGATGTGCAGAAGCAGAGTTTCAAGATTGTGATTCAATCTGCCTTGCAATTTCTCTCTAGCTGACATTTTCCAGATGTGCAGAAGCAGAGTTTAAAGATTATGATGCAATCTGCTTTGGAATTTCGCTCCAGATGACATTTTCCATATGTACAGAAGCAGAGTTTCAGGATAATGCAATCTGCCTTGCAATTTCTCTCCAGCGTACATTTTCCAGATGTGCAGAAGCAGAGTTTCAAGATTATGATGCAATCTGCCTTGCAATTTCTCTCTAGCTGACATTTTCCAGATGTGCAGAAGCAGAGTTTCAAGATTATGATGCAATCTGCCTTGCAATTTCTCTCCAGCGTACATTTTCCAGATGTGGAGAAGCAGAGTTTCAAGATTATGATGCAATCTGCCTTGCAATTTCTCTCTAGCTGACATTTTCCAGATGTGCAGAAGCAGATTTTGAAGATTATGATGCAATCTGCCTTGCACTTTCTCTATAGCTGACATTTTCCAGATGTGCAGAAGCAGAGTTTCAAGATTATGATGCAATCCGCCTTGCAATTTCTCTCCTGCTGACATTTTCCAGATGTGCAGAAGCAGAGTTTCAAGATTATGATGCAATCCGCCTTGCAATTTCTCTCCTGCTGACATTTTCCAGATGTGCAGAAGCAGAGTTTCAAGATTATGATGCAATCTGCCTTGCAATTTCTCTCCAGCGTACATTTTCCAGATGTGGAGAAGCAGAGTTTCAGGGTCATTTTGAAATCTGCTATGGAATTTCGCTCCAGATGACATTTTCCAGATGTGCAGAAGCAGAGTTTCAAGATTATGATGCAATCTGCCTTGCAATTTCTCTCTAGCTGACATTTTCCAGATGTGCAGAAGCAGATTTTGAAGATTATGATGCAATCTGCCTTGCACTTTCTCTATAGCTGACATTTTCCAGATGTGCAGAAGCAGAGTTTCAAGATTATGATGCAATCTGCCGTGCAATTTCTCTCTAGCTGACATTTTCCAGATGTGCAGAAGCAGAGTTTCAAGATTATGATGCAATCCGCCTTGCAATTTCTCTCCTGCTGACATTTTCCAGATGTGCAGAAGCAGAGTTTCAAGATTATGATGCAATCCGCCTTGCAATTTCTCTCCTGCTGACATTTTCCAGATGTGCAGAAGCAGAGTTTCAAGATTATGATGCAATCCGCCTTGCAATTTCTCTCCTGCTGACATTTTCCAGATGTGCAGAAGCAGAGTTTCAAGATTATGATGCAATCTGCCTTGCAATTTCTCTCCAGCGTACATTTTCCAGATGTGGAGAAGCAGACTTTCAGGGTCATTTTGAAATCTGCTATGGAATTTCGCTCCAGATGACATTTTCCAGATGTGCAGAAGCAGAGTTTCAAGATTGTGATTCAATCTGCCTTGCAATTTCTCTCTAGCTGACATTTTCCAGATGTGCAGAAGCAGAGTTTAAAGATTATGATGCAATCTGCTTTGGAATTTCGCTCCAGATGACATTTTCCATATGTACAGAAGCAGAGTTTCAGGATAATGCAATCTGCCTTGCAATTTCTCTCCAGCGTACATTTTCCAGATGTGCAGAAGCAGAGTTTCAAGATTATGATGCAATCTGCCTTGCAATTTCTCTCTAGCTGACATTTTCCAGATGTGCAGAAGCAGAGTTTCAAGATTATGATGCAATCTGCCTTGCAATTTCTCTCCAGCGTACATTTTCCAGATGTGGAGAAGCAGAGTTTCAAGATTATGATGCAATCTGCCTTGCAATTTCTCTCTAGCTGACATTTTCCAGATGTGCAGAAGCAGATTTTGAAGATTATGATGCAATCTGCCTTGCACTTTCTCTATAGCTGACATTTTCCAGATGTGCAGAAGCAGAGTTTCAAGATTATGATGCAATCCGCCTTGCAATTTCTCTCCTGCTGACATTTTCCAGATGTGCAGAAGCAGAGTTTCAAGATTATGATGCAATCCGCCTTGCAATTTCTCTCCTGCTGACATTTTCCAGATGTGCAGAAGCAGAGTTTCAAGATTATGATGCAATCTGCCTTGCAATTTCTCTCCAGCGTACATTTTCCAGATGTGGAGAAGCAGAGTTTCAGGGTCATTTTGAAATCTGCTATGGAATTTCGCTCCAGATGACATTTTCCAGATGTGCAGAAGCAGAGTTTCAAGATTATGATGCAATCTGCCTTGCAATTTCTCTCTAGCTGACATTTTCCAGATGTGCAGAAGCAGATTTTGAAGATTATGATGCAATCTGCCTTGCACTTTCTCTATAGCTGACATTTTCCAGATGTGCAGAAGCAGAGTTTCAAGATTATGATGCAATCTGCCGTGCAATTTCTCTCTAGCTGACATTTTCCAGATGTGCAGAAGCAGAGTTTCAAGATTATGATGCAATCCGCCTTGCAATTTCTCTCCTGCTGACATTTTCCAGATGTGCAGAAGCAGAGTTTCAAGATTATGATGCAATCCGCCTTGCAATTTCTCTCCTGCTGACATTTTCCAGATGTGCAGAAGCAGAGTTTCAAGATTATGATGCAATCCGCCTTGCAATTTCTCTCCTGCTGACATTTTCCAGATGTGCAGAAGCAGAGTTTCAAGATTATGATGCAATCTGCCTTGCAATTTCTCTCCAGCGTACATTTTCCAGATGTGGAGAAGCAGACTTTCAGGGTCATTTTGAAATCTGCTATGGAATTTCGCTCCAGATGACATTTTCCAGATGTGCAGAAGCAGAGTTTCAAGATTATGATGCAATCTGCCTTGCAATTTCTCTCCAGCGTACATTTTCCAGATGTGGAGAAGCAGACTTTCAGGGTCATTTTGAAATCTGCTATGGAATTTCGCTCCAGATGACATTTTCCAGATGTGCAGAAGCAGAGTTTCAAGATTGTGATTCAATCTGCCTTGCAATTTCTCTCTAGCTGACATTTTCCAGATGTGCAGAAGCAGAGTTTAAAGATTATGATGCAATCTGCTTTGGAATTTCGCTCCAGATGACATTTTCCATATGTACAGAAGCAGAGTTTCAGGATAATGCAATCTGCCTTGCAATTTCTCTCCAGCGTACATTTTCCAGATGTGCAGAAGCAGAGTTTCAAGATTATGATGCAATCTGCCTTGCAATTTCTCTCTAGCTGACATTTTCCAGATGTGCAGAAGCAGAGTTTCAAGATTATGATGCAATCTGCCTTGCAATTTCTCTCCAGCGTACATTTTCCAGATGTGCAGAAGCAGAGTTTCAAGATTATGATGCAATCTGCCTTGCATTTTCTCTCTAGCTGACATTTTCCAGATGTGGAGAAGCAGAGTTTCAAGATTATGATGCAATCTGCCTTGCAATTTCTCTCCAGCTGACATTTTCCAGATGTGCAGAAGCAGAGTTTCAAGATTATGATGCAATCTGCCTTGCAAGTTCTCTCTAGCTGACATTTTCCAGATGTGCAGAAGCAGAGTTTCAAGATTATGATGCAATCTGCTTTGGAATTTCGCTCCAGATGACATTTTCCAGATTTGCAGAAGCAGAGTTTCACGATGATGCTGCTGAAATCTGCCTTGCAATTTCTCTCCAGCTGACATTTTCCAGATGTGCAGAAGCAGAGTTTCAACATTATGATGCAATCTGCTTTGGAATTTCTCTCCTGCTGACATTTTCCAGATGTGGAGAAGCAGAGTTTCAAGATTATGATGCAATCTGCCTTGCAATTTCTCTCCAGCGTACATTTTCCAGATGTGGAGAAGCAGAGTTTCAAGATTATGATGCAATCTGCCTTGCAATTTCTCTCTAGCTGACATTTTCCAGATGTGCAGAAGCAGATTTTGAAGATTATGATGCAATCTGCCTTGCACTTTCTCTATAGCTGACATTTTCCAGATGTGCAGAAGCAGAGTTTCAAGATTATGATGCAATCTGCCTTGCAATTTCTCTCTAGCTGACATTTTCCAGATGTGCAGAAGCAGAGTTTCAAGATTATGATGCAATCCGCCTTGCAATTTCTCTCCTGCTGACATTTTCCAGATGTGCAGAAGCAGAGTTTCAAGATTATGATGCAATCTGCCTTGCAATTTCTCTCCAGCGTACATTTTCCAGATGTGGAGAAGCAGACTTTCAGGGTCATTTTGAAATCTGCTATGGAATTTCGCTCCAGATGACATTTTCCAGATGTGCAGAAGCAGAGTTTCAAGATTGTGATTCAATCTGCCTTGCAATTTCTCTCTAGCTGACATTTTCCAGATGTGCAGAAGCAGAGTTTAAAGATTATGATGCAATCTGCTTTGGAATTTCGCTCCAGATGACATTTTCCATATGTACAGAAGCAGAGTTTCAGGATAATGCAATCTGCCTTGCAATTTCTCTCCAGCGTACATTTTCCAGATGTGCAGAAGCAGAGTTTCAAGATTATGATGCAATCTGCCTTGCAATTTCTCTCTAGCTGACATTTTCCAGATGTGCAGAAGCAGAGTTTCAAGATTATGATGCAATCTGCCTTGCAATTTCTCTCCAGCGTACATTTTCCAGATGTGGAGAAGCAGAGTTTCAAGATTATGATGCAATCTGCCTTGCAATTTCTCTCTAGCTGACATTTTCCAGATGTGCAGAAGCAGATTTTGAAGATTATGATGCAATCTGCCTTGCACTTTCTCTATAGCTGACATTTTCCAGATGTGCAGAAGCAGAGTTTCAAGATTATGATGCAATCTGCCTTGCAATTTCTCTCTAGCTGACATTTTCCAGATGTGCAGAAGCAGATTTTGAAGATTATGATGCAATCTGCCTTGCACTTTCTCTATAGCTGACATTTTCCAGATGTGCAGAAGCAGAGTTTCAAGATTATGATGCAATCTGCCTTGCAATTTCTCTCTAGCTGACATTTTCCAGATGTGCAGAAGCAGAGTTTCAAGATTATGATGCAATCCGCCTTGCAATTTCTCTCCTGCTGACATTTTCCAGATGTGCAGAAGCAGAGTTTCAAGATTATGATGCAATCCGCCTTGCAATTTCTCTCCTGCTGACATTTTCCAGATGTGCAGAAGCAGAGTTTCAAGATTATGATGCAATCCGCCTTGCAATTTCTCTCCTGCTGACATTTTCCAGATGTGCAGAAGCAGAGTTTCAAGATTATGATGCAATCTGCCTTGCAATTTCTCTCCAGCGTACATTTTCCAGATGTGGAGAAGCAGAGTTTCAGGGTCATTTTGAAATCTGCTATGGAATTTCGCTCCAGATGACATTTTCCAGATGTGCAGAAGCAGAGTTTCAAGATTATGATGCAATCTGCCTTGCAATTTCTCTCTAGCTGACATTTTCCAGATGTGCAGAAGCAGATTTTGAAGATTATGATGCAATCTGCCTTGCACTTTCTCTATAGCTGACATTTTCCAGATGTGCAGAAGCAGAGTTTCAAGATTATGATGCAATCTGCCTTGCAATTTCTCTCTAGCTGACATTTTCCAGATGTGCAGAAGCAGAGTTTCAAGATTATGATGCAATCCGCCTTGCAATTTCTCTCCTGCTGACATTTTCCAGATGTGCAGAAGCAGAGTTTCAAGATTATGATGCAATCCGCCTTGCAATTTCTCTCCTGCTGACATTTTCCAGATGTGCAGAAGCAGAGTTTCAAGATTATGATGCAATCCGCCTTGCAATTTCTCTCCTGCTGACATTTTCCAGATGTGCAGAAGCAGAGTTTCAAGATTATGATGCAATCTGCCTTGCAATTTCTCTCCAGCGTACATTTTCCAGATGTGGAGAAGCAGAGTTTCAGGGTCATTTTGAAATCTGCTATGGAATTTCGCTCCAGATGACATTTTCCAGATGTGCAGAAGCAGAGTTTCAAGATTATGATTCAATCTGCCTTGCAATTTCTCTCTAGCTGACATTTTCCAGATGTGCAGAAGCAGAGTTTCAAGATTATGATGCAACCTGCCTTGCAATTTCTCTCCTGCTGACATTTTCCAGATGTGGAGAAGCAGAGTTTCAAGATTATGATGCAATCTGCCTTGCAATTTCTCTCTAGCTGACATTTTCCAGATTTGCAGAAGCAGAGTTTCAAGATGATGATGCAGAAATCTGCCTTGCAATTTCTCTCTAGCTGACATTTTCCAGATGTGCAGAAGCAGAGTTTCACGATGATGATGCTGAAATCTGCCTTGCAATTTCTCTCCAGCTGACATTTTCCAGATGTGCAGAAGCAGAGTTTCACGATGATGATGATGCAATCTGCCTTGCAATTTCTCTCCAGCTGACATTTTCCAGATTTGCAGAAGCAGAGTTTCACGATGATGATGCTGAAATCTGCCTTGCAATTTCTCTCCAGCTGACATTTTCCAGATGTGCAGAAGCAGAGTTTCAAGATTATGATGCAATCTGCCTTGCAATTTCTCTCTAGCTGACATTTTCCAGATGTGGAGAAGCAGAGTTTCAAGATTATGATGCAATCTGCCTTGCAATTTCGCTCCAGATGACATTTTCCAGATGTGCAGAAGCAGAGTTTCAAGATTGTGATTCAATCTGCCTTGCAATTTCTCTCTAGCTGACATTTTCCAGATGTGCAGAAGCAGAGTTTCAAGATTGTGATTCAATCTGCCTTGCAATTTCTCTCTAGCTGACATTTTCCAGATGTGCAGAAGCAGAGTTTCAAGATTATGATGCAATCTGCCTTGCAATTTCTCTCCAGCTGACATTTCCCAGATGTGCAGAAGCAGAGTTTCAAGATTATGATGCAATCTGCCTTGCATTTTCTCTCTAGCTGACATTTTCCAGATGTGGAGAAGCAGAGTTTCAAGATTATGATGCAATCTGCCTTGCAATTTCTCTCCAGCTGACATTTTCCAGATGTGCAGAAGCAGAGTTTCAAGATTATGATGCAATCTGCCTTGCAAGTTCTCTCTAGCTGACATTTTCCAGATGTGCAGAAGCAGAGTTTCAAGATTATGATGCAATCTGCTTTGGAATTTCGCTCCAGATGACATTTTCCAGATTTGCAGAAGCAGAGTTTCACGATGATGCTGCTGAAATCTGCCTTGCAATTTCTCTCCAGCTGACATTTTCCAGATGTGCAGAAGCAGAGTTTCAAGATTATGATGCAATCTGCTTTGGAATTTCTCTCCAGCTGACATTTTCCAGATGTGGAGAAGCAGAGTTTCAAGATTATGATGCAATCTGCCTTGCAATTTCTCTCCAGCGTACATTTTCCAGATGTGGAGAAGCAGAGTTTCAAGATTATGATGCAATCTGTCTTGCAATTTCTCTCTAGCTGACATTTTCCAGATGTGCAGAAGCAGAGTTTCAAGATTATGATGCAATCTGCCTTGCACTTTCTCTATAGCTGACATTTTCCAGATGTGCAGAAGCAGAGTTTCAAGATTATGATGCAATCTGCCTTGCAATTTCTCTCTAGCTGACATTTTCCAGATGTGCAGAAGCAGAGTTTCAAGATTATGATGCAATCCGCCTTGCAATTTCTCTCCTGCTGACATTTTCCAGATGTGCAGAAGCAGAGTTTCAAGATTATGATGCAATCTGCCTTGCAATTTCTCTCCAGCGTACATTTTCCAGATGTGGAGAAGCAGACTTTCAGGGTCATTTTGAAATCTGCTATGGAATTTCGCTCCAGATGACATTTTCCAGATGTGCAGAAGCAGAGTTTCAAGATTGTGATTCAATCTGCCTTGCAATTTCTCTCTAGCTGACATTTTCCAGATGTGCAGAAGCAGAGTTTAAAGATTATGATGCAATCTGCTTTGGAATTTCGCTCCAGATGACATTTTCCATATGTACAGAAGCAGAGTTTCAGGATAATGCAATCTGCCTTGCAATTTCTCTCCAGCGTACATTTTCCAGATGTGCAGAAGCAGAGTTTCAAGATTATGATGCAATCTGCCTTGCAATTTCTCTCTAGCTGACATTTTCCAGATGTGCAGAAGCAGAGTTTCAAGATTATGATGCAATCTGCCTTGCAATTTCTCTCCAGCGTACATTTTCCAGATGTGGAGAAGCAGAGTTTCAAGATTATGATGCAATCTGCCTTGCAATTTCTCTCTAGCTGACATTTTCCAGATGTGCAGAAGCAGATTTTGAAGATTATGATGCAATCTGCCTTGCACTTTCTCTATAGCTGACATTTTCCAGATGTGCAGAAGCAGAGTTTCAAGATTATGATGCAATCCGCCTTGCAATTTCTCTCCTGCTGACATTTTCCAGATGTGCAGAAGCAGAGTTTCAAGATTATGATGCAATCCGCCTTGCAATTTCTCTCCTGCTGACATTTTCCAGATGTGCAGAAGCAGAGTTTCAAGATTATGATGCAATCTGCCTTGCACTTTCTCTATAGCTGACATTTTCCAGATGTGCAGAAGCAGAGTTTCAAGATTATGATGCAATCTGCCTTGCAATTTCTCTCTAGCTGACATTTTCCAGATGTGCAGAAGCAGAGTTTCAAGATTATGATGCAATCCGCCTTGCAATTTCTCTCCTGCTGACATTTTCCAGATGTGCAGAAGCAGAGTTTCAAGATTATGATGCAATCTGCCTTGCAATTTCTCTCCAGCGTACATTTTCCAGATGTGGAGAAGCAGACTTTCAGGGTCATTTTGAAATCTGCTATGGAATTTCGCTCCAGATGACATTTTCCAGATGTGCAGAAGCAGAGTTTCAAGATTGTGATTCAATCTGCCTTGCAATTTCTCTCTAGCTGACATTTTCCAGATGTGCAGAAGCAGAGTTTAAAGATTATGATGCAATCTGCTTTGGAATTTCGCTCCAGATGACATTTTCCATATGTACAGAAGCAGAGTTTCAGGATAATGCAATCTGCCTTGCAATTTCTCTCCAGCGTACATTTTCCAGATGTGCAGAAGCAGAGTTTCAAGATTATGATGCAATCTGCCTTGCAATTTCTCTCTAGCTGACATTTTCCAGATGTGCAGAAGCAGAGTTTCAAGATTATGATGCAATCTGCCTTGCAATTTCTCTCCAGCGTACATTTTCCAGATGTGGAGAAGCAGAGTTTCAAGATTATGATGCAATCTGCCTTGCAATTTCTCTCTAGCTGACATTTTCCAGATGTGCAGAAGCAGATTTTGAAGATTATGATGCAATCTGCCTTGCACTTTCTCTATAGCTGACATTTTCCAGATGTGCAGAAGCAGAGTTTCAAGATTATGATGCAATCCGCCTTGCAATTTCTCTCCTGCTGACATTTTCCAGATGTGCAGAAGCAGAGTTTCAAGATTATGATGCAATCCGCCTTGCAATTTCTCTCCTGCTGACATTTTCCAGATGTGCAGAAGCAGAGTTTCAAGATTATGATGCAATCTGCCTTGCAATTTCTCTCCAGCGTACATTTTCCAGATGTGGAGAAGCAGAGTTTCAGGGTCATTTTGAAATCTGCTATGGAATTTCGCTCCAGATGACATTTTCCAGATGTGCAGAAGCAGAGTTTCAAGATTATGATGCAATCTGCCTTGCAATTTCTCTCTAGCTGACATTTTCCAGATGTGCAGAAGCAGATTTTGAAGATTATGATGCAATCTGCCTTGCACTTTCTCTATAGCTGACATTTTCCAGATGTGCAGAAGCAGAGTTTCAAGATTATGATGCAATCTGCCTTGCAATTTCTCTCTAGCTGACATTTTCCAGATGTGCAGAAGCAGAGTTTCAAGATTATGATGCAATCCGCCTTGCAATTTCTCTCCTGCTGACATTTTCCAGATGTGCAGAAGCAGAGTTTCAAGATTATGATGCAATCCGCCTTGCAATTTCTCTCCTGCTGACATTTTTCAGATGTGCAGAAGCAGAGTTTCAAGATTATGATGCAATCCGCCTTGCAATTTCTCTCCTGCTGACATTTTCCAGATGTGCAGAAGCAGAGTTTCAAGATTATGATGCAATCCGCCTTGCAATTTCTCTCCTGCTGACATTTTCCAGATGTGCAGAAGCAGAGTTTCAAGATTATGATGCAATCTGCCTTGCAATTTCTCTCCAGCGTACATTTTCCAGATGTGGAGAAGCAGAGTTTCAGGGTCATTTTGAAATCTGCTATGGAATTTCGCTCCAGATGACATTTTCCAGATGTGCAGAAGCAGAGTTTCAAGATTGTGATTCAATCTGCCTTGCAATTTCTCTCTAGCTGACATTTTCCAGATGTGCAGAAGCAGAGTTTCAAGATTATGATGCAACCTGCCTTGCAATTTCTCTCCTGCTGACATTTTCCAGATGTCGAGAAGCAGAGTTTCAAGATTATGATGCAATCTGCCTTGCAATTTCTCTCTAGCTGACATTTTCCAGATTTGCAGAAGCAGAGTTTCAAGATGATGATGCAGAAATCTGCCTTGCAATTTCTCTCTAGCTGACATTTTCCAGATGTGCAGAAGCAGAGTTTCACGATGATGATGCTGAAATCTGCCTTGCAATTTCTCTCCAGCTGACATTTTCCAGATGTGCAGAAGCAGAGTTTCACGATGATGATGATGCAATCTGCCTTGCAATTTCTCTCCAGCTGACATTTTCCAGATTTGCAGAAGCAGAGTTTCACGATGATGATGCTGAAATCTGCCTTGCAATTTCTCTCCAGCTGACATTTTCCAGATGTGCAGAAGCAGAGTTTCAAGATTATGATGCAATCTGCCTTGCAATTTCTCTCTAGCTGACATTTTCCAGATGTGGAGAAGCAGAGTTTCAAGATTATGATGCAATCTGCCTTGCAATTTCGCTCCAGATGACATTTTCCATATGTACAGAAGCAGAGTTTCAGGATAATGCAATCTGCCTTGCAATTTCTCTCCAGCTGACATTTTCCAGATGTGCAGAAGCAGAGTTTCAAGATTATGATGCAATCTGCCTTGCATTTTCTCTCTAGCTGACATTTTCCAGATGTGGAGAAGCAGAGTTTCAAGATTATGATTCAATCTGCCTTGCAATTTCTCTCCAGCTGACATTTTCCAGATGTGCAGAAGCAGAGTTTCAAGATTATGATGCAATCTGCCTTGCAATTTCTCTCTAGCTGACATTTTCCAGATGTGCAGAAGCAGAGTTTAAAGATTATGATGCAATCTGCCTTGCAATTTCTCTCTAGCTGACCTTTTCCAGATGTGCAGAAGCAGATTTTGAAGATTATGATGCAATCTGCCTTGCACTTTCTCTATAGCTGACATTTTCCAGATGTGCAGAAGCAGAGTTTCAAGATTATGATGCAATCTGCCTTGCAATTTCTCTCCAGCTGACATTTTCCAGATGTGCAGAAGCAGAGTTTCAAGATTATGATGCAATCTGCCTTGCAAGTTCTCTCTAGCTGACATTTTCCAGATGTGCAGAAGCAGAGTTTAAAGATTATGATGCAATCTGCCTTGCAATTTCTCTCTAGCTGACCTTTTCCAGATGTGCAGAAGCAGATTTTGAAGATTATGATGCAATCTGCCTTGCACTTTCTCTATAGCTGACATTTTCCAGATGTGGAGAAGCAGAGTTTCAAGATTATGATGCAATCTGCCTTGCATTTTCTCTCTAGCTGACATTTTCCAGATGTGGAGAAGCAGAGTTTCAAGATTATGATGCAATCTGCCTTGCAATTTCTCTCCAGCTGACATTTTCCAGATGTGCAGAAGCAGAGTTTCAAGATTATGATGCAATCTGCCTTGCATTTTCTCTCTAGCTGACATTTTCCAGATGTGGAGAAGCAGAGTTTCAAGATTATGATGCAATCTGCCTTGCAATTTCTCTCTAGCTGACATTTTCCAGATGTGCAGAAGCAGAGTTTAAAGATTATGATGCAATCTGCTTTGGAATTTCGCTCCAGATGACATTTTCCATATGTACAGAAGCAGAGTTTCAGGATAATGCAATCTGCCTTGCAATTTCTCTCCAGCTGACATTTTCCAGATGTGCAGAAGCAGAGTTTCAAGATTATGATGCAATCTGCCTTGCATTTTCTCTCTAGCTGACATTTTCCAGATGTGGAGAAGCAGAGTTTCACGATGATGATGCTGAAATCTGCCTTGCAATTTCTCTCCAGCTGACATTTTCCAGATGTGCAGAAGCAGAGTTTCAACATTATGATGCAATCTGCTTTGGAATTTCGCTCCAGATGACATTTTCCATATGTACAGAAGCAGAGTTTCAGGATAACGCAATCTGCCTTGCAATTTCTCTCCAGCTGACATTTTCCAGATGTGCAGAAGCAGAGTTTCAAGATTATGATGCAATCTGCCTTGCATTTTCTCTCTAGCTGACATTTTCCAGATGTGCAGAAGCAGAGTTTCAAGATTATGATGCAATCTGCCTTGCAATTTCTCTCCTGCTGACATTTTCCAGATGTGGAGAAGCAGAGTTTCAAGATTATGATGCAATCTGCCTTGCAATTTCTCTCCAGCGTACATTTTCCAGATGTGGAGAAGCAGAGTTTCAAGATTATGATGCAATCTGCCTTGCAATTTCTCTCCAGCTGACATTTTCCAGATGTGCAGAAGCAGAGTTTCAACATTATGATGCAATCTGCTTTGGAATTTCGCTCCAGATGACATTTTCCATATGTACAGAAGCAGAGTTTCAGGATAACGCAATCTCCCTTGCAATTTCTCTCCAGCGTACATTTTCCAGATGTGCAGAAGCAGAGTTTCAAGATTATGATGCAATCTGCCTTGCAATTTCTCTCTAGCTGACATTTTCCAGATGTGCAGAAGCAGAGTTTCAAGATTATGATGCAATCTGCCTTGCAATTTCTCTCCTGCTGACATTTTCCAGATGTGGAGAAGCAGAGTTTCAAGATTATGATGCAATCTGCCTTGCAATTACTCTCCAGCGTACATTTTCCAGATGTGCAGAAGCAGAGTTTCAAGATTATGATGCAATCCGCCTTGCAATTTCTCTCTAGCTGACATTTTCCAGATGTGCAGAAGCAGAGTTTCAAGATTATGATGCAATCCGCCTTGCAATTTCTCTCCTGCTGACATTTTCCAGATGTGCAGAAGCAGAGTTTCAAGATTATGATGCAATCCGCCTTGCAATTTCTCTCCTGCTGACATTTTCCAGATGTGCAGAAGCAGAGTTTCAAGATTATGATGCAATCTGCCTTGCAATTTCTCTCCAGCGTACATTTTCCAGATGTGGAGAAGCAGAGTTTCAGGGTCATTTTGAAATCTGCTATGGAATTTCGCTCCAGATGACATTTTCCAGATGTGCAGAAGCAGAGTTTCAAGATTGTGATTCAATCTGCCTTGCAATTTCTCTCTAGCTGACATTTTCCAGATGTGCAGAAGCAGAGTTTCAAGATTATGATGCAACCTGCCTTGCAATTTCTCTCCTGCTGACATTTTCCAGATGTCGAGAAGCAGAGTTTCAAGATTATGATGCAATCTGCCTTGCAATTTCTCTCTAGCTGACATTTTCCAGATTTGCAGAAGCAGAGTTTCAAGATGATGATGCAGAAATCTGCCTTGCAATTTCTCTCTAGCTGACATTTTCCAGATGTGCAGAAGCAGAGTTTCACGATGATGATGCTGAAATCTGCCTTGCAATTTCTCTCCAGCTGACATTTTCCAGATGTGCAGAAGCAGAGTTTCACGATGATGATGATGCAATCTGCCTTGCAATTTCTCTCCAGCTGACATTTTCCAGATTTGCAGAAGCAGAGTTTCACGATGATGATGCTGAAATCTGCCTTGCAATTTCTCTCCAGCTGACATTTTCCAGATGTGCAGAAGCAGAGTTTCAAGATTATGATGCAATCTGCCTTGCAATTTCTCTCTAGCTGACATTTTCCAGATGTGGAGAAGCAGAGTTTCAAGATTATGATGCAATCTGCCTTGCAATTTCGCTCCAGATGACATTTTCCATATGTACAGAAGCAGAGTTTCAGGATAATGCAATCTGCCTTGCAATTTCTCTCCAGCTGACATTTTCCAGATGTGCAGAAGCAGAGTTTCAAGATTATGATGCAATCTGCCTTGCATTTTCTCTCTAGCTGACATTTTCCAGATGTGGAGAAGCAGAGTTTCAAGATTATGATTCAATCTGCCTTGCAATTTCTCTCCAGCTGACATTTTCCAGATGTGCAGAAGCAGAGTTTCAAGATTATGATGCAATCTGCCTTGCAATTTCTCTCTAGCTGACATTTTCCAGATGTGCAGAAGCAGAGTTTAAAGATTATGATGCAATCTGCCTTGCAATTTCTCTCTAGCTGACCTTTTCCAGATGTGCAGAAGCAGATTTTGAAGATTATGATGCAATCTGCCTTGCACTTTCTCTATAGCTGACATTTTCCAGATGTGCAGAAGCAGAGTTTCAAGATTATGATGCAATCTGCCTTGCAATTTCTCTCCAGCTGACATTTTCCAGATGTGCAGAAGCAGAGTTTCAAGATTATGATGCAATCTGCCTTGCAAGTTCTCTCTAGCTGACATTTTCCAGATGTGCAGAAGCAGAGTTTAAAGATTATGATGCAATCTGCCTTGCAATTTCTCTCTAGCTGACCTTTTCCAGATGTGCAGAAGCAGATTTTGAAGATTATGATGCAATCTGCCTTGCACTTTCTCTATAGCTGACATTTTCCAGATGTGCAGAAGCAGAGTTTCAAGATTATGATGCAATCTGCCTTGCATTTTCTCTCTAGCTGACATTTTCCAGATGTGGAGAAGCAGAGTTTCAAGATTATGATGCAATCTGCCTTGCAATTTCTCTCCAGCTGACATTTTCCAGATTTGCAGAAGCAGAGTTTCACGATGATGATGCTGAAATCTGCCTTGCAATTTCTCTCCAGCTGACATTTTCCAGATGTGCAGAAGCAGAGTTTCAAGATTATGATGCAATCTGCCTTGCAATTTCTCTCTAGCTGACATTTTCCAGATGTGGAGAAGCAGAGTTTCAAGATTATGATGCAATCTGCCTTGCAATTTCGCTCCAGATGACATTTTCCATATGTACAGAAGCAGAGTTTCAGGATAATGCAATCTGCCTTGCAATTTCTCTCCAGCTGACATTTTCCAGATGTGCAGAAGCAGAGTTTCAAGATTATGATGCAATCTGCCTTGCATTTTCTCTCTAGCTGACATTTTCCAGATGTGGAGAAGCAGAGTTTCAAGATTATGATTCAATCTGCCTTGCAATTTCTCTCCAGCTGACATTTTCCAGATGTGCAGAAGCAGAGTTTCAAGATTATGATGCAATCTGCCTTGCAATTTCTCTCTAGCTGACATTTTCCAGATGTGCAGAAGCAGAGTTTAAAGATTATGATGCAATCTGCCTTGCAATTTCTCTCTAGCTGACCTTTTCCAGATGTGCAGAAGCAGATTTTGAAGATTATGATGCAATCTGCCTTGCACTTTCTCTATAGCTGACATTTTCCAGATGTGCAGAAGCAGAGTTTCAAGATTATGATGCAATCTGCCTTGCAATTTCTCTCTAGCTGACATTTTCCAGATGTGCAGAAGCAGAGTTTAAAGATTATGATGCAATCTGCCTTGCAATTTCTCTCTAGCTGACCTTTTCCAGATGTGCAGAAGCAGATTTTGAAGATTATGATGCAATCTGCCTTGCACTTTCTCTATAGCTGACATTTTCCAGATGTGCAGAAGCAGAGTTTCAAGATTATGATGCAATCTGCCTTGCAATTTCTCTCCAGCTGACATTTTCCAGATGTGCAGAAGCAGAGTTTCAAGATTATGATGCAATCTGCCTTGCAAGTTCTCTCTAGCTGACATTTTCCAGATGTGCAGAAGCAGAGTTTAAAGATTATGATGCAATCTGCCTTGCAATTTCTCTCTAGCTGACCTTTTCCAGATGTGCAGAAGCAGATTTTGAAGATTATGATGCAATCTGCCTTGCACTTTCTCTATAGCTGACATTTTCCAGATGTGCAGAAGCAGAGTTTCAAGATTATGATGCAATCTGCCTTGCATTTTCTCTCTAGCTGACAT
Organism: Pantherophis vulpinus; assembly: GCA_037215915.1. Taxonomy (NCBI): domain Eukaryota; kingdom Metazoa; phylum Chordata; class Lepidosauria; order Squamata; family Colubridae; genus Pantherophis; species Pantherophis vulpinus. The sequence goes on along the minus strand of JAXLNS010000046.1, from coordinate 342,899 downwards.
TTTCCAGATGTGGAGAAGCAGAGTTTCAAGATTATGATGCAATCTGCCTTGCAATTTCTCTCCAGCTGACATTTTCCAGATTTGCAGAAGCAGAGTTTCACGATGATGATGCTGAAATCTGCCTTGCAATTTCTCTCCAGCTGACATTTTCCAGATGTGCAGAAGCAGAGTTTCAAGATTATGATGCAATCTGCCTTGCAATTTCTCTCTAGCTGACATTTTCCAGATGTGGAGAAGCAGAGTTTCAAGATTATGATGCAATCTGCCTTGCAATTTCGCTCCAGATGACATTTTCCATATGTACAGAAGCAGAGTTTCAGGATAATGCAATCTGCCTTGCAATTTCTCTCCAGCTGACATTTTCCAGATGTGCAGAAGCAGAGTTTCAAGATTATGATGCAATCTGCCTTGCAATTTCGCTCCAGATGACATTTTCCATATGTACAGAAGCAGAGTTTCAGGATAATGCAATCTGCCTTGCAATTTCTCTCCAGCTGACATTTTCCAGATGTGCAGAAGCAGAGTTTCAAGATTATGATGCAATCTGCCTTGCATTTTCTCTCTAGCTGACATTTTCCAGATGTGCAGAAGCAGAGTTTAAAGATTATGATGCAATCTGCCTTGCAATTTCTCTCTAGCTGACCTTTTCCAGATGTGCAGAAGCAGATTTTGAAGATTATGATGCAATCTGCCTTGCACTTTCTCTATAGCTGACATTTTCCAGATGTGCAGAAGCAGAGTTTCAAGATTATGATGCAATCTGCCTTGCAATTTCTCTCCAGCTGACATTTTCCAGATGTGCAGAAGCAGAGTTTCAAGATTATGATGCAATCTGCCTTGCAAGTTCTCTCTAGCTGACATTTTCCAGATGTGCAGAAGCAGAGTTTAAAGATTATGATGCAATCTGCCTTGCAATTTCTCTCTAGCTGACCTTTTCCAGATGTGCAGAAGCAGATTTTGAAGATTATGATGCAATCTGCCTTGCACTTTCTCTATAGCTGACATTTTCCAGATGTGCAGAAGCAGAGTTTCAAGATTATGATGCAATCTGCCTTGCATTTTCTCTCTAGCTGACATTTTCCAGATGTGGAGAAGCAGAGTTTCAAGATTATGATGCAATCTGCCTTGCAATTTCTCTCCAGCTGACATTTTCCAGATGTGCAGAAGCAGAGTTTCAAGATTATGATGCAATCTGCCTTGCATTTTCTCTCTAGCTGACATTTTCCAGATGTGGAGAAGCAGAGTTTCAAGATTATGATGCAATCTGCCTTGCAATTTCTCTCTAGCTGACATTTTCCAGATGTGCAGAAGCAGAGTTTAAAGATTATGATGCAATCTGCTTTGGAATTTCGCTCCAGATGACATTTTCCATATGTACAGAAGCAGAGTTTCAGGATAATGCAATCTGCCTTGCAATTTCTCTCCAGCTGACATTTTCCAGATGTGCAGAAGCAGAGTTTCAAGATTATGATGCAATCTGCCTTGCATTTTCTCTCTAGCTGACATTTTCCAGATGTGGAGAAGCAGAGTTTCACGATGATGATGCTGAAATCTGCCTTGCAATTTCTCTCCAGCTGACATTTTCCAGATGTGCAGAAGCAGAGTTTCAACATTATGATGCAATCTGCTTTGGAATTTCGCTCCAGATGACATTTTCCATATGTACAGAAGCAGAGTTTCAGGATAACGCAATCTGCCTTGCAATTTCTCTCCAGCTGACATTTTCCAGATGTGCAGAAGCAGAGTTTCAAGATTATGATGCAATCTGCCTTGCATTTTCTCTCTAGCTGACATTTTCCAGATGTGCAGAAGCAGAGTTTCAAGATTATGATGCAATCTGCCTTGCAATTTCTCTCCTGCTGACATTTTCCAGATGTGGAGAAGCAGAGTTTCAAGATTATGATGCAATCTGCCTTGCAATTTCTCTCCAGCGTACATTTTCCAGATGTGGAGAAGCAGAGTTTCAAGATTATGATGCAATCTGCCTTGCAATTTCTCTCCAGCTGACATTTTCCAGATGTGCAGAAGCAGAGTTTCAACATTATGATGCAATCTGCTTTGGAATTTCGCTCCAGATGACATTTTCCATATGTACAGAAGCAGAGTTTCAGGATAACGCAATCTCCCTTGCAATTTCTCTCCAGCGTACATTTTCCAGATGTGCAGAAGCAGAGTTTCAAGATTATGATGCAATCTGCCTTGCAATTTCTCTCTAGCTGACATTTTCCAGATGTGCAGAAGCAGAGTTTCAAGATTATGATGCAATCTGCCTTGCAATTTCTCTCCTGCTGACATTTTCCAGATGTGGAGAAGCAGAGTTTCAAGATTATGATGCAATCTGCCTTGCAATTACTCTCCAGCGTACATTTTCCAGATGTGCAGAAGCAGAGTTTCAAGATTATGATGCAATCTGCCTTGCAATTTCTCTCTAGCTGACATTTTCCAGATGTGCAGAAGCAGATTTTGAAGATTATGATGCAATCTGCCTTGCACTTTCTCTATAGCTGACATTTTCCAGATGTGCAGAAGCAGAGTTTCAAGATTATGATGCAATCTGCCTTGCATTTTCTCTCTAGCTGACATTTTCCAGATGTGGAGAAGCAGAGTTTCAAGATTATGATTCAATCTGCCTTGCAATTTCTCTCCAGCTGACATTTTCCAGATGTGCAGAAGCAGAGTTTCAAGATTATGATGCAATCTGCCTTGCAATTTCTCTCTAGCTGACATTTTCCAGATGTGCAGAAGCAGAGTTTAAAGATTATGATGCAATCTGCCTTGCAATTTCTCTCTAGCTGACCTTTTCCAGATGTGCAGAAGCAGATTTTGAAGATTATGATGCAATCTGCCTTGCACTTTCTCTATAGCTGACATTTTCCAGATGTGCAGAAGCAGAGTTTCAAGATTATGATGCAATCTGCCTTGCAATTTCTCTCCAGCTGACATTTTCCAGATGTGCAGAAGCAGAGTTTCAAGATTATGATGCAATCTGCCTTGCAAGTTCTCTCTAGCTGACATTTTCCAGATGTGCAGAAGCAGAGTTTAAAGATTATGATGCAATCTGCCTTGCAATTTCTCTCTAGCTGACCTTTTCCAGATGTGCAGAAGCAGATTTTGAAGATTATGATGCAATCTGCCTTGCACTTTCTCTATAGCTGACATTTTCCAGATGTGCAGAAGCAGAGTTTCAAGATTATGATGCAATCTGCCTTGCATTTTCTCTCTAGCTGACATTTTCCAGATGTGGAGAAGCAGAGTTTCAAGATTATGATGCAATCTGCCTTGCAATTTCTCTCTAGCTGACATTTTCCAGATGTGCAGAAGCAGAGTTTCAAGATTATGATGCAATCTGCCTTGCAATTTCTCTCCTGCTGACATTTTCCAGATGTGGAGAAGCAGAGTTTCAAGATTATGATGCAATCTGCCTTGCAATTACTCTCCAGCGTACATTTTCCAGATGTGCAGAAGCAGAGTTTCAAGATTATGATGCAATCTGCCTTGCAATTTCTCTCTAGCTGACATTTTCCAGATGTGCAGAAGCAGATTTTGAAGATTATGATGCAATCTGCCTTGCACTTTCTCTATAGCTGACATTTTCCAGATGTGCAGAAGCAGAGTTTCAAGATTATGATGCAATCTGCCTTGCATTTTCTCTCTAGCTGACATTTTCCAGATGTGGAGAAGCAGAGTTTCAAGATTATGATTCAATCTGCCTTGCAATTTCTCTCCAGCTGACATTTTCCAGATGTGCAGAAGCAGAGTTTCAAGATTATGATGCAATCTGCCTTGCAATTTCTCTCTAGCTGACCTTTTCCAGATGTGCAGAAGCAGAGTTTAAAGATTATGATGCAATCTGCCTTGCAATTTCTCTCTAGCTGACCTTTTCCAGATGTGCAGAAGCAGATTTTGAAGATTATGATGCAATCTGCCTTGCACTTTCTCTATAGCTGACATTTTCCAGATGTGCAGAAGCAGAGTTTCAAGATTATGATGCAATCTGCCTTGCAATTTCTCTCCAGCTGACATTTTCCAGATGTGCAGAAGCAGAGTTTCAAGATTATGATGCAATCTGCCTTGCAAGTTCTCTCTAGCTGACATTTTCCAGATGTGCAGAAGCAGAGTTTAAAGATTATGATGCAATCTGCCTTGCAATTTCTCTCTAGCTGACCTTTTCCAGATGTGCAGAAGCAGATTTTGAAGATTATGATGCAATCTGCCTTGCACTTTCTCTATAGCTGACATTTTCCAGATGTGCAGAAGCAGAGTTTCAAGATTATGATGCAATCTGCCTTGCATTTTCTCTCTAGCTGACATTTTCCAGATGTGGAGAAGCAGAGTTTCAAGATTATGATGCAATCTGCCTTGCAATTTCTCTCCAGCTGACATTTTCCAGATGTGCAGAAGCAGAGTTTCAAGATTATGATGCAATCTGCCTTGCATTTTCTCTCTAGCTGACATTTTCCAGATGTGGAGAAGCAGAGTTTCAAGATTATGATGCAATCTGCCTTGCAATTTCTCTCTAGCTGACATTTTCCAGATGTGCAGAAGCAGAGTTTAAAGATTATGATGCAATCTGCTTTGGAATTTCGCTCCAGATGACATTTTCCATATGTACAGAAGCAGAGTTTCAGGATAATGCAATCTGCCTTGCAATTTCTCTCCAGCTGACATTTTCCAGATGTGCAGAAGCAGAGTTTCAAGATTATGATGCAATCTGCCTTGCATTTTCTCTCTAGCTGACATTTTCCAGATGTGGAGAAGCAGAGTTTCACGATGATGATGCTGAAATCTGCCTTGCAATTTCTCTCCAGCTGACATTTTCCAGATGTGCAGAAGCAGAGTTTCAACATTATGATGCAATCTGCTTTGGAATTTCGCTCCAGATGACATTTTCCATATGTACAGAAGCAGAGTTTCAGGATAACGCAATCTGCCTTGCAATTTCTCTCCAGCTGACATTTTCCAGATGTGCAGAAGCAGAGTTTCAAGATTATGATGCAATCTGCCTTGCATTTTCTCTCTAGCTGACATTTTCCAGATGTGCAGAAGCAGAGTTTCAAGATTATGATGCAATCTGCCTTGCAATTTCTCTCCTGCTGACATTTTCCAGATGTGGAGAAGCAGAGTTTCAAGATTATGATGCAATCTGCCTTGCAATTTCTCTCCAGCGTACATTTTCCAGATGTGGAGAAGCAGAGTTTCAAGATTATGATGCAATCTGCCTTGCAATTTCTCTCCAGCTGACATTTTCCAGATGTGCAGAAGCAGAGTTTCAACATTATGATGCAATCTGCTTTGGAATTTCGCTCCAGATGACATTTTCCATATGTACAGAAGCAGAGTTTCAGGATAACGCAATCTCCCTTGCAATTTCTCTCCAGCGTACATTTTCCAGATGTGCAGAAGCAGAGTTTCAAGATTATGATGCAATCTGCCTTGCAATTTCTCTCTAGCTGACATTTTCCAGATGTGCAGAAGCAGAGTTTCAAGATTATGATGCAATCTGCCTTGCAATTTCTCTCCTGCTGACATTTTCCAGATGTGGAGAAGCAGAGTTTCAAGATTATGATGCAATCTGCCTTGCAATTACTCTCCAGCGTACATTTTCCAGATGTGCAGAAGCAGAGTTTCAAGATTATGATGCAATCTGCCTTGCAATTTCTCTCTAGCTGACATTTTCCAGATGTGCAGAAGCAGATTTTGAAGATTATGATGCAATCTGCCTTGCACTTTCTCTATAGCTGACATTTTCCAGATGTGCAGAAGCAGAGTTTCAAGATTATGATGCAATCCGCCTTGCAATTTCTCTCTAGCTGACATTTTCCAGATGTGCAGAAGCAGAGTTTCAAGATTATGATGCAATCCGCCTTGCAATTTCTCTCCTGCTGACATTTTCCAGATGTGCAGAAGCAGAGTTTCAAGATTATGATGCAATCTGCCTTGCAATTTCTCTCCAGCGTACATTTTCCAGATGTGCAGAAGCAGAGTTTAAAGATTATGATGCAATCTGCTTTGGAATTTCGCTCCAGATGACATTTTCCATATGTACAGAAGCAGAGTTTCAGGATAACGCAATCTGCCTTGCAATTTCTCTCCTGCTGACATTTTCCAGATGTGGAGAAGCAGAGTTTCAAGATTATGATGCAATCTGCCTTGCAATTTCTCTCTAGCTGACATTTTCCAGATGTGCAGAAGCAGAGTTTCAAGATTATGATGCAATCTGCCTTGCAATTTCTCTCCTGCTGACATTTTCCAGATGTGGAGAAGCAGAGTTTCAAGATTATGATGCAATCTGCCTTGCAATTACTCTCCAGCGTACATTTTCCAGATGTGCAGAAGCAGAGTTTCAAGATTATGATGCAATCTGCCTTGCAATTTCTCTCTAGCTGACATTTTCCAGATGTGCAGAAGCAGATTTTGAAGATTATGATGCAATCTGCCTTGCACTTTCTCTATAGCTGACATTTTCCAGATGTGCAGAAGCAGAGTTTCAAGATTATGATGCAATCTGCCTTGCAATTTCTCTCTAGCTGACATTTTCCAGATGTGCAGAAGCAGAGTTTCAAGATTATGATGCAATCCGCCTTGCAATTTCTCTCCTGCTGACATTTTCCAGATGTGCAGAAGCAGAGTTTCAAGATTATGATGCAATCTGCCTTGCAATTTCTCTCCAGCGTACATTTTCCAGATGTGCAGAAGCAGAGTTTAAAGATTATGATGCAATCTGCTTTGGAATTTCGCTCCAGATGACATTTTCCATATGTACAGAAGCAGAGTTTCAGGATAACGCAATCTGCCTTGCAATTTCTCTCCAGCGTACATTTTCCAGATGTGCAGAAGCAGAGTTTCAAGATTATGATGCAATCTGCCTTGCAATTTCTCTCTAGCTGACATTTTCCAGATGTGCAGAAGCAGAGTTTCAAGATTATGATGCAATCTGCCTTGCAATTTCTCTCCAGCGTACATTTTCCAGATGTGGAGAAGCAGAGTTTCAGGGTCATTTTGAAATCTGCTATGGAATTTCGCTCCAGATGACATTTTCCAGATGTGCAGAAGCAGAGTTTCAAGACTGTGATTCAATCTGCCTTGCAATTTCTCTCTAGCTGACATTTTCCAGATGTGCAGAAGCAGAGTTTAAAGATTATGATGCAATCTGCTTTGGAATTTCGCTCCAGATGACATTTTCCATATGTACAGAAGCAGAGTTTCAGGATAATGCAATCTGCCTTGCAATTTCTCTCCAGCGTACATTTTCCAGATGTGCAGAAGCAGAGTTTCAAGATTATGATGCAATCTGCCTTGCAATTTCTCTCTAGCTGACATTTTCCAGATGTGCAGAAGCAGAGTTTCAAGATTATGATGCAATCTGCCTTGCAATTTCTCTCCAGCGTACATTTTCCAGATGTGGAGAAGCAGAGTTTCAAGATTATGATGCAATCTGCCTTGCAATTTCTCTCTAGCTGACATTTTCCAGATGTGCAGAAGCAGATTTTGAAGATTATGATGCAATCTGCCTTGCACTTTCTCTATAGCTGACATTTTCCAGATGTGCAGAAGCAGAGTTTCAAGATTATGATGCAATCTGCCTTGCAATTTCTCTCTAGCTGACATTTTCCAGATGTGCAGAAGCAGAGTTTCAAGATTATGATGCAATCCGCCTTGCAATTTCTCTCCTGCTGACATTTTCCAGATGTGCAGAAGCAGAGTTTCAAGATTATGATGCAATCTGCCTTGCAATTTCTCTCCAGCGTACATTTTCCAGATGTGGAGAAGCAGAGTTTCAGGGTCATTTTGAAATCTGCTATGGAATTTCGCTCCAGATGACATTTTCCAGATGTGCAGAAGCAGAGTTTCAAGATTGTGATTCAATCTGCCTTGCAATTTCTCTCTAGCTGACATTTTCCAGATGTGCAGAAGCAGAGTTTCAGGGTCATTTTGAAATCTGCTATGGAATTTCGCTCCAGATGACATTTTCCAGATGTGCAGAAGCAGAGTTTCAAGACTGTGATTCAATCTGCCTTGCAATTTCTCTCTAGCTGACATTTTCCAGATGTGCAGAAGCAGAGTTTAAAGATTATGATGCAATCTGCTTTGGAATTTCGCTCCAGATGACATTTTCCATATGTACAGAAGCAGAGTTTCAGGATAATGCAATCTGCCTTGCAATTTCTCTCCAGCGTACATTTTCCAGATGTGCAGAAGCAGAGTTTCAAGATTATGATGCAATCTGCCTTGCAATTTCTCTCTAGCTGACATTTTCCAGATGTGCAGAAGCAGAGTTTCAAGATTATGATGCAATCTGCCTTGCAATTTCTCTCCAGCTGACATTTCCCAGATGTGCAGAAGCAGAGTTTCAAGATTATGATGCAATCTGCCTTGCATTTTCTCTCTAGCTGACATTTTCCAGATGTGGAGAAGCAGAGTTTCAAGATTATGATGCAATCTGCCTTGCAATTTCTCTCCAGCTGACATTTTCCAGATGTGCAGAAGCAGAGTTTCAAGATTATGATGCAATCTGCCTTGCAAGTTCTCTCTAGCTGACATTTTCCAGATGTGCAGAAGCAGAGTTTCAAGATTATGATGCAATCTGCTTTGGAATTTCGCTCCAGATGACATTTTCCAGATTTGCAGAAGCAGAGTTTCACGATGATGCTGCTGAAATCTGCCTTGCAATTTCTCTCCAGCTGACATTTTCCAGATGTGGAGAAGCAGAGTTTCAACATTATGATGCAATCTGCTTTGGAATTTCTCTCCTGCTGACATTTTCCAGATGTGGAGAAGCAGAGTTTCAAGATTATGATGCAATCTGCCTTGCAATTTCTCTCCAGCGTACATTTTCCAGATGTGGAGAAGCAGAGTTTCAAGATTATGATGCAATCTGCCTTGCAATTTCTCTCTAGCTGACATTTTCCAGATGTGCAGAAGCAGATTTTGAAGATTATGATGCAATCTGCCTTGCACTTTCTCTATAGCTGACATTTTCCAGATGTGCAGAAGCAGAGTTTCAAGATTATGATGCAATCTGCCTTGCAATTTCTCTCTAGCTGACATTTTCCAGATGTGCAGAAGCAGAGTTTCAAGATTATGATGCAATCCGCCTTGCAATTTCTCTCCTGCTGACATTTTCCAGATGTGCAGAAGCAGAGTTTCAAGATTATGATGCAATCTGCCTTGCAATTTCTCTCCAGCGTACATTTTCCAGATGTGAAGAAGCAGACTTTCAGGGTCATTTTGAAATCTGCTATGGAATTTCGCTCCAGATGACATTTTCCAGATGTGCAGAAGCAGAGTTTCAAGATTGTGATTCAATCTGCCTTGCAATTTCTCTCTAGCTGACATTTTCCAGATGTGCAGAAGCAGAGTTTAAAGATTATGATGCAATCTGCTTTGGAATTTCGCTCCAGATGACATTTTCCATATGTACAGAAGCAGAGTTTCAGGATAATGCAATCTGCCTTGCAATTTCTCTCCAGCGTACATTTTCCAGATGTGCAGAAGCAGAGTTTCAAGATTATGATGCAATCTGCCTTGCAATTTCTCTCCAGCTGACATTTCCCAGATGTGCAGAAGCAGAGTTTCAAGATTATGATTCAATCTGCCTTGCAATTTCTCTCTAGCTGACATTTTCCAGATGTGCAGAAGCAGAGTTTAAAGATTATGATGCAATCTGCTTTGGAATTTCGCTCCAGATGACATTTTCCAGATGTGCAGAAGCAGAGTTTCAAGATTATGATGCAATCTGCCTTGCAATTTCTCTCCAGCTGACATTTCCCAGATGTGCAGAAGCAGAGTTTCAAGATTATGATGCAATCTGCCTTGCATTTTCTCTCTAGCTGACATTTTCCAGATGTGGAGAAGCAGAGTTTCAAGATTATGATGCAATCTGCCTTGCAATTTCTCTCCAGCTGACATTTTCCAGATGTGCAGAAGCAGAGTTTCAAGATTATGATGCAATCTGCCTTGCAAGTTCTCTCTAGCTGACATTTTCCAGATGTGCAGAAGCAGAGTTTCAAGATTATGATGCAATCTGCTTTGGAATTTCGCTCCAGATGACCTTTTCCAGATTTGCAGAAGCAGAGTTTCACGATGATGCTGCTGAAATCTGCCTTGCAATTTCTCTCCAGCTGACATTTTCCAGATGTGCAGAAGCAGAGTTTCAACATTATGATGCAATCTGCTTTGGAATTTCTCTCCTGCTGACATTTCCAGATGTGGAGAAGCAGAGTTTCAAGATTATGATGCAATCTGCCTTGCAATTTCTCTCCAGCGTACATTTTCCAGATGTGGAGAAGCAGAGTTTCAAGATTATGATGCAATCTGCCTTGCAATTTCTCTCTAGCTGACATTTTCCAGATGTGCAGAAGCAGATTTTGAAGATTATGATGCAATCTGCCTTGCACTTTCTCTATAGCTGACATTTTCCAGATGTGCAGAAGCAGAGTTTCAAGATTATGATGCAATCTGCCTTGCAATTTCTCTCTAGCTGACATTTTCCAGATGTGCAGAAGCAGAGTTTAAAGATTATGATGCAATCTGCTTTGGAATTTCGCTCCAGATGACATTTTCCATATGTACAGAAGCAGAGTTTCAGGATAATGCAATCTGCCTTGCAATTTCTCTCCAGCGTACATTTTCCAGATGTGCAGAAGCAGAGTTTCAAGATTATGATGCAATCTGCCTTGCAATTTCTCTCCAGCTGACATTTCCCAGATGTGCAGAAGCAGAGTTTCAAGATTATGATGCAATCTGCCTTGCATTTTCTCTCTAGCTGACATTTTCCAGATGTGGAGAAGCAGAGTTTCAAGATTATGATGCAATCTGCCTTGCAATTTCTCTCCAGCTGACATTTTCCAGATGTGCAGAAGCAGAGTTTCAAGATTATGATGCAATCTGCCTTGCAAGTTCTCTCTAGCTGACATTTTCCAGATGTGCAGAAGCAGAGTTTCAAGATTATGATGCAATCTGCTTTGGAATTTCGCTCCAGATGACATTTTCCAGATTTGCAGAAGCAGAGTTTCACGATGATGCTGCTGAAATCTGCCTTGCAATTTCTCTCCAGCTGACATTTTCCAGATGTGCAGAAGCAGAGTTTCAACATTATGATGCAATCTGCTTTGGAATTTCTCTCCTGCTGACATTTTCCAGATGTGGAGAAGCAGAGTTTCAAGATTATGATGCAATCTGCCTTGCAATTTCTCTCCAGCGTACATTTTCCAGATGTGGAGAAGCAGAGTTTCAAGATTATGATGCAATCTGCCTTGCAATTTCTCTCTAGCTGACATTTTCCAGATGTGCAGAAGCAGATTTTGAAGATTATGATGCAATCTGCCTTGCACTTTCTCTATAGCTGACATTTTCCAGATGTGCAGAAGCAGAGTTTCAAGATTATGATGCAATCTGCCTTGCAATTTCTCTCTAGCTGACATTTTCCAGATGTGCAGAAGCAGAGTTTCAAGATTATGATGCAATCCGCCTTGCAATTTCTCTCCTGCTGACATTTTCCAGATGTGCAGAAGCAGAGTTTCAAGATTATGATGCAATCTGCCTTGCAATTTCTCTCCAGCGTACATTTTCCAGATGTGGAGAAGCAGACTTTCAGGGTCATTTTGAAATCTGCTATGGAATTTCGCTCCAGATGACATTTTCCAGATGTGCAGAAGCAGAGTTTCAAGATTGTGATTCAATCTGCCTTGCAATTTCTCTCTAGCTGACATTTTCCAGATGTGCAGAAGCAGAGTTTAAAGATTATGATGCAATCTGCTTTGGAATTTCGCTCCAGATGACATTTTCCAGATGTGCAGAAGCAGAGTTTCAAGATTATGATGCAATCTGCCTTGCAATTTCTCTCCAGCTGACATTTCCCAGATGTGCAGAAGCAGAGTTTCAAGATTATGATGCAATCTGCCTTGCATTTTCTCTCTAGCTGACATTTTCCAGATGTGGAGAAGCAGAGTTTCAAGATTATGATGCAATCTGCCTTGCAATTTCTCTCCAGCTGACATTTTCCAGATGTGCAGAAGCAGAGTTTCAAGATTATGATGCAATCTGCCTTGCAAGTTCTCTCTAGCTGACATTTTCCAGATGTGCAGAAGCAGAGTTTCAAGATTATGATGCAATCTGCTTTGGAATTTCGCTCCAGATGACCTTTTCCAGATTTGCAGAAGCAGAGTTTCACGATGATGCTGCTGAAATCTGCCTTGCAATTTCTCTCCAGCTGACATTTTCCAGATGTGCAGAAGCAGAGTTTCAACATTATGATGCAATCTGCTTTGGAATTTCTCTCCTGCTGACATTTTCCAGATGTGGAGAAGCAGAGTTTCAAGATTATGATGCAATCTGCCTTGCAATTTCTCTCCAGCGTACATTTTCCAGATGTGGAGAAGCAGAGTTTCAAGATTATGATGCAATCTGCCTTGCAATTTCTCTCTAGCTGACATTTTCCAGATGTGCAGAAGCAGATTTTGAAGATTATGATGCAATCTGCCTTGCACTTTCTCTATAGCTGACATTTTCCAGATGTGCAGAAGCAGAGTTTCAAGATTATGATGCAATCTGCCTTGCAATTTCTCTCTAGCTGACATTTTCCAGATGTGCAGAAGCAGAGTTTCAAGATTATGATGCAATCCGCCTTGCAATTTCTCTCCTGCTGACATTTTCCAGATGTGCAGAAGCAGAGTTTCAAGAGTATGATGCAATCTGCCTTGCAATTTCTCTCCAGCGTACATTTTCCAGATGTGAAGAAGCAGACTTTCAGGGTCATTTTGAAATCTGCTATGGAATTTCGCTCCAGATGACATTTTCCAGATGTGCAGAAGCAGAGTTTCAAGATTGTGATTCAATCTGCCTTGCAATTTCTCTCTAGCTGACATTTTCCAGATGTGCAGAAGCAGAGTTTAAAGATTATGATGCAATCTGCTTTGGAATTTCGCTCCAGATGACATTTTCCATATGTACAGAAGCAGAGTTTCAGGATAATGCAATCTGCCTTGCAATTTCTCTCCAGCGTACATTTTCCAGATGTGCAGAAGCAGAGTTTCAAGATTAAGATGCAATCTGCCTTGCAATTTCTCTCCAGCTGACATTTCCCAGATGTGCAGAAGCAGAGTTTCAAGATTATGATGCAATCTGCCTTGCATTTTCTCTCTAGCTGACATTTTCCAGATGTGGAGAAGCAGAGTTTCAAGATTATGATGCAATCTGCCTTGCAATTTCTCTCCAGCTGACATTTTCCAGATGTGCAGAAGCAGAGTTTCAAGATTATGATGCAATCTGCCTTGCAAGTTCTCTCTAGCTGACATTTTCCAGATGTGCAGAAGCAGAGTTTCAAGATTATGATGCAATCTGCTTTGGAATTTCGCTCCAGATGACATTTTCCAGATTTGCAGAAGCAGAGTTTCACGATGATGCTGCTGAAATCTGCCTTGCAATTTCTCTCCAGCTGACATTTTCCAGATGTGCAGAAGCAGAGTTTCAACATTATGATGCAATCTGCTTTGGAATTTCTCTCCTGCTGACATTTTCCAGATGTGGAGAAGCAGAGTTTCAAGATTATGATGCAATCTGCCTTGCAATTTCTCTCCAGCGTACATTTTCCAGATGTGGAGAAGCAGAGTTTCAAGATTATGATGCAATCTGCCTTGCAATTTCTCTCTAGCTGACATTTTCCAGATGTGCAGAAGCAGATTTTGAAGATTATGATGCAATCTGCCTTGCACTTTCTCTATAGCTGACATTTTCCAGATGTGCAGAAGCAGAGTTTCAAGATTATGATGCAATCTGCCTTGCAATTTCTCTCTAGCTGACATTTTCCAGATGTGCAGAAGCAGAGTTTCAAGATTATGATGCAATCCGCCTTGCAATTTCTCTCCTGCTGACATTTTCCAGATGTGCAGAAGCAGAGTTTCAAGATTATGATGCAATCTGCCTTGCAATTTCTCTCCAGCGTACATTTTCCAGATGTGGAGAAGCAGACTTTCAGGGTCATTTTGAAATCTGCTATGGAATTTCGCTCCAGATGACATTTTCCAGATGTGTAGAAGCAGAGTTTCAAGATTGTGATTCAATCTGCCTTGCAATTTCTCTCTAGCTGACATTTTCCAGATGTGCAGAAGCAGAGTTTAAAGATTATGATGCAATCTGCTTTGGAATTTCGCTCCAGATGACATTTTCCATATGTACAGAAGCAGAGTTTCAGGATAATGCAATCTGCCTTGCAATTTCTCTCCAGCGTACATTTTCCAGATGTGCAGAAGCAGAGTTTCAAGATTATGATGCAATCTGCCTTGCAATTTCTCTCTAGCTGACATTTTCCAGATGTGCAGAAGCAGAGTTTCAAGATTATGATGCAATCTGCCTTGCAATTTCTCTCCAGCGTACATTTTCCAGATGTGGAGAAGCAGAGTTTCAAGATTATGATGCAATCTGCCTTGCAATTTCTCTCTAGCTGACATTTTCCAGATGTGCAGAAGCAGAGTTTCAAGATTATGATGCAATCTGCCTTGCAATTTCTCTCTAGCTGACATTTTCCAGATGTGCAGAAGCAGATTTTGAAGATTATGATGCAATCTGCCTTGCACTTTCTCTATAGCTGACATTTTCCAGATGTGCAGAAGCAGAGTTTCAAGATTATGATGCAATCTGCCTTGCAATTTCTCTCTAGCTGACATTTTCCAGATGTGCAGAAGCAGAGTTTCAAGATTATGATGCAATCCGCCTTGCAATTTCTCTCCTGCTGACATTTTCCAGATGTGCAGAAGCAGAGTTTCAAGATTATGATGCAATCCGCCTTGCAATTTCTCTCCTGCTGACATTTTCCAGATGTGCAGAAGCAGAGTTTCAAGATTATGATGCAATCCGCCTTGCAATTTCTCTCCTGCTGACATTTTCCAGATGTGCAGAAGCAGAGTTTCAAGATTATGATGCAATCTGCCTTGCAATTTCTCTCCAGCGTACATTTTCCAGATGTGGAGAAGCAGAGTTTCAGGGTCATTTTGAAATCTGCTATGGAATTTCGCTCCAGATGACATTTTCCAGATGTGCAGAAGCAGAGTTTCAAGATTATGATGCAATCTGCCTTGCAATTTCTCTCTAGCTGACATTTTCCAGATGTGCAGAAGCAGATTTTGAAGATTATGATGCAATCTGCCTTGCACTTTCTCTATAGCTGACATTTTCCAGATGTGCAGAAGCAGAGTTTCAAGATTATGATGCAATCTGCCTTGCAATTTCTCTCTAGCTGACATTTTCCAGATGTGGAGAAGCAGAGTTTCAAGATTATGATGCAATCCGCCTTGCAATTTCTCTCCTGCTGACATTTTCCAGATGTGCAGAAGCAGAGTTTAAAGATTATGATGCAATCTGCCTTGCAATTTCTCTCTAGCTGACATTTTCCAGATGTGGAGAAGCAGAGTTTCAAGATTATGATGCAATCTGCCTTGCAATTTCGCTCCAGATGACATTTTCCAGATGTGCAGAAGCAGAGTTTCAAGATTGTGATTCAATCTGCCTTGCAATTTCTCTCTAGCTGACATTTTCCAGATGTGCAGAAGCAGAGTTTCAAGATTGTGATTCAATCTGCCTTGCAATTTCTCTCTAGCTGACATTTTCCAGATGTGCAGAAGCAGAGTTTCAAGATTATGATGCAATCTGCCTTGCAATTTCTCTCCAGCTGACATTTCCCAGATGTGCAGAAGCAGAGTTTCAAGATTATGATGCAATCTGCCTTGCATTTTCTCTCTAGCTGACATTTTCCAGATGTGGAGAAGCAGAGTTTCAAGATTATGATGCAATCTGCCTTGCAATTTCTCTCCAGCTGACATTTTCCAGATGTGCAGAAGCAGAGTTTCAAGATTATGATGCAATCTGCCTTGCAAGTTCTCTCTAGCTGACATTTTCCAGATGTGCAGAAGCAGAGTTTCAAGATTATGATGCAATCTGCTTTGGAATTTCGCTCCAGATGACATTTTCCAGATTTGCAGAAGCAGAGTTTCACGATGATGCTGCTGAAATCTGCCTTGCAATTTCTCTCCAGCTGACATTTTCCAGATGTGCAGAAGCAGAGTTTCAACATTATGATGCAATCTGCTTTGGAATTTCTCTCCTGCTGACATTTTCCAGATGTGGAGAAGCAGAGTTTCAAGATTATGATGCAATCTGCCTTGCAATTTCTCTCCAGCGTACATTTTCCAGATGTGGAGAAGCAGAGTTTCAAGATTATGATGCAATCTGCCTTGCAATTTCTCTCTAGCTGACATTTTCCAGATGTGCAGAAGCAGATTTTGAAGATTATGATGCAATCTGCCTTGCACTTTCTCTATAGCTGACATTTTCCAGATGTGCAGAAGCAGAGTTTCAAGATTATGATGCAATCTGCCTTGCAATTTCTCTCTAGCTGACATTTTCCAGATGTGCAGAAGCAGAGTTTCAAGATTATGATGCAATCCGCCTTGCAATTTCTCTCCTGCTGACATTTTCCAGATGTGCAGAAGCAGAGTTTCAAGATTATGATGCAATCTGCCTTGCAATTTCTCTCCAGCGTACATTTTCCAGATGTGAAGAAGCAGACTTTCAGGGTCATTTTGAAATCTGCTATGGAATTTCGCTCCAGATGACATTTTCCAGATGTGCAGAAGCAGAGTTTCAAGATTGTGATTCAATCTGCCTTGCAATTTCTCTCTAGCTGACATTTTCCAGATGTGCAGAAGCAGAGTTTAAAGATTATGATGCAATCTGCTTTGGAATTTCGCTCCAGATGACATTTTCCATATGTACAGAAGCAGAGTTTCAGGATAATGCAATCTGCCTTGCAATTTCTCTCCAGCGTACATTTTCCAGATGTGCAGAAGCAGAGTTTCAAGATTATGATGCAATCTGCCTTGCATTTTCTCTCTAGCTGACATTTTCCAGATGTGGAGAAGCAGAGTTTCAAGATTATGATGCAATCTGCCTTGCAATTTCTCTCCAGCTGACATTTTCCAGATGTGCAGAAGCAGAGTTTCAAGATTATGATGCAATCTGCCTTGCAAGTTCTCTCTAGCTGACATTTTCCAGATGTGCAGAAGCAGAGTTTCAAGATTATGATGCAATCTGCTTTGGAATTTCGCTCCAGATGACATTTTCCAGATTTGCAGAAGCAGAGTTTCACGATGATGCTGCTGAAATCTGCCTTGCAATTTCTCTCCAGCTGACATTTTCCAGATGTGCAGAAGCAGAGTTTCAACATTATGATGCAATCTGCTTTGGAATTTCTCTCCTGCTGACATTTTCCAGATGTGGAGAAGCAGAGTTTCAAGATTATGATGCAATCTGCCTTGCAATTTCTCTCCAGCGTACATTTTCCAGATGTGGAGAAGCAGAGTTTCAAGATTATGATGCAATCTGCCTTGCAATTTCTCTCTAGCTGACATTTTCCAGATGTGCAGAAGCAGATTTTGAAGATTATGATGCAATCTGCCTTGCACTTTCTCTATAGCTGACATTTTCCAGATGTGCAGAAGCAGAGTTTCAAGATTATGATGCAATCTGCCTTGCAATTTCTCTCTAGCTGACATTTTCCAGATGTGCAGAAGCAGAGTTTCAAGATTATGATGCAATCCGCCTTGCAATTTCTCTCCTGCTGACATTTTCCAGATGTGCAGAAGCAGAGTTTCAAGATTATGATGCAATCTGCCTTGCAATTTCTCTCCAGCGTACATTTTCCAGATGTGGAGAAGCAGACTTTCAGGGTCATTTTGAAATCTGCTATGGAATTTCGCTCCAGATGACATTTTCCAGATGTGCAGAAGCAGAGTTTCAAGATTGTGATTCAATCTGCCTTGCAATTTCTCTCTAGCTGACATTTTCCAGATGTGCAGAAGCAGAGTTTAAAGATTATGATGCAATCTGCTTTGGAATTTCGCTCCAGATGACATTTTCCATATGTACAGAAGCAGAGTTTCAGGATAATGCAATCTGCCTTGCAATTTCTCTCCAGCGTACATTTTCCAGATGTGCAGAAGCAGAGTTTCAAGATTATGATGCAATCTGCCTTGCAATTTCTCTCTAGCTGACATTTTCCAGATGTGCAGAAGCAGATTTTGAAGATTATGATGCAATCTGCCTTGCACTTTCTCTATAGCTGACATTTTCCAGATGTGCAGAAGCAGAGTTTCAAGATTATGATGCAATCTGCCTTGCAATTTCTCTCTAGCTGACATTTTCCAGATGTGCAGAAGCAGATTTTGAAGATTATGATGCAATCTGCCTTGCACTTTCTCTATAGCTGACATTTTCCAGATGTGCAGAAGCAGAGTTTCAAGATTATGATGCAATCTGCCTTGCAATTTCTCTCTAGCTGACATTTTCCAGATGTGCAGAAGCAGAGTTTCAAGATTATGATGCAATCCGCCTTGCAATTTCTCTCCTGCTGACATTTTCCAGATGTGCAGAAGCAGAGTTTCAAGATTATGATGCAATCTGCCTTGCAATTTCTCTCCAGCGTACATTTTCCAGATGTGCAGAAGCAGAGTTTCAAGATTATGATGCAATCCGCCTTGCAATTTCTCTCCTGCTGACATTTTCCAGATGTGCAGAAGCAGAGTTTCAAGATTATGATGCAATCTGCCTTGCAATTTCTCTCCAGCGTACATTTTCCAGATGTGGAGAAGCAGAGTTTCAGGGTCATTTTGAAATCTGCTATGGAATTTCGCTCCAGATGACATTTTCCAGATGTGCAGAAGCAGAGTTTCAAGATTATGATGCAATCTGCCTTGCAATTTCTCTCCTGCTGACATTTTCCAGATGTGGAGAAGCAGAGTTTCAAGATGATGATGCAATCTGCCTTGCAATTTCTCTCCAGCGTACATTTTCCAGATGTGGAGAAGCAGAGTTTCAAGATTATGATGCAATCTGCCTTGCAATTTCTCTCTAGCTGACATTTTCCAGATGTGCAGAAGCAGAGTTTCAAGATTATGATGCAATCCGCCTTGCAATTTCTCTCCTGCTGACATTTTCCAGATGTGCAGAAGCAGAGTTTCAAGATTATGATGCAATCCGCCTTGCAATTTCTCTCCTGCTGACATTTTCCAGATGTGCAGAAGCAGAGTTTCAAGATTATGATGCAATCCGCCTTGCAATTTCTCTCCTGCTGACATTTTCCAGATGTGCAGAAGCAGAGTTTCAAGATTATGATGCAATCTGCCTTGCAATTTCTCTCCAGCGTACATTTTCCAGATGTGGAGAAGCAGAGTTTCAGGGTCATTTTGAAATCTGCTATGGAATTTCGCTCCAGATGACATTTTCCAGATGTGCAGAAGCAGAGTTTCAAGATTATGATTCAATCTGCCTTGCAATTTCTCTCTAGCTGACATTTTCCAGATGTGCAGAAGCAGAGTTTCAAGATTATGATGCAACCTGCCTTGCAATTTCTCTCCTGCTGACATTTTCCAGATGTGGAGAAGCAGAGTTTCAAGATTATGATGCAATCTGCCTTGCAATTTCTCTCTAGCTGACATTTTCCAGATTTGCAGAAGCAGAGTTTCAAGATGATGATGCAGAAATCTGCCTTGCAATTTCTCTCTAGCTGACATTTTCCAGATGTGCAGAAGCAGAGTTTCACGATGATGATGCTGAAATCTGCCTTGCAATTTCTCTCCAGCTGACATTTTCCAGATGTGCAGAAGCAGAGTTTCACGATGATGATGATGCAATCTGCCTTGCAATTTCTCTCCAGCTGACATTTTCCAGATTTGCAGAAGCAGAGTTTCACGATGATGATGCTGAAATCTGCCTTGCAATTTCTCTCCAGCTGACATTTTCCAGATGTGCAGAAGCAGAGTTTCAAGATTATGATGCAATCTGCCTTGCAATTTCTCTCTAGCTGACATTTTCCAGATGTGGAGAAGCAGAGTTTCAAGATTATGATGCAATCTGCCTTGCAATTTCGCTCCAGATGACATTTTCCAGATGTGCAGAAGCAGAGTTTCAAGATTGTGATTCAATCTGCCTTGCAATTTCTCTCTAGCTGACATTTTCCAGATGTGCAGAAGCAGAGTTTCAAGATTGTGATTCAATCTGCCTTGCAATTTCTCTCTAGCTGACATTTTCCAGATGTGCAGAAGCAGAGTTTCAAGATTATGATGCAATCTGCCTTGCAATTTCTCTCCAGCTGACATTTCCCAGATGTGCAGAAGCAGAGTTTCAAGATTATGATGCAATCTGCCTTGCATTTTCTCTCTAGCTGACATTTTCCAGATGTGGAGAAGCAGAGTTTCAAGATTATGATGCAATCTGCCTTGCAATTTCTCTCCAGCTGACATTTTCCAGATGTGCAGAAGCAGAGTTTCAAGATTATGATGCAATCTGCCTTGCAAGTTCTCTCTAGCTGACATTTTCCAGATGTGCAGAAGCAGAGTTTCAAGATTATGATGCAATCTGCTTTGGAATTTCGCTCCAGATGACATTTTCCAGATTTGCAGAAGCAGAGTTTCACGATGATGCTGCTGAAATCTGCCTTGCAATTTCTCTCCAGCTGACATTTTCCAGATGTGCAGAAGCAGAGTTTCAACATTATGATGCAATCTGCTTTGGAATTTCTCTCCTGCTGACATTTTCCAGATGTGGAGAAGCAGAGTTTCAAGATTATGATGCAATCTGCCTTGCAATTTCTCTCCAGCGTACATTTTCCAGATGTGCAGAAGCAGAGTTTAAAGATTATGATGCAATCTGCTTTGGAATTTCGCTCCAGATGACATTTTCCATATGTACAGAAGCAGAGTTTCAGGATAATGCAATCTGCCTTGCAATTTCTCTCCAGCGTACATTTTCCAGATGTGGAGAAGCAGAGTTTCAAGATTATGATGCAATCTGCCTTGCAATTTCTCTCTAGCTGACATTTTCCAGATGTGCAGAAGCAGATTTTGAAGATTATGATGCAATCTGCCTTGCACTTTCTCTATAGCTGACATTTTCCAGATGTGCAGAAGCAGAGTTTCAAGATTATGATGCAATCCGCCTTGCAATTTCTCTCCTGCTGACATTTTCCAGATGTGCAGAAGCAGAGTTTCAAGATTATGATGCAATCCGCCTTGCAATTTCTCTCCTGCTGACATTTTCCAGATGTGCAGAAGCAGAGTTTCAAGATTATGATGCAATCTGCCTTGCAATTTCTCTCCAGCGTACATTTTCCAGATGTGGAGAAGCAGAGTTTCAGGGTCATTTTGAAATCTGCTATGGAATTTCGCTCCAGATGACATTTTCCAGATGTGCAGAAGCAGAGTTTCAAGATTATGATGCAATCTGCCTTGCAATTTCTCTCTAGCTGACATTTTCCAGATGTGCAGAAGCAGATTTTGAAGATTATGATGCAATCTGCCTTGCACTTTCTCTATAGCTGACATTTTCCAGATGTGCAGAAGCAGAGTTTCAAGATTATGATGCAATCTGCCTTGCAATTTCTCTCTAGCTGACATTTTCCAGATGTGCAGAAGCAGAGTTTCAAGATTATGATGCAATCCGCCTTGCAATTTCTCTCCTGCTGACATTTTCCAGATGTGCAGAAGCAGAGTTTCAAGATTATGATGCAATCCGCCTTGCAATTTCTCTCCTGCTGACATTTTCCAGATGTGCAGAAGCAGAGTTTCAAGATTATGATGCAATCCGCCTTGCAATTTCTCTCCTGCTGACATTTTCCAGATGTGCAGAAGCAGAGTTTCAAGATTATGATGCAATCCGCCTTGCAATTTCTCTCCTGCTGACATTTTCCAGATGTGCAGAAGCAGAGTTTCAAGATTATGATGCAATCTGCCTTGCAATTTCTCTCCAGCGTACATTTTCCAGATGTGGAGAAGCAGAGTTTCAGGGTCATTTTGAAATCTGCTATGGAATTTCGCTCCAGATGACATTTTCCAGATGTGCAGAAGCAGAGTTTCAAGATTGTGATTCAATCTGCCTTGCAATTTCTCTCTAGCTGACATTTTCCAGATGTGCAGAAGCAGAGTTTCAAGATTATGATGCAATCTGCCTTGCAATTTCTCTCCAGCTGACATTTCCCAGATGTGCAGAAGCAGAGTTTCAAGATTATGATGCAATCTGCCTTGCATTTTCTCTCTAGCTGACATTTTCCAGATGTGGAGAAGCAGAGTTTCAAGATTATGATGCAATCTGCCTTGCAATTTCTCTCCAGCTGACATTTTCCAGATGTGCAGAAGCAGAGTTTCAAGATTATGATGCAATCTGCCTTGCAAGTTCTCTCTAGCTGACATTTTCCAGATGTGCAGAAGCAGAGTTTCAAGATTATGATGCAATCTGCTTTGGAATTTCGCTCCAGATGACATTTTCCAGATTTGCAGAAGCAGAGTTTCACGATGATGCTGCTGAAATCTGCCTTGCAATTTCTCTCCAGCTGACATTTTCCAGATGTGCAGAAGCAGAGTTTCAACATTATGATGCAATCTGCTTTGGAATTTCTCTCCTGCTGACATTTTCCAGATGTGGAGAAGCAGAGTTTCAAGATTATGATGCAATCTGCCTTGCAATTTCTCTCCAGCGTACATTTTCCAGATGTGCAGAAGCAGAGTTTAAAGATTATGATGCAATCTGCTTTGGAATTTCGCTCCAGATGACATTTTCCATATGTACAGAAGCAGAGTTTCAGGATAATGCAATCTGCCTTGCAATTTCTCTCCAGCGTACATTTTCCAGATGTGGAGAAGCAGAGTTTCAAGATTATGATGCAATCTGCCTTGCAATTTCTCTCTAGCTGACATTTTCCAGATGTGCAGAAGCAGATTTTGAAGATTATGATGCAATCTGCCTTGCACTTTCTCTATAGCTGACATTTTCCAGATGTGCAGAAGCAGAGTTTCAAGATTATGATGCAATCCGCCTTGCAATTTCTCTCCTGCTGACATTTTCCAGATGTGCAGAAGCAGAGTTTCAAGATTATGATGCAATCCGCCTTGCAATTTCTCTCCTGCTGACATTTTCCAGATGTGCAGAAGCAGAGTTTCAAGATTATGATGCAATCTGCCTTGCAATTTCTCTCCAGCGTACATTTTCCAGATGTGGAGAAGCAGAGTTTCAGGGTCATTTTGAAATCTGCTATGGAATTTCGCTCCAGATGACATTTTCCAGATGTGCAGAAGCAGAGTTTCAAGATTATGATGCAATCTGCCTTGCAATTTCTCTCTAGCTGACATTTTCCAGATGTGCAGAAGCAGATTTTGAAGATTATGATGCAATCTGCCTTGCACTTTCTCTATAGCTGACATTTTCCAGATGTGCAGAAGCAGAGTTTCAAGATTATGATGCAATCTGCCTTGCAATTTCTCTCTAGCTGACATTTTCCAGATGTGCAGAAGCAGAGTTTCAAGATTATGATGCAATCCGCCTTGCAATTTCTCTCCTGCTGACATTTTCCAGATGTGCAGAAGCAGAGTTTCAAGATTATGATGCAATCCGCCTTGCAATTTCTCTCCTGCTGACATTTTCCAGATGTGCAGAAGCAGAGTTTCAAGATTATGATGCAATCCGCCTTGCAATTTCTCTCCTGCTGACATTTTCCAGATGTGCAGAAGCAGAGTTTCAAGATTATGATGCAATCCGCCTTGCAATTTCTCTCCTGCTGACATTTTCCAGATGTGCAGAAGCAGAGTTTCAAGATTATGATGCAATCTGCCTTGCAATTTCTCTCCAGCGTACATTTTCCAGATGTGGAGAAGCAGAGTTTCAGGGTCATTTTGAAATCTGCTATGGAATTTCGCTCCAGATGACATTTTCCAGATGTGCAGAAGCAGAGTTTCAAGATTGTGATTCAATCTGCCTTGCAATTTCTCTCTAGCTGACATTTTCCAGATGTGCAGAAGCAGAGTTTCAAGATTATGATGCAACCTGCCTTGCAATTTCTCTCCTGCTGACATTTTCCAGATGTCGAGAAGCAGAGTTTCAAGATTATGATGCAATCTGCCTTGCAATTTCTCTCTAGCTGACATTTTCCAGATTTGCAGAAGCAGAGTTTCAAGATGATGATGCAGAAATCTGCCTTGCAATTTCTCTCTAGCTGACATTTTCCAGATGTGCAGAAGCAGAGTTTCACGATGATGATGCTGAAATCTGCCTTGCAATTTCTCTCCAGCTGACATTTTCCAGATGTGCAGAAGCAGAGTTTCACGATGATGATGATGCAATCTGCCTTGCAATTTCTCTCCAGCTGACATTTTCCAGATTTGCAGAAGCAGAGTTTCACGATGATGATGCTGAAATCTGCCTTGCAATTTCTCTCCAGCTGACATTTTCCAGATGTGCAGAAGCAGAGTTTCAAGATTATGATGCAATCTGCCTTGCAATTTCTCTCTAGCTGACATTTTCCAGATGTGGAGAAGCAGAGTTTCAAGATTATGATGCAATCTGCCTTGCAATTTCGCTCCAGATGACATTTTCCATATGTACAGAAGCAGAGTTTCAGGATAATGCAATCTGCCTTGCAATTTCTCTCCAGCTGACATTTTCCAGATGTGCAGAAGCAGAGTTTCAAGATTATGATGCAATCTGCCTTGCATTTTCTCTCTAGCTGACATTTTCCAGATGTGGAGAAGCAGAGTTTCAAGATTATGATTCAATCTGCCTTGCAATTTCTCTCCAGCTGACATTTTCCAGATGTGCAGAAGCAGAGTTTCAAGATTATGATGCAATCTGCCTTGCAATTTCTCTCTAGCTGACATTTTCCAGATGTGCAGAAGCAGAGTTTCACGATG
Organism: Pantherophis vulpinus; assembly: GCA_037215915.1. Taxonomy (NCBI): domain Eukaryota; kingdom Metazoa; phylum Chordata; class Lepidosauria; order Squamata; family Colubridae; genus Pantherophis; species Pantherophis vulpinus. The sequence continues at coordinate 318,174 of JAXLNS010000046.1, read as the reverse complement.
ATGATGATGCAATCTGCCTTGCAATTTCTCTCCAGCTGACATTTTCCAGATTTGCAGAAGCAGAGTTTCACGATGATGATGCTGAAATCTGCCTTGCAATTTCTCTCCAGCTGACATTTTCCAGATGTGCAGAAGCAGAGTTTCACGATGATGATGATGCAATCTGCCTTGCAATTTCTCTCCAGCTGACATTTTCCAGATTTGCAGAAGCAGAGTTTCACGATGATGATGCTGAAATCTGCCTTGCAATTTCTCTCCAGCTGACATTTTCCAGATGTGCAGAAGCAGAGTTTCAAGATTATGATGCAATCTGCCTTGCAATTTCTCTCTAGCTGACATTTTCCAGATGTGGAGAAGCAGAGTTTCAAGATTATGATGCAATCTGCCTTGCAATTTCGCTCCAGATGACATTTTCCAGATGTGCAGAAGCAGAGTTTCAAGATTGTGATTCAATCTGCCTTGCAATTTCTCTCTAGCTGACATTTTCCAGATGTGCAGAAGCAGAGTTTCAAGATTGTGATTCAATCTGCCTTGCAATTTCTCTCTAGCTGACATTTTCCAGATGTGCAGAAGCAGAGTTTCAAGATTATGATGCAATCTGCCTTGCAATTTCTCTCCAGCTGACATTTCCCAGATGTGCAGAAGCAGAGTTTCAAGATTATGATGCAATCTGCCTTGCATTTTCTCTCTAGCTGACATTTTCCAGATGTGGAGAAGCAGAGTTTCAAGATTATGATGCAATCTGCCTTGCAATTTCTCTCCAGCTGACATTTTCCAGATGTGCAGAAGCAGAGTTTCAAGATTATGATGCAATCTGCCTTGCAAGTTCTCTCTAGCTGACATTTTCCAGATGTGCAGAAGCAGAGTTTCAAGATTATGATGCAATCTGCTTTGGAATTTCGCTCCAGATGACATTTTCCAGATTTGCAGAAGCAGAGTTTCACGATGATGCTGCTGAAATCTGCCTTGCAATTTCTCTCCAGCTGACATTTTCCAGATGTGCAGAAGCAGAGTTTCAACATTATGATGCAATCTGCTTTGGAATTTCTCTCCTGCTGACATTTTCCAGATGTGGAGAAGCAGAGTTTCAAGATTATGATGCAATCTGCCTTGCAATTTCTCTCCAGCGTACATTTTCCAGATGTGCAGAAGCAGAGTTTAAAGATTATGATGCAATCTGCTTTGGAATTTCGCTCCAGATGACATTTTCCATATGTACAGAAGCAGAGTTTCAGGATAATGCAATCTGCCTTGCAATTTCTCTCCAGCGTACATTTTCCAGATGTGGAGAAGCAGAGTTTCAAGATTATGATGCAATCTGCCTTGCAATTTCTCTCTAGCTGACATTTTCCAGATGTGCAGAAGCAGATTTTGAAGATTATGATGCAATCTGCCTTGCACTTTCTCTATAGCTGACATTTTCCAGATGTGCAGAAGCAGAGTTTCAAGATTATGATGCAATCCGCCTTGCAATTTCTCTCCTGCTGACATTTTCCAGATGTGCAGAAGCAGAGTTTCAAGATTATGATGCAATCCGCCTTGCAATTTCTCTCCTGCTGACATTTTCCAGATGTGCAGAAGCAGAGTTTCAAGATTATGATGCAATCTGCCTTGCAATTTCTCTCCAGCGTACATTTTCCAGATGTGGAGAAGCAGAGTTTCAGGGTCATTTTGAAATCTGCTATGGAATTTCGCTCCAGATGACATTTTCCAGATGTGCAGAAGCAGAGTTTCAAGATTATGATGCAATCTGCCTTGCAATTTCTCTCTAGCTGACATTTTCCAGATGTGCAGAAGCAGATTTTGAAGATTATGATGCAATCTGCCTTGCACTTTCTCTATAGCTGACATTTTCCAGATGTGCAGAAGCAGAGTTTCAAGATTATGATGCAATCTGCCTTGCAATTTCTCTCTAGCTGACATTTTCCAGATGTGCAGAAGCAGAGTTTCAAGATTATGATGCAATCCGCCTTGCAATTTCTCTCCTGCTGACATTTTCCAGATGTGCAGAAGCAGAGTTTCAAGATTATGATGCAATCCGCCTTGCAATTTCTCTCCTGCTGACATTTTCCAGATGTGCAGAAGCAGAGTTTCAAGATTATGATGCAATCCGCCTTGCAATTTCTCTCCTGCTGACATTTTCCAGATGTGCAGAAGCAGAGTTTCAAGATTATGATGCAATCCGCCTTGCAATTTCTCTCCTGCTGACATTTTCCAGATGTGCAGAAGCAGAGTTTCAAGATTATGATGCAATCTGCCTTGCAATTTCTCTCCAGCGTACATTTTCCAGATGTGGAGAAGCAGAGTTTCAGGGTCATTTTGAAATCTGCTATGGAATTTCGCTCCAGATGACATTTTCCAGATGTGCAGAAGCAGAGTTTCAAGATTGTGATTCAATCTGCCTTGCAATTTCTCTCTAGCTGACATTTTCCAGATGTGCAGAAGCAGAGTTTCAAGATTATGATGCAACCTGCCTTGCAATTTCTCTCCTGCTGACATTTTCCAGATGTCGAGAAGCAGAGTTTCAAGATTATGATGCAATCTGCCTTGCAATTTCTCTCTAGCTGACATTTTCCAGATTTGCAGAAGCAGAGTTTCAAGATGATGATGCAGAAATCTGCCTTGCAATTTCTCTCTAGCTGACATTTTCCAGATGTGCAGAAGCAGAGTTTCACGATGATGATGCTGAAATCTGCCTTGCAATTTCTCTCCAGCTGACATTTTCCAGATGTGCAGAAGCAGAGTTTCACGATGATGATGATGCAATCTGCCTTGCAATTTCTCTCCAGCTGACATTTTCCAGATTTGCAGAAGCAGAGTTTCACGATGATGATGCTGAAATCTGCCTTGCAATTTCTCTCCAGCTGACATTTTCCAGATGTGCAGAAGCAGAGTTTCAAGATTATGATGCAATCTGCCTTGCAATTTCTCTCTAGCTGACATTTTCCAGATGTGGAGAAGCAGAGTTTCAAGATTATGATGCAATCTGCCTTGCAATTTCGCTCCAGATGACATTTTCCATATGTACAGAAGCAGAGTTTCAGGATAATGCAATCTGCCTTGCAATTTCTCTCCAGCTGACATTTTCCAGATGTGCAGAAGCAGAGTTTCAAGATTATGATGCAATCTGCCTTGCATTTTCTCTCTAGCTGACATTTTCCAGATGTGGAGAAGCAGAGTTTCAAGATTATGATTCAATCTGCCTTGCAATTTCTCTCCAGCTGACATTTTCCAGATGTGCAGAAGCAGAGTTTCAAGATTATGATGCAATCTGCCTTGCAATTTCTCTCTAGCTGACATTTTCCAGATGTGCAGAAGCAGAGTTTCAAGATTATGATGCAATCTGCCTTGCAATTTCTCTCTAGCTGACATTTTCCAGATGTGCAGAAGCAGATTTTGAAGATTATGATGCAATCTGCCTTGCACTTTCTCTATAGCTGACATTTTCCAGATGTGCAGAAGCAGAGTTTCAAGATTATGATGCAATCTGCCTTGCAATTTCTCTCTAGCTGACATTTTCCAGATGTGGAGAAGCAGAGTTTCAAGATTATGATTCAATCTGCCTTGCAATTTCTCTCCAGCTGACATTTTCCAGATGTGCAGAAGCAGAGTTTCAAGATTATGATGCAATCTGCCTTGCAAGTTCTCTCTAGCTGACATTTTCCAGATGTGCAGAAGCAGAGTTTAAAGATTATGATGCAATCTGCCTTGCAATTTCTCTCTAGCTGACCTTTTCCAGTTGTGCAGAAGCAGATTTTGAAGATTATGATGCAATCTGCCTTGCACTTTCTTTATAGCTGACATTTTCCAGATGTGCAGAAGCAGAGTTTCAAGATTATGATGCAATCTGCCTTGCATTTTCTCTCTAGCTGACATTTTCCAGATGTGGAGAAGCAGAGTTTCAAGATTATGATGCAATCTGCCTTGCAATTTCTCTCCATCTGACATTTTCCAGATGTGCAGAAGCAGAGTTTCAAGATTATGATGCAATCTGCCTTGCATTTTCTCTCTAGCTGACATTTTCCAGATGTGGAGAAGCAGAGTTTCAAGATTATGATGCAATCTGCCTTGCAATTTCTCTCTAGCTGACATTTTCCAGATGTGCAGAAGCAGAGTTTAAAGATTATGATGCAATCTGCTTTGGAATTTCGCTCCAGATGACATTTTCCATATGTACAGAAGCAGAGTTTCAGGATAATGCAATCTGCCTTGCAATTTCTCTCCAGCTGACATTTTCCAGATGTGCAGAAGCAGAGTTTCAAGATTATGATGCAATCTGCCTTGCATTTTCTCTCTAGCTGACATTTTCCAGATGTGGAGAAGCAGAGTTTCAAGATTATGATGCAATCTGCCTTGCAATTTCTCTCTAGCTGACATTTTCCAGATGTGCAGAAGCAGAGTTTCAAGATTATGATGCAATCCGCCTTGCAATTTCTCTCCTGCTGACATTTTCCAGATGTGCAGAAGCAGAGTTTCAAGATTATGATGCAATCCGCCTTGCAATTTCTCTCCAGCGTACATTTTCCAGATGTGGAGAAGCAGACTTTCAGGGTCATTTTGAAATCTGCTATGGAATTTCGCTCCAGATGACATTTTCCAGATGTGCAGAAGCAGAGTTTCAAGATTGTGATTCAATCTGCCTTGCAATTTCTCTCTAGCTGACATTTTCCAGATGTGCAGAAGCAGAGTTTAAAGATTATGATGCAATCTGCTTTGGAATTTCGCTCCAGATGACATTTTCCATATGTACAGAAGCAGAGTTTCAGGATAATGCAATCTGCCTTGCAATTTCTCTCCAGCGTACATTTTCCAGATGTGCAGAAGCAGAGTTTCAAGATTATGATGCAATCTGCCTTGCAATTTCTCTCTAGCTGAAATTTTCCAGATGTGCAGAAGCAGAGTTTCAAGATTATGATGCAATCTGCCTTGCAATTTCTCTCCAGCGTACATTTTCCAGATGTGGAGAAGCAGAGTTTCAAGATTATGATGCAATCTGCCTTGCAATTTCTCTCTAGCTGACATTTTCCAGATGTGCAGAAGCAGATTTTGAAGATTATGATGCAATCTGCCTTGCACTTTCTCTATAGCTGACATTTTCCAGATGTGCAGAAGCAGAGTTTCAAGATTATGATGCAATCCGCCTTGCAATTTCTCTCCTGCTGACATTTTCCAGATGTGCAGAAGCAGAGTTTCAAGATTATGATGCAATCCGCCTTGCAATTTCTCTCCTGCTGACATTTTCCAGATGTGCAGAAGCAGAGTTTCAAGATTATGATGCAATCTGCCTTGCAATTTCTCTCCAGCGTACATTTTCCAGATGTGGAGAAGCAGAGTTTCAGGGTCATTTTGAAATCTGCTATGGAATTTCGCTCCAGATGACATTTTCCAGATGTGCAGAAGCAGATTTTGAAGATTATGATGCAATCTGCCTTGCACTTTCTCTATAGCTGACATTTTCCAGATGTGCAGAAGCAGAGTTTCAAGATTATGATGCAATCTGCCTTGCAATTTCTCTCTAGCTGACATTTTCCAGATGTGCAGAAGCAGAGTTTCAAGATTATGATGCAATCCGCCTTCCAATTTCTCTCCTGCTGACATTTTCCAGATGTGCAGAAGCAGAGTTTCAAGATTATGATGCAATCCGCCTTGCAATTTCTCTCCTGCTGACATTTTCCAGATGTGCAGAAGCAGAGTTTCAAGATTATGATGCAATCCGCCTTGCAATTTCTCTCCTGCTGACATTTTCCAGATGTGCAGAAGCAGAGTTTCAAGATTATGATGCAATCCGCCTTGCAATTTCTCTCCTGCTGACATTTTCCAGATGTGCAGAAGCAGAGTTTCAAGATTATGATGCAATCTGCCTTGCAATTTCTCTCCAGCGTACATTTTCCAGATGTGGAGAAGCAGAGTTTCAGGGTCATTTTGAAATCTGCTATGGAATTTCGCTCCAGATGACATTTTCCAGATGTGCAGAAGCAGAGTTTCAAGATTATGATGCAATCTGCCTTGCATTTTCTCTCCAGCTGACATTTTCCAGATGTGCAGAAGCAGAGTTTCAAGATTATGATGCAATCTGCCTTGCAAGTTCTCTCTAGCTGACATTTTCCAGATGTGCAGAAGCAGAGTTTAAAGATTATGATGCAATCTGCCTTGCAATTTCTCTCTAGCTGACATTTTCCAGATGTGCAGAAGCAGATTTTGAAGATTATGATGCAATCTGCCTTGCACTTTCTCTATAGCTGACATTTTCCAGATGTGCAGAAGCAGAGTTTCAAGATTATGATGCAATCTGCCTTGCAATTTCTCTCTAGCTGACATTTTCCAGATGTGGAGAAGCAGAGTTTCAAGATTATGATTCAATCTGCCTTGCAATTTCTCTCCAGCTGACATTTTCCAGATGTGCAGAAGCAGAGTTTCAAGATTATGATGCAATCTGCCTTGCAAGTTCTCTCTAGCTGACATTTTCCAGATGTGCAGAAGCAGAGTTTAAAGATTATGATGCAATCTGCTTTGGAATTTCGCTCCAGATGACATTTTCCAGATTTGCAGAAGCAGAGTTTCACGATGATGATGCTGAAATCTGCCTTGCAATTTCTCTCCAGCTGACATTTTCCAGATGTGCAGAAGCAGAGTTTCAACATTATGATGCAATCTGCTTTGGAATTTCGCTCCAGATGACATTTTCCATATGTACAGAAGCAGAGTTTCAGGATATCGCAATGTGCCTTGCAATTTCTCTCCAGCGTATATTTTCCAGATGTGCAGAAGCAGAGTTTCAAGATTATGATGCAATCTGCCTTGCAATTTCTCTCTAGCTGACATTTTCCAGATGTGCAGAAGCAGAGTTTCAAGATTATGATGCAATCTGCCTTGCAATTTCTCTCCTGCTGACATTTTCCAGATGTGGAGAAGCAGAGTTTCAAGATGATGATGCAATCTGCCTTGCAATTTCTCTCCAGCGTACATTTTCCAGATGTGGAGAAGCAGAGTTTCAAGATTATGATGCAATCTGCCTTGCAATTTCTCTCTAGCTGACATTTTCCAGATGTGCAGAAGCAGATTTTGAAGATTATGATGCAATCTGCCTTGCACTTTCTCTCTAGCTGACATTTTCCAGATGTGCAGAAGCAGAGTTTCAAGATTATGATGCAATCTGCCTTGCAATTTCTCTCTAGCTGACATTTTCCAGATGTGCAGAAGCAGAGTTTCAAGATTATGATGCAATCCGCCTTGCAATTTCTCTCCTGCTGACATTTTCCAGATGTGCAGAAGCAGAGTTTCAAGATTATGATGCAATCTGCCTTGCAATTTCTCTCCAGCGTACATTTTCCAGATGTGGAGAAGCAGAGTTTCAGGGTCATTTTGAAATCTGCTATGGAATTTCGCTCCAGATGACATTTTCCAGATGTGCAGAAGCAGAGTTTCAAGATTGTGATTCAATCTGCCTTGCAATTTCTCTCTAGCTGACATTTTCCAGATGTGCAGAAGCAGAGTTTCAAGATTATGATGCAATCTGCTGTGGAATTTCGCTCCAGATGACATTTTCCATATGTACAGAAGGAGAGTATCAGGATGATGCAAGCTGCCTTGCAATTTCTCTCCAGCTGACATTTTCCAGATGTGCAGAAGCAGAGTTTAAAGATTATGATGCAATCTGCTTTGGAATTTCGCTGCAGATGACATTTTCCATATGTACAGAAGCAGAGTTTCAGGATAATGCAATCTGCCTTGCAATTTCTCTCCAGCGTACATTTTCCAGATGTGCAGAAGCAGAGTTTCAAGATTATGATGCAATCTGCCTTGCAATTTCTCTCTAGCTGACATTTTCCAGATGTGCAGAAGCAGAGTTTCAAGATTATGATGCAATCTGCCTTGCACTTTCTCTATAGCTGACATTTTCCAGATGTGCAGAAGCAGAGTTTCAAGATTATGATGCAATCTGCCTTGCAATTTCTCTCTAGCTGACATTTTCCAGATGTGCAGAAGCAGATTTTGAAGATTATGATGCAATCTGCCTTGCAATTTCTCTCTAGCTGACATTTTCCAGATGTGCAGAAGCAGAGTTTCACGATGATGATGCTGAAATCTGCCTTGCAATTTCTCTCCAGCTGACATTTTCCAGATGTGCAGAAGCAGAGTTTCACGATGATGATGCTGAAATCTGCCTTGCAATTTCTCTCCAGCGTACATTTTCCAGATGTGGAGAAGCAGAGTTTCAAGATTATGATGCAATCTGCCTTGCAATTTCTCTCTAGCTGACATTTTCCAGATGTGCAGAAGCAGATTTTGAAGATTATGATGCAATCTGCCTTGCACTTTCTCTCTAGCTGACATTTTCCAGATGTGCAGAAGCAGAGTTTCAAGATTATGATGCAATCCGCCTTGCAATTTCTCTCCTGCTGACATTTTCCAGATGTGCAGAAGCAGAGTTTCAAGATTATGATGCAATCTGCCTTGCAATTTCTCTCCAGCGTACATTTTCCAGATGTGGAGAAGCAGAGTTTCAGGGTCATTTTGAAATCTGCTATGGAATTTCGCTCCAGATGACATTTTCCAGATGTGCAGAAGCAGAGTTTCAAGATTGTGATTCAATCTGCCTTGCAATTTCTCTCTAGCTGACATTTTCCAGATGTGCAGAAGCAGAGTTTCAAGATTATGATGCAATCTGCTGTGGAATTTCGCTCCAGATGACATTTTCCATATGTACAGAAGGAGAGTATCAGGATGATGCAAGCTGCCTTGCAATTTCTCTCCAGCTGACATTTTCCAGATGTGCAGAAGCAGAGTTTAAAGATTATGATGCAATCTGCTTTGGAATTTCGCTGCAGATGACATTTTCCATATGTACAGAAGCAGAGTTTCAGGATAATGCAATCTGCCTTGCAATTTCTCTCCAGCGTACATTTTCCAGATGTGCAGAAGCAGAGTTTCAAGATTATGATGCAATCTGCCTTGCAATTTCTCTCTAGCTGACATTTTCCAGATGTGCAGAAGCAGAGTTTCAAGATTATGATGCAATCTGCCTTGCACTTTCTCTATAGCTGACATTTTCCAGATGTGCAGAAGCAGAGTTTCAAGATTATGATGCAATCTGCCTTGCAATTTCTCTCTAGCTGACATTTTCCAGATGTGCAGAAGCAGATTTTGAAGATTATGATGCAATCTGCCTTGCAATTTCTCTCTAGCTGACATTTTCCAGATGTGCAGAAGCAGAGTTTCACGATGATGATGCTGAAATCTGCCTTGCAATTTCTCTCCAGCTGACATTTTCCAGATGTGCAGAAGCAGAGTTTCACGATGATGATGATGCAATCTGCCTTGCAATTTCTCTCCAGCTGACATTTTCCAGATTTGCAGAAGCAGAGTTTCACGATGATGATGCTGAAATCTGCCTTGCAATTTCTCTCCAGCTGACATTTTCCAGATGTGCAGAAGCAGAGTTTCAAGATTATGATGCAATCTGCCTTGCAATTTCTCTCTAGCTGACATTTTCCAGATGTGCAGAAGCAGAGTTTAAAGATTATGATGCAATCTGCTTTGGAATTTCGCTCCAGATGACATTTTCCATATGTACAGAAGCAGAGTTTCAGGATAATGCAATCTGCCTTGCAATTTCTCTCCAGCTGACATTTTCCAGATGTGCAGAAGCAGAGTTTCAAGATTATGATGCAATCTGCCTTGCATTTTCTCTCTAGCTGACATTTTCCAGATGTGGAGAAGCAGAGTTTCAAGATTATGATTCAATCTGCCTTGCAATTTCTCTCCAGCTGACATTTTCCAGATGTGCAGAAGCAGAGTTTCAAGATTATGATGCAATCTGCCTTGCAAGTTCTCTCTAGCTGACATTTTCCAGATGTGCAGAAGCAGAGTTTAAAGATTATGATGCAATCTGCCTTGCAATTTCTCTCTAGCTGACATTTTCCAGATGTGCAGAAGCAGATTTTGAAGATTATGATGCAATCTGCCTTGCACTTTCTCTATAGCTGACATTTTCCAGATGTGCAGAAGCAGAGTTTCAAGATTATGATGCAATCTGCCTTGCAATTTCTCTCTAGCTGACATTTTCCAGATGTGGAGAAGCAGAGTTTCAAGATTATGATTCAATCTGCCTTGCAATTTCTCTCCAGCTGACATTTTCCAGATGTGCAGAAGCAGAGTTTCAAGATTATGATGCAATCTGCCTTGCAAGTTCTCTCTAGCTGACATTTTCCAGATGTGCAGAAGCAGAGTTTAAAGATTATGATGCAATCTGCCTTGCAATTTCTCTCTAGCTGACATTTTCCAGATGTGCAGAAGCAGATTTTGAAGATTATGATGCAATCTGCCTTGCACTTTCTCTATAGCTGACATTTTCCAGATGTGCAGAAGCAGAGTTTCAAGATTATGATGCAATCTGCCTTGCATTTTCTCTCTAGCTGACATTTTCCAGATGTGGAGAAGCAGAGTTTCAAGATTATGATGCAATCTGCCTTGCAATTTCTCTCCAGCTGACATTTTCCAGATGTGCAGAAGCAGAGTTTCAAGATTATGATGCAATCTGCCTTGCATTTTCTCTCTAGCTGACATTTTCCAGATGTGGAGAAGCAGAGTTTCAAGATTATGATGCAATCTGCCTTGCAATTTCTCTCTAGCTGACATTTTCCAGATGTGCAGAAGCAGAGTTTAAAGATTATGATGCAATCTGCTTTGGAATTTCGCTCCAGATGACATTTTCCATATGTACAGAAGCAGAGTTTCAGGATAATGCAATCTGCCTTGCAATTTCTCTCCAGCTGACATTTTCCAGATGTGCAGAAGCAGAGTTTCAAGATTATGATGCAATCTGCCTTGCATTTTCTCTCTAGCTGACATTTTCCAGATGTGGAGAAGCAGAGTTTCAAGATTATGATGCAATCTGCCTTGCAATTTCTCTCCAGCTGACATTTTCCAGATGTGCAGAAGCAGAGTTTCAAGATTATGATGCAATCTGCCTTGCAAGTTCTCTCTAGCTGACATTTTCCAGATGTGCAGAAGCAGAGTTTCAAGATTATGATGCAATCTGCTTTGGAATTTCGCTCCAGATGACATTTTCCAGATGTGGAGAAGCAGAGTTTCACGATGATGATGCTGAAATCTGCCTTGCAATTTCTCTCCAGCTGACATTTTCCAGATGTGCAGAAGCAGAGTTTCAACATTATGATGCAATCTGCTTTGGAATTTCGCTCCAGATGACATTTTCCATATGTACAGAAGCAGAGTTTCAGGATAACGCAATCTGCCTTGCAATTTCTCTCCAGCGTACATTTTCCAGATGTGGAGAAGCAGACTTTCAGGGTCATTTTGAAATCTGCTATGGAATTTCGCTCCAGATGACATTTTCCAGATGTGCAGAAGCAGAGTTTCAAGATTGTGATTCAATCTGCCTTGCAATTTCTCTCTAGCTGACATTTTCCAGATGTGCAGAAGCAGAGTTTAAAGATTATGATGCAATCTGCTTTGGAATTTCGCTCCAGATGACATTTTCCATATGTACAGAAGCAGAGTTTCAGGATAATGCAATCTGCCTTGCAATTTCTCTCCAGCGTACATTTTCCAGATGTGCAGAAGCAGAGTTTAAAGATTATGATGCAATCTGCTTTGGAATTTCGCTGCAGATGACATTTTCCATATGTACAGAAGCAGAGTTTCAGGATAATGCAATCTGCCTTGCAATTTCTCTCCAGCGTACATTTTCCAGATGTGCAGAAGCAGAGTTTCAAGATTATGATGCAATCTGCCTTGCAATTTCTCTCTAGCTGACATTTTCCAGATGTGCAGAAGCAGAGTTTCAAGATTATGATGCAATCTGCCTTGCACTTTCTCTATAGCTGACATTTTCCAGATGTGCAGAAGCAGAGTTTCAAGATTATGATGCAATCTGCCTTGCAATTTCTCTCTAGCTGACATTTTCCAGATGTGCAGAAGCAGATTTTGAAGATTATGATGCAATCTGCCTTGCAATTTCTCTCTAGCTGACATTTTCCAGATGTGCAGAAGCAGAGTTTCACGATGATGATGCTGAAATCTGCCTTGCAATTTCTCTCCAGCTGACATTTTCCAGATGTGCAGAAGCAGAGTTTCACGATGATGATGATGCAATCTGCCTTGCAATTTCTCTCCAGCTGACATTTTCCAGATTTGCAGAAGCAGAGTTTCACGATGATGATGCTGAAATCTGCCTTGCAATTTCTCTCCAGCTGACATTTTCCAGATGTGCAGAAGCAGAGTTTCAAGATTATGATGCAATCTGCCTTGCAATTTCTCTCTAGCTGACATTTTCCAGATGTGCAGAAGCAGAGTTTAAAGATTATGATGCAATCTGCTTTGGAATTTCGCTCCAGATGACATTTTCCATATGTACAGAAGCAGAGTTTCAGGATAATGCAATCTGCCTTGCAATTTCTCTCCAGCTGACATTTTCCAGATGTGCAGAAGCAGAGTTTCAAGATTATGATGCAATCTGCCTTGCATTTTCTCTCTAGCTGACATTTTCCAGATGTGGAGAAGCAGAGTTTCAAGATTATGATTCAATCTGCCTTGCAATTTCTCTCCAGCTGACATTTTCCAGATGTGCAGAAGCAGAGTTTCAAGATTATGATGCAATCTGCCTTGCAAGTTCTCTCTAGCTGACATTTTCCAGATGTGCAGAAGCAGAGTTTAAAGATTATGATGCAATCTGCCTTGCAATTTCTCTCTAGCTGACATTTTCCAGATGTGCAGAAGCAGATTTTGAAGATTATGATGCAATCTGCCTTGCACTTTCTCTATAGCTGACATTTTCCAGATGTGCAGAAGCAGAGTTTCAAGATTATGATGCAATCTGCCTTGCAATTTCTCTCTAGCTGACATTTTCCAGATGTGGAGAAGCAGAGTTTCAAGATTATGATTCAATCTGCCTTGCAATTTCTCTCCAGCTGACATTTTCCAGATGTGCAGAAGCAGAGTTTCAAGATTATGATGCAATCTGCCTTGCAAGTTCTCTCTAGCTGACATTTTCCAGATGTGCAGAAGCAGAGTTTAAAGATTATGATGCAATCTGCCTTGCAATTTCTCTCTAGCTGACATTTTCCAGATGTGCAGAAGCAGATTTTGAAGATTATGATGCAATCTGCCTTGCACTTTCTCTATAGCTGACATTTTCCAGATGTGCAGAAGCAGAGTTTCAAGATTATGATGCAATCTGCCTTGCATTTTCTCTCTAGCTGACATTTTCCAGATGTGGAGAAGCAGAGTTTCAAGATTATGATGCAATCTGCCTTGCAATTTCTCTCCAGCTGACATTTTCCAGATGTGCAGAAGCAGAGTTTCAAGATTATGATGCAATCTGCCTTGCATTTTCTCTCTAGCTGACATTTTCCAGATGTGGAGAAGCAGAGTTTCAAGATTATGATGCAATCTGCCTTGCAATTTCTCTCTAGCTGACATTTTCCAGATGTGCAGAAGCAGAGTTTAAAGATTATGATGCAATCTGCTTTGGAATTTCGCTCCAGATGACATTTTCCATATGTACAGAAGCAGAGTTTCAGGATAATGCAATCTGCCTTGCAATTTCTCTCCAGCTGACATTTTCCAGATGTGCAGAAGCAGAGTTTCAAGATTATGATGCAATCTGCCTTGCATTTTCTCTCTAGCTGACATTTTCCAGATGTGGAGAAGCAGAGTTTCAAGATTATGATGCAATCTGCCTTGCAATTTCTCTCCAGCTGACATTTTCCAGATGTGCAGAAGCAGAGTTTCAAGATTATGATGCAATCTGCCTTGCAAGTTCTCTCTAGCTGACATTTTCCAGATGTGCAGAAGCAGAGTTTCAAGATTATGATGCAATCTGCTTTGGAATTTCGCTCCAGATGACATTTTCCAGATGTGGAGAAGCAGAGTTTCACGATGATGATGCTGAAATCTGCCTTGCAATTTCTCTCCAGCTGACATTTTCCAGATGTGCAGAAGCAGAGTTTCAACATTATGATGCAATCTGCTTTGGAATTTCGCTCCAGATGACATTTTCCATATGTACAGAAGCAGAGTTTCAGGATAACGCAATCTGCCTTGCAATTTCTCTCCAGCGTACATTTTCCAGATGTGGAGAAGCAGACTTTCAGGGTCATTTTGAAATCTGCTATGGAATTTCGCTCCAGATGACATTTTCCAGATGTGCAGAAGCAGAGTTTCAAGATTGTGATTCAATCTGCCTTGCAATTTCTCTCTAGCTGACATTTTCCAGATGTGCAGAAGCAGAGTTTAAAGATTATGATGCAATCTGCTTTGGAATTTCGCTCCAGATGACATTTTCCATATGTACAGAAGCAGAGTTTCAGGATAATGCAATCTGCCTTGCAATTTCTCTCCAGCGTACATTTTCCAGATGTGCAGAAGCAGAGTTTCAAGATTATGATGCAATCTGCCTTGCAATTTCTCTCTAGCTGACATTTTCCAGATGTGCAGAAGCAGAGTTTCAAGATTATGATGCAATCTGCCTTGCAATTTCTCTCCAGCGTACATTTTCCAGATGTGGAGAAGCAGAGTTTCAAGATTATGATGCAATCTGCCTTGCAATTTCTCTCTAGCTGACATTTTCCAGATGTGCAGAAGCAGATTTTGAAGATTATGATGCAATCTGCCTTGCACTTTCTCTATAGCTGACATTTTCCAGATGTGCAGAAGCAGAGTTTCAAGATTATGATGCAATCCGCCTTGCAATTTCTCTCCTGCTGACATTTTCCAGATGTGCAGAAGCAGAGTTTCAAGATTATGATGCAATCCGCCTTGCAATTTCTCTCCTGCTGACATTTTCCAGATGTGCAGAAGCAGAGTTTCAAGATTATGATGCAATCTGCCTTGCAATTTCTCTCCAGCGTACATTTTCCAGATGTGGAGAAGCAGAGTTTCAGGGTCATTTTGAAATCTGCTATGGAATTTCGCTCCAGATGACATTTTCCAGATGTGCAGAAGCAGAGTTTCAAGATTATGATGCAATCTGCCTTGCAATTTCTCTCTAGCTGACATTTTCCAGATGTGCAGAAGCAGATTTTGAAGATTATGATGCAATCTGCCTTGCACTTTCTCTATAGCTGACATTTTCCAGATGTGCAGAAGCAGAGTTTCAAGATTATGATGCAATCTGCCGTGCAATTTCTCTCTAGCTGACATTTTCCAGATGTGCAGAAGCAGAGTTTCAAGATTATGATGCAATCCGCCTTGCAATTTCTCTCCTGCTGACATTTTCCAGATGTGCAGAAGCAGAGTTTCAAGATTATGATGCAATCCGCCTTGCAATTTCTCTCCTGCTGACATTTTCCAGATGTGCAGAAGCAGAGTTTCAAGATTATGATGCAATCCGCCTTGCAATTTCTCTCCTGCTGACATTTTCCAGATGTGCAGAAGCAGAGTTTCAAGATTATGATGCAATCTGCCTTGCAATTTCTCTCCAGCGTACATTTTCCAGATGTGGAGAAGCAGACTTTCAGGGTCATTTTGAAATCTGCTATGGAATTTCGCTCCAGATGACATTTTCCAGATGTGCAGAAGCAGAGTTTCAAGATTATGATGCAATCTGCCTTGCAATTTCTCTCCAGCGTACATTTTCCAGATGTGGAGAAGCAGACTTTCAGGGTCATTTTGAAATCTGCTATGGAATTTCGCTCCAGATGACATTTTCCAGATGTGCAGAAGCAGAGTTTCAAGATTGTGATTCAATCTGCCTTGCAATTTCTCTCTAGCTGACATTTTCCAGATGTGCAGAAGCAGAGTTTAAAGATTATGATGCAATCTGCTTTGGAATTTCGCTCCAGATGACATTTTCCATATGTACAGAAGCAGAGTTTCAGGATAATGCAATCTGCCTTGCAATTTCTCTCCAGCGTACATTTTCCAGATGTGCAGAAGCAGAGTTTCAAGATTATGATGCAATCTGCCTTGCAATTTCTCTCTAGCTGACATTTTCCAGATGTGCAGAAGCAGAGTTTCAAGATTATGATGCAATCTGCCTTGCAATTTCTCTCCAGATGACATTTTCCAGATGTGCAGAAGCAGAGTTTCAAGATTATGATGCAATCTGCCTTGCATTTTCTCTCTAGCTGACATTTTCCAGATGTGGAGAAGCAGAGTTTCAAGATTATGATGCAATCTGCCTTGCAATTTCTCTCCAGCTGACATTTTCCAGATGTGCAGAAGCAGAGTTTCAAGATTATGATGCAATCTGCCTTGCAAGTTCTCTCTAGCTGACATTTTCCAGATGTGCAGAAGCAGAGTTTCAAGATTATGATGCAATCTGCTTTGGAATTTCGCTCCAGATGACATTTTCCAGATTTGCAGAAGCAGAGTTTCACGATGATGCTGCTGAAATCTGCCTTGCAATTTCTCTCCAGCTGACATTTTCCAGATGTGCAGAAGCAGAGTTTCAACATTATGATGCAATCTGCTTTGGAATTTCTCTCCTGCTGACATTTTCCAGATGTGGAGAAGCAGAGTTTCAAGATTATGATGCAATCTGCCTTGCAATTTCTCTCCAGCGTACATTTTCCAGATGTGGAGAAGCAGAGTTTCAAGATTATGATGCAATCTGCCTTGCAATTTCTCTCTAGCTGACATTTTCCAGATGTGCAGAAGCAGATTTTGAAGATTATGATGCAATCTGCCTTGCACTTTCTCTATAGCTGACATTTTCCAGATGTGCAGAAGCAGAGTTTCAAGATTATGATGCAATCTGCCTTGCAATTTCTCTCTAGCTGACATTTTCCAGATGTGCAGAAGCAGAGTTTCAAGATTATGATGCAATCCGCCTTGCAATTTCTCTCCTGCTGACATTTTCCAGATGTGCAGAAGCAGAGTTTCAAGATTATGATGCAATCTGCCTTGCAATTTCTCTCCAGCGTACATTTTCCAGATGTGGAGAAGCAGACTTTCAGGGTCATTTTGAAATCTGCTATGGAATTTCGCTCCAGATGACATTTTCCAGATGTGCAGAAGCAGAGTTTCAAGATTGTGATTCAATCTGCCTTGCAATTTCTCTCTAGCTGACATTTTCCAGATGTGCAGAAGCAGAGTTTAAAGATTATGATGCAATCTGCTTTGGAATTTCGCTCCAGATGACATTTTCCATATGTACAGAAGCAGAGTTTCAGGATAATGCAATCTGCCTTGCAATTTCTCTCCAGCGTACATTTTCCAGATGTGCAGAAGCAGAGTTTCAAGATTATGATGCAATCTGCCTTGCAATTTCTCTCTAGCTGACATTTTCCAGATGTGCAGAAGCAGAGTTTCAAGATTATGATGCAATCTGCCTTGCAATTTCTCTCCAGCGTACATTTTCCAGATGTGGAGAAGCAGAGTTTCAAGATTATGATGCAATCTGCCTTGCAATTTCTCTCTAGCTGACATTTTCCAGATGTGCAGAAGCAGATTTTGAAGATTATGATGCAATCTGCCTTGCACTTTCTCTATAGCTGACATTTTCCAGATGTGCAGAAGCAGAGTTTCAAGATTATGATGCAATCTGCCTTGCAATTTCTCTCTAGCTGACATTTTCCAGATGTGCAGAAGCAGATTTTGAAGATTATGATGCAATCTGCCTTGCACTTTCTCTATAGCTGACATTTTCCAGATGTGCAGAAGCAGAGTTTCAAGATTATGATGCAATCTGCCTTGCAATTTCTCTCTAGCTGACATTTTCCAGATGTGCAGAAGCAGAGTTTCAAGATTATGATGCAATCCGCCTTGCAATTTCTCTCCTGCTGACATTTTCCAGATGTGCAGAAGCAGAGTTTCAAGATTATGATGCAATCCGCCTTGCAATTTCTCTCCTGCTGACATTTTCCAGATGTGCAGAAGCAGAGTTTCAAGATTATGATGCAATCCGCCTTGCAATTTCTCTCCTGCTGACATTTTCCAGATGTGCAGAAGCAGAGTTTCAAGATTATGATGCAATCTGCCTTGCAATTTCTCTCCAGCGTACATTTTCCAGATGTGGAGAAGCAGAGTTTCAGGGTCATTTTGAAATCTGCTATGGAATTTCGCTCCAGATGACATTTTCCAGATGTGCAGAAGCAGAGTTTCAAGATTATGATGCAATCTGCCTTGCAATTTCTCTCTAGCTGACATTTTCCAGATGTGCAGAAGCAGATTTTGAAGATTATGATGCAATCTGCCTTGCACTTTCTCTATAGCTGACATTTTCCAGATGTGCAGAAGCAGAGTTTCAAGATTATGATGCAATCTGCCTTGCAATTTCTCTCTAGCTGACATTTTCCAGATGTGCAGAAGCAGAGTTTCAAGATTATGATGCAATCCGCCTTGCAATTTCTCTCCTGCTGACATTTTCCAGATGTGCAGAAGCAGAGTTTCAAGATTATGATGCAATCCGCCTTGCAATTTCTCTCCTGCTGACATTTTCCAGATGTGCAGAAGCAGAGTTTCAAGATTATGATGCAATCCGCCTTGCAATTTCTCTCCTGCTGACATTTTCCAGATGTGCAGAAGCAGAGTTTCAAGATTATGATGCAATCTGCCTTGCAATTTCTCTCCAGCGTACATTTTCCAGATGTGGAGAAGCAGAGTTTCAGGGTCATTTTGAAATCTGCTATGGAATTTCGCTCCAGATGACATTTTCCAGATGTGCAGAAGCAGAGTTTCAAGATTATGATTCAATCTGCCTTGCAATTTCTCTCTAGCTGACATTTTCCAGATGTGCAGAAGCAGAGTTTCAAGATTATGATGCAACCTGCCTTGCAATTTCTCTCCTGCTGACATTTTCCAGATGTGGAGAAGCAGAGTTTCAAGATTATGATGCAATCTGCCTTGCAATTTCTCTCTAGCTGACATTTTCCAGATTTGCAGAAGCAGAGTTTCAAGATGATGATGCAGAAATCTGCCTTGCAATTTCTCTCTAGCTGACATTTTCCAGATGTGCAGAAGCAGAGTTTCACGATGATGATGCTGAAATCTGCCTTGCAATTTCTCTCCAGCTGACATTTTCCAGATGTGCAGAAGCAGAGTTTCACGATGATGATGATGCAATCTGCCTTGCAATTTCTCTCCAGCTGACATTTTCCAGATTTGCAGAAGCAGAGTTTCACGATGATGATGCTGAAATCTGCCTTGCAATTTCTCTCCAGCTGACATTTTCCAGATGTGCAGAAGCAGAGTTTCAAGATTATGATGCAATCTGCCTTGCAATTTCTCTCTAGCTGACATTTTCCAGATGTGGAGAAGCAGAGTTTCAAGATTATGATGCAATCTGCCTTGCAATTTCGCTCCAGATGACATTTTCCAGATGTGCAGAAGCAGAGTTTCAAGATTGTGATTCAATCTGCCTTGCAATTTCTCTCTAGCTGACATTTTCCAGATGTGCAGAAGCAGAGTTTCAAGATTGTGATTCAATCTGCCTTGCAATTTCTCTCTAGCTGACATTTTCCAGATGTGCAGAAGCAGAGTTTCAAGATTATGATGCAATCTGCCTTGCAATTTCTCTCCAGCTGACATTTCCCAGATGTGCAGAAGCAGAGTTTCAAGATTATGATGCAATCTGCCTTGCATTTTCTCTCTAGCTGACATTTTCCAGATGTGGAGAAGCAGAGTTTCAAGATTATGATGCAATCTGCCTTGCAATTTCTCTCCAGCTGACATTTTCCAGATGTGCAGAAGCAGAGTTTCAAGATTATGATGCAATCTGCCTTGCAAGTTCTCTCTAGCTGACATTTTCCAGATGTGCAGAAGCAGAGTTTCAAGATTATGATGCAATCTGCTTTGGAATTTCGCTCCAGATGACATTTTCCAGATTTGCAGAAGCAGAGTTTCACGATGATGCTGCTGAAATCTGCCTTGCAATTTCTCTCCAGCTGACATTTTCCAGATGTGCAGAAGCAGAGTTTCAAGATTATGATGCAATCTGCTTTGGAATTTCTCTCCAGCTGACATTTTCCAGATGTGGAGAAGCAGAGTTTCAAGATTATGATGCAATCTGCCTTGCAATTTCTCTCCAGCGTACATTTTCCAGATGTGGAGAAGCAGAGTTTCAAGATTATGATGCAATCTGTCTTGCAATTTCTCTCTAGCTGACATTTTCCAGATGTGCAGAAGCAGAGTTTCAAGATTATGATGCAATCTGCCTTGCACTTTCTCTATAGCTGACATTTTCCAGATGTGCAGAAGCAGAGTTTCAAGATTATGATGCAATCTGCCTTGCAATTTCTCTCTAGCTGACATTTTCCAGATGTGCAGAAGCAGAGTTTCAAGATTATGATGCAATCCGCCTTGCAATTTCTCTCCTGCTGACATTTTCCAGATGTGCAGAAGCAGAGTTTCAAGATTATGATGCAATCTGCCTTGCAATTTCTCTCCAGCGTACATTTTCCAGATGTGGAGAAGCAGACTTTCAGGGTCATTTTGAAATCTGCTATGGAATTTCGCTCCAGATGACATTTTCCAGATGTGCAGAAGCAGAGTTTCAAGATTGTGATTCAATCTGCCTTGCAATTTCTCTCTAGCTGACATTTTCCAGATGTGCAGAAGCAGAGTTTAAAGATTATGATGCAATCTGCTTTGGAATTTCGCTCCAGATGACATTTTCCATATGTACAGAAGCAGAGTTTCAGGATAATGCAATCTG
Organism: Pantherophis vulpinus; assembly: GCA_037215915.1. Classification (NCBI taxonomy): domain Eukaryota; kingdom Metazoa; phylum Chordata; class Lepidosauria; order Squamata; family Colubridae; genus Pantherophis; species Pantherophis vulpinus. Next base: position 297,554 of record JAXLNS010000046.1, on the reverse strand, counting down.
CCTTGCAATTTCTCTCCAGCGTACATTTTCCAGATGTGCAGAAGCAGAGTTTCAAGATTATGATGCAATCTGCCTTGCAATTTCTCTCTAGCTGACATTTTCCAGATGTGCAGAAGCAGAGTTTCAAGATTATGATGCAATCTGCCTTGCAATTTCTCTCCAGCGTACATTTTCCAGATGTGGAGAAGCAGAGTTTCAAGATTATGATGCAATCTGCCTTGCAATTTCTCTCTAGCTGACATTTTCCAGATGTGCAGAAGCAGATTTTGAAGATTATGATGCAATCTGCCTTGCACTTTCTCTATAGCTGACATTTTCCAGATGTGCAGAAGCAGAGTTTCAAGATTATGATGCAATCCGCCTTGCAATTTCTCTCCTGCTGACATTTTCCAGATGTGCAGAAGCAGAGTTTCAAGATTATGATGCAATCCGCCTTGCAATTTCTCTCCTGCTGACATTTTCCAGATGTGCAGAAGCAGAGTTTCAAGATTATGATGCAATCTGCCTTGCACTTTCTCTATAGCTGACATTTTCCAGATGTGCAGAAGCAGAGTTTCAAGATTATGATGCAATCTGCCTTGCAATTTCTCTCTAGCTGACATTTTCCAGATGTGCAGAAGCAGAGTTTCAAGATTATGATGCAATCCGCCTTGCAATTTCTCTCCTGCTGACATTTTCCAGATGTGCAGAAGCAGAGTTTCAAGATTATGATGCAATCTGCCTTGCAATTTCTCTCCAGCGTACATTTTCCAGATGTGGAGAAGCAGACTTTCAGGGTCATTTTGAAATCTGCTATGGAATTTCGCTCCAGATGACATTTTCCAGATGTGCAGAAGCAGAGTTTCAAGATTGTGATTCAATCTGCCTTGCAATTTCTCTCTAGCTGACATTTTCCAGATGTGCAGAAGCAGAGTTTAAAGATTATGATGCAATCTGCTTTGGAATTTCGCTCCAGATGACATTTTCCATATGTACAGAAGCAGAGTTTCAGGATAATGCAATCTGCCTTGCAATTTCTCTCCAGCGTACATTTTCCAGATGTGCAGAAGCAGAGTTTCAAGATTATGATGCAATCTGCCTTGCAATTTCTCTCTAGCTGACATTTTCCAGATGTGCAGAAGCAGAGTTTCAAGATTATGATGCAATCTGCCTTGCAATTTCTCTCCAGCGTACATTTTCCAGATGTGGAGAAGCAGAGTTTCAAGATTATGATGCAATCTGCCTTGCAATTTCTCTCTAGCTGACATTTTCCAGATGTGCAGAAGCAGATTTTGAAGATTATGATGCAATCTGCCTTGCACTTTCTCTATAGCTGACATTTTCCAGATGTGCAGAAGCAGAGTTTCAAGATTATGATGCAATCCGCCTTGCAATTTCTCTCCTGCTGACATTTTCCAGATGTGCAGAAGCAGAGTTTCAAGATTATGATGCAATCCGCCTTGCAATTTCTCTCCTGCTGACATTTTCCAGATGTGCAGAAGCAGAGTTTCAAGATTATGATGCAATCTGCCTTGCAATTTCTCTCCAGCGTACATTTTCCAGATGTGGAGAAGCAGAGTTTCAGGGTCATTTTGAAATCTGCTATGGAATTTCGCTCCAGATGACATTTTCCAGATGTGCAGAAGCAGAGTTTCAAGATTATGATGCAATCTGCCTTGCAATTTCTCTCTAGCTGACATTTTCCAGATGTGCAGAAGCAGATTTTGAAGATTATGATGCAATCTGCCTTGCACTTTCTCTATAGCTGACATTTTCCAGATGTGCAGAAGCAGAGTTTCAAGATTATGATGCAATCTGCCTTGCAATTTCTCTCTAGCTGACATTTTCCAGATGTGCAGAAGCAGAGTTTCAAGATTATGATGCAATCCGCCTTGCAATTTCTCTCCTGCTGACATTTTCCAGATGTGCAGAAGCAGAGTTTCAAGATTATGATGCAATCCGCCTTGCAATTTCTCTCCTGCTGACATTTTTCAGATGTGCAGAAGCAGAGTTTCAAGATTATGATGCAATCCGCCTTGCAATTTCTCTCCTGCTGACATTTTCCAGATGTGCAGAAGCAGAGTTTCAAGATTATGATGCAATCCGCCTTGCAATTTCTCTCCTGCTGACATTTTCCAGATGTGCAGAAGCAGAGTTTCAAGATTATGATGCAATCTGCCTTGCAATTTCTCTCCAGCGTACATTTTCCAGATGTGGAGAAGCAGAGTTTCAGGGTCATTTTGAAATCTGCTATGGAATTTCGCTCCAGATGACATTTTCCAGATGTGCAGAAGCAGAGTTTCAAGATTGTGATTCAATCTGCCTTGCAATTTCTCTCTAGCTGACATTTTCCAGATGTGCAGAAGCAGAGTTTCAAGATTATGATGCAACCTGCCTTGCAATTTCTCTCCTGCTGACATTTTCCAGATGTCGAGAAGCAGAGTTTCAAGATTATGATGCAATCTGCCTTGCAATTTCTCTCTAGCTGACATTTTCCAGATTTGCAGAAGCAGAGTTTCAAGATGATGATGCAGAAATCTGCCTTGCAATTTCTCTCTAGCTGACATTTTCCAGATGTGCAGAAGCAGAGTTTCACGATGATGATGCTGAAATCTGCCTTGCAATTTCTCTCCAGCTGACATTTTCCAGATGTGCAGAAGCAGAGTTTCACGATGATGATGATGCAATCTGCCTTGCAATTTCTCTCCAGCTGACATTTTCCAGATTTGCAGAAGCAGAGTTTCACGATGATGATGCTGAAATCTGCCTTGCAATTTCTCTCCAGCTGACATTTTCCAGATGTGCAGAAGCAGAGTTTCAAGATTATGATGCAATCTGCCTTGCAATTTCTCTCTAGCTGACATTTTCCAGATGTGGAGAAGCAGAGTTTCAAGATTATGATGCAATCTGCCTTGCAATTTCGCTCCAGATGACATTTTCCATATGTACAGAAGCAGAGTTTCAGGATAATGCAATCTGCCTTGCAATTTCTCTCCAGCTGACATTTTCCAGATGTGCAGAAGCAGAGTTTCAAGATTATGATGCAATCTGCCTTGCATTTTCTCTCTAGCTGACATTTTCCAGATGTGGAGAAGCAGAGTTTCAAGATTATGATTCAATCTGCCTTGCAATTTCTCTCCAGCTGACATTTTCCAGATGTGCAGAAGCAGAGTTTCAAGATTATGATGCAATCTGCCTTGCAATTTCTCTCTAGCTGACATTTTCCAGATGTGCAGAAGCAGAGTTTAAAGATTATGATGCAATCTGCCTTGCAATTTCTCTCTAGCTGACCTTTTCCAGATGTGCAGAAGCAGATTTTGAAGATTATGATGCAATCTGCCTTGCACTTTCTCTATAGCTGACATTTTCCAGATGTGCAGAAGCAGAGTTTCAAGATTATGATGCAATCTGCCTTGCAATTTCTCTCCAGCTGACATTTTCCAGATGTGCAGAAGCAGAGTTTCAAGATTATGATGCAATCTGCCTTGCAAGTTCTCTCTAGCTGACATTTTCCAGATGTGCAGAAGCAGAGTTTAAAGATTATGATGCAATCTGCCTTGCAATTTCTCTCTAGCTGACCTTTTCCAGATGTGCAGAAGCAGATTTTGAAGATTATGATGCAATCTGCCTTGCACTTTCTCTATAGCTGACATTTTCCAGATGTGCAGAAGCAGAGTTTCAAGATTATGATGCAATCTGCCTTGCATTTTCTCTCTAGCTGACATTTTCCAGATGTGGAGAAGCAGAGTTTCAAGATTATGATGCAATCTGCCTTGCAATTTCTCTCCAGCTGACATTTTCCAGATGTGCAGAAGCAGAGTTTCAAGATTATGATGCAATCTGCCTTGCATTTTCTCTCTAGCTGACATTTTCCAGATGTGGAGAAGCAGAGTTTCAAGATTATGATGCAATCTGCCTTGCAATTTCTCTCTAGCTGACATTTTCCAGATGTGCAGAAGCAGAGTTTAAAGATTATGATGCAATCTGCTTTGGAATTTCGCTCCAGATGACATTTTCCATATGTACAGAAGCAGAGTTTCAGGATAATGCAATCTGCCTTGCAATTTCTCTCCAGCTGACATTTTCCAGATGTGCAGAAGCAGAGTTTCAAGATTATGATGCAATCTGCCTTGCATTTTCTCTCTAGCTGACATTTTCCAGATGTGGAGAAGCAGAGTTTCACGATGATGATGCTGAAATCTGCCTTGCAATTTCTCTCCAGCTGACATTTTCCAGATGTGCAGAAGCAGAGTTTCAACATTATGATGCAATCTGCTTTGGAATTTCGCTCCAGATGACATTTTCCATATGTACAGAAGCAGAGTTTCAGGATAACGCAATCTGCCTTGCAATTTCTCTCCAGCTGACATTTTCCAGATGTGCAGAAGCAGAGTTTCAAGATTATGATGCAATCTGCCTTGCATTTTCTCTCTAGCTGACATTTTCCAGATGTGCAGAAGCAGAGTTTCAAGATTATGATGCAATCTGCCTTGCAATTTCTCTCCTGCTGACATTTTCCAGATGTGGAGAAGCAGAGTTTCAAGATTATGATGCAATCTGCCTTGCAATTTCTCTCCAGCGTACATTTTCCAGATGTGGAGAAGCAGAGTTTCAAGATTATGATGCAATCTGCCTTGCAATTTCTCTCCAGCTGACATTTTCCAGATGTGCAGAAGCAGAGTTTCAACATTATGATGCAATCTGCTTTGGAATTTCGCTCCAGATGACATTTTCCATATGTACAGAAGCAGAGTTTCAGGATAACGCAATCTCCCTTGCAATTTCTCTCCAGCGTACATTTTCCAGATGTGCAGAAGCAGAGTTTCAAGATTATGATGCAATCTGCCTTGCAATTTCTCTCTAGCTGACATTTTCCAGATGTGCAGAAGCAGAGTTTCAAGATTATGATGCAATCTGCCTTGCAATTTCTCTCCTGCTGACATTTTCCAGATGTGGAGAAGCAGAGTTTCAAGATTATGATGCAATCTGCCTTGCAATTACTCTCCAGCGTACATTTTCCAGATGTGCAGAAGCAGAGTTTCAAGATTATGATGCAATCCGCCTTGCAATTTCTCTCTAGCTGACATTTTCCAGATGTGCAGAAGCAGAGTTTCAAGATTATGATGCAATCCGCCTTGCAATTTCTCTCCTGCTGACATTTTCCAGATGTGCAGAAGCAGAGTTTCAAGATTATGATGCAATCCGCCTTGCAATTTCTCTCCTGCTGACATTTTCCAGATGTGCAGAAGCAGAGTTTCAAGATTATGATGCAATCTGCCTTGCAATTTCTCTCCAGCGTACATTTTCCAGATGTGGAGAAGCAGAGTTTCAGGGTCATTTTGAAATCTGCTATGGAATTTCGCTCCAGATGACATTTTCCAGATGTGCAGAAGCAGAGTTTCAAGATTGTGATTCAATCTGCCTTGCAATTTCTCTCTAGCTGACATTTTCCAGATGTGCAGAAGCAGAGTTTCAAGATTATGATGCAACCTGCCTTGCAATTTCTCTCCTGCTGACATTTTCCAGATGTCGAGAAGCAGAGTTTCAAGATTATGATGCAATCTGCCTTGCAATTTCTCTCTAGCTGACATTTTCCAGATTTGCAGAAGCAGAGTTTCAAGATGATGATGCAGAAATCTGCCTTGCAATTTCTCTCTAGCTGACATTTTCCAGATGTGCAGAAGCAGAGTTTCACGATGATGATGCTGAAATCTGCCTTGCAATTTCTCTCCAGCTGACATTTTCCAGATGTGCAGAAGCAGAGTTTCACGATGATGATGATGCAATCTGCCTTGCAATTTCTCTCCAGCTGACATTTTCCAGATTTGCAGAAGCAGAGTTTCACGATGATGATGCTGAAATCTGCCTTGCAATTTCTCTCCAGCTGACATTTTCCAGATGTGCAGAAGCAGAGTTTCAAGATTATGATGCAATCTGCCTTGCAATTTCTCTCTAGCTGACATTTTCCAGATGTGCAGAAGCAGAGTTTCAAGATTATGATGCAATCTGCTTTGGAATTTCGCTCCAGATGACATTTTCCATATGTACAGAAGCAGAGTTTCAGGATAATGCAATCTGCCTTGCAATTTCTCTCCAGCTGACATTTTCCAGATGTGCAGAAGCAGAGTTTCAAGATTATGATGCAATCTGCCTTGCATTTTCTCTCTAGCTGACATTTTCCAGATGTGCAGAAGCAGAGTTTCAAGATTATGATGCAATCTGCCTTGCAATTTCGCTCCAGATGACATTTTCCATATGTACAGAAGCAGAGTTTCAGGATAATGCAATCTGCCTTGCAATTTCTCTCCAGCTGACATTTTCCAGATGTGCAGAAGCAGAGTTTCAAGATTATGATGCAATCTGCCTTGCATTTTCTCTCTAGCTGACATTTTCCAGATGTGGAGAAGCAGAGTTTCAAGATTATGATTCAATCTGCCTTGCAATTTCTCTCCAGCTGACATTTTCCAGATGTGCAGAAGCAGAGTTTCAAGATTATGATGCAATCTGCCTTGCAATTTCTCTCTAGCTGACATTTTCCAGATGTGCAGAAGCAGAGTTTAAAGATTATGATGCAATCTGCCTTGCAATTTCTCTCTAGCTGACCTTTTCCAGATGTGCAGAAGCAGATTTTGAAGATTATGATGCAATCTGCCTTGCACTTTCTCTATAGCTGACATTTTCCAGATGTGCAGAAGCAGAGTTTCAAGATTATGATGCAATCTGCCTTGCAATTTCTCTCCAGCTGACATTTTCCAGATGTGCAGAAGCAGAGTTTCAAGATTATGATGCAATCTGCCTTGCAAGTTCTCTCTAGCTGACATTTTCCAGATGTGCAGAAGCAGAGTTTAAAGATTATGATGCAATCTGCCTTGCAATTTCTCTCTAGCTGACCTTTTCCAGATGTGCAGAAGCAGATTTTGAAGATTATGATGCAATCTGCCTTGCACTTTCTCTATAGCTGACATTTTCCAGATGTGCAGAAGCAGAGTTTCAAGATTATGATGCAATCTGCCTTGCATTTTCTCTCTAGCTGACATTTTCCAGATGTGGAGAAGCAGAGTTTCAAGATTATGATGCAATCTGCCTTGCAATTTCTCTCCAGCTGACATTTTCCAGATTTGCAGAAGCAGAGTTTCACGATGATGATGCTGAAATCTGCCTTGCAATTTCTCTCCAGCTGACATTTTCCAGATGTGCAGAAGCAGAGTTTCAAGATTATGATGCAATCTGCCTTGCAATTTCTCTCTAGCTGACATTTTCCAGATGTGGAGAAGCAGAGTTTCAAGATTATGATGCAATCTGCCTTGCAATTTCGCTCCAGATGACATTTTCCATATGTACAGAAGCAGAGTTTCAGGATAATGCAATCTGCCTTGCAATTTCTCTCCAGCTGACATTTTCCAGATGTGCAGAAGCAGAGTTTCAAGATTATGATGCAATCTGCCTTGCATTTTCTCTCTAGCTGACATTTTCCAGATGTGGAGAAGCAGAGTTTCAAGATTATGATTCAATCTGCCTTGCAATTTCTCTCCAGCTGACATTTTCCAGATGTGCAGAAGCAGAGTTTCAAGATTATGATGCAATCTGCCTTGCAATTTCTCTCTAGCTGACATTTTCCAGATGTGCAGAAGCAGAGTTTAAAGATTATGATGCAATCTGCCTTGCAATTTCTCTCTAGCTGACCTTTTCCAGATGTGCAGAAGCAGATTTTGAAGATTATGATGCAATCTGCCTTGCACTTTCTCTATAGCTGACATTTTCCAGATGTGCAGAAGCAGAGTTTCAAGATTATGATGCAATCTGCCTTGCAATTTCTCTCCAGCTGACATTTTCCAGATGTGCAGAAGCAGAGTTTCAAGATTATGATGCAATCTGCCTTGCAAGTTCTCTCTAGCTGACCTTTTCCAGATGTGCAGAAGCAGAGTTTAAAGATTATGATGCAATCTGCCTTGCACTTTCTCTATAGCTGACATTTTCCAGATGTGCAGAAGCAGAGTTTCAAGATTATGATGCAATCTGCCTTGCAATTTCTCTCCAGCTGACATTTTCCAGATGTGCAGAAGCAGAGTTTCAAGATTATGATGCAATCTGCCTTGCAAGTTCTCTCTAGCTGACATTTTCCAGATGTGCAGAAGCAGAGTTTAAAGATTATGATGCAATCTGCCTTGCAATTTCTCTCTAGCTGACCTTTTCCAGATGTGCAGAAGCAGATTTTGAAGATTATGATGCAATCTGCCTTGCACTTTCTCTATAGCTGACATTTTCCAGATGTGCAGAAGCAGAGTTTCAAGATTATGATGCAATCTGCCTTGCATTTTCTCTCTAGCTGACATTTTCCAGATGTGGAGAAGCAGAGTTTCAAGATTATGATGCAATCTGCCTTGCAATTTCTCTCCAGCTGACATTTTCCAGATTTGCAGAAGCAGAGTTTCACGATGATGATGCTGAAATCTGCCTTGCAATTTCTCTCCAGCTGACATTTTCCAGATGTGCAGAAGAAGAGTTTCAAGATTATGATGCAATCTGCCTTGCAATTTCTCTCTAGCTGACATTTTCCAGATGTGGAGAAGCAGAGTTTCAAGATTATGATGCAATCTGCCTTGCAATTTCGCTCCAGATGACATTTTCCATATGTACAGAAGCAGAGTTTCAGGATAATGCAATCTGCCTTGCAATTTCTCTCCAGCTGACATTTTCCAGATGTGCAGAAGCAGAGTTTCAAGATTATGATGCAATCTGCCTTGCATTTTCTCTCTAGCTGACATTTTCCAGATGTGGAGAAGCAGAGTTTCAAGATTATGATTCAATCTGCCTTGCAATTTCTCTCCAGCTGACATTTTCCAGATGTGCAGAAGCAGAGTTTCAAGATTATGATGCAATCTGCCTTGCAATTTCTCTCTAGCTGACATTTTCCAGATGTGCAGAAGCAGAGTTTAAAGATTATGATGCAATCTGCCTTGCAATTTCTCTCTAGCTGACCTTTTCCAGATGTGCAGAAGCAGATTTTGAAGATTATGATGCAATCTGCCTTGCACTTTCTCTATAGCTGACATTTTCCAGATGTGCAGAAGCAGAGTTTCAAGATTATGATGCAATCTGCCTTGCAATTTCTCTCCAGCTGACATTTTCCAGATGTGCAGAAGCAGAGTTTCAAGATTATGATGCAATCTGCCTTGCAAGTTCTCTCTAGCTGACATTTTCCAGATGTGCAGAAGCAGAGTTTAAAGATTATGATGCAATCTGCCTTGCAATTTCTCTCTAGCTGACCTTTTCCAGATGTGCAGAAGCAGATTTTGAAGATTATGATGCAATCTGCCTTGCACTTTCTCTATAGCTGACATTTTCCAGATGTGCAGAAGCAGAGTTTCAAGATTATGATGCAATCTGCCTTGCATTTTCTCTCTAGCTGACATTTTCCAGATGTGGAGAAGCAGAGTTTCAAGATTATGATGCAATCTGCCTTGCAATTTCTCTCCAGCTGACATTTTCCAGATGTGCAGAAGCAGAGTTTCAAGATTATGATGCAATCTGCCTTGCATTTTCTCTCTAGCTGACATTTTCCAGATGTGGAGAAGCAGAGTTTCAAGATTATGATGCAATCTGCCTTGCAATTTCTCTCTAGCTGACATTTTCCAGATGTGCAGAAGCAGAGTTTAAAGATTATGATGCAATCTGCTTTGGAATTTCGCTCCAGATGACATTTTCCATATGTACAGAAGCAGAGTTTCAGGATAATGCAATCTGCCTTGCAATTTCTCTCCAGCTGACATTTTCCAGATGTGCAGAAGCAGAGTTTCAAGATTATGATGCAATCTGCCTTGCATTTTCTCTCTAGCTGACATTTTCCAGATGTGGAGAAGCAGAGTTTCACGATGATGATGCTGAAATCTGCCTTGCAATTTCTCTCCAGCTGACATTTTCCAGATGTGCAGAAGCAGAGTTTCAACATTATGATGCAATCTGCTTTGGAATTTCGCTCCAGATGACATTTTCCATATGTACAGAAGCAGAGTTTCAGGATCACGCAATCTGCCTTGCAATTTCTCTCCAGCTGACATTTTCCAGATGTGCAGAAGCAGAGTTTCAAGATTATGATGCAATCTGCCTTGCATTTTCTCTCTAGCTGACATTTTCCAGATGTGCAGAAGCAGAGTTTCAAGATTATGATGCAATCTGCCTTGCAATTTCTCTCCTGCTGACATTTTCCAGATGTGGAGAAGCAGAGTTTCAAGATTATGATGCAATCTGCCTTGCAATTTCTCTCCAGCGTACATTTTCCAGATGTGGAGAAGCAGAGTTTCAAGATTATGATGCAATCTGCCTTGCAATTTCTCTCCAGCTGACATTTTCCAGATGTGCAGAAGCAGAGTTTCAACATTATGATGCAATCTGCTTTGGAATTTCGCTCCAGATGACATTTTCCATATGTACAGAAGCAGAGTTTCAGGATAACGCAATCTCCCTTGCAATTTCTCTCCAGCGTACATTTTCCAGATGTGCAGAAGCAGAGTTTCAAGATTATGATGCAATCTGCCTTGCAATTTCTCTCTAGCTGACATTTTCCAGATGTGCAGAAGCAGAGTTTCAAGATTATGATGCAATCTGCCTTGCAATTTCTCTCCTGCTGACATTTTCCAGATGTGGAGAAGCAGAGTTTCAAGATTATGATGCAATCTGCCTTGCAATTACTCTCCAGCGTACATTTTCCAGATGTGCAGAAGCAGAGTTTCAAGATTATGATGCAATCTGCCTTGCAATTTCTCTCTAGCTGACATTTTCCAGATGTGCAGAAGCAGATTTTGAAGATTATGATGCAATCTGCCTTGCACTTTCTCTATAGCTGACATTTTCCAGATGTGCAGAAGCAGAGTTTCAAGATTATGATGCAATCCGCCTTGCAATTTCTCTCTAGCTGACATTTTCCAGATGTGCAGAAGCAGAGTTTCAAGATTATGATGCAATCCGCCTTGCAATTTCTCTCCTGCTGACATTTTCCAGATGTGCAGAAGCAGAGTTTCAAGATTATGATGCAATCTGCCTTGCAATTTCTCTCCAGCGTACATTTTCCAGATGTGCAGAAGCAGAGTTTAAAGATTATGATGCAATCTGCTTTGGAATTTCGCTCCAGATGACATTTTCCATATGTACAGAAGCAGAGTTTCAGGATAACGCAATCTGCCTTGCAATTTCTCTCCTGCTGACATTTTCCAGATGTGGAGAAGCAGAGTTTCAAGATTATGATGCAATCTGCCTTGCAATTTCTCTCTAGCTGACATTTTCCAGATGTGCAGAAGCAGAGTTTCAAGATTATGATGCAATCTGCCTTGCAATTTCTCTCCTGCTGACATTTTCCAGATGTGGAGAAGCAGAGTTTCAAGATTATGATGCAATCTGCCTTGCAATTACTCTCCAGCGTACATTTTCCAGATGTGCAGAAGCAGAGTTTCAAGATTATGATGCAATCTGCCTTGCAATTTCTCTCTAGCTGACATTTTCCAGATGTGCAGAAGCAGATTTTGAAGATTATGATGCAATCTGCCTTGCACTTTCTCTATAGCTGACATTTTCCAGATGTGCAGAAGCAGAGTTTCAAGATTATGATGCAATCTGCCTTGCATTTTCTCTCTAGCTGACATTTTCCAGATGTGGAGAAGCAGAGTTTCAAGATTATGATTCAATCTGCCTTGCAATTTCTCTCCAGCTGACATTTTCCAGATGTGCAGAAGCAGAGTTTCAAGATTATGATGCAATCTGCCTTGCAATTTCTCTCTAGCTGACATTTTCCAGATGTGCAGAAGCAGAGTTTCAAGATTATGATGCAATCTGCCTTGCAATTTCTCTCCAGCTGACATTTTCCAGATGTGCAGAAGCAGAGTTTCAAGATTATGATGCAATCTGCCTTGCAAGTTCTCTCTAGCTGACATTTTCCAGATGTGCAGAAGCAGAGTTTAAAGATTATGATGCAATCTGCCTTGCAATTTCTCTCTAGCTGACCTTTTCCAGATGTGCAGAAGCAGATTTTGAAGATTATGATGCAATCTGCCTTGCACTTTCTCTATAGCTGACATTTTCCAGATGTGCAGAAGCAGAGTTTCAAGATTATGATGCAATCTGCCTTGCATTTTCTCTCTAGCTGACATTTTCCAGATGTGGAGAAGCAGAGTTTCAAGATTATGATGCAATCTGCCTTGCAATTTCTCTCTAGCTGACATTTTCCAGATGTGCAGAAGCAGAGTTTCAAGATTATGATGCAATCTGCCTTGCAATTTCTCTCCTGCTGACATTTTCCAGATGTGGAGAAGCAGAGTTTCAAGATTATGATGCAATCTGCCTTGCAATTACTCTCCAGCGTACATTTTCCAGATGTGCAGAAGCAGAGTTTCAAGATTATGATGCAATCTGCCTTGCAATTTCTCTCTAGCTGACATTTTCCAGATGTGCAGAAGCAGATTTTGAAGATTATGATGCAATCTGCCTTGCACTTTCTCTATAGCTGACATTTTCCAGATGTGCAGAAGCAGAGTTTCAAGATTATGATGCAATCTGCCTTGCATTTTCTCTCTAGCTGACATTTTCCAGATGTGGAGAAGCAGAGTTTCAAGATTATGATTCAATCTGCCTTGCAATTTCTCTCCAGCTGACATTTTCCAGATGTGCAGAAGCAGAGTTTCAAGATTATGATGCAATCTGCCTTGCAATTTCTCTCTAGCTGACATTTTCCAGATGTGCAGAAGCAGAGTTTAAAGATTATGATGCAATCTGCCTTGCAATTTCTCTCTAGCTGACCTTTTCCAGATGTGCAGAAGCAGATTTTGAAGATTATGATGCAATCTGCCTTGCACTTTCTCTATAGCTGACATTTTCCAGATGTGCAGAAGCAGAGTTTCAAGATTATGATGCAATCTGCCTTGCAATTTCTCTCCAGCTGACATTTTCCAGATGTGCAGAAGCAGAGTTTCAAGATTATGATGCAATCTGCCTTGCAAGTTCTCTCTAGCTGACATTTTCCAGATGTGCAGAAGCAGAGTTTAAAGATTATGATGCAATCTGCCTTGCAATTTCTCTCTAGCTGACCTTTTCCAGATGTGCAGAAGCAGATTTTGAAGATTATGATGCAATCTGCCTTGCACTTTCTCTATAGCTGACATTTTCCAGATGTGCAGAAGCAGAGTTTCAAGATTATGATGCAATCTGCCTTGCATTTTCTCTCTAGCTGACATTTTCCAGATGTGGAGAAGCAGAGTTTCAAGATTATGATGCAATCTGCCTTGCAATTTCTCTCCAGCTGACATTTTCCAGATGTGCAGAAGCAGAGTTTCAAGATTATGATGCAATCTGCCTTGCATTTTCTCTCTAGCTGACATTTTCCAGATGTGGAGAAGCAGAGTTTCAAGATTATGATGCAATCTGCCTTGCAATTTCTCTCTAGCTGACATTTTCCAGATGTGCAGAAGCAGAGTTTAAAGATTATGATGCAATCTGCTTTGGAATTTCGCTCCAGATGACATTTTCCATATGTACAGAAGCAGAGTTTCAGGATAATGCAATCTGCCTTGCAATTTCTCTCCAGCTGACATTTTCCAGATGTGCAGAAGCAGAGTTTCAAGATTATGATGCAATCTGCCTTGCATTTTCTCTCTAGCTGACATTTTCCAGATGTGGAGAAGCAGAGTTTCACGATGATGATGCTGAAATCTGCCTTGCAATTTCTCTCCAGCTGACATTTTCCAGATGTGCAGAAGCAGAGTTTCAACATTATGATGCAATCTGCTTTGGAATTTCGCTCCAGATGACATTTTCCATATGTACAGAAGCAGAGTTTCAGGATAACGCAATCTGCCTTGCAATTTCTCTCCAGCTGACATTTTCCAGATGTGCAGAAGCAGAGTTTCAAGATTATGATGCAATCTGCCTTGCATTTTCTCTCTAGCTGACATTTTCCAGATGTGCAGAAGCAGAGTTTCAAGATTATGATGCAATCTGCCTTGCAATTTCTCTCCTGCTGACATTTTCCAGATGTGGAGAAGCAGAGTTTCAAGATTATGATGCAATCTGCCTTGCAATTTCTCTCCAGCGTACATTTTCCAGATGTGGAGAAGCAGAGTTTCAAGATTATGATGCAATCTGCCTTGCAATTTCTCTCCAGCTGACATTTTCCAGATGTGCAGAAGCAGAGTTTCAACATTATGATGCAATCTGCTTTGGAATTTCGCTCCAGATGACATTTTCCATATGTACAGAAGCAGAGTTTCAGGATAACGCAATCTCCCTTGCAATTTCTCTCCAGCGTACATTTTCCAGATGTGCAGAAGCAGAGTTTCAAGATTATGATGCAATCTGCCTTGCAATTTCTCTCTAGCTGACATTTTCCAGATGTGCAGAAGCAGAGTTTCAAGATTATGATGCAATCTGCCTTGCAATTTCTCTCCTGCTGACATTTTCCAGATGTGGAGAAGCAGAGTTTCAAGATTATGATGCAATCTGCCTTGCAATTACTCTCCAGCGTACATTTTCCAGATGTGCAGAAGCAGAGTTTCAAGATTATGATGCAATCTGCCTTGCAATTTCTCTCTAGCTGACATTTTCCAGATGTGCAGAAGCAGATTTTGAAGATTATGATGCAATCTGCCTTGCACTTTCTCTATAGCTGACATTTTCCAGATGTGCAGAAGCAGAGTTTCAAGATTATGATGCAATCCGCCTTGCAATTTCTCTCTAGCTGACATTTTCCAGATGTGCAGAAGCAGAGTTTCAAGATTATGATGCAATCCGCCTTGCAATTTCTCTCCTGCTGACATTTTCCAGATGTGCAGAAGCAGAGTTTCAAGATTATGATGCAATCTGCCTTGCAATTTCTCTCCAGCGTACATTTTCCAGATGTGCAGAAGCAGAGTTTAAAGATTATGATGCAATCTGCTTTGGAATTTCGCTCCAGATGACATTTTCCATATGTACAGAAGCAGAGTTTCAGGATAACGCAATCTGCCTTGCAATTTCTCTCCTGCTGACATTTTCCAGATGTGGAGAAGCAGAGTTTCAAGATTATGATGCAATCTGCCTTGCAATTTCTCTCTAGCTGACATTTTCCAGATGTGCAGAAGCAGAGTTTCAAGATTATGATGCAATCTGCCTTGCAATTTCTCTCCTGCTGACATTTTCCAGATGTGGAGAAGCAGAGTTTCAAGATTATGATGCAATCTGCCTTGCAATTACTCTCCAGCGTACATTTTCCAGATGTGCAGAAGCAGAGTTTCAAGATTATGATGCAATCTGCCTTGCAATTTCTCTCTAGCTGACATTTTCCAGATGTGCAGAAGCAGATTTTGAAGATTATGATGCAATCTGCCTTGCACTTTCTCTATAGCTGACATTTTCCAGATGTGCAGAAGCAGAGTTTCAAGATTATGATGCAATCTGCCTTGCAATTTCTCTCTAGCTGACATTTTCCAGATGTGCAGAAGCAGAGTTTCAAGATTATGATGCAATCCGCCTTGCAATTTCTCTCCTGCTGACATTTTCCAGATGTGCAGAAGCAGAGTTTCAAGATTATGATGCAATCTGCCTTGCAATTTCTCTCCAGCGTACATTTTCCAGATGTGCAGAAGCAGAGTTTAAAGATTATGATGCAATCTGCTTTGGAATTTCGCTCCAGATGACATTTTCCATATGTACAGAAGCAGAGTTTCAGGATAACGCAATCTGCCTTGCAATTTCTCTCCAGCGTACATTTTCCAGATGTGCAGAAGCAGAGTTTCAAGATTATGATGCAATCTGCCTTGCAATTTCTCTCTAGCTGACATTTTCCAGATGTGCAGAAGCAGAGTTTCAAGATTATGATGCAATCTGCCTTGCAATTTCTCTCCAGCGTACATTTTCCAGATGTGGAGAAGCAGAGTTTCAGGGTCATTTTGAAATCTGCTATGGAATTTCGCTCCAGATGACATTTTCCAGATGTGCAGAAGCAGAGTTTCAAGACTGTGATTCAATCTGCCTTGCAATTTCTCTCTAGCTGACATTTTCCAGATGTGCAGAAGCAGAGTTTAAAGATTATGATGCAATCTGCTTTGGAATTTCGCTCCAGATGACATTTTCCATATGTACAGAAGCAGAGTTTCAGGATAATGCAATCTGCCTTGCAATTTCTCTCCAGCGTACATTTTCCAGATGTGCAGAAGCAGAGTTTCAAGATTATGATGCAATCTGCCTTGCAATTTCTCTCTAGCTGACATTTTCCAGATGTGCAGAAGCAGAGTTTCAAGATTATGATGCAATCTGCCTTGCAATTTCTCTCCAGCGTACATTTTCCAGATGTGGAGAAGCAGAGTTTCAAGATTATGATGCAATCTGCCTTGCAATTTCTCTCTAGCTGACATTTTCCAGATGTGCAGAAGCAGATTTTGAAGATTATGATGCAATCTGCCTTGCACTTTCTCTATAGCTGACATTTTCCAGATGTGCAGAAGCAGAGTTTCAAGATTATGATGCAATCTGCCTTGCAATTTCTCTCTAGCTGACATTTTCCAGATGTGCAGAAGCAGAGTTTCAAGATTATGATGCAATCCGCCTTGCAATTTCTCTCCTGCTGACATTTTCCAGATGTGCAGAAGCAGAGTTTCAAGATTATGATGCAATCTGCCTTGCAATTTCTCTCCAGCGTACATTTTCCAGATGTGGAGAAGCAGAGTTTCAGGGTCATTTTGAAATCTGCTATGGAATTTCGCTCCAGATGACATTTTCCAGATGTGCAGAAGCAGAGTTTCAAGATTGTGATTCAATCTGCCTTGCAATTTCTCTCTAGCTGACATTTTCCAGATGTGCAGAAGCAGAGTTTCAGGGTCATTTTGAAATCTGCTATGGAATTTCGCTCCAGATGACATTTTCCAGATGTGCAGAAGCAGAGTTTCAAGACTGTGATTCAATCTGCCTTGCAATTTCTCTCTAGCTGACATTTTCCAGATGTGCAGAAGCAGAGTTTAAAGATTATGATGCAATCTGCTTTGGAATTTCGCTCCAGATGACATTTTCCATATGTACAGAAGCAGAGTTTCAGGATAATGCAATCTGCCTTGCAATTTCTCTCCAGCGTACATTTTCCAGATGTGCAGAAGCAGAGTTTCAAGATTATGATGCAATCTGCCTTGCAATTTCTCTCTAGCTGACATTTTCCAGATGTGCAGAAGCAGAGTTTCAAGATTATGATGCAATCTGCCTTGCAATTTCTCTCCAGCGTACATTTTCCAGATGTGGAGAAGCAGAGTTTCAAGATTATGATGCAATCTGCCTTGCAATTTCTCTCTAGCTGACATTTTCCAGATGTGCAGAAGCAGATTTTGAAGATTATGATGCAATCTGCCTTGCACTTTCTCTATAGCTGACATTTTCCAGATGTGCAGAAGCAGAGTTTCAAGATTATGATGCAATCTGCCTTGCAATTTCTCTCTAGCTGACATTTTCCAGATGTGCAGAAGCAGAGTTTCAAGATTATGATGCAATCCGCCTTGCAATTTCTCTCCTGCTGACATTTTCCAGATGTGCAGAAGCAGAGTTTCAAGATTATGATGCAATCTGCCTTGCAATTTCTCTCCAGCGTACATTTTCCAGATGTGGAGAAGCAGAGTTTCAGGGTCATTTTGAAATCTGCTATGGAATTTCGCTCCAGATGACATTTTCCAGATGTGCAGAAGCAGAGTTTCAAGATTGTGATTCAATCTGCCTTGCAATTTCTCTCTAGCTGACATTTTCCAGATGTGCAGAAGCAGAGTTTCAGGGTCATTTTGAAATCTGCTATGGAATTTCGCTCCAGATGACATTTTCCAGATGTGCAGAAGCAGAGTTTCAAGACTGTGATTCAATCTGCCTTGCAATTTCTCTCTAGCTGACATTTTCCAGATGTGCAGAAGCAGAGTTTAAAGATTATGATGCAATCTGCTTTGGAATTTCGCTCCAGATGACATTTTCCATATGTACAGAAGCAGAGTTTCAGGATAATGCAATCTGCCTTGCAATTTCTCTCCAGCGTACATTTTCCAGATGTGCAGAAGCAGAGTTTCAAGATTATGATGCAATCTGCCTTGCAATTTCTCTCTAGCTGACATTTTCCAGATGTGCAGAAGCAGAGTTTCAAGATTATGATGCAATCTGCCTTGCAATTTCTCTCCAGCGTACATTTTCCATATGTGGAGAAGCAGAGTTTCAAGATTATGATGCAATCTGCCTTGCAATTTCTCTCTAGCTGACATTTTCCAGATGTGCAGAAGCAGATTTTGAAGATTATGATGCAATCTGCCTTGCACTTTCTCTATAGCTGACATTTTCCAGATGTGCAGAAGCAGAGTTTCAAGATTATGATGCAATCTGCCTTGCAATTTCTCTCTAGCTGACATTTTCCAGATGTGCAGAAGCAGAGTTTCAAGATTATGATGCAATCCGCCTTGCAATTTCTCTCCTGCTGACATTTTCCAGATGTGCAGAAGCAGAGTTTCAAGATTATGATGCAATCTGCCTTGCAATTTCTCTCCAGCGTACATTTTCCAGATGTGGAGAAGCAGAGTTTCAGGGTCATTTTGAAATCTGCTATGGAATTTCGCTCCAGATGACATTTTCCAGATGTGCATTAGCAGAGTTTCAAGACTGTGATTCAATCTGCCTTGCAATTTCTCTCTAGCTGACATTTTCCAGATGTGCAGAAGCAGAGTTTAAAGATTATGATGCAATCTGCTTTGGAATTTCGCTCCAGATGACATTTTCCATATGTACAGAAGCAGAGTTTCAGGATAATGCAATCTGCCTTGCAATTTCTCTCCAGCGTACATTTTCCAGATGTGCAGAAGCAGAGTTTCAAGATTATGATGCAATCTGCCTTGCAATTTCTCTCTAGCTGACATTTTCCAGATGTGCAGAAGCAGAGTTTCAAGATTATGATGCAATCTGCCTTGCAATTTCTCTCCAGCGTACATTTTCCAGATGTGGAGAAGCAGAGTTTCAAGATTATGACGCAATCTGCCTTGCAATTTCTCTCTAGCTGACATTTTCCAGATGTGCAAAAGCAGATTTTGAAGATTATGCTGCAATCTGCCTTGCACTTTCTCTATAGCTGACATTTTCCAGATGTGCAGAAGCAGAGTTTCACGATGATGATGCTGAAATCTGCCTTGCAATTTCTCTCCAGCTGACATTTTCCAGATGTGCAGAAGCAGAGTTTCACGATGATGATGATGCAATCTGCCTTGCAATTTCTCTCCAGCTGACATTTTCCAGATTTGCAGAAGCAGAGTTTCACGATGATGATGCTGAAATCTGCCTTGCAATTTCTCTCCAGCTGACATTTTCCAGATGTGCAGAAGCAGAGTTTCAAGATTATGATGCAATCTGCCTTGCAATTTCTCTCTAGCTAACATTTTCCAGATGTGCAGAAGCAGAGTTTAAAGATTATGATGCAATCTGCTTTGGAATTTCGCTCCAGATGACATTTTCCATATGTACAGAAGCAGAGTTTCAAGATTATGATTCAATCTGCCTTGCAATTTCTCTCCAGCTGACATTTTCCAGATGTGCAGAAGCAGAGTTTCAAGATTATGATGCAATCTGCCTTGCAAGTTCTCTCTAGCTGACATTTTCCAGATGTGCAGAAGCAGAGTTTAAAGATTATGATGCAATCTGCCTTGCAATTTCTCTCTAGCTGACATTTTCCAGATGTGCAGAAGCAGATTTTGAAGATTATGATGCAATCTGCCTTGCACTTTCTCTATAGCTGACATTTTCCAGATGTGCAGAAGCAGAGTTTCAAGATTATGATGCAATCTGCCTTGCAATTTCTCTCTAGCTGACATTTTCCAGATGTGGAGAAGCAGAGTTTCAAGATTATGATTCAATCTGCCTTGCAATTTCTCTCCAGCTGACATTTTCCAGATGTGCAGAAGCAGAGTTTCAAGATTATGATGCAATCTGCCTTGCAAGTTCTCTCTAGCTGACATTTTCCAGATGTGCAGAAGCAGAGTTTAAAGATTATGATGCAATCTGCCTTGCAATTTCTCTCTAGCTGACATTTTCCAGATGTGCAGAAGCAGATTTTGAAGATTATGATGCAATCTGCCTTGCACTTTCTCTATAGCTGACATTTTCCAGATGTGCAGAAGCAGAGTTTCAAGATTATGATGCAATCTGCCTTGCATTTTCTCTCTAGCTGACATTTTCCAGATGTGGAGAAGCAGAGTTTCAAGATTATGATGCAATCTGCCTTGCAATTTCTCTCCAGCTGACATTTTCCAGATGTGCAGAAGCAGAGTTTCAAGATTATGATGCAATCTGCCTTGCATTTTCTCTCTAGCTGACATTTTCCAGATGTGGAGAAGCAGAGTTTCAAGATTATGATGCAATCTGCCTTGCACTTTCTCTATAGCTGACATTTTCCAGATGTGCAGAAGCAGAGTTTCAAGATTATGATGCAATCTGCCTTGCATTTTCTCTCTAGCTGACATTTTCCAGATGTGGAGAAGCAGAGTTTCAAGATTATGATGCAATCTGCCTTGCAATTTCTCTCCAGCTGACATTTTCCAGATGTGCAGAAGCAGAGTTTCAAGATTATGATGCAATCTGCCTTGCATTTTCTCTCTAGCTGACATTTTCCAGATGTGCAGAAGCAGAGTTTCAAGATTATGATGCAATCTGCCTTGCAAGTTCTCTCTAGCTGACATTTTCCAGATGTGCAGAGGCAGAGTTTAAAGATTATGATGCAATCTGCTTTGGAATTTCGCTCCAGATGACATTTTCCAGATTTGCAGAAGCAGAGTTTCACGATGATGATGCTGAAATCTGCCTTGCAATTTCTCTCCAGCTGACATTTTCCAGATGTGCAGAAGCAGAGTTTCAACATTATGATGCAATCTGCTTTGGAATTTCGCTCCAGATGACATTTTCCATATGTACAGAAGCAGAGTTTCAGGATAACGCAATCTGCCTTGCAATTTCTCTCCAGCGTACATTTTCCAGATGTGCAGAAGCAGAGTTTCAAGATTATGATGCAATCTGCCTTGCAATTTCTCTCTAGCTGACATTTTCCAGATGTGCAGAAGCAGAGTTTCAAGATTATGATGCAATCTGCCTTGCAATTTCTCTCCAGCGTACATTTTCCAGATGTGGAGAAGCAGAGTTTCAAGATTATGATGCAATCTGCCTTGCAATTTCTCTCTAGCTGACATTTTCCAGATGTGCAGAAGCAGATTTTGAAGATTATGATGCAATCTGCCTTGCACTTTCTCTATAGCTGACATTTTCCAGATGTGCAGAAGCAGAGTTTCAAGATTATGATGCAATCTGCCTTGCAATTTCTCTCTAGCTGACATTTTCCAGATGTGCAGAAGCAGAGTTTCAAGATTATGATGCAATCCGCCTTGCAATTTCTCTCCTGCTGACATTTTCCAGATGTGCAGAAGCAGAGTTTCAAGATGATGATGCAATCTGCCTTGCAATTTCTCTCCAGCGTACATTTTCCAGATGTGGAGAAGCAGAGTTTCAGGGTCATTTTGAAATCTGCTATGGAATTTCGCTCCAGATGACATTTTCCAGATGTGCAGAAGCAGAGTTTCAAGACTGTGATTCAATCTGCCTTGCAATTTCTCTCCAGCTGACATTTTCCAGATGTGCAGAAGCAGAGTTTAAAGATTATGATGCAATCTGCTTTGGAATTTCGCTCCAGATGACATTTTCCATATGTACAGAAGCAGAGTTTCAGGATAATGCAATCTGCCTTGCAATTTCTCTCCAGCGTACATTTTCCAGATGTGCAGAAGCAGAGTTTCAAGATTATGATGCAATCTGCCTTGCAATTTCTCTCTAGCTGACATTTTCCAGATGTGCAGAAGCAGAGTTTCAAGATTATGATGCAATCTGCCTTGCAATTTCTCTCCAGCGTACATTTTCCAGATGTGGAGAAGCAGAGTTTCAAGATTATGATGCAATCTGCCTTGCAATTTCTCTCTAGCTGACATTTTCCAGATGTGCAGAAGCAGATTTTGAAGATTATGATGCAATCTGCCTTGCACTTTCTCTATAGCTGACATTTTCCAGATGTGCAGAAGCAGAGTTTCAAGATTATGATGCAATCTGCCTTGCAATTTCTCTCTAGCTGACATTTTCCAGATGTGCAGAAGCAGAGTTTCAAGATTATGATGCAATCCGCCTTGCAATTTCTCTCCTGCTGACATTTTCCAGATGTGCAGAAGCAGAGTTTCAAGATTATGATGCAATCTGCCTTGCAATTTCTCTCCAGCGTACATTTTCCAGATGTGGAGAAGCAGAGTTTCAGGGTCATTTTGAAATCTGCTATGGAATTTCGCTCCAGATGACATTTTCCAGATGTGCATTAGCAGAGTTTCAAGACTGTGATTCAATCTGCCTTGCAATTTCTCTCTAGCTGACATTTTCCAGATGTGCAGAAGCAGAGTTTAAAGATTATGATGCAATCTGCTTTGGAATTTCGCTCCAGATGACATTTTCCATATGTACAGAAGCAGAGTTTCAGGATAATGCAATCTGCCTTGCAATTTCTCTCCAGCGTACATTTTCCAGATGTGCAGAAGCAGAGTTTCAAGATTATGATGCAATCTGCCTTGCAATTTCTCTCTAGCTGACATTTTCCAGATGTGCAGAAGCAGAGTTTCAAGATTATGATGCAATCTGCCTTGCAATTTCTCTCCAGCGTACATTTTCCAGATGTGGAGAAGCAGAGTTTCAAGATTATGATGCAATCTGCCTTGCAATTTCTCTCTAGCTGACATTTTCCAGATGTGCAAAAGCAGATTTTGAAGATTATGATGCAATCTGCCTTGCACTTTCTCTATAGCTGACATTTTCCAGATGTGCAGAAGCAGAGTTTCACGATGATGATGCTGAAATCTGCCTTGCAATTTCTCTCCAGCTGACATTTTCCAGATGTGCAGAAGCAGAGTTTCACGATGATGATGATGCAATCTGCCTTGCAATTTCTCTCCAGCTGACATTTTCCAGATTTGCAGAAGCAGAGTTTCACGATGATGATGCTGAAATCTGCCTTGCAATTTCTCTCCAGCTGACATTTTCCAGATGTGCAGAAGCAGAGTTTCAAGATTATGATGCAATCTGCCTTGCAATTTCTCTCTAGCTAACATTTTCCAGATGTGCAGAAGCAGAGTTTAAAGATTATGATGCAATCTGCTTTGGAATTTCGCTCCAGATGACATTTTCCATATGTACAGAAGCAGAGTTTCAAGATTATGATTCAATCTGCCTTGCAATTTCTCTCCAGCTGACATTTTCCAGATGTGCAGAAGCAGAGTTTCAAGATTATGATGCAATCTGCCTTGCAAGTTCTCTCTAGCTGACATTTTCCAGATGTGCAGAAGCAGAGTTTAAAGATTATGATGCAATCTGCCTTGCAATTTCTCTCTAGCTGACATTTTCCAGATGTGCAGAAGCAGATTTTGAAGATTATGATGCAATCTGCCTTGCACTTTCTCTATAGCTGACATTTTCCAGATGTGCAGAAGCAGAGTTTCAAGATTATGATGCAATCTGCCTTGCAATTTCTCTCTAGCTGACATTTTCCAGATGTGGAGAAGCAGAGTTTCAAGATTATGATTCAATCTGCCTTGCAATTTCTCTCCAGCTGACATTTTCCAGATGTGCAGAAGCAGAGTTTCAAGATTATGATGCAATCTGCCTTGCAAGTTCTCTCTAGCTGACATTTTCCAGATGTGCAGAAGCAGAGTTTAAAGATTATGATGCAATCTGCCTTGCAATTTCTCTCTAGCTGACATTTTCCAGATGTGCAGAAGCAGATTTTGAAGATTATGATGCAATCTGCCTTGCACTTTCTCTATAGCTGACATTTTCCAGATGTGCAGAAGCAGAGTTTCAAGATTATGATGCAATCTGCCTTGCATTTTCTCTCTAGCTGACATTTTCCAGATGTGGAGAAGCAGAGTTTCAAGATTATGATGCAATCTGCCTTGCAATTTCTCTCCAGCTGACATTTTCCAGATGTGCAGAAGCAGAGTTTCAAGATTATGATGCAATCTGCCTTGCATTTTCTCTCTAGCTGACATTTTCCAGATGTGGAGAAGCAGAGTTTCAAGATTATGATGCAATCTGCCTTGCAATTTCTCTCTAGCTGACATTTTCCAGATGTGCAGAAGCAGAGTTTAAAGATTATGATGCAATCTGCTTTGGAATTTCGCTCCAGATGACATTTTCCATATGTACAGAAGCAGAGTTTCAGGATAATGCAATCTGCCTTGCAATTTCTCTCCAGCTGACATTTTCCAGATGTGCAGAAGCAGAGTTTCAAGATTATGATGCAATCTGCCTTGCATTTTCTCTCTAGCTGACATTTTCCAGATGTGGAGAAGCAGAGTTTCAAGATTATGATGCAATCTGCCTTGCAATTTCTCTCCAGCTGACATTTTCCAGATGTGCAGAAGCAGAGTTTCAAGATTATGATGCAATCTGCCTTGCAAGTTCTCTCTAGCTGACATTTTCCAGATGTGCAGAGGCAGAGTTTAAAGATTATGATGCAATCTGCTTTGGAATTTCGCTCCAGATGACATTTTCCAGATTTGCAGAAGCAGAGTTTCACGATGATGATGCTGAAATCTGCCTTGCAATTTCTCTCCAGCTGACATTTTCCAGATGTGCAGAAGCAGAGTTTCAACATTATGATGCAATCTGCTTTGGAATTTCGCTCCAGATGACATTTTCCATATGTACAGAAGCAGAGTTTCAGGATAACGCAATCTGCCTTGCAATTTCTCTCCAGCGTACATTTTCCAGATGTGCAGAAGCAGAGTTTCAAGATTATGATGCAATCTGCCTTGCAATTTTTCTCTAGCTGACATTTTCCAGATGTGGAGAAGCAGAGTTTCAAGATTATGATGCAATCTGCCTTGCAATTTCTCTCTAGCTGACATTTTCCAGATGTGCAGAAGCAGATTTTGAAGATTATGATGCAATCTGCCTTGCACTTTCTCTATAGCTGACATTTTCCAGATGTGCAGAAGCAGAGTTTCAAGATTATGATGCAATCTGCCTTGCAATTTCTCTCTAGCTGACATTTTCCAGATGTGCAGAAGCAGAGTTTCAAGATTATGATGCAATCTGCCTTGCAATTTCTCTCTAGCTGACATTTTCCAGATGTGCAGAAGCAGAGTTTCAAGATTATGATGCAATCTGCCTTGCAATTTCTCTATAGCTGACATTTTCCAGATGTGCAGAAGCAGAGTTTCACGATGATGATGCTGAAATCTGCCTTGCAATTTCTCTCCAGCTGACATTTTCCAGATGTGCAGAAGCAGAGTTTCACGATGATGATGATGCAATCTGCCTTGCAATTTCTCTCCAGCTGACATTTTCCAGATTTGCAGAAGCAGAGTTTCACGATGATGATGCTGAAATCTGCCTTGCAATTTCTCTCCAGCTGACATTTTCCAGATGTGCAGAAGCAGAGTTTCAAGATTATGATGCAATCTGCCTTGCAATTTCTCTCTAGCTAACATTTTCCAGATGTGCAGAAGCAGAGTTTAAAGATTATGATGCAATCTGCTTTGGAATTTCGCTCCAGATGACATTTTCCATATGTACAGAAGCAGAGTTTCAAGATTATGATGCAATCTGCCTTGCAATTTCTCTCTAGCTGACATTTTCCAGATGTGCAGAAGCAGATTTTGAAGATTATGATGCAATCTGCCTTGCAAGTTCTCTCTAGCTGACATTTTCCAGATGTGCAGAAGCAGAGTTTAAAGATTATGATGCAATCTGCCTTGCAATTTCTCTCTAGCTGACATTTTCCAG
Source organism: Pantherophis vulpinus (assembly GCA_037215915.1). Lineage (NCBI taxonomy): Eukaryota > Metazoa > Chordata > Lepidosauria > Squamata > Colubridae > Pantherophis > Pantherophis vulpinus. The sequence continues at coordinate 271,754 of JAXLNS010000046.1, read as the reverse complement.
ATGTGCAGAAGCAGATTTTGAAGATTATGATGCAATCTGCCTTGCACTTTCTCTATAGCTGACATTTTCCAGATGTGCAGAAGCAGAGTTTCAAGATTATGATGCAATCTGCCTTGCAATTTCTCTCTAGCTGACATTTTCCAGATGTGGAGAAGCAGAGTTTCAAGATTATGATTCAATCTGCCTTGCAATTTCTCTCCAGCTGACATTTTCCAGATGTGCAGAAGCAGAGTTTCAAGATTATGATGCAATCTGCCTTGCAAGTTCTCTCTAGCTGACATTTTCCAGATGTGCAGAAGCAGAGTTTAAAGATTATGATGCAATCTGCCTTGCAATTTCTCTCTAGCTGACATTTTCCAGATGTGCAGAAGCAGATTTTGAAGATTATGATGCAATCTGCCTTGCACTTTCTCTATAGCTGACATTTTCCAGATGTGCAGAAGCAGAGTTTCAAGATTATGATGCAATCTGCCTTGCATTTTCTCTCTAGCTGACATTTTCCAGATGTGGAGAAGCAGAGTTTCAAGATTATGATGCAATCTGCCTTGCAATTTCTCTCCAGCTGACATTTTCCAGATGTGCAGAAGCAGAGTTTCAAGATTATGATGCAATCTGCCTTGCATTTTCTCTCTAGCTGACATTTTCCAGATGTGGAGAAGCAGAGTTTCAAGATTATGATGCAATCTGCCTTGCAATTTCTCTCTAGCTGACATTTTCCAGATGTGCAGAAGCAGAGTTTAAAGATTATGATGCAATCTGCTTTGGAATTTCGCTCCAGATGACATTTTCCATATGTACAGAAGCAGAGTTTCAGGATAATGCAATCTGCCTTGCAATTTCTCTCCAGCTGACATTTTCCAGATGTGCAGAAGCAGAGTTTCAAGATTATGATGCAATCTGCCTTGCATTTTCTCTCTAGCTGACATTTTCCAGATGTGGAGAAGCAGAGTTTCAAGATTATGATGCAATCTGCCTTGCAATTTCTCTCCAGCTGACATTTTCCAGATGTGCAGAAGCAGAGTTTCAAGATTATGATGCAATCTGCCTTGCAAGTTCTCTCTAGCTGACATTTTCCAGATGTGCAGAGGCAGAGTTTAAAGATTATGATGCAATCTGCTTTGGAATTTCGCTCCAGATGACATTTTCCAGATTTGCAGAAGCAGAGTTTCACGATGATGATGCTGAAATCTGCCTTGCAATTTCTCTCCAGCTGACATTTTCCAGATGTGCAGAAGCAGAGTTTCAACATTATGATGCAATCTGCTTTGGAATTTCGCTCCAGATGACATTTTCCATATGTACAGAAGCAGAGTTTCAGGATAACGCAATCTGCCTTGCAATTTCTCTCCAGCGTACATTTTCCAGATGTGCAGAAGCAGAGTTTCAAGATTATGATGCAATCTGCCTTGCAATTTTTCTCTAGCTGACATTTTCCAGATGTGGAGAAGCAGAGTTTCAAGATTATGATGCAATCTGCCTTGCAATTTCTCTCTAGCTGACATTTTCCAGATGTGCAGAAGCAGATTTTGAAGATTATGATGCAATCTGCCTTGCACTTTCTCTATAGCTGACATTTTCCAGATGTGCAGAAGCAGAGTTTCAAGATTATGATGCAATCTGCCTTGCATTTTCTCTCTAGCTGACATTTTCCAGATGTGCAGAAGCAGAGTTTAAAGATTATGATGCAATCTGCTTTGGAATTTCGCTCCAGATGACATTTTCCATATGTACAGAAGCAGAGTTTCAGGATAATGCAATCTGCCTTGCAATTTCTCTCCAGCTGACATTTTCCAGATGTGCAGAAGCAGAGTTTCAAGATTATGATGCAATCTGCCTTGCATTTTCTCTCTAGCTGACATTTTCCAGATGTGGAGAAGCAGAGTTTCAAGATTATGATGCAATCTGCCTTGCAATTTCTCTCTAGCTGACATTTTCCAGATGTGCAGAAGCAGAGTTTAAAGATTATGATGCAATCTGCTTTGGAATTTCGCTCCAGATGACATTTTCCATATGTACAGAAGCAGAGTTTCAGGATAATGCAATCTGCCTTGCAATTTCTCTCCAGCTGACATTTTCCAGATGTGCAGAAGCAGAGTTTCAAGATTATGATGCAATCTGCCTTGCATTTTCTCTCTAGCTGACATTTTCCAGATGTGGAGAAGCAGAGTTTCAAGATTATGATGCAATCTGCCTTGCAATTTCTCTCCAGCTGACATTTTCCAGATGTGCAGAAGCAGAGTTTCAAGATTATGATGCAATCTGCCTTGCAAGTTCTCTCTAGCTGACATTTTCCAGATGTGCAGAGGCAGAGTTTAAAGATTATGATGCAATCTGCTTTGGAATTTCGCTCCAGATGACATTTTCCAGATTTGCAGAAGCAGAGTTTCACGATGATGATGCTGAAATCTGCCTTGCAATTTCTCTCCAGCTGACATTTTCCAGATGTGCAGAAGCAGAGTTTCAACATTATGATGCAATCTGCTTTGGAATTTCGCTCCAGATGACATTTTCCATATGTACAGAAGCAGAGTTTCAGGATAACGCAATCTGCCTTGCAATTTCTCTCCAGCGTACATTTTCCAGATGTGCAGAAGCAGAGTTTCAAGATTATGATGCAATCTGCCTTGCAATTTTTCTCTAGCTGACATTTTCCAGATGTGGAGAAGCAGAGTTTCAAGATTATGATGCAATCTGCCTTGCAATTTCTCTCTAGCTGACATTTTCCAGATGTGCAGAAGCAGATTTTGAAGATTATGATGCAATCTGCCTTGCACTTTCTCTATAGCTGACATTTTCCAGATGTGCAGAAGCAGAGTTTCAAGATTATGATGCAATCTGCCTTGCATTTTCTCTCTAGCTGACATTTTCCAGATGTGGAGAAGCAGAGTTTCAAGATTATGATGCAATCTGCCTTGCAATTTCTCTCCAGCTGACATTTTCCAGATGTGCAGAAGCAGAGTTTCAAGATTATGATGCAATCTGCCTTGCATTTTCTCTCTAGCTGACATTTTCCAGATGTGGAGAAGCAGAGTTTCAAGATTATGATGCAATCTGCCTTGCAATTTCTCTCTAGCTGACATTTTCCAGATGTGCAGAAGCAGAGTTTAAAGATTATGATACAATCTGCTTTGGAATTTCGCTCCAGATGACATTTTCCATATGTACAGAAGCAGAGTTTCAGGATAATGCAATCTGCCTTGCAATTTCTCTCCAGCTGACATTTTCCAGATGTGCAGAAGCAGAGTTTCAAGATTATGATGCAATCTGCCTTGCATTTTCTCTCTAGCTGACATTTTCCAGATGTGGAGAAGCAGAGTTTCAAGATTATGATGCAATCTGCCTTGCAATTTCTCTCCAGCTGACATTTTCCAGATGTGCAGAGGCAGAGTTTAAAGATTATGATGCAATCTGCTTTGGAATTTCGCTCCAGATGACATTTTCCAGATTTGCAGAAGCAGAGTTTCACGATGATGATGCTGAAATCTGCCTTGCAATTTCTCTCCAGCTGACATTTTCCAGATGTGCAGAAGCAGAGTTTCAACATTATGATGCAATCTGCTTTGGAATTTCGCTCCAGATGACATTTTCCATATGTACAGAAGCAGAGTTTCAGGATAACGCAATCTGCCTTGCAATTTCTCTCCAGCGTACATTTTCCAGATGTGCAGAAGCAGAGTTTCAAGATTATGATGCAATCTGCCTTGCAATTTTTCTCTAGCTGACATTTTCCAGATGTGGAGAAGCAGAGTTTCAAGATTATGATGCAATCTGCCTTGCAATTTCTCTCTAGCTGACATTTTCCAGATGTGCAGAAGCAGATTTTGAAGATTATGATGCAATCTGCCTTGCACTTTCTCTATAGCTGACATTTTCCAGATGTGCAGAAGCAGAGTTTCAAGATTATGATGCAATCTGCCTTGCAATTTCTCTCTAGCTGACATTTTCCAGATGTGCAGAAGCAGAGTTTCAAGATTATGATGCAATCTGCCTTGCAATTTCTCTCTAGCTGACATTTTCCAGATGTGCAGAAGCAGAGTTTCAAGATTATGATGCAATCTGCCTTGCAATTTCTCTCCAGCGTACATTTTCCAGATGTGGAGAAGCAGAGTTTCAGGGTCATTTTGAAATCTGCTATGGAATTTCGCTCCAGATGACATTTTCCAGATGTGCAGAAGCAGAGTTTCAAGATTGTGATTCAATCTGCCTTGCAATTTCTCTCTAGCTGACATTTTCCAGATGTGCAGAAGCAGAGTTTAAAGATTATGATGCAATCTGCTTTGGAATTTCGCTCCAGATGACATTTTCCATATGTACAGAAGCAGAGTTTCAGGATAATGCAATCTGCCTTGCAATTTCTCTCTAGCTGACATTTTCCAGATGTGCAGAAGCAGAGTTTCAAGATTATGATGCAATCTGCCTTGCAATTTCTCTCTAGCTGACATTTTCCAGATGTGCAGAAGCAGAGTTTCAAGATTATGATGCAATCCGCCTTGCAATTTCTCTCCTGCTGACATTTTCCAGATGTGCAGAAGCAGAGTTTCAAGATTATGATGCAATCTGCCTTGCATTTTCTCTCTAGCTGACATTTTCCAGATGTGGAGAAGCAGAGTTTCAAGATTATGATTCAATCTGCCTTGCAATTTCTCTCCAGCTGACATTTTCCAGATGTGCAGAAGCAGAGTTTCACGATGATGATGATGCAATCTGCCTTGCAAGTTCTCTCTAGCTGACATTTTCCAGATGTGCAGAAGCAGAGTTTAAAGATTATGATGCAATCTGCCTTGCAATTTCTCTATAGCTGACATTTTCCAGATGTGCAGAAGCAGAGTTTCAAGATTATGATGCAATCTGCCTTGCAATTTCTCTCTAGCTGACATTTTCCAGATGTGGAGAAGCAGAGTTTCAAGATTATGATTCAATCTGCCTTGCAATTTCTCTCCAGCTGACATTTTCCAGATGTGCAGAAGCAGAGTTTCAAGATTATGATGCAATCTGCCTTGCAATTTCTCTCCAGCTGACATTTTCCAGATGTGCAGAAGCAGAGTTTCAAGATTATGATGCAATCTGCCTTGCAAGTTCTCTCTAGCTGACATTTTCCAGATGTGCAGAAGCAGAGTTTAAAGATTATGATGCAATCTGCCTTGCAATTTCTCTCTAGCTGACATTTTCCAGATGTGCAGAAGCAGATTTTGAAGATTATGATGCAATCTGCCTTGCACTTTCTCTATAGCTGACATTTTCCAGATGTGCAGAAGCAGAGTTTCAAGATTATGATGCAATCTGCCTTGCATTTTCTCTCTAGCTGACATTTTCCAGATGTGGAGAAGCAGAGTTTCAAGATTATGATGCAATCTGCCTTGCAATTTCTCTCCAGCTGACATTTTCCAGATGTGCAGAAGCAGAGTTTCAAGATTATGATGCAATCTGCCTTGCATTTTCTCTCTAGCTGACATTTTCCAGATGTGGAGAAGCAGAGTTTCAAGATTATGATGCAATCTGCTTTGGAATTTCGCTCCAGATGACATTTTCCATATGTACAGAAGCAGAGTTTCAGGATAATGCAATCTGCCTTGCAATTTCTCTCCAGCTGACATTTTCCAGATGTGCAGAAGCAGAGTTTCAAGATTATGATGCAATCTGCCTTGCATTTTCTCTCTAGCTGACATTTTCCAGATGTGGAGAAGCAGAGTTTCAAGATTATGATGCAATCTGCCTTGCAATTTCTCTCCAGCTGACATTTTCCAGATGTGCAGAGGCAGAGTTTAAAGATTATGATGCAATCTGCTTTGGAATTTCGCTCCAGATGACATTTTCCAGATTTGCAGAAGCAGAGTTTCACGATGATGATGCTGAAATCTGCCTTGCAATTTCTCTCCAGCTGACATTTTCCAGATGTGCAGAAGCAGAGTTTCAACATTATGATGCAATCTGCTTTGGAATTTCGCTCCAGATGACATTTTCCATATGTACAGAAGCAGAGTTTCAGGATAACGCAATCTGCCTTGCAATTTCTCTCCAGCGTACATTTTCCAGATGTGCAGAAGCAGAGTTTCAAGATTATGATGCAATCTGCCTTGCAATTTCTCTCTAGCTGACATTTTCCAGATGTGGAGAAGCAGAGTTTCAAGATTATGATGCAATCTGCCTTGCAATTTCTCTCTAGCTGACATTTTCCAGATGTGCAGAAGCAGAGTTTCAAGATTATGATGCAATCTGCCTTGCAATTTCTCTCTAGCTGACATTTTCCAGATGTGCAGAAGCAGAGTTTCAAGATTATGATGCAATCTGCCTTGCAATTTCTCTCCAGCGTACATTTTCCAGATGTGGAGAAGCAGAGTTTCAGGGTCATTTTGAAATCTGCTATGGAATTTCGCTCCAGATGACATTTTCCAGATGTGCAGAAGAAGAGTTTCAAGATTGTGATTCAATCTGCCTTGCAATTTCTCTCTAGCTGACATTTTCCAGATGTGCAGAAGCAGAGTTTAAAGATTATGATGCAATCTGCTTTGGAATTTCGCTCCAGATGACATTTTCCATATGTACAGAAGCAGAGTTTCAGGATAATGCAATCTGCCTTGCAATTTCTCTCCAGCGTACATTTTCCAGATGTGCAGAAGCAGAGTTTCAAGATTATGATGCAATCTGCCTTGCAATTTCTCTCTAGCTGACATTTTCCAGATGTGCAGAAGCAGAGTTTCAAGATTATGATGCAATCTGCCTTGCAATTTCTCTCTAGCTGACATTTTCCAGATGTGCAGAAGCAGAGTTTCAAGATTATGATGCAATCCGCCTTGCAATTTCTCTCCTGCTGACATTTTCCAGATGTGCAGAAGCAGAGTTTCAAGATTATGATGCAATCTGCCTTGCAATTTCTCTCCAGCGTACATTTTCCAGATGTGGAGAAGCAGAGTTTCAGGGTCATTTTGAAATCTGCTATGGAATTTCGCTCCAGATGACATTTTCCAGATGTGCAGAAGCAGAGTTTCAAGATTGTGATTCAATCTGCCTTGCAATTTCTCTCTAGCTGACATTTTCCAGATGTGCAGAAGCAGAGTTTCAAGATTATGATGCAACCTGCCTTGCAATTTCTCTCCTGCTGACATTTTCCAGATGTGGAGAAGCAGAGTTTCAAGATTATGATGCAATCTGCCTTGCAATTTCTCTCTAGCTGACATTTTCCAGATTTGCAGAAGCAGAGTTTCAAGATGATGATGCAGAAATCTGCCTTGCAATTTCTCTCTAGCTGACATTTTCCAGATGTGCAGAAGCAGAGTTTCACGATGATGATGCTGAAATCTGCCTTGCAATTTCTCTCCAGCTGACATTTTCCAGATGTGCAGAAGCAGAGTTTCACGATGATGATGATGCAATCTGCCTTGCAATTTCTCTCCAGCTGACATTTTCCAGATTTGCAGAAGCAGAGTTTCATGATGATGATGCTGAAATCTGCCTTGCAATTTCTCTCCAGCTGACATTTTCCAGATGTGCAGAAGCAGAGTTTCAAGATTATGATGCAATCTGCCTTGCAATTTCTCTCTAGCTGACATTTTCCAGATGTGCAGAAGCAGAGTTTAAAGATTATGATGCAATCTGCTTTGGAATTTCGCTCCAGATGACATTTTCCATATGTACAGAAGCAGAGTTTCAGGATAATGCAATCTGCCTTGCAATTTCTCTCCAGCTGACATTTTCCAGATGTGGAGAAGCAGAGTTTCAAGATTATGATTCAATCTGCCTTGCAATTTCTCTCCAGCTGACATTTTCCAGATGTGCAGAAGCAGAGTTTCAAGATTATGATGCAATCTGCCTTGCAAGTTCTCTCTAGCTGACATTTTCCAGATGTGCAGAAGCAGAGTTTAAAGATTATGATGCAATCTGCCTTGCAATTTCTCTCTAGCTGACATTTTCCAGATGTGCAGAAGCAGATTTTGAAGATTATGATGCAATCTGCCTTGCACTTTCTCTATAGCTGACATTTTCCAGATGTGCAGAAGCAGAGTTTCAAGATTATGATGCAATCTGCCTTGCAATTTCTCTCTAGCTGACATTTTCCAGATGTGGAGAAGCAGAGTTTCAAGATTATGATTCAATCTGCCTTGCAATTTCTCTCCAGCTGACATTTTCCAGATGTGCAGAAGCAGAGTTTCAAGATTATGATGCAATCTGCCTTGCAATTTCTCTCTAGCTGACATTTTCCAGATGTGCAGAAGCAGATTTTGAAGATTATGATGCAATCTGCCTTGCACTTTCTCTATAGCTGACATTTTCCAGATGTGCAGAAGCAGAGTTTCAAGATTATGATGCAATCTGCCTTGCAATTTCTCTCCTGGTGACATTTTCCAGATGTGGAGAAGCAGAGTTTCAAGATTATGATGCAATCTGCCTTGCAATTTCTCTCCAGCGTACATTTTCCAGATGTGGAGAAGCAGAGTTTCAAGATTATGATGCAATCTGCCTTGCAATTTCTCTCTAGCTGACATTTTCCAGATGTGCAGAAGCAGATTTTGAAGATTATGATGCAATCTGCCTTGCACTTTCTCTATAGCTGACATTTTCCAGATGTGCAGAAGCAGAGTTTCAAGATTATGATGCAATCTGCCTTGCAATTTCTCTCTAGCTGACATTTTCCAGATGTGCAGAAGCAGAGTTTCAAGATTATGATGCAATCTGCCTTGCAATTTCTCTCTAGCTGACATTTTCCAGATGTGCAGAAGCAGAGTTTCAAGATTATGATGCAATCTGCCTTGCAATTTCTCTCTAGCTGACATTTTCCAGATGTGCAGAAGCAGAGTTTCAAGATTATGATGCAATCTGCCTTGCAATTTCTCTCCAGCGTACATTTTCCAGATGTGGAGAAGCAGAGTTTCAGGGTCATTTTGAAATCTGCTATGGAATTTCGCTCCAGATGACATTTTCCAGATGTGCAGAAGCAGAGTTTCAAGATTGTGATTCAATCTGCCTTGCAATTTCTCTCTAGCTGACATTTTCCAGATGTGCAGAAGCAGAGTTTAAAGATTATGATGCAATCTGCTTTGGAATTTTGCTCCAGATGACATTTTCCATATGTACAGAAGCAGAGTTTCAGGATAATGCAATCTGCCTTGCAATTTCTCTCCAGCGTACATTTTCCAGATGTGCAGAAGCAGAGTTTCAAGATTATGATGCAATCTGCCTTGCAATTTCTCTCTAGCTGACATTTTCCAGATGTGCAGAAGCAGAGTCTCAGGATGATGCTGAAATCTGCTTTGTAATTTCTCTGCAGCTGACATTTTCCAGATGTGCAGAAGCAGAGTTTCAGGATGATGCTGAAATCTGCCTTGCAATTTCTCTCTAGCTAACATTTTCCACATGTGCAGAAGCAGAGTTTCAGGATGATGCTGAAATCTGCCTTGCAATTTCTCTCTAGCTAACATTTTCCAGATGTGCAGAAGCAGAGTTTCAGGATGATGCTGAAATCTGCCTTGCAATTTCTCTCTAGCTGACATTTTCCAGATGTGCAGAAGCAGAGTTTCAGGATGATGCTGAAATCTGCCTTGCAATTTCTCTCTAGCTGACATTTTCCAGATGTACAAAAGCAGAGTTTCACGATGATGCTGAAATCTGTCTTTCAATTTCTCTTTAGGTGATATTTTCCTGATGTGCAGATGCACAGTTTCAGGATGATGCTTAAATCTGCCTTTCAATTTCTCTTTAGGTGATATTTTACTGATGTGCAGAAGCACAGTTGCAGGATGATGCTGAAATCTGCTTTGCAATTTCTCTCCAGCTGACATTTTCCAGATGTGCAGAAGCAGAGTTCCAGGATGATGCTGAAATCTGCTTTGTAATTTCTCTCCAGCTGACATTTATCAGATGTGCAGAAGCAGAGTTTCAAGATTATGATGCAATCTGCCTTGCAATTTCTCTCTAGCTGACATTTTCCAGATGTGCAGAAGCAGAGTTTCAGGGTTATTTTGAAATCTGCCTTGGAATTTCGCTGCAGATGACATTTTTCCAGGTGTGCAGAAGCATATTTTCATGATGATGCTGAAATCTGCCTTTCAATTTCTCTCCAGCTGACATTTTCCAGATGTGCAGAAGCAGAGTCTCAGGATGATGCTGAAATCTGCTTTGTAATTTCTCTGGAGATGACATTTTCCAGATGTGCAGAAGCAGAGTTTCAGGATGATGCTGAAATCTGCCTTGCAATTTCTCTCTAGCTAACATTTTCCACATGTGCAGAAGCAGAGTTTCAAGATTATGATGCAATCTGCCTTGCAATTTCTCTCTATCTGACATTTTCCAGATGTGCAGAAGCAGTGTTTCAGGATGATGCTGAAATCTGCCTTGCAATTTCTCTATAGCTACCATTTTCCACATGTGCAGAAGCAGGGTTTCAGGATGATGCTGAAATTTGCTTTGCAATTTCTCTCTACGTGTCATTTTCCAGATGTGCAGAAGCAGAGTTTCAGGATGATGCTGAAATCTGCCTTGCAATTTCTCTCTAGCTGACATTTTCCACGTGTGCAGAAGCAGAGTTTCAAGATTATGATGCAATCTGCCTTGCAATTTCTCTCTAGCTGACATTTTCCATATGTACAAAAGCAGAGTTTCACGATGATGCTGAAATCTGCCTTGCAATTTCTCTCTAGCTGACATTTTCCAGATGTGCAGAAGCAGAGTCTCAGGATGATGCTGAAATCTGCTTTGTAATTTCTCTGCAGCTGACATTTTCCAGATGTGCAGAAGCAGAGTTTCAGGATGATGCTGAAATCTGCCTTGCAATTTCTCTCTAGCTAACATTTTCAACATGTGCAGAAGCAGAGTTTCAGGATGATGCTGAAATCTGCCTTGCAATTTCTCTCTAGCTAACATTTTCCAGATGTGCAGAAGCAGAGTTTCAGGATGATGCTGAAATCTGCCTTGCAATTTCTCTCTAGCTGACATTTTCCAGATGTGCAGAAGCAGAGTTTCAGGATGATGCTGAAATCTGCCTTTCAATTTCTCTTTAGGTGATATTTTCCTGATGTGCAGAAGCACAGTTTCAGGATGATGCTGAAATCTGCTTTGCAATTTCTCTCCAGCTGACATTATCCAGATGTGCAGAAGCAGAGTTCCAGGATGATGCTGAAATCTGCTTTGTAATTTCTCTCCAGCTGACATTTATCAGATGTGCAGAAGCAGAGTTTCAGGGTTATTTTGAAATCTGCCTTGGAATTTCGCTGCAGATGACATTTTTCCAGGTGTGCAGAAGGATATTTTCACGATGATGCTGAAATCTGCCTTGCAATTTCTCTCTAGCTGACATTTTCCAGATGTGCAGAAGCAGAGTCTCAGGATGATGCTGAAATCTGCTTTGTAATTTCTCTGCAGCTGACATTTTCCAGATGTGCAGAAGCAGAGTTTCAGGATGATGCTGAAATCTGCCTTGCAATTTCTCTCTAGCTAACATTTTCCAGATGTGCAGAAGCAGAGTTTCAGGATGATGCTGAAATCTGCCTTGCAATTTCTCTCTAGCTGACATTTTCCAGATGTGCAGAAGCAGAGTTTCAAGATTATGATGCAATGTGCCTTGCAATTTCTCTCTAGCTGACATTTTCCATATGTACAAAAGCAGAGTTTCACGATGATGCTGAAATCTGCCTTTCAATTTCTCTTTAGGTGATATTTTCCTGATGTGCAGAAGCACAGTTTCAGGATGATGCTTAAATCTGCCTTTCAATTTCTCTTTAGTTGATATTTTCCTGATGTGCAGAAGCCCAGTTGCAGGATGATGCTGAAATCTGCCTTGCAATTTCTCTCTAGCTGACATTTTCCAGATGTGCAGAAGCAGAGTTTCAGGGTTATTTTGAAATCTGCCTTGGAATTTCGCTGCAGATGACATTTTTCCAGGTGTGCAGAAGCATATTTTCACGATGATGCTGAAATCTGCCTTGCAATTTCTCTCTAGCTGACATTTTCCAGATGTGCAGAAGCAGAGTCTCAGGATGATGCTGAAATCTGCTTTGTAATTTCTCTGCAGCTGACATTTTCCAGATGTGCAGAAGCAGAGTTTCAGGATGATGCTGAAATCTGCCTTGCAATTTCTCTCTAGCTAACATTTTCCACATGTGCAGAAGCAGAGTTTCAGGATGATGCTGAAATCTGCCTTGCAATTTCTCTCTATCTGACATTTTCCAGATGTGCAGAAGCAGAGTTTCAGGATGATGCTGAAATCTGCCTTGCAATTTCTCTCTATCTGACATTTTCCAGATGTGCAGAAGCAGAGTTTCACGATGATGCTGAAATCTGCCTTGCAATTTCTCTCTAGCTGACATTTTCCAGATGTGCAGAAGCAGAGTCTCAGGATGATGCTGAAATCTGCTTTGTAATTTCTCTGCAGCTGACATTTTCCAGATGTGCAGAAGCAGAGTTTCAGGATGATGCTGAAATCTGCCTTGCAATTTCTCTCTAGCTAACATTTTCCACATGTGCAGAAGCAGGGTTTCAGGATGATGCTGAAATCTGCCTTGCAATTTCTCTCTAGCTAACATTTTCCAGATGTGCAGAAGCAGAGTTTCAGGATGATGCTGAAATCTGCCTTGCAATTTCTCTCTATCTGACATTTTCCAGATGTGCAGAAGCAGAGTTTCAGGATGATGCTGAAATCTGCCTTTCAATTTCTCTTTAGGTGATATTTTCCTGATGTGCAGAAGCACAGTTTCAGGATGATGCTTAAATCTGCCTTTCAATTTCTCTTTAGGTGATATTTTCCTGATGTGCAGAAGCCCAGTTGCAGGATGATGCTGAAATCTGCCTTGCAATTTCTCTCTAGCTGACATTTTCCAGATGTGCAGAAGCAGAGTTTCAGGGTTATTTTGAAATCTGCCTTGGAATTTCGCTGCAGATGACATTTTTCCAGGTGTGCAGAAGCATATTTTCACGTTGATGCTGAAATCTGCCTTGCAATTTCTCTCTAGCTGACATTTTCCAGATGTGCAGAAGCAGAGTCTCAGGATGATGCTGAAATCTGCTTTGTAATTTCTCTGCAGCTGACATTTTCCAGATGTGCAGAAGCAGAGTTTCAGGATGATGCTGAAATCTGCCTTGCAATTTCTCTCTAGCTAACATTTTCCACATGTGCAGAAGCAGAGTTTCAGGATGATGCTGAAATCTGCCTTGCAATTTCTCTCTATCTGACATTTTCCAGATGTGCAGAAGCAGAGTTTCAGGATGATGCTGAAATCTGCCTTGCAATTTCTCTCTAGCTGACATTTTCCAGATGTGCAGAAGCAGAGTTTCAGGATGATGCTGAAATCTGCCTTGCAATTTCTCTCTAGCTGACATTTTCCAGATGTACAAAAGCAGAGTTTCACGATGATGCTGAAATCTGCCTTTCAATTTCTCTTTAGGTGATATTTTCCTGATGTGCAGAAGCACAGTTTCAGGATGATGCTGAAATCTGCTTTGCAATTTCTCTCTAGCTAACATTTTCCAGATGTGCAGAAGCAGAGTTTCAGGATGATGCTGAAATCTGCCTTTCAATTTCTCTTTAGGTGATATTTTCCTGATGTGCAGAAGCACAGTTTCAGGATGATGCTGAAATCTGCTTTGCAATTTCTCTCCAGCTGACATTTTCCAGATGTGCAGAAGCAGAGTTCCAGGATGATGCTGAAATCTGCTTTGTAATTTCTCTCCAGCTGACATTTATCAGATGTGCAGAAGCAGAGTTTCAGGGTTATTTTGAAATCTGCCTTGGAATTTCGCTGCAGATGACATTTTTCCAGGTGTGCAGAAGCATATTTTCATGATGATGCTGAAATCTGCCTTGCAATTTCTCTCTAGCTGACATTTTCCAGATGTGCAGAAGCAGAGTCTCAGGATGATGCTGAAATCTGCTTTGTAATTTCTCTGCAGCTGACATTTTCCAGATGTGCAGAAGCAGAGTTTCAAGATTATGATGCAATCTGCCTTGCAATTTCTCTCTATCTGACATTTTCCAGATGTGCAGAAGCAGAGTTTCAGGATGATGCTGAAATCTGCCTTGCAATTTCTCTCTAGCTAACATTTTCCACATGTGCAGAAGCAGGGTTTCAGGATGATGCTGAAATCTGCCTTGCAATTTCTCTCTAGCTAACATTTTCCAGATGTGCAGAAGCAGAGTTTCAGGATGATGCTGAAATCTGCCTTGCAATTTCTCTCTAGCTAACATTTTCCAGATGTGCAGAAGCAGAGTTTCAGGATGATGCTGAAATCTGCCTTGCAATTTCTCTCTAGCTGACATTTTCCAGATGTGCAGAAGCAGTGTTTCAGGATGATGCTGAAATCTGCCTTGCAATTTCTCTATAGCTACCATTTTCCACATGTGCAGAAGCAGGGTTTCAGGATGATGCTGAAATTTGCTTTGCAATTTCTCTCTACGTGTCATTTTCCAGATGTGCAGAAGCAGAGTTTCAGGATGATGCTGAAATCTGCCTTGCAATTTCTCTCTAGCTAACATTTTCCAGATGTGCAGAAGCAGAGTTTCAGGATGATGCTGAAATCTGCCTTTCAATTTCTCTTTAGGTGATATTTTCCTGATGTGCAGAAGCACAGTTTCAGGATGATGCTGAAATCTGCCTTGCAATTTCTCTGTAGCTGACATTTTCCAGATGTGCAGAAGCAGAGTTTCAAGATTATGATGCAATCTGCCTTGCAATTTCTCTCTAGCTGACATTTTCCATATGTACAAAAGCAGAGTTTCACGATGATGCTGAAATCTGCCTTTCAATTTCTCTTTAGGTGATATTTTCCTGATGTGCAGAAGCACAGTTTCAGGATGATGCTTAAATCTGCCTTTCAATTTCTCTTTAGTTGATATTTTCCTGATGTGCAGAAGCCCAGTTGCAGGATGATGCTGAAATCTGCCTTGCAATTTCTCTCTAGCTGACATTTTCCAGATGTGCAGAAGCAGAGTTTCAGGGTTATTTTGAAATCTGCCTTGGAATTTCGCTGCAGATGACATTTTTCCAGGTGTGCAGAAGCATATTTTCACGATGATGCTGAAATCTGCCTTGCAATTTCTCTCTAGCTGACATTTTCCAGATGTGCAGAAGCAGAGTCTCAGGATGATGCTGAAATCTGCTTTGTAATTTCTCTGCAGCTGACATTTTCCAGATGTGCAGAAGCAGAGTTTCAGGATGATGCTGAAATCTGCCTTGCAATTTCTCTCTAGCTAACATTTTCCACATGTGCAGAAGCAGAGTTTCAGGATGATGCTGAAATCTGCCTTGCAATTTCTCTCTATCTGACATTTTCCAGATGTGCAGAAGCAGAGTTTCAGGATGATGATGAAATCTGCCTTGCAATTTCTCTCTAGCTGACATTTTCATATGTAAAAAAGCAGAGTTTCACGATGATGCTGAAATCTGCCTTGCAATTTCTCTCTGGCTGACATTTTCCAGATGTGCAGAAGCAGAGTCTCAGGATGATGCTGAAATCTGCTTTGTAATTTCTCTGCAGCTGACATTTTCCAGATGTGCAGAAGCAGAGTTTCAGGATGATGCTGAAATCTGCCTTGCAATTTCTCTCTAGCTAACATTTTCCAGATGTGCAGAAGCAGAGTTTCAGGATGATGCTGAAATCTGCCTTGCAATTTCTCTCTAGCTAACATTTTCCACATGTGCAGAAGCAGAGTTTCAGGATGATGCTGAAATCTGCCTTGCAATTTCTCTCTATCTGACATTTTCCAGATGTGCAGAAGCACAGTTTCAGGATGATGCTGAAATCTGCTTTGCAATTTCTCTCTAGCTAACATTTTCCAGATGTGCAGAAGCAGAGTTTCAGGATGATGCTGAAATCTGCCTTTCAATTTCTCTTTAGGTGATATTTTCCTGATGTGCAGAAGCACAGTTTCAGGATGATGCTGAAATCTGCTTTGCAATTTCTCTCCAGCTGACATTTTCCAGATGTGCAGAAGCAGAGTTCCAGGATGATGCTGAAATCTGCTTTGTAATTTCTCTCCAGCTGACATTTATCAGATGTGCAGAAGCAGAGTTTCAGGGTTATTTTGAAATCTGCCTTGGAATTTCGCTGTAGATGACATTTTTCCACGTGTGCAGAAGGATATTTTCACGATGATGCTGAAATCTGCCTTGCAATTTCTCTCTAGCTGACATTTTCCAGATGTGCAGAAGCAGAGTCTCAGGATGATGCTGAAATCTGCTTTGTAATTTCTCTGCAGCTGACATTTTCCAGATGTGCAGAAGCAGAGTTTCAGGATGATGCTGAAATCTGCCTTGCAATTTCTCTCTAGCTAACATTTTCCACATGTGCAGAAGCAGGGTTTCAGGATGATGCTGAAATCTGCCTTGCAATTTCTCTCTAGCTAACATTTTCCAGATGTGCAGAAGCAGAGTTTCAGGATGATGCTGAAATCTGCCTTGAAATTTCTCTCTATCTGACATTTTCCAGATGTGCAGAAGCAGAGTTTCAGGATGATGCTGAAATCTGCCTTGCAATTTCTCTCTAGCTAACATTTTCCACATGTGCAGAAGCAGGGTTTCAGGATGATGCTGAAATCTGCCTTGCAATTTCTCTCTAGCTAACATTTTCCAGATGTGCAGAAGCAGAGTTTCAGGATGATGCTGAAATCTGCCTTGCAATTTCTCTCTAGCTGACATTTTCCAGATGTGCAGAAGCAGAGTTTCAAGATTATGATGCAATCTGCCTTGCAATTTCTCTCTAGCTGACATTTTCCATATGTACAAAAGCAGAGTTTCACGATGATGCTGAAATCTGCCTTTCAATTTCTCTTTAGGTGATATTTTCCTGATGTGCAGAAGCACAGTTTCAGGATGATGCTTAAATCTGCCTTTCAATTTCTCTTTAGGTGATATTTTCCTGATGTGCAGAAGCCCAGTTGCAGGATGATGCTGAAATCTGCCTTGCAATTTCTCTCTAGCTGACATTTTCCAGATGTGCAGAAGCAGAGTTTCAGGGTTATTTTGAAATCTGCCTTGGAATTTCGCTGCAGATGACATTTTTCCAGGTGTGCAGAAGCATATTTTCACGTTGATGCTGAAATCTGCCTTGCAATTTCTCTCTAGCTGACATTTTCCAGATGTGCAGAAGCAGAGTCTCAGGATGATGCTGAAATCTGCTTTGTAATTTCTCTGCAGCTGACATTTTCCAGTTGTGCAGAAGCAGAGTTTCAGGATGATGCTGAAATCTGCCTTGCAATTTCTCTCTAGCTAACATTTTCCACATGTGCAGAAGCAGAGTTTCAGGATGATGCTGAAATCTGCCTTGCAATTTCTCTCTATCTGACATTTTCCAGATGTGCAGAAGCAGAGTTTCAGGATGATGCTGAAATCTGCCTTGCAATTTCTCTCTAGCTGACATTTTCCAGATGTGCAGAAGCAGAGTTTCAGGATGATGCTGAAATCTGCCTTGCAATTTCTCTCTAGCTGACATTTTCCAGATGTACAAAAGCAGAGTTTCAGGATGATGCTGAAATCTGCCTTTCAATTTCTCTTTAGGTGATATTTTCCTGATGTGCAGAAGCACAGTTTCAGGATGATGCTGAAATCTGCTTTGCAATTTCTCTCTAGCTAACATTTTCCAGATGTGCAGAAGCAGAGTTTCAGGATGATGCTGAAATCTGCCTTTCAATTTCTCTTTAGGTGATATTTTCCTGATGTGCAGAAGCACAGTTTCAGGATGATGCTGAAATCTGCTTTGCAATTTCTCTCCAGCTGACATTTTCCAGATGTGCAGAAGCAGAGTTCCAGGATGATGCTGAAATCTGCTTTGTAATTTCTCTCCAGCTGACATTTATCAGATGTGCAGAAGCAGAGTTTCAGGGTTATTTTGAAATCTGCCTTGGAATTTCGCTGCAGATGACATTTTTCCAGGTGTGCAGAAGCATATTTTCATGATGATGCTGAAATCTGCCTTGCAATTTCTCTCTAGCTGACATTTTCCAGATGTGCAGAAGCAGAGTCTCAGGATGATGCTGAAATCTACTTTGTAATTTCTCTGCAGCTGACATTTTCCAGATGTGCAGAAGCAGAGTTTCAAGATTATGATGCAATCTGCCTTGCAATTTCTCTCTATCTGACATTTTCCAGATGTGCAGAAGCAGAGTTTCAGGATGATGCTGAAATCTGCCTTGCAATTTCTCTCTAGCTAACATTTTCCACATGTGCAGAAGCAGGGTTTCAGGATGATGCTGAAATCTGCCTTGCAATTTCTCTCTAGCTAACATTTTCCAGATGTGCAGAAGCAGAGTTTCAGGATGATGCTGAAATCTGCCTTGCAATTTCTCTCTAGCTAACATTTTCCAGATGTGCAGAAGCAGAGTTTCAGGATGATGCTGAAATCTGCCTTGCAATTTCTCTCTAGCTGACATTTTCCAGATGTGCAGAAGCAGAGTTTCAAGATTATGATGAAATCTGCCTTGCAATTTCTCTCTAGCTGACATTTTCCATATGTACAAAAGCAGAGTTTCACGATGATGCTGAAATCTGCCTTTCAATTTCTCTTTAGGTGATATTTTCCTGATGTGCAGAAGCACAGTTTCAGGATGATGCTTAAATCTGCCTTTCAATTTCTCTTTAGGTGATATTTTCCTGATGTGCAGAAGCACAGTTGCAGGATGATGCTGAAATCTGCTTTGCAATTTCTCTCCAGCTGACATTTTCCAGATGTGCAGAAGCAGAGTTCCAGGATGATGCTGAAATCTGCTTTGTAATTTCTCTCCAGCTGACATTTATCAGATGTGCAGAAGCAGAGTTTCAAGATTATGATGCAATCTGCCTTGCAATTTCTCTCTAGCTGACATTTTCCAGATGTGCAGAAGCAGAGTTTCAGGGTTATTTTGAAATCTGCCTTGGAATTTCGCTGCAGATGACATTTTTCCAGGTGTGCAGAAGCATATTTTCATGATGATGCTGAAATCTGCCTTGCAATTTCTCTCTAGCTGACATTTTCCAGATGTGCAGAAGCAGAGTCTCAGGATGATGCTGAAATCTGCTTTGTAATTTCTCTGCAGCTGACATTTTCCAGATGTGCAGAAGCAGAGTTTCAAGATTATGATGCAATCTGCCTTGCAATTTCTCTCTATCTGACATTTTCCAGATGTGCAGAAGCAGAGTTTCAGGATGATGCTGAAATCTGCCTTGCAATTTCTCTCTAGCTAACATTTTCCACATGTGCAGAAGCAGGGTTTCAGGATGATGCTGAAATCTGCCTTGCAATTTCTCTCTAGCTAACATTTTCCAGATGTGCAGAAGCAGAGTTTCAGGATGATGCTGAAATCTGCCTTGCAATTTCTCTCTAGCTAACATTTTCCAGATGTGCAGAAGCAGAGTTTCAGGATGATGCTGAAATCTGCCTTGCAATTTCTCTTTAGGTGATATTTTCCTGATGTGCAGAAGCACAGTTGCAGGATGATGCTGAAATCTGCTTTGCAATTTCTCTCCAGCTGACATTTTCCACATGTGCAGAAGCAGGGTTTCAGGATGATGCTGAAATTTGCTTTGCAATTTCTCTCTACGTGTCATTTTCCAGATGTGCAGAAGCAGAGTTTCAGGATGATGCTGAAATCTGCCTTGCAATTTCTCTCTAGCTGACATTTTCCACGTGTGCAGAAGCAGAGTTTCAAGATTATGATGCAATCTGCCTTGCAATTTCTCTCTAGCTGACATTTTCCATATGTACAAAAGCAGAGTTTCACGATGATGCTGAAATCTGCCTTTCAATTTCTCTTTAGGTGATATTTTCCTGATGTGCAGAAGCAAAGTTTCAGGATGATGCTGAAATCTGCTTTGCAATTTCTCTCCAGCTGACATTTTCCAGATGTGCAGAAGCAGAGTCTCAGGATGATGCTGAAATCTGCTTTGTAATTTCTCTGCAGCTGACATTTTCCAGATGTGCAGAAGCAGAGTTTCAGGATGATGCTGAAATCTGCCTTTCAATTTCTCTCTAGCTAACATTTTCCACATGTGCAGAAGCAGAGTTTCAAGATTATGATGCAATCTGCCTTGCAATTTATCTCTATCTGACATTTTCCAGATGTGCAGAAGCAGAGTTTCAGGATGATGCTGAAATCTGCCTTGCAATTTCTCTCTAGCTACCATTTTCCACATGTGCAGAAGCCGGGTTTCAGGATGATGCTGAAATTTGCTTTGCAATTTCTCTCTACGTGCCATTTGCCAGATGTGCAGAAGCAGAGTTTCAGGATGATGCTGAAATCTGCCTTGCAGTTTCTCTCTAGCTGACATTTTCCAGATGTGCAGAAGCAGAGTTTCAAGATTATGATGCAATCTGCCTTGCAATTTCTCTCTAGCTGACATTTTCCAGATGTGGAGAAGCAGAGTTTCAGGGTCATTTTGAAATCTGCTATGGAATTTCGCTCCAGATGACATTTTCCAGATGTGCAGAAGCAGAGTCTCAGGATGATGCTGAAATCTGCTTTGTAATTTCTCTGCAGCTGACATTTTCCAGATGTGCAGAAGCAGAGTTTCAGGATGATGCTGAAATCTGCCTTGCAATTTCTCTCTAGCTAACATTTTCCACATGTGCAGAAGCAGAGTTTCAGGATGATGCTGAAATCTGCCTTGCAATTTCTCTCTAGCTAACATTTTCCAGATGTGCAGAACCAGAGTTTCAGGATGATGCTGAAATCTGCCTTGCAATTTCTCTCTAGCTGACATTTTCCAGATGTGCAGAAGCAGAGTTTCAGGATGATGCTGAAATCTGCCTTGCAATTTCTCTCTAGCTGACATTTTCCAGATGTACAAAAGCAGAGTTTCAGGATGATGCTGAAATCTGCCTTGCAATTTCTCTCTAGCTAACATTTTCCACATGTGCAGAAGCAGAGTTTCAAGATTATGATGCAATCTGCCTTGCAATTTCTCTCTATCTGACATTTTCCAGATGTGCAGAAGCAGTGTTTCAGGATGATGCTGAAATCTGCCTTGCAATTTCTCTATAGCTACCATTTTCCACATGTGCAGAAGCAGGGTTTCAGGATGATGCTGAAATTTGCTTTGCAATTTCTCTCTACGTGTCATTTTCCAGATGTGCAGAAGCAGAGTTTCAGGATGATGCTGAAATCTGCCTTGCAATTTCTCTCTAGCTGACATTTTCCACGTGTGCAGAAGCAGAGTTTCAAGATTATGATGCAATCTGCCTTGCAATTTCTCTCTAGCTGACATTTTCCATATGTACAAAAGCAGAGTTTCACGATGATGCTGAAATCTGCCTTGCAATTTCTCTCTAGCTGACATTTTCCAGATGTGCAGAAGCAGGGTTTCAGGATGATGCTGAAATCTGCTTTGCAATTTCTCTCTAGCTAACATTTTCCAGATGTGCAGAAGCAGAGTTTCAGGATTATGCTGAAATCTGCCTTGCAATTTCTCTCTAGCTGACATTTTCCAGATGTGCAGAAGCAGAGTTTCAAGATTATGATGCAATCTGCCTTGCAATTTCTCTCTAGCTGACATTTTCCATATGTACAAAAGCAGAGTTTCACGATGATGCTGAAATCTGCCTTTCAATTTCTCTTTAGGTGATATTTTCCTGATGTGCAGAAGCAAAGTTTCAGGATGATGCTGAAATCTGCTTTGCAATTTCTCTCCAGCTGACATTTTCCAGATGTGCAGAAGCAGAGTCTCAGGATGATGCTGAAATCTGCTTTGTAATTTCTCTGCAGCTGACATTTTCCAGATGTGCAGAAGCAGAGTTTCAGGATGATGCTGAAATCTGCCTTGCAATTTCTCTCTAGCTGACATTTTCCACATGTGCAGAAGCAGAGTTTCAAGATTATGATGCAATCTGCCTTGCAATTTATCTCTATCTGACATTTTCCAGATGTGCAGAAGCAGAGTTTCAGGATGATGCTGAAATCTGCCTTGCAATTTCTCTCTAGCTACCATTTTCCACATGTGCAGAAGCCGGGTTTCAGGATGATGCTGAAATTTGCTTTGCAATTTCTCTCTACGTGCCATTTGCCAGATGTGCAGAAGCAGAGTTTCAGGATGATGCTGAAATCTGCCTTGCAATTTCTCTCTAGCTAACATTTTCCAGATGTGCAGAAGCAGAGTTTCAGGATGATGCTGAAATCTGCCTTGCAATTTCTCTCTAGCTGACATTTTCCAGATGTGCAGAAGCAGAGTTTCAAGATTATGATGAAATCTGCCTTGCAATTTCTCTCTAGCTGACATTTTCCATATGTACAAAAGCAGAGTTTCACGATGATGCTGAAATCTGCCTTTCAATTTCTCTTTAGGTGATATTTTCCTGATGTGCAGAAGCACAGTTTCAGGATGATGCTTAAATCTGCCTTTCAATTTCTCTTTAGGTGATATTTTCCTGATGTGCAGAAGCACAGTTGCAGGATGATGCTGAAATCTGCTTTGCAATTTCTCTCCAGCTGACATTTTCCAGATGTGCAGAAGCAGAGTTCCAGGATGATGCTGAAATCTGCTTTGTAATTTCTCTCCAGCTGACATTTATCAGATGTGCAGAAGCAGAGTTTCAAGATTATGATGCAATCTGCCTTGCAATTTCTCTCTAGCTGACATTTTCCAGATGTGCAGAAGCAGAGTTTCAGGGTTATTTTGAAATCTGCCTTGGAATTTCGCTGCAGATGACATTTTTCCAGGTGTGCAGAAGCATATTTTCATGATGATGCTGAAATCTGCCTTGCAATTTCTCTCTAGCTGACATTTTCCAGATGTGCAGAAGCAGAGTCTCAGGATGATGCTGAAATCTGCTTTGTAATTTCTCTGCAGCTGACATTTTCCAGATGTGCAGAAGCAGAGTTTCAAGATTATGATGCAATCTGCCTTGCAATTTCTCTCTATCTGACATTTTCCAGATGTGCAGAAGCAGAGTTTCAGGATGATGCTGAAATCTGCCTTGCAATTTCTCTCTAGCTAACATTTTCCACATGTGCAGAAGCAGGGTTTCAGGATGATGCTGAAATCTGCCTTGCAATTTCTCTCTAGCTAACATTTTCCAGATGTGCAGAAGCAGAGTTTCAGGATGATGCTGAAATCTGCCTTGCAATTTCTCTCTAGCTAACATTTTCCAGATGTGCAGAAGCAGAGTTTCAGGATGATGCTGAAATCTGCCTTGCAATTTCTCTTTAGGTGATATTTTCCTGATGTGCAGAAGCACAGTTGCAGGATGATGCTGAAATCTGCTTTGCAATTTCTCTCCAGCTGACATTTTCCACATGTGCAGAAGCAGGGTTTCAGGATGATGCTGAAATTTGCTTTGCAATTTCTCTCTACGTGTCATTTTCCAGATGTGCAGAAGCAGAGTTTCAGGATGATGCTGAAATCTGCCTTGCAATTTCTCTCTAGCTGACATTTTCCACGTGTGCAGAAGCAGAGTTTCAAGATTATGATGCAATCTGCCTTGCAATTTCTCTCTAGCTGACATTTTCCATATGTACAAAAGCAGAGTTTCACGATGATGCTGAAATCTGCCTTTCAATTTCTCTTTAGGTGATATTTTCCTGATGTGCAGAAGCAAAGTTTCAGGATGATGCTGAAATCTGCTTTGCAATTTCTCTCCAGCTGACATTTTCCAGATGTGCAGAAGCAGAGTCTCAGGATGATGCTGAAATCTGCTTTGTAATTTCTCTGCAGCTGACATTTTCCAGATGTGCAGAAGCAGAGTTTCAGGATGATGCTGAAATCTGCCTTTCAATTTCTCTCTAGCTAACATTTTCCACATGTGCAGAAGCAGAGTTTCAAGATTATGATGCAATCTGCCTTGCAATTTATCTCTATCTGACATTTTCCAGATGTGCAGAAGCAGAGTTTCAGGATGATGCTGAAATCTGCCTTGCAATTTCTCTCTAGCTACCATTTTCCACATGTGCAGAAGCCGGGTTTCAGGATGATGCTGAAATTTGCTTTGCAATTTCTCTCTACGTGCCATTTGCCAGATGTGCAGAAGCAGAGTTTCAGGATGATGCTGAAATCTGCCTTGCAGTTTCTCTCTAGCTGACATTTTCCAGATGTGCAGAAGCAGAGTTTCAAGATTATGATGCAATCTGCCTTGCAATTTCTCTCTAGCTGACATTTTCCAGATGTGGAGAAGCAGAGTTTCAGGGTCATTTTGAAATCTGCTATGGAATTTCGCTCCAGATGACATTTTCCAGATGTGCAGAAGCAGAGTCTCAGGATGATGCTGAAATCTGCTTTGTAATTTCTCTGCAGCTGACATTTTCCAGATGTGCAGAAGCAGAGTTTCAGGATGATGCTGAAATCTGCCTTGCAATTTCTCTCTAGCTAACATTTTCCACATGTGCAGAAGCAGAGTTTCAGGATGATGCTGAAATCTGCCTTGCAATTTCTCTCTAGCTAACATTTTCCAGATGTGCAGAACCAGAGTTTCAGGATGATGCTGAAATCTGCCTTGCAATTTCTCTCTAGCTGACATTTTCCAGATGTGCAGAAGCAGAGTTTCAGGATGATGCTGAAATCTGCCTTGCAATTTCTCTCTAGCTGACATTTTCCAGATGTACAAAAGCAGAGTTTCAGGATGATGCTGAAATCTGCCTTGCAATTTCTCTCTAGCTAACATTTTCCACATGTGCAGAAGCAGAGTTTCAAGATTATGATGCAATCTGCCTTGCAATTTCTCTCTATCTGACATTTTCCAGATGTGCAGAAGCAGTGTTTCAGGATGATGCTGAAATCTGCCTTGCAATTTCTCTATAGCTACCATTTTCCACATGTGCAGAAGCAGGGTTTCAGGATGATGCTGAAATTTGCTTTGCAATTTCTCTCTACGTGTCATTTTCCAGATGTGCAGAAGCAGAGTTTCAGGATGATGCTGAAATCTGCCTTGCAATTTCTCTCTAGCTGACATTTTCCACGTGTGCAGAAGCAGAGTTTCAAGATTATGATGCAATCTGCCTTGCAATTTCTCTCTAGCTGACATTTTCCATATGTACAAAAGCAGAGTTTCACGATGATGCTGAAATCTGCCTTGCAATTTCTCTCTAGCTGACATTTTCCAGATGTGCAGAAGCAGGGTTTCAGGATGATGCTGAAATCTGCTTTGCAATTTCTCTCTAGCTAACATTTTCCAGATGTGCAGAAGCAGAGTTTCAGGATTATGCTGAAATCTGCCTTGCAATTTCTCTCTAGCTGACATTTTCCAGATGTGCAGAAGCAGAGTTTCAAGATTATGATGCAATCTGCCTTGCAATTTCTCTCTAGCTGACATTTTCCATATGTACAAAAGCAGAGTTTCACGATGATGCTGAAATCTGCCTTTCAATTTCTCTTTAGGTGATATTTTCCTGATGTGCAGAAGCAAAGTTTCAGGATGATGCTGAAATCTGCTTTGCAATTTCTCTCCAGCTGACATTTTCCAGATGTGCAGAAGCAGAGTCTCAGGATGATGCTGAAATCTGCTTTGTAATTTCTCTGCAGCTGACATTTTCCAGATGTGCAGAAGCAGAGTTTCAGGATGATGCTGAAATCTGCCTTGCAATTTCTCTCTAGCTGACATTTTCCACATGTGCAGAAGCAGAGTTTCAAGATTATGATGCAATCTGCCTTGCAATTTATCGCTATCTGACATTTTCCAGATGTGCAGAAGCAGAGTTTCAGGATGATGCTGAAATCTGCCTTGCAATTTCTCTCTAGCTACCATTTTCCACATGTGCAGAAGCCGGGTTTCAGGATGATGCTGAAATTTGCTTTGCAATTTCTCTCTACGTGCCATTTGCCAGATGTGCAGAAGCAGAGTTTCAGGATGATGCTGAAATCTGCCTTGCAGTTTCTCTCTAGCTGACATTTTCCAGATGTGCAGAAGCAGAGTTTCAAGATTATGATGCAATCTGCCTTGCAATTTCTCTCTAGCTGACATTTTCCAGATGTGGAGAAGCAGAGTTTCAGGGTCATTTTGAAATCTGCTATGGAATTTCGCTCCAAATGACATTTTCCAGATGTGCAGAAGCAGAGTCTCAGGATGATGCTGAAATCTGCTTTGTAATTTCTCTGCAGCTGACATTTTCCAGATGTGCAGAAGCAGAGTTTCAGGATGATGCTGAAATCTGCCTTGCAATTTCTCTCTAGCTAACATTTTCCACATGTGCAGAAGCAGAGTTTCAGGATGATGCTGAAATCTGCCTTGCAATTTCTCTCTAGCTAACATTTTCCAGATGTGCAGAAGCAGAGTTTCAGGATGATGCTGAAATCTGCCTTGCAATTTCTCTCTAGCTGACATTTTCCAGATGTGCAGAAGCAGAGTTTCAGGATGATGCTGAAATCTGCCTTGCAATTTCTCTCTAGCTGACATTTTCCAGATGTACAAAAGCAGAGTTTCAGGATGATGCTGAAATCTGCCTTGCAATTTCTCTCTAGCTAACATTTTCCACATGTGCAGAAGCAGAGTTTCAAGATTATGATGCAATCTGCCTTGCAATTTCTCTCTATCTGACATTTTCCAGATGTGCAGAAGCAGTGTTTCAGGATGATCCTGAAATCTGCCTTGCAATTTCTCTATAGCTACCATTTTCCACATGTGCAGAAGCAGGGTTTCAGGATGATGCTGAAATTTGCTTTGCAATTTCTCTCTACGTGTCATTTTCCAGATGTGCAGAAGCAGAGTTTCAGGATGATGCTGAAATCTGCCTTGCAATTTCTCTCTAGCTGACATTTTCCACGTGTGCAGAAGCAGAGTTTCAAGATTATGATGCAATCTGCCTTGCAATTTCTCTCTAGCTGACATTTTCCATATGTACAAAAGCAGAGTTTCACGATGATGCTGAAATCTGCCTTACAATTTCTCTCTAGCTGACATTTTCCAGATGTGCAGAAGCAGGGTTTCAGGATGATGCTGAAATCTGCCTTGCAATTTCTCTCTAGCTAACATTTTCCAGGTGTGCAGAAGCAGAGTTTCAGGATGATGCTGAAATCTGCCTTGCAATTTCTCTCTATCTGACATTTTCCACATGTGCAGAAGCAGAGTTTCAAGATTATGATGCAATCTGCCTTGCAATTTATCTCTATCTGACATTTTCCAGATGTGCAGAAGCAGAGTTTCAGGATGATGCTGAAATCTGCCTTGCAATTTCTCTCTAGCTACCATTTTCCACATGTGCAGAAGCCGGGTTTCAGGATGATGCTGAAATTTGCTTTGCAATTTCTCTCTACGTGCCATTTGCCAGATGTGCAGAAGCAGAGTTTCAGGATGATGCTGAAATCTGCCTTGCAGTTTCTCTCTAGCTGACATTTTCCAGATGTGCAGAAGCAGAGTTTCAAGATTATGATGCAATCTGCCTTGCAATTTCTCTCTAGCTGACATTTTCCAGATGTGGAGAAGCAGAGTTTCAGGGTCATTTTGAAATCTGCTATGGAATTTCGCTCCAAATGACATTTTCCAGATGTGCAGAAGCAGAGTCTCAGGATGATGCTGAAATCTGCTTTGTAATTTCTCTGCAGCTGACATTTTCCAGATGTGCAGAAGCAGAGTTTCAGGATGATGCTGAAATCTGCCTTGCAATTTCTCTCTAGCTAACATTTTCCACATGTGCAGAAGCAGAGTTTCAGGATGATGCTGAAATCTGCCTTGCAATTTCTCTCTAGCTAACATTTTCCAGATGTGCAGAAGCAGAGTTTCAGGATGATGCTGAAATCTGCCTTGCAATTTCTCTCTAGCTGACATTTTCCAGATGTGCAGAAGCAGAGTTTCAGGATGATGCTGAAATCTGCCTTGCAATTTCTCTCTAGCTGACATTTTCCAGATGTACAAAAGCAGAGTTTCAGGATGATGCTGAAATCTGCCTTGCAATTTCTCTCTAGCTAACATTTTCCACATGTGCAGAAGCAGAGTTTCAAGATTATGATGCAATCTGCCTTGCAATTTCTCTCTATCTGACATTTTCCAGATGTGCAGAAGCAGTGTTTCAGGATGATCCTGAAATCTGCCTTGCAATTTCTCTATAGCTACCATTTTCCACATGTGCAGAAGCAGGGTTTCAGGATGATGCTGAAATTTGCTTTGCAATTTCTCTCTACGTGTCATTTTCCAGATGTGCAGAAGCAGAGTTTCAGGATGATGCTGAAATCTGCCTTGCAATTTCTCTCTAGCTGACATTTTCCACGTGTGCAGAAGCAGAGTTTCAAGATTATGATGCAATCTGCCTTGCAATTTCTCTCTAGCTGACATTTTCCATATGTACAAAAGCAGAGTTTCACGATGATGCTGAAATCTGCCTTACAATTTCTCTCTAGCTGACATTTTCCAGATGTGCAGAAGCAGGGTTTCAGGATGATGCTGAAATCTGCCTTGCAATTTCTCTCTAGCTAACATTTTCCAGGTGTGCAGAAGCAGAGTTTCAGGATGATGCTGAAATCTGCCTTGCAATTTCTCTCTATCTGACATTTTCCAGATGTGCAGAAGCAGAGTTTCAGGATGATGCTGAAATCTGCCTTGCAATTTCTCTCTAGCTAACATTTTCCACATGTGCAGAAGCAGGGTTTCAGGATGATGCTGAAATCTGCCTTGCAATTTCTCTCTAGCTAACATTTTCCAGATGTGCAGAAGCAGAGTTTCAGGATGATGCTGAAATCTGCCTTGCAATTTCTCTCTAGCTGACATTTTCCAGATGTGCAGAAGCAGAGTTTCAAGATTATGATGCAATCTGCCTTGCAATTTCTCTCTAGCTGACATTTTCCATATGTACAAAAGCAGAGTTTCACGATGATGCTGAAATCTGCCTTTCAATTTCTCCTTAGGTGATATTTTCCTGATGTGCAGAAGCACAGTTTCAGGATGATGCTTAAATCTGCCTTTCAATTTCTCTTTAGGTGATATTTTCCTGATGTGCAGAAGCCCAGTTGCAGGATGATGCTGAAATCTGCCTTGCAATTTCTCTCTAGCTGACATTTTCCAGATGTGCAGAAGCAGAGTTTCAGGGTTATTTTGAAATCTGCCTTGGAATTTCGCTGCAGATGACATTTTTCCAGGTGTGCAGAAGCATATTTTCACGTTGATGCTGAAATCTGCCTTGCAATTTCTCTCTAGCTGACATTTTCCAGATGTGCAGAAGCAGAGTCTCAGGATGATGCTGAAATCTGCTTTGTAATTTCTCTGCAGCTGACATTTTCCAGATGTGCAGAAGCAGAGTTTCAGGATGATGCTGAAATCTGCCTTGCAATTTCTCTCTAGCTAACATTTTCCACATGTGCAGAAGCAGAGTTTCAGGATGATGCTGAAATCTGCCTTGCAATTTCTCTCTATCTGACATTTTCCAGATGTGCAGAAGCAGAGTTTCAGGATGATGCTGAAATCTGCCTTGCAATTTCTCTCTAGCTGACATTTTCCAGATGTGCAGAAGCAGAGTTTCAGGATGATGCTGAAATCTGCCTTGCAATTTCTCTCTAGCTGACATTTTCCAGATGTACAAAAGCAGAGTTTCACGATGATGCTGAAATCTGCCTTTCAATTTCTCTTTAGGTGATATTTTCCTGATGTGCAGAAGCACAGTTTCAGGATGATGCTGAAATCTGCTTTGCAATTTCTCTCTAGCTAACATTTTCCAGATGTGCAGAAGCAGAGTTTCAGGATGATGCTGAAATCTGCCTTTCAATTTCTCTTTAGGTGATATTTTCCTGATGTGCAGAAGCACAGTTTCAGGATGATGCTGAAATCTGCTTTGCAATTTCTCTCCAGCTGACATTTTCCAGATGTGCAGAAGCAGAGTTCCAGGATGATGCTGAAATCTGCTTTGTAATTTCTCTCCAGCTGACATTTATCAGATGTGCAGAAGCAGAGTTTCAGGGTTATTTTGAAATCTGCTATGGAATTTCGCTCCAGATGACATTTTCCAGATGTGCAGAAGCAGAGTCTCAGGATGATGCTGAAATCTGCTTTGTAATTTCTCTGCAGCTGACATTTTCCAGATGTGCAGAAGCAGAGTTTCAGGATGATGCTGAAATCTGCCTTGCAATTTCTCTCTAGCTAACATTTTCCACATGTGCAGAAGCAGAGTTTCAGGATGATGCTGAAATCTGCCTTGCAATTTCTCTCTAGCTAACATTTTCCAGATGTACAAAAGCAGAGTTTCAGGATGATGCTGAAATCTGCCTTGCAATTTCTCTCTAGCTAACATTTTCCACATGTGCAGAAGCAGAGTTTCAAGATTATGATGCAATCTGCCTTGCAATTTCTCTCTATCTGACATTTTCCAGATGTGCAGAAGCAGTGTTTCAGGATGATGCTGAAATCTGCCTTGCAATTTCTCTATAGCTACCATTTTCCACATGTGCAGAAGCAGGGTTTCAGGATGATGCTGAAATTTGCTTTGCAATTTCTCTCTACGTGTCATTTTCCAGATGTGCAGAAGCAGAGTTTCAGGATGATGCTGAAATCTGCCTTGCAATTTCTCTCTAGCTGACATTTTCCACGTGTGCAGAAGCAGAGTTTCAAGATTATGATGCAATCTGCCTTGCAATTTCTCTCTAGCTGACATTTTCCATATGTACAAAAGCAGAGTTTCACGATGATGCTGAAATCTGCCTTGCAATTTCTCTCTAGCTGACATTTTCCAGATGTGCAGAAGCAGGGTTTCAGGATGATGCTGAAATCTGCTTTGCAATTTCTCTCTAGCTAACATTTTCCAGATGTGCAGAAGCAGAGTTTCAGGATTATGCTGAAATCTGCCTTGCAATTTCTCTCTAGCTGACATTTTCCAGATGTGCAGAAGCAGAGTTTCAAGATTATGATGCAATCTGCCTTGCAATTTCTCTCTAGCTGACATTTTCCATATGTACAAAAGCAGAGTTTCACGATGATGCTGAAATCTGCCTTTCAATTTCTCTTTAGGTGATATTTTCCTGATGTGCAGAAGCAAAGTTTCAGGATGATGCTGAAATCTGCTTTGCAATTTCTCTCCAGCTGACATTTTCCAGATGTGCAGAAGCAGAGTCTCAGGATGATGCTGAAATCTGCTTTGTAATTTCTCTGCAGCTGACATTTTCCAGATGTGCAGAAGCAGAGTTTCAGGATGATGCTGAAATCTGCCTTGCAATTTCTCTCTAGCTGACATTTTCCACATGTGCAGAAGCAGAGTTTCAAGATTATGATGCAATCTGCCTTGCAATTTATCGCTATCTGACATTTTCCAGATGTGCAGAAGCAGAGTTTCAGGATGATGCTGAAATCTGCCTTGCAATTTCTCTCTAGCTACCATTTTCCACATGTGCAGAAGCCGGGTTTCAGGATGATGCTGAAATTTGCTTTGCAATTTCTCTCTACGTGCCATTTGCCAGATGTGCAGAAGCAGAGTTTCAGGATGATGCTGAAATCTGCCTTGCAGTTTCTCTCTAGCTGACATTTTCCAGATGTGCAGAAGCAGAGTTTCAAGATTATGATGCAATCTGCCTTGCAATTTCTCTCTAGCTGACATTTTCCAGATGTGGAGAAGCAGAGTTTCAGGGTCATTTTGAAATCTGCTATGGAATTTCGCTCCAAATGACATTTTCCAGATGTGCAGAAGCAGAGTCTCAGGATGATGCTGAAATCTGCTTTGTAATTTCTCTGCAGCTGACATTTTCCAGATGTGCAGAAGCAGAGTTTCAGGATGATGCTGAAATCTGCCTTGCAATTTCTCTCTAGCTAACATTTTCCACATGTGCAGAAGCAGAGTTTCAGGATGATGCTGAAATCTGCCTTGCAATTTCTCTCTAGCTAACATTTTCCAGATGTGCAGAAGCAGAGTTTCAGGATGATGCTGAAATCTGCCTTGCAATTTCTCTCTAGCTGACATTTTCCAGATGTGCAGAAGCAGAGTTTCAGGATGATGCTGAAATCTGCCTTGCAATTTCTCTCTAGCTGACATTTTCCAGATGTACAAAAGCAGAGTTTCAGGATGATGCTGAAATCTGCCTTGCAATTTCTCTCTAGCTAACATTTTCCACATGTGCAGAAGCAGAGTTTCAAGATTATGATGCAATCTGCCTTGCAATTTCTCTCTATCTGACATTTTCCAGATGTGCAGAAGCAGTGTTTCAGGATGATCCTGAAATCTGCCTTGCAATTTCTCTATAGCTACCATTTTCCACATGTGCAGAAGCAGGGTTTCAGGATGATGCTGAAATTTGCTTTGCAATTTCTCTCTACGTGTCATTTTCCAGATGTGCAGAAGCAGAGTTTCAGGATGATGCTGAAATCTGCCTTGCAATTTCTCTCTAGCTGACATTTTCCACGTGTGCAGAAGCAGAGTTTCAAGATTATGATGCAATCTGCCTTGCAATTTCTCTCTAGCTGACATTTTCCATATGTACAAAAGCAGAGTTTCACGATGATGCTGAAATCTGCCTTACAATTTCTCTCTAGCTGACATTTTCCAGATGTGCAGAAGCAGGGTTTCAGGATGATGCTGAAATCTGCCTTGCAATTTCTCTCTAGCTAACATTTTCCAGGTGTGCAGAAGCAGAGTTTCAGGATGATGCTGAAATCTGCCTTGCAATTTCTCTCTATCTGACATTTTCCACATGTGCAGAAGCAGAGTTTCAAGATTATGATGCAATCTGCCTTGCAATTTATCTCTATCTGACATTTTCCAGATGTGCAGAAGCAGAGTTTCAGGATGATGCTGAAATCTGCCTTGCAATTTCTCTCTAGCTACCATTTTCCACATGTGCAGAAGCCGGGTTTCAGGATGATGCTGAAATTTGCTTTGCAATTTCTCTCTACGTGCCATTTGCCAGATGTGCAGAAGCAGAGTTTCAGGATGATGCTGAAATCTGCCTTGCAGTTTCTCTCTAGCTGACATTTTCCAGATGTGCAGAAGCAGAGTTTCAAGATTATGATGCAATCTGCCTTGCAATTTCTCTCTAGCTGACATTTTCCAGATGTGGAGAAGCAGAGTTTCAGGGTCATTTTGAAATCTGCTATGGAATTTCGCTCCAAATGACATTTTCCAGATGTGCAGAAGCAGAGTCTCAGGATGATGCTGAAATCTGCTTTGTAATTTCTCTGCAGCTGACATTTTCCAGATGTGCAGAAGCAGAGTTTCAGGATGATGCTGAAATCTGCCTTGCAATTTCTCTCTAGCTAACATTTTCCACATGTGCAGAAGCAGAGTTTCAGGATGATGCTGAAATCTGCCTTGCAATTTCTCTCTAGCTAACATTTTCCAGATGTGCAGAAGCAGAGTTTCAGGATGATGCTGAAATCTGCCTTGCAATTTCTCTCTAGCTGACATTTTCCAGATGTGCAGAAGCAGAGTTTCAGGATGATGCTGAAATCTGCCTTGCAATTTCTCTCTAGCTGACATTTTCCAGATGTACAAAAGCAGAGTTTCAGGATGATGCTGAAATCTGCCTTGCAATTTCTCTCTAGCTAACATTTTCCACATGTGCAGAAGCAGAGTTTCAAGATTATGATGCAATCTGCCTTGCAATTTCTCTCTATCTGACATTTTCCAGATGTGCAGAAGCAGTGTTTCAGGATGATCCTGAAATCTGCCTTGCAATTTCTCTATAGCTACCATTTTCCACATGTGCAGAAGCAGGGTTTCAGGATGATGCTGAAATTTGCTTTGCAATTTCTCTCTACGTGTCATTTTCCAGATGTGCAGAAGCAGAGTTTCAGGATGATGCTGAAATCTGCCTTGCAATTTCTCTCTAGCTGACATTTTCCACGTGTGCAGAAGCAGAGTTTCAAGATTATGATGCAATCTGCCTTGCAATTTCTCTCTAGCTGACATTTTCCATATGTACAAAAGCAGAGTTTCACGATGATGCTGAAATCTGCCTTACAATTTCTCTCTAGCTGACATTTTCCAGATGTGCAGAAGCAGGGTTTCAGGATGATGCTGAAATCTGCCTTGCAATTTCTCTCTAGCTAACATTTTCCAGGTGTGCAGAAGCAGAGTTTCAGGATGATGCTGAAATCTGCCTTGCAATTTCTCTCTATCTGACATTTTCCAGATGTGCAGAAGCAGAGTTTCAGGATGATGCTGAAATCTGCCTTGCAATTTCTCTCTAGCTAACATTTTCCACATGTGCAGAAGCAGGGTTTCAGGATGATGCTGAAATCTGCCTTGCAATTTCTCTCTAGCTAACATTTTCCAGATGTGCAGAAGCAGAGTTTCAGGATGATGCTGAAATCTGCCTTGCAATTTCTCTCTAGCTGACATTTTCCAGATGTGCAGAAGCAGAGTTTCAAGATTATGATGCAATCTGCCTTGCAATTTCTCTCTAGCTGACATTTTCCATATGTACAAAAGCAGAGTTTCACGATGATGCTGAAATCTGCCTTTCAATTTCTCCTTAGGTGATATTTTCCTGATGTGCAGAAGCACAGTTTCAGGATGATGCTTAAATCTGCCTTTCAATTTCTCTTTAGGTGATATTTTCCTGATGTGCAGAAGCCCAGTTGCAGGATGATGCTGAAATCTGCCTTGCAATTTCTCTCTAGCTGACATTTTCCAGATGTGCAGAAGCAGAGTTTCAGGGTTATTTTGAAATCTGCCTTGGAATTTCGCTGCAGATGACATTTTTCCAGGTGTGCAGAAGCATATTTTCACGTTGATGCTGAAATCTGCCTTGCAATTTCTCTCTAGCTGACATTTTCCAGATGTGCAGAAGCAGAGTCTCAGGATGATGCTGAAATCTGCTTTGTAATTTCTCTGCAGCTGACATTTTCCAGATGTGCAGAAGCAGAGTTTCAGGATGATGCTGAAATCTGCCTTGCAATTTCTCTCTAGCTAACATTTTCCACATGTGCAGAAGCAGAGTTTCAGGATGATGCTGAAATCTGCCTTGCAATTTCTCTCTATCTGACATTTTCCAGATGTGCAGAAGCAGAGTTTCAGGATGATGCTGAAATCTGCCTTGCAATTTCTCTCTAGCTGACATTTTCCAGATGTGCAGAAGCAGAGTTTCAGGATGATGCTGAAATCTGCCTTGCAATTTCTCTCTAGCTGACATTTTCCAGATGTACAAAAGCAGAGTTTCACGATGATGCTGAAATCTGCCTTTCAATTTCTCTTTAGGTGATATTTTCCTGATGTGCAGAAGCACAGTTTCAGGATGATGCTGAAATCTGCTTTGCAATTTCTCTCTAGCTAACATTTTCCAGATGTGCAGAAGCAGAGTTTCAGGATGATGCTGAAATCTGCCTTTCAATTTCTCTTTAGGTGATATTTTCCTGATGTGCAGAAGCACAGTTTCAGGATGATGCTGAAATCTGCTTTGCAATTTCTCTCCAGCTGACATTTTCCAGATGTGCAGAAGCAGAGTTCCAGGATGATGCTGAAATCTGCTTTGTAATTTCTCTCCAGCTGACATTTATCAGATGTGCAGAAGCAGAGTTTCAGGGTTATTTTGAAATCTGCCTTGGAATTTCGCAGCAGATGACATTTTTCCAGGTGTGCAGAAGCATATTTTCATGATGATGCTGAAATCTGCCTTTCAATTTCTCTTTAGGTGATATTTTCCTGATGTGCAGAAGCACAGTTTCAGGATGATGCTTAAATCTGCCTTTCAATTTCTCTTTAGGTGATATTTTCCTGATGTGCAGAAGCACAGTTGCAGGATGATGCTGAAATCTGCTTTGCAATTTCTCTCCAGCTGACATTTTCCAGATGTGCAGAAGCAGAGTTCCAGGATGATGCTGAAATCTGCTTTGTAATTTCTCTCCAGCTGACATTTATCAGATGTGCAGAAGCAGAGTTTCAAGATTATGATGCAATCTGCCTTGCAATTTCTCTCTAGCTGACATTTTCCAGATGTGCAGAAGCAGAGTTTCAGGGTTATTTTGAAATCTGCCTTGGAATTTCGCTGCAGATGACATTTTTCCAGGTGTGCAGAAGCATATTTTCATGATGATGCTGAAATCTGCCTTTCAATTTCTCTCCAGCTGACATTTTCCAGATGTGCAGAAGCAGAGTTTCAGGATGATGCTGAAATCTGCCTTGCAATTTCTCTCTAGCTAACATTTTCCAGATGTGCAGAAGCAGAGTTTCAGGATGATGCTGAAATCTGCCTTGCAATTTCTCTCTAGCTGACATTTTCCAGATGTGCAGAAGCAGAGTTTCAAGATTATGATGCAATCTGCCTTGCAATTTCTCTCTAGCTGACATTTTCCATATGTACAAAAGCAGAGTTTCACGATGATGCTGAAATCTGCCTTTCAATTTCTCCTTAGGTGATATTTTCCTGATGTGCAGAAGCACAGTTTCAGGATGATGCTTAAATCTGCCTTTCAATTTCTCTTTAGGTGATATTTTCCTGATGTGCAGAAGCCCAGTTGCAGGATGATGCTGAAATCTGCCTTGCAATTTCTCTCTAGCTGACATTTTCCAGATGTGCAGAAGCAGAGTTTCAGGGTTATTTTGAAATCTGCCTTGGAATTTCGCTGCAGATGACATTTTTCCAGGTGTGCAGAAGCATATTTTCACGTTGATGCTGAAATCTGCCTTGCAATTTCTCTCTAGCTGACATTTTCCAGATGTGCAGAAGCAGAGTCTCAGGATGATGCTGAAATCTGCTTTGTAATTTCTCTGCAGCTGACATTTTCCAGATGTGCAGAAGCAGAGTTTCAGGATGATGCTGAAATCTGCCTTGCAATTTCTCTCTAGCTAACATTTTCCACATGTGCAGAAGCAGAGTTTCAGGATGATGCTGAAATCTGCCTTGCAATTTCTCTCTATCTGACATTTTCCAGATGTGCAGAAGCAGAGTTTCAGGATGATGCTGAAATCTGCCTTGCAATTTCTCTCTAGCTGACATTTTCCAGATGTGCAGAAGCAGAGTTTCAGGATGATGCTGAAATCTGCCTTGCAATTTCTCTCTAGCTGACATTTTCCAGATGTACAAAAGCAGAGTTTCACGATGATGCTGAAATCTGCCTTTCAATTTCTCTTTAGGTGATATTTTCCTGATGTGCAGAAGCACAGTTTCAGGATGATGCTGAAATCTGCTTTGCAATTTCTCTCTAGCTAACATTTTCCAGATGTGCAGAAGCAGAGTTTCAGGATGATGCTGAAATCTGCCTTTCAATTTCTCTTTAGGTGATATTTTCCTGATGTGCAGAAGCACAGTTTCAGGATGATGCTGAAATCTGCTTTGCAATTTCTCTCCAGCTGACATTTTCCAGATGTGCAGAAGCAGAGTTCCAGGATGATGCTGAAATCTGCTTTGTAATTTCTCTCCAGCTGACATTTATCAGATGTGCAGAAGCAGAGTTTCAGGGTTATTTTGAAATCTGCCTTGGAATTTCGCTGCAGATGACATTTTTCCAGGTGTGCAGAAGCATATTTTCATGATGATGCTGAAATCTGCCTTTCAATTTCTCTTTAGGTGATATTTTCCTGATGTGCAGAAGCACAGTTTCAGGATGATGCTTAAATCTGCCTTTCAATTTCTCTTTAGGTGATATTTTCCTGATGTGCAGAAGCACAGTTGCAGGATGATGCTGAAATCTGCTTTGCAATTTCTCTCCAGCTGACATTTTCCAGATGTGCAGAAGCAGAGTTCCAGGATGATGCTGAAATCTGCTGTGTAATTTCTCTCCAGCTGACATTTATCAGATGTGCAGAAGCAGAGTTTCAAGATTATGATGCAATCTGCCTTGCAATTTCTCTCTAGCTGACATTTTCCAGATGTGCAGAAGCAGAGTTTCAGGGTTATTTTGAAATCTGCCTTGGAATTTCGCTGCAGATGACATTTTTCCAGGTGTGCAGAAGCATATTTTCATGATGATGCTGAAATCTGCCTTTCAATTTCTCTCCAGCTGACATTTTCCAGATGTGCAGAAGCAGAGTTTCAGGATGATGCTGAAATCTGCCTTGCAATTTCTCTCTAGCTAACATTTTCCACATGTGCAGAAGCAGAGTTTCAAGATTATGATGCAATCTGCCTTGCAATTTCTCTCTATCTGACATTTTCCAGATGTGCAGAAGCAGTGTTTCAGGATGATGCTGAAATCTGCCTTGCAATTTCTCTATAGCTACCATTTTCCACATGTGCAGAAGCAGGGTTTCAGGATGATGCTGAAATTTGCTTTGCAATTTCTCTCTACGTGTCATTTTCCAGATGTGCAGAAGCAGAGTTTCAGGATGATGCTGAAATCTGCCTTGCAATTTCTCTCTAGCTGACATTTTCCACGTGTGCAGAAGCAGAGTTTCAAGATTATGATGCAATCTGCCTTGCAATTTCTCTCTAGCTGACATTTTCCATATGTACAAAAGCAGAGTTTCACGATGATGCTGAAATCTGCCTTGCAATTTCTCTCTAGCTGACATTTTCCAGATGTGCAGAAGCAGAGTCTCAGGATGATGCTGAAATCTGCTTTGTAATTTCTCTGCAGCTGACATTTTCCAGATGTGCAGAAGCAGAGTTTCAGGATGATGCTGAAATCTGCCTTGCAATTTCTCTCTAGCTAACATTTTCCAGATGTGCAGAAGCAGAGTTTCAGGATGATGCTGAAATCTGCCTTGCAATTTCTCTCTAGCTGACATTTTCCAGATGTGCAGAAGCAGAGTTTCAGGATGATGCTGAAATCTGCCTTGCAATTTCTCTCTAGCTGACATTTTCCAGATGTACAAAAGCAGAGTTTCACGATGATGCTGAAATCTGCCTTTCAATTTCTCTTTAGGTGATATTTTCCTGATTTGCAGAAGCACAGTTTCAGGATGATGCTGAAATCTGCTTTGCAATTTCTCTCTAGCTAACATTTTCCAGATGTGCAGAAGCAGAGTTTCAGGATGATGCTGAAATCTGCCTTGCAATTTCTCTCTAGCTAACATTTTCCAGATGTGCAGAAGCAGAGTTTCAGGATGATGCTGAAATCTGCCTTGCAATTTCTCTCTAGCTGACATTTTCCAGATGTGCAGAAGCAGAGTTTCAAGATTATGATGCAATCTGCCTTGCAATTTCTCTCTAGCTGACATTTTCCATATGTACAAAAGCAGAGTTTCACAATGATGCTGAAATCTGCCTTTCAATTTCTCTTTAGGTGATATTTTCCTGATGTGCAGAAGCACAGTTTCAGGATGATGCTGAAATCTGCTTTGCAATTTCTCTCCAGCTGACATTTTCCAGATGTGCAGAAGCAGAGACTCAGGATGATGCTGAAATCTGCTTTGTAATTTCTCTGCAGCTGACATTTGCCAGATGTGCAGAAGCAGAGTTCCAGTATGATGCTGAAATCTGCTTTGTAATTTCTCTCCAGCTGACATTTATCAGATGTGCAGAAGCAGAGTTTCAGGATGATGCTGAAATCTGCCTTGCAATTTCTCTCTAGCTAACATTTTCCAGATGTGCAGAAGCAGAGTTTCAGGATGATGCTGAAATCTGCCTTGCAATTTCTCTCTAGCTAACATTTTCCAGATGTGCAGAAGCAGAGTTTCAGGATGATGCTGAAATCTGCCTTGCAATTTCTCTTTAGGTGATATTTTCCTGATGTGCAGAAGCACAGTTTCAGGATGATGCTGAAATCTGCTTTGCAATTTCTCTCTAGCTAACATTTTCCAGATGTGCAGAAGCAGAGTTTCAGGATTATGCTGAAATCTGCCTTGCAATTTCTCTCTAGCTGACATTTTCCAGATGTGCAGAAGCAGAGTTTCAAGATTATGATGCAATCTGCCTTGCAATTTCTCTCTAGCTGACATTTTCCATATGTACAAAAGCAGAGTTTCACGATGATGCTGAAATCTGCCTTTCAATTTCTCTTTAGGTGATATTTTCCTGATGTGCAGAAGCAAAGTTTCAGGATCATGCTGAAATCTGCTTTGCAATTTCTCTCCAGCTGACATTTTCCAGATGTGCAGAAGCAGAGTCTCAGGATGATGCTGAAATCTGCTTTGTAATTTCTCTGCAGCTGACATTTTCCAGATGTGCAGAAGCAGAGTTTCAGGATGATGCTGAAATCTGCCTTGCAATTTCTCTCTAGCTAACATTTTCCACATGTGCAGAAGCAGAGTTTCAAGATTATGATGCAATCTGCCTTGCAATTTATCTCTATCTGACATTTTCCAGATGTGCAGAAGCAGAGTTTCAGGATGATGCTGAAATCTGCCTTGCAATTTCTCTCTAGCTACCATTTTCCACATGTGCAGAAGCAGAGTTTCAGGATGATGCTGAAATCTGCCTTTCAATTTCTCTTTAGGTGATATTTTCCTGATGTGCAGAAGCACAGTTTCAGGATGATGCTGAAATCTGCTTTGCAATTTCTCTCCAGCTGACATTTTCC
Organism: Pantherophis vulpinus; assembly: GCA_037215915.1. Classification (NCBI taxonomy): domain Eukaryota; kingdom Metazoa; phylum Chordata; class Lepidosauria; order Squamata; family Colubridae; genus Pantherophis; species Pantherophis vulpinus. The sequence continues at coordinate 231,575 of JAXLNS010000046.1, read as the reverse complement.
AGATGTGCAGAAGCAGAGTTCCAGGATGATGCTGAAATCTGCTTTGTAATTTCTCTCCAGCTGACATTTATCAGATGTGCAGAAGCAGAGTTTCAGGGTTATTTTGAAATCTGCCTTGGAATTTCGCTGCAGATGACATTTTTCCAGGTGTGCAGAAGCATATTTTCATGATGATGCTGAAATCTGCCTTTCAATTTCTCTTTAGGTGATATTTTCCTGATGTGCAGAAGCACAGTTGCAGGATGATGCTGAAATCTGCTTTGCAATTTCTCTCCAGCTGACATTTTCCAGATGTGCAGAAGCAGAGTTCCAGGATGATGCTGAAATCTGCTTTGTAATTTCTCTCCAGCTGACATTTATCAGATGTGCAGAAGCAGAGTTTCAAGATTATGATGCAATCTGCCTTGCAATTTCTCTCTAGCTGACATTTTCCAGATGTGCAGAAGCAGAGTTTCAGGGTTATTTTGAAATCTGCCTTGGAATTTCGCTGCAGATGACATTTTTCCAGGTGTGCAGAAGCATATTTTCATGATGATGCTGAAATCTGCCTTTCAATTTCTCTCCAGCTGACATTTTCCAGATGTGCAGAAGCAGAGTTTCAGGATGATGCTGAAATCTGCCTTGCAATTTCTCTCTAGCTAACATTTTCCACATGTGCAGAAGCAGAGTTTCAAGATTATGATGCAATCTGCCTTGCAATTTCTCTCTATCTGACATTTTCCAGATGTGCAGAAGCAGTGTTTCAGGATGATGCTGAAATCTGCCTTGCAATTTCTCTATAGCTACCATTTTCCACATGTGCAGAAGCAGGGTTTCAGGATGATGCTGAAATTTGCTTTGCAATTTCTCTCTACGTGTCATTTTCCAGATGTGCAGAAGCAGAGTTTCAGGATGATGCTGAAATCTGCCTTGCAATTTCTCTCTAGCTGACATTTTCCACGTGTGCAGAAGCAGAGTTTCAAGATTATGATGCAATCTGCCTTGCAATTTCTCTCTAGCTGACATTTTCCATATGTACAAAAGCAGAGTCTCAGGATGATGCTGAAATCTGCTTTGTAATTTCTCTGCAGCTGACATTTTCCAGATGTGCAGAAGCAGAGTTTCAGGATGATGCTGAAATCTGCCTTGCAATTTCTCTCTAGCTGACATTTTCCAGATGTGCAGAAGCAGAGTTTCAAGATTATGATGCAATCTGCCTTGCAATTTCTCTCTAGCTGACATTTTCCATATGTACAAAAGCAGAGTTCCAGGATGATGCTGAAATCTGCTTTGTAATTTCTCTCCAGCTGACATTTATCAGATGTGCAGAAGCAGAGTTTCAAGATTATGATGCAATCTGCCTTGCAATTTCTCTCTAGCTGACATTTATCAGATGTGCAGAAGCAGAGTTTCAGGGTTATTTTGAAATCTGCCTTGGAATTTCGCTGCAGATGACATTTTTCCAGGTGTGCAGAAGCATATTTTCATGATGATGCTGAAATCTGCCTTTCAATTTCTCTTTAGGTGATATTTTCCTGATGTGCAGAAGCACAGTTGCAGGATGATGCTGAAATCTGCTTTGCAATTTCTCTCCAGCTGACATTTTCCAGATGTGCAGAAGCAGAGTTCCAGGATGATGCTGAAATCTGCTTTGTAATTTCTCTCCAGCTGACATTTATCAGATGTGCAGAAGCAGAGTTTCAAGATTATGATGCAATCTGCCTTGCAATTTCTCTCTAGCTGACATTTTCCAGATGTGCAGAAGCAGAGTTTCAGGGTTATTTTGAAATCTGCCTTGGAATTTCGCTGCAGATGACATTTTTCCAGGTGTGCAGAAGCATATTTTCATGATGATGCTGAAATCTGCCTTTCAATTTCTCTCCAGCTGACATTTTCCAGATGTGCAGAAGCAGAGTTTCAGGATGATGCTGAAATCTGCCTTGCAATTTCTCTCTAGCTAACATTTTCCACATGTGCAGAAGCAGAGTTTCAAGATTATGATGCAATCTGCCTTGCAATTTCTCTCTATCTGACATTTTCCAGATGTGCAGAAGCAGTGTTTCAGGATGATGCTGAAATCTGCCTTGCAATTTCTCTATAGCTACCATTTTCCACATGTGCAGAAGCAGGGTTTCAGGATGATGCTGAAATTTGCTTTGCAATTTCTCTCTACGTGTCATTTTCCAGATGTGCAGAAGCAGAGTTTCAGGATGATGCTGAAATCTGCCTTGCAATTTCTCTCTAGCTGACATTTTCCACGTGTGCAGAAGCAGAGTTTCAAGATTATGATGCAATCTGCCTTGCAATTTCTCTCTAGCTGACATTTTCCATATGTACAAAAGCAGAGTTTCACGATGATGCTGAAATCTGCCTTGCAATTTCTCTCTAGCTGACATTTTCCAGATGTGCAGAAGCAGAGTCTCAGGATGATGCTGAAATCTGCTTTGTAATTTCTCTGCAGCTGACATTTTCCAGATGTGCAGAAGCAGAGTTTCAGGATGATGCTGAAATCTGCCTTGCAATTTCTCTCTAGCTAACATTTTCCAGATGTGCAGAAGCAGAGTTTCAGGATGATGCTGAAATCTGCCTTGCAATTTCTCTCTAGCTGACATTTTCCAGATGTGCAGAAGCAGAGTTTCAGGATGATGCTGAAATCTGCCTTGCAATTTCTCTCTAGCTGACATTTTCCAGATGTACAAAAGCAGAGTTTCACGATGATGCTGAAATCTGCCTTTCAATTTCTCTTTAGGTGATATTTTCCTGATTTGCAGAAGCACAGTTTCAGGATGATGCTGAAATCTGCTTTGCAATTTCTCTCTAGCTAACATTTTCCAGATGTGCAGAAGCAGAGTTTCAGGATGATGCTGAAATCTGCCTTGCAATTTCTCTCTAGCTAACATTTTCCAGATGTGCAGAAGCAGAGTTTCAGGATGATGCTGAAATCTGCCTTGCAATTTCTCTCTAGCTGACATTTTCCAGATGTGCAGAAGCAGAGTTTCAAGATTATGATGCAATCTGCCTTGCAATTTCTCTCTAGCTGACATTTTCCATATGTACAAAAGCAGAGTTTCACAATGATGCTGAAATCTGCCTTTCAATTTCTCTTTAGGTGATATTTTCCTGATGTGCAGAAGCACAGTTTCAGGATGATGCTGAAATCTGCTTTGCAATTTCTCTCCAGCTGACATTTTCCAGATGTGCAGAAGCAGAGACTCAGGATGATGCTGAAATCTGCTTTGTAATTTCTCTGCAGCTGACATTTGCCAGATGTGCAGAAGCAGAGTTCCAGTATGATGCTGAAATCTGCTTTGTAATTTCTCTCCAGCTGACATTTATCAGATGTGCAGAAGCAGAGTTTCAGGATGATGCTGAAATCTGCCTTGCAATTTCTCTCTAGCTAACATTTTCCAGATGTGCAGAAGCAGAGTTTCAGGATGATGCTGAAATCTGCCTTGCAATTTCTCTCTAGCTAACATTTTCCAGATGTGCAGAAGCAGAGTTTCAGGATGATGCTGAAATCTGCTTTGCAATTTCTCTTTAGGTGATATTTTCCTGATGTGCAGAAGCACAGTTTCAGGATGATGCTGAAATCTGCTTTGCAATTTCTCTCTAGCTAACATTTTCCAGATGTGCAGAAGCAGAGTTTCAGGATTATGCTGAAATCTGCCTTGCAATTTCTCTCTAGCTGACATTTTCCAGATGTGCAGAAGCAGAGTTTCAAGATTATGATGCAATCTGCCTTGCAATTTCTCTCTAGCTGACATTTTCCATATGTACAAAAGCAGAGTTTCACGATGATGCTGAAATCTGCCTTTCAATTTCTCTTTAGGTGATATTTTCCTGATGTGCAGAAGCAAAGTTTCAGGATCATGCTGAAATCTGCTTTGCAATTTCTCTCCAGCTGACATTTTCCAGATGTGCAGAAGCAGAGTCTCAGGATGATGCAGAAATCTGCTTTGTAATTTCTCTCTAGCTAACATTTTCCACATGTGCAGAAGCAGAGTTTCAAGATTATGATGCAATCTGCCTTGCAATTTATCTCTATCTGACATTTTCCAGATGTGCAGAAGCAGAGTTTCAGGATGATGCTGAAATCTGCCTTGCAATTTCTCTCTAGCTACCATTTTCCACATGTGCAGAAGCCGGGTTTCAGGATGATGCTGAAATTTGCTTTGCAATTTCTCTCTACGTGCCATTTGCCAGATGTGCAGAAGCAGAGTTTCAGGATGATGCTGAAATCTGCCTTGCAGTTTCTCTCTAGCTGACATTTTCCAGATGTGCAGAAGCAGAGTTTCAAGATTATGATGCAATCTGCCTTGCAATTTATCTCTATCTGACATTTTCCAGATGTGCAGAAGCAGAGTTTCAGGATGATGCTGAAATCTGCCTTGCAATTTCTCTCTAGCTACCATTTTCCACATGTGCAGAAGCCGGGTTTCAGGATGATGCTGAAATTTGCTTTGCAATTTCTCTCTACGTGCCATTTGCCAGATGTGCAGAAGCAGAGTTTCAGGATGATGCTGAAATCTGCCTTGCAGTTTCTCTCTAGCTGACATTTTCCAGATGTGCAGAAGCAGAGTTTCAAGATTATGATGCAATCTGCCTTGCAATTTCTCTCTAGCTGACATTTTCCAGATGTGGAGAAGCAGAGTTTCAGGGTCATTTTGAAATCTGCTATGGAATTTCGCTCCAGATGACATTTTCCAGATGTGCAGAAGCAGAGTCTCAGGATAATGCTGAAATCTGCTTTGTAATTTCTCTGCAGCTGACATTTTCCAGATGTGCAGAAGCAGAGTTTCAGGATGATGCTGAAATCTGCCTTGCAATTTCTCTCTAGCTAACATTTTCCACATGTGCAGAAGCAGAGTTTCAGGATGATGCTGAAATCTGCCTTGCAATTTCTCTCTAGCTAACATTTTCCAGATGTGCAGAAGCAGAGTTTCAGGATGATGCTGAAATCTGCCTTGCAATTTCTCTCTAGCTGACATTTTCCAGATGTGCAGAAGCAGAGTTTCAGGATGATGCTGAAATCTGCCTTGCAATTTCTCTCTAGCTGACATTTTCCAGATGTACAAAAGCAGAGTTTCAGGATGATGCTGAAATCTGCCTTGCAATTTCTCTCTAGCTGACATTTTCCAGATGTGCAGAAGCAGAGTTTCAGGATGATGCTGAAATCTGCCTTGCAATTTCTCTCTAGCTGACATTTTCCAGATGTACAAAAGCAGAGTTTCACGATGATGCTGAAATCTGCCTTTCAATTTCTCTTTAGGTGATATTTTCCTGATTTGCAGAAGCACAGTTTCAGGATGATGCTGAAATCTGCTTTGCAATTTCTCTCTAGCTAACATTTTCCAGATGTGCAGAAGCAGAGTTTCAGGATGATGCTGAAATCTGCCTTGCAATTTCTCTCTAGCTAACATTTTCCAGATGTGCAGAAGCAGAGTTTCAGGATGATGCTGAAATCTGCCTTGCAATTTCTCTCTAGCTGACATTTTCCAGATGTGCAGAAGCAGAGTTTCAAGATTATGATGCAATCTGCCTTGCAATTTCTCTCTAGCTGACATTTTCCATATGTACAAAAGCAGAGTTTCACAATGATGCTGAAATCTGCCTTTCAATTTCTCTTTAGGTGATATTTTCCTGATGTGCAGAAGCACAGTTTCAGGATGATGCTGAAATCTGCTTTGCAATTTCTCTCCAGCTGACATTTTCCAGATGTGCAGAAGCAGAGACTCAGGATGATGCTGAAATCTGCTTTGTAATTTCTCTGCAGCTGACATTTGCCAGATGTGCAGAAGCAGAGTTCCAGTATGATGCTGAAATCTGCTTTGTAATTTCTCTCCAGCTGACATTTATCAGATGTGCAGAAGCAGAGTTTCAGGATGATGCTGAAATCTGCCTTGCAATTTCTCTCTAGCTAACATTTTCCAGATGTGCAGAAGCAGAGTTTCAGGATGATGCTGAAATCTGCCTTGCAATTTCTCTCTAGCTAACATTTTCCAGATGTGCAGAAGCAGAGTTTCAGGATGATGCTGAAATCTGCCTTGCAATTTCTCTTTAGGTGATATTTTCCTGATGTGCAGAAGCACAGTTTCAGGATGATGCTGAAATCTGCTTTGCAATTTCTCTCTAGCTAACATTTTCCAGATGTGCAGAAGCAGAGTTTCAGGATTATGCTGAAATCTGCCTTGCAATTTCTCTCTAGCTGACATTTTCCAGATGTGCAGAAGCAGAGTTTCAAGATTATGATGCAATCTGCCTTGCAATTTCTCTCTAGCTGACATTTTCCATATGTACAAAAGCAGAGTTTCACGATGATGCTGAAATCTGCCTTTCAATTTCTCTTTAGGTGATATTTTCCTGATGTGCAGAAGCAAAGTTTCAGGATCATGCTGAAATCTGCTTTGCAATTTCTCTCCAGCTGACATTTTCCAGATGTGCAGAAGCAGAGTCTCAGGATGATGCTGAAATCTGCTTTGTAATTTCTCTGCAGCTGACATTTTCCAGATGTGCAGAAGCAGAGTTTCAGGATGATGCTGAAATCTGCCTTGCAATTTCTCTCTAGCTAACATTTTCCACATGTGCAGAAGCAGAGTTTCAAGATTATGATGCAATCTGCCTTGCAATTTATCTCTATCTGACATTTTCCAGATGTGCAGAAGCAGAGTTTCAGGATGATGCTGAAATCTGCCTTGCAATTTCTCTCTAGCTACCATTTTCCACATGTGCAGAAGCCGGGTTTCAGGATGATGCTGAAATTTGCTTTGCAATTTCTCTCTACGTGCCATTTGCCAGATGTGCAGAAGCAGAGTTTCAGGATGATGCTGAAATCTGCCTTGCAGTTTCTCTCTAGCTGACATTTTCCAGATGTGCAGAAGCAGAGTTTCAAGATTATGATGCAATCTGCCTTGCAATTTCTCTCTAGCTGACATTTTCCAGATGTGGAGAAGCAGAGTTTCAGGGTCATTTTGAAATCTGCTATGGAATTTCGCTCCAGATGACATTTTCCAGATGTGCAGAAGCAGAGTTTCAGGATGATGCTGAAATCTGCCTTGCAATTTCTCTCTAGCTGACATTTTCCAGATGTACAAAAGCAGAGTTTCAGGATGATGCTGAAATCTGCCTTGCAATTTCTCTCTAGCTGACATTTTCCAGATGTGCAGAAGCAGAGTTTCAGGATGATGCTGAAATCTGCCTTGCAATTTCTCTCTAGCTGACATTTTCCAGATGTACAAAAGCAGAGTTTCACGATGATGCTGAAATCTGCTTTGTAATTTCTCTGCAGCTGACATTTTCCAGATGTGCAGAAGCAGAGTTTCAGGATGATGCTGAAATCTGCCTTACAATTTCTCTCTAGCTAACATTTTCCACATGTGCAGAAGCAGAGTTTCAGGATGATGCTGAAATCTGCCTTGCAATTTCTCTCTAGCTAACATTTTCCAGATGTGCAGAAGCAGAGTTTCAGGATGATGCTGAAATCTGCCTTGCAATTTCTCTCTAGCTGACATTTTCCAGATGTGCAGAAGCAGAGTTTCAGGATGATGCTGAAATCTGCCTTGCAATTTCTCTCTAGCTGACATTTTCCAGATGTACAAAAGCAGAGTTTCACGATGATGCTGAAATCTGCCTTTCAATTTCTCTTTAGGTGATATTTTCCTGATGTGCAGAAGCACAGTTTCAGGATGATGCTGAAATCTGCTTTGCAATTTCTCTCTAGCTAACATTTTCCAGATGTGCAGAAGCAGAGTTTCAGGATGATGCTGAAATCTGCCTTGCAATTTCTCTCTAACTAACATTTTCCAGATGTGCAGAAGCAGAGTTTCAGGATGATGCTGAATCTGCCTTGCAATTTCTCTCTAGCTGACATTTTCCAGATGTACAAAAGCAGAGTTTCACGATGATGCTGAAATCTGCCTTTCAATTTCTCTTTAGGTGATATTTTCCTGATGTGCAGAAGCACAGTTTCAGGATGATGCTGAAATCTGCTTTGCAATTTCTCTCTAGCTAACATTTTCCAGATGTGCAGAAGCAGAGTTTCAGGATGATGCTGAAATCTGCCTTGCAATTTCTCTCTAACTAACATTTTCCAGATGTGCAGAAGCAGAGTTTCAGGATGATGCTGAAATCTGCCTTGCAATTTCTCTCCAGCTGACATTTTCCAGATGTGCAGAAGCATATTTTCACGATGATGCTGAAATCTGCCTTGCAATTTCTCTCTAGCTGACATTTTCCAGATGTGCAGAAGCAGAGTCTCAGGATGATGCTGAAATCTGCTTTGTAATTTCTCTGCAGCTGACATTTTCCAGATGTGCAGAAGCAGAGTTTCAGGATGATGCTGAAATCTGCCTTGCAATTTCTCTCTAGCTAACATTTTCCACATGTGCAGAAGCAGAGTTTCAGGATGATGCTGAAATCTGCCTTGCAATTTCTCTCTAGCTGACATTTTCCAGATGTGCAGAAGCAGAGTTTCAGGATGATGCTGAAATCTGCCTTGCAATTTCTCTCTAGCTGACATTTTCCAGATGTACAAAAGCAGAGTTTCACGATGATGCTGAAATCTGCCTTTCAATTTCTCTTTAGGTGATATTTTCCTGATGTGCAGAAGCACAGTTTCAGGATGATGCTGAAATCTCCTTTGCAATTTCTCTCTAGCTAACATTTTCCTGATGTGCAGAAGCACAGTTTCAGGATGATGCTGAAATCTGCTTTGCAATTTCTCTCCAGCTGACATTTTCCAGATGTGCAGAAGCAGAGTTCCAGGATGATGCTGAAATCTGCTTTGTAATTTCTCTCCAGCTGACATTTATCAGATGTGCAGAAGCAGAGTTTCAGGGTTATTTTGAAATCTGCCTTGGAATTTCGCTGCAGATGACATTTTTCCAGGTGTGCAGAAGCATATTTTCATGATGATGCTGAAATCTGCCTTGCAATTTCTCTCTAGCTGACATTTTCCAGATGTGCAGAAGCAGAGTCTCAGGATGATGCTGAAATCTGCTTTGTAATTTCTCTGCAGCTGACATTTTCCAGATGTGCAGAAGCAGAGTTTCAAGATTATGATGCAATCTGCCTTGCAATTTCTCTCTATCTGACATTTTCCAGATGTGCAGAAGCAGAGTTTCAGGATGATGCTGAAATCTGCCTTGCAATTTCTCTCTAGCTAACATTTTCCACATGTGCAGAAGCAGGGTTTCAGGATGATGCTGAAATCTGCCTTGCAATTTCTCTCTAGCTAACATTTTCCAGATGTGCAGAAGCAGAGTTTCAGGATGATGCTGAAATCTGCCTTGCAATTTCTCTCTAGCTGACATTTTCCAGATGTGCAGAAGCAGAGTTTCAAGATTATGATGCAATCTGCCTTGCAATTTCTCTCTAGCTGACATTTTCCATATGTACAAAAGCAGAGTTTCACGATGATGCTGAAATCTGTCTTTCAATTTCTCTTTAGGTGATATTTTCCTGATGTGCAGAAGCACAGTTTCAGGATGATGCTTAAATCTGCCTTTCAATTTCTCTTTAGGTGATATTTTCCTGATGTGCAGAAGCACAGTTGCAGGATGATGCTGAAATCTGCTTTGCAATTTCTCTCCAGCTGACATTTTCCAGATGTGCAGAAGCAGAGTTCCAGGATGATGCTGAAATCTGCTTTGTAATTTCTCTCCAGCTGACATTTATCAGATGTGCAGAAGCAGAGTTTCAAGATTATGATGCAATCTGCCTTGCAATTTCTCTCTAGCTGACATTTTCCAGATGTGCAGAAGCAGAGTTTCAGGGTTATTTTGAAATCTGCCTTGGAATTTCGCTGCAGATGACATTTTTCCAGGTGTGCAGAAGCATATTTTCATGATGATGCTGAAATCTGCCTTTCAATTTCTCTCCAGCTGACATTTTCCAGATGTGCAGAAGCAGAGTCTCAGGATGATGCTGAAATCTGCTTTGTAATTTCTCTGGAGATGACATTTTCCAGATGTGCAGAAGCAGAGTTTCAGGATGATGCTGAAATCTGCCTTGCAATTTCTCTCTAGCTAACATTTTCCACATGTGCAGAAGCAGAGTTTCAAGATTATGATGCAATCTGCCTTGCAATTTCTCTCTATCTGACATTTTCCAGATGTGCAGAAGCAGTGTTTCAGGATGATGCTGAAATCTGCCTTGCAATTTCTCTATAGCTACCATTTTCCACATGTGCAGAAGCAGGGTTTCAGGATGATGCTGAAATTTGCTTTGCAATTTCTCTCTACGTGTCATTTTCCAGATGTGCAGAAGCAGAGTTTCAGGATGATGCTGAAATCTGCCTTGCAATTTCGCTCTAGCTGACATTTTCCACGTGTGCAGAAGCAGAGTTTCAGGATGATGCTGAAATCTGCCTTGCAATTTCTCTCTAGCTGACATTTTCCAGATGTGCAGAAGCAGAGTTTCAAGATTATGATGAAATCTGCCTTGCAATTTATCTCTAGCTGACATTTTCCATATGTACAAAAGCAGAGTTTCACGATGATGCTGAAATCTGTCTTTCAATTTCTCTTTAGGTGATATTTTCCTGATGTGCAGAAGCACAGTTTCAGGATGATGCTTAAATCTGCCTTTCAATTTCTCTTTAGGTGATATTTTCCTGATGTGCAGAAGCACAGTTGCAGGATGATGCTGAAATCTGCTTTGCAATTTCTCTCCAGCTGACATTTTCCAGATGTGCAGAAGCAGAGTTTCAGGATTATGCTGAAATCTGCCTTGCAATTTCTCTCTAGCTGACATTTTCCAGATGTGCAGAAGCAGAGTTTCAAGATTATGATGCAATCTGCCTTGCAATTTCTCTCTAGCTGACATTTTCGAGATGTGCAGAAGCAGAGTTTCAGGGTTATTTTGAAATCTGCCTTCGAATTTCGCTGCAGATGACATTTTTCCAGGTGTGCAGAAGCATATTTTCATGATGATGCTGAAATCTGCTTTGTAATTTCTCTCTAGCTGACATTTTCCATATGTACAAAAGCAGAGTCTCAGGATGATGCTGAAATCTGCTTTGTAATTTCTCTGCAGCTGACATTTTCCAGATGTGCAGAAGCAGAGTTTCAGGATGATGCTGAAATCTGCCTTGCAATTTCTCTCTAGCTAACATTTTCAACATGTGAAGAAGCAGAGTTTCAGGATGATGCTGAAATCTGCCTTGCAATTTCTCTCTAGCTAACATTTTCCAGATGTGCAGAAGCAGAGTTTCAGGATGATGCTGAAATCTGCCTTGCAATTTCTCTCTAGCTGATATTTTCCAGATGTGCAGAAGCAGAGTTTCAGGATGATGCTGAAATCTGCCTTGCAATTTCTCTCTAGCTGACATTTTCCAGATGTACAAAAGCAGAGTTTCACGATGATGCTGAAATCTGCCTTTCAATTTCTCTTTAGGTGATGTTTTCCTGATGTGCAGAAGCACAGTTTCAGGATGATGCTGAAATCTGCTTTGCAATTTCTCTCTAGCTAACATTTTCCAGATGTGCAGAAGCAGAGTTTCAGGATGATGCTGAAATCTGCCTTGCAATTTCTCTCTAGCTAACATTTTCCAGATGTGCAGAAGCAGAGTTTCAGGATGATGCTGAAATCTGCCTTGCAATTTCTCTCTAGCTGACATTTTCCAGATGTGCAGAAGCAGAGTTTCAAGATTATGATGCAATCTGCCTTGCAATTTCTCTCTAGCTGACATTTTCCATATGTACAAAAGCAGAGTTTCACAATGATGCTGAAATCTGCCTTTCAATTTCTCTTTAGGTGATATTTTCCTGATGTGCAGAAGCACAGTTTCAGGATGATGCTGAAATCTGCTTTGCAATTTCTCTCCAGCTGACATTTTCCAGATGTGCAGAAGCAGAGACTCAGGATGATGCTGAAATCTGCTTTGTAATTTCTCTGCAGCTGACATTTGCCAGATGTGCAGAAGCAGAGTTCCAGTATGATGCTGAAATCTGCTTTGTAATTTCTCTCCAGCTGACATTTATCAGATGTGCAGAAGCAGAGTTTCAGGATGATGCTGAAATCTGCCTTGCAATTTCTCTCTAGCTAACATTTTCCAGATGTGCAGAAGCAGAGTTTCAGGATGATGCTGAAATCTGCCTTGCAATTTCTCTCTAGCTAACATTTTCCAGATGTGCAGAAGCAGAGTTTCAGGATGATGCTGAAATCTGCCTTGCAATTTCTCTTTAGGTGATATTTTCCTGATGTGCAGAAGCACAGTTTCAGGATGATGCTGAAATCTGCTTTGCAATTTCTCTCTAGCTAACATTTTCCAGATGTGCAGAAGCAGAGTTTCAGGATTATGCTGAAATCTGCCTTGCAATTTCTCTCTAGCTGACATTTTCCAGATGTGCAGAAGCAGAGTTTCAAGATTATGATGCAATCTGCCTTGCAATTTCTCTCTAGCTGACATTTTCCATATGTACAAAAGCAGAGTTTCACGATGATGCTGAAATCTGCCTTTCAATTTCTCTTTAGGTGATATTTTCCTGATGTACAGAAGCACAGTTTCAGGATGATGCTGAAATCTGCTTTGCAATTTCTCTCCAGCTGACATTTTCCAGATGTGCAGAAGCAGAGTCTCAGGATGATGCTGAAATCTGCTTTGTAATTTCTCTGCAGCTGACATTTTCCAGATGTGCAGAAGCAGAGTTTCAGGATGATGCTGAAATCTGCCTTGCAATTTCTCTCTAGCTAACATTTTCCACATGTGCAGAAGCAGAGTTTCAAGATTATGATGCAATCTGCCTTGCAATTTATCTCTATCTGACATTTTCCAGATGTGCAGAAGCAGAGTTTCAGGATGATGCTGAAATCTGCCTTGCAATTTCTCTCTAGCTACCATTTTCCACATGTGCAGAAGCAGGGTTTCAGGATGATGCTGAAATTTGCTTTGCAATTTCTCTCTACGTGCCATTTGCCAGATGTGCAGAAGCAGAGTTTCAGGATGATGCTGAAATCTGCCTTGCAGTTTCTCTCTAGCTGACATTTTCCAGATGTGCAGAAGCAGAGTTCCAGGATGATGCTGAAATCTGCTTTGTAATTTCGCTCCAGATGACATTTTCCAGATGTGCAGAAGCAGAGTCTCAGGATGATGCTGAAATCTGCTTTGTAATTTCTCTGCAGCTGACATTTTCCAGATCTGCAGAAGCAGAGTTTCAGGATGATGCTGAAATCTGCCTTGCAATTTCTCTCTAGCTAACATTTTCCACATGTGCAGAAGCAGAGTTTCAGGATGATGCTGAAATCTGCCTTGCAATTTCTCTCTAGCTAACATTTTCCAGATGTGCAGAAGCAGAGTTTCAGGATGATGCTGAAATCTGCCTTGCAATTTCTCTCTAGCTGACATTTTCCAGATGTGCAGAAGCAGAGTTTCAGGATGATGCTGAAATCTGCCTTGCAATTTCTCTCTAGCTGACATTTTCCAGATGTACAAAAGCAGAGTTTCAGGATGATGCTGAAATCTGCCTTGCAATTTCTCTCTAGCTGACATTTTCCAGATGTACAAAAGCAGAGTTTCAGGATGATGCTGAAATCTGCCTTGCAATTTCTCTTTAGGTGATATTTTCCTGATGTGCAGAAGCACAGTTTCAGGATGATGCTGAAATCTGCTTTGCAATTTCTCTCTAGCTAACATTTTCCAGATGTGCAGAAGCAGAGTTTCAGGATGATGCTGAAATCTGCCTTGCAATTTCTCTCTAACTAACATTTTCCAGATGTGCAGAAGCAGAGTTTCAGGATGATGCTGAAATCTGCCTTGCAATTTCTCTCTAGCTGACATTTTCCAGATGTACAAAAGCAGAGTTTCACGATGATGCTGAAATCTGCCTTTCAATTTCTCTTTAGGTGATATTTTCCTGATGTGCAGAAGCACAGTTTCAGGATGATGCTGAAATCTGCTTTGCAATTTCTCTCTAGCTAACATTTTCCAGATGTGCAGAAGCAGAGTTTCAGGATGATGCTGAAATCTGCCTTGCAATTTCTCTCTAACTAACATTTTCCAGATGTGCAGAAGCAGAGTTTCAGGATGATACTGAAATCTGCCTTGCAATTTCTCTCTAGCTGACATTTTCCAGATGTGCAGAAGCAGAGTTTCAAGATTATGATGCAATCTGCCTTGCAATTTCTCTCTAGCTGACATTTTCCATATGTACAAAAGCAGAGTTTCACGATGATGCTGAAATCTGCCTTTCAATTTCTCTTTAGGTGATATTTTCCTGATGTGCAGAAGCACAGTTTCAGGATGATGCTGAAATCTGCTTTGCAATTTCTCTCCAGCTGACATTTTCCAGATGTGCAGAAGCAGAGACTCAGGATGATGCTGAAATCTGCTTTGTAATTTCTCTGCAGCTGACATTTACCAGATGTGCAGAAGCAGAGTTCCAGGATGATGCTGAAATCTGCTTTGTAATTTCTCTGCAGCTGACATTTACCAGATGTGCAGAAGCAGAGTTCCAGGATGATGCTGAAATCTGCTTTGTAATTTCTCTCCAGCTGACATTTATCAGATGTGCAGAAGCAGAGTTTCAGGATGATGCTGAAATCTGCCTTGCAATTTCTCTCTAGCTAACATTTTCCAGATGTGCAGAAGCAGAGTTTCAGGATGATGCTGAAATCTGACTTGCAATTTCTCTTTAGGTGATATTTTCCAGATGTGCAGAAGCACAGTTTCAGGATGATGCTGAAATCTGCTTTGCAATTTCTCTCTAGCTGACATTTTCCAGATGTGCAGAAGCAGAGTTTCAAGATTATGATGCAATCTGCCTTGCAATTTCTCTCTAGCTGACATTTTCCAGATGTGCAGAAGCAGAGTTTCAGGGTTATTTTGAAATCTGCCTTGGAATTTCGCTGCAGATGACATTTTTCCAGGTGTGCAGAAGCATATTTTCATGATGATGCTGAAATCTGCCTTTCAATTTCTCTCTAGCTGACATTTTCCAGATGTGCAGAAGCAGAGTCTCAGGATGATGCTGAAATCTGCTTTGTAATTTCTCTCTAGCTAACATTTTCCACATGTACAGAAGCAGAGTTTCAGAATGATGCTGAAATCTGCCTTGCAATTTCTCTCTAGCTGACATTTTTGAGATGTGCAGAAGCAGAGTTTCAAGATTATGATGCAATCTGCCTTGCAATTTCTCTCTAGCTGACATTTTCCAGATGTGCAGAAGCAGAGTTTCAGGATGATGCTGAAATCTGCCTTGCAATTTCCAGATTTCAGCATCATCCTGAAACTCTGCTTCTGCACATCTGGAAAATGTCAGCTAGAGAGAAATTGCAAGGCAGATTGCATCATAATGTTGAAACTCTGCTTCTGCACATGTGGAAAATGTCAGCTAGAGAGAAATTGCAAGGCAGATTTCAGCATCATCCTGAGACTCTGCTTCTGCACATCTGGAAAATGTCAGATGCAGAGAAATTGCAAAGCAGATTTCAGCATCATCTTGAGACTCTGCTTCTGCACATCTGGAAAATGTCAGCTGCAGAGAAATTGCAAGGCAGATTGCATCATAATCTTGAAACTCTGCTTCTGCACATGTGGAAAATGTCAGCTAGAGAGAAATTGCAAGCTAGATTTCAGCATCATCCTGAAACTCTGCTTCTGCACATCTGGAAAATGTCAGCTAGAGAGAAATTGCAAGGCAGATTGCATCATAATCTTGAAACTCTGCTTCTGCACATCTCAAAAATGTCAGCTGCAGATAAATTACAAAGCAGATTTCAGCATCATCCTGAGACTCTGCTTCTGCACATCTGGAAAATGTCAGCTGCAGAGAAATTGCAAGGCAGATTGCATCATAATCTTGAAACTCTGCTTCTGCACATCTGGAAAATGTCAGCTAGAGAGAAATTGCAAGGCAGATTGCATCATAATCTTGAAACTCTGCTTCTGCACATCTGGAAAATGTCACCTAGAGAGAAATTACAAAGCAGGTTTCAGCATCATCCTGAAACTCTGCTTCTGCATATCTGGAAAATGTCAGCTAGAGAGAAATTGCAAGGCAGATTGCATCATAATCTTGAAACTCTGCTTCTGCACATCTGTAAAATGTCAGCTAGAGAGAAATTGCAAGGGAGATTTCAGCATCATCCTGAAACTCTGCTTCTGCACATCTCGAAAATGTCAGCTGCAGAGAAATTACAAAGCAGATTTCAGCATCATCCTGAGACTCTGCTTCTGCACATCTGGAAAATGCCAGCTGCAGAGAAATTGCAAGGCAGATTGCATCATAATGTTGAAACTCTGCTTCTGCACATCTGGAAAATGTCAGCTAGAGAGAAATTGCAAGGCAGATTTCAGCATCATCCTGAAACTCTGCTTCTGCACATCTGGAAAATGTCAGCTAGAGAGAAATTGCAAGGCAAATTGCATCATAATCTTGAAACTCTGCTTCTGCACATGTAGAAAATGTCAGCTAGAGAGAAATTTCAAGGCAGATTTCAGCATCATCCTGAAACTCTGCTTCTGCACATCTGGAAAATGGCACGTAGAGAGAAATTCCAAAGCAAATTTCAGCATCATCCTGAAACCCTGCTTCTGCACATGTGGAAAATGTCAGCTGCAGAGAAATTGCAAGGCAGATTGCATCATAATGTTGAAAATCTGCTTCTGCACATCTGGAAAATGTCAGCTAGAGAGAAATTGCAAGGCAGATTGCATCATAATCTTGAAACTCTGCTTCTGCACATCTGGAAAATGTCACCTAGAGAGAAATTACAAAGCAGGTTTCAGCATCATCCTGAAACTCTGCTTCTGCATATCTGGAAAATGTCAGCTACAGAGAAATTGCAAGGCAGATTGCATCATAATCTTGAAACTCTGCTTCTGCACATCTGTAAAATGTCAGCTAGAGAGAAATTGCAAGGGAGATTTCAGCATCATCCTGAAACTCTGCTTCTGCACATCTCGAAAATGTCAGCTGCAGAGAAATTACAAAGCAGATTTCAGCATCATCCTGAGATGCTGAAATCTAGCTAACATTTTCCAGATGTGCAGAAGCAGAGTTTCAGGATGATGCTGAAATCTGCCTTGCAATTTCTCTCTAGCTGACATTTTCCAGATGTGCAGAAGCAGAGTTTCAAGATTATGATGCAATCTGCCTTGCAATTTCTCTCTAGCTGACATTTTCCATATGTACAAAAGCAGAGTTTCACAATGATGCTGAAATCTGCCTTTCAATTTCTCTTTAGGTGATATTTTCCTGATGTGCAGAAGCACAGTTTCAGGATGATGCTGAAATCTGCTTTGCAATTTCTCTCCAGCTGACATTTTCCAGATGTGCAGAAGCAGAGACTCAGGATGATGCTGAAATCTGCTTTGTAATTTCTCTGCAGCTGACATTTGCCAGATGTGCAGAAGCAGAGTTCCAGTATGATGCTGAAATCTGCTTTGTAATTTCTCTCCAGCTGACATTTATCAGATGTGCAGAAGCAGAGTTTCAGGATGATGCTGAAATCTGCCTTGCAATTTCTCTCTAGCTAACATTTTCCAGATGTGCAGAAGCAGAGTTTCAGGATGATGCTGAAATCTGCCTTGCAATTTCTCTCTAGCTAACATTTTCCAGATGTGCAGAAGCAGAGTTTCAGGATGATGCTGAAATCTGCCTTGCAATTTCTCTTTAGGTGATATTTTCCTGATATGCAGAAGCACAGTTTCAGGATGATGCTGAAATCTGCTTTGCAATTTCTCTCTAGCTAACATTTTCCAGATGTGCAGAAGCAGAGTTTCAGGATGATGCTGAAATCTGCCTTGCAATTTCTCTCTAGCTGACATTTTCCAGATGTGCAGAAGCAGAGTTTCAAGATTATGATGCAATCTGCCTTGCAATTTCTCTCTAGCTGACATTTTCCATATGTACAAAAGCAGAGTTTCACGATGATGCTGAAATCTGCCTTTCAATTTCTCTTTAGGTGATATTTTCCTGATGTGCAGAAGCACAGTTTCAGGATGATGCTGAAATCTGCTTTGCAATTTCTCTCTAGCTAACATTTTCCAGATGTGCAGAAGCAGAGTTTCAGGATGATGCTGAAATCTGCCTTGCAATTTCTCTCTAACTAACATTTTCCAGATGTGCAGAAGCAGAGTTTCAGGATGATGCTGAAATCTGCCTTGCAATTTCTCTCTAGCTGACATTTTCCAGATGTACAAAAGCAGAGTTTCACGATGATGCTGAAATCTGCCTTTCAATTTCTCTTTAGGTGATATTTTCCTGATGTGCAGAAGCACAGTTTCAGGATGATGCTGAAATCTGCTTTGCAATTTCTCTCTAGCTAACATTTTCCAGATGTGCAGAAGCAGAGTTTCAGGATGATGCTGAAATCTGCCTTGCAATTTCTCTCTAACTAACATTTTCCAGATGTGCAGAAGCAGAGTTTCAGGATGATGCTGAAATCTGCCTTGCAATTTCTCTCTAGCTGACATTTTCCAGATGTACAAAAGCAGAGTTTCACGATGATGCTGAAATCTGCCTTTCAATTTCTCTTTAGGTGATATTTTCCTGATGTGCAGAAGCACAGTTTCAGGATGATGCTGAAATCTGCTTTGCAATTTCTCTCTAGCTAACATTTTCCAGATGTGCAGAAGCAGAGTTCCAGTATGATGCTGAAATCTGCTTTGTAATTTCTCTCCAGCTGACATTTATCAGATGTGCAGAAGCAGAGTTTCAGGATGATGCTGAAATCTGCCTTGCAATTTCTCTCTAGCTAACATTTTCCAGATGTGCAGAAGCAGAGTTTCAGGATGATGCTGAAATCTGCCTTGCAATTTCTCTCTAGCTAACATTTTCCAGATGTGCAGAAGCAGAGTTTCAGGATGATGCTGAAATCTGCCTTGCAATTTCTCTTTAGGTGATATTTTCCTGATATGCAGAAGCACAGTTTCAGGATGATGCTGAAATCTGCTTTGCAATTTCTCTCTAGCTAACATTTTCCAGATGTGCAGAAGCAGAGTTTCAGGATGATGCTGAAATCTGCCTTGCAATTTCTCTCTAGCTGACATTTTCCAGATGTGCAGAAGCAGAGTTTCAAGATTATGATGCAATCTGCCTTGCAATTTCTCTCTAGCTAACATTTTCCAGATGTGCAGAAGCAGAGTTTCAGGATGATGCTGAAATCTGCCTTGCAATTTCTCTTTAGGTGATATTTTCCTGATATGCAGAAGCACAGTTTCAGGATGATGCTGAAATCTGCTTTGCAATTTCTCTCTAGCTAACATTTTCCAGATGTGCAGAAGCAGAGTTTCAGGATGATGCTGAAATCTGCCTTGCAATTTCTCTCTAGCTGACATTTTCCAGATGTGCAGAAGCAGAGTTTCAAGATTATGATGCAATCTGCCTTGCAATTTCTCTCTAGCTGACATTTTCCATATGTACAAAAGCAGAGTTTCACGATGATGCTGAAATCTGCCTTTCAATTTCTCTTTAGGTGATATTTTCCTGATGTGCAGAAGCACAGTTTCAGGATGATGCTGAAATCTGCTTTGCAATTTCTCTCTAGCTAACATTTTCCAGATGTGCAGAAGCAGAGTTTCAGGATGATGCTGAAATCTGCCTTGCAATTTCTCTCTAACTAACATTTTCCAGATGTGCAGAAGCAGAGTTTCAGGATGATGCTGAAATCTGCCTTGCAATTTCTCTCTAGCTGACATTTTCCAGATGTACAAAAGCAGAGTTTCACGATGATGCTGAAATCTGCCTTTCAATTTCTCTTTAGGTGATATTTTCCTGATGTGCAGAAGCACAGTTTCAGGATGATGCTGAAATCTGCTTTGCAATTTCTCTCTAGCTAACATTTTCCAGATGTGCAGAAGCAGAGTTTCAGGATGATGCTGAAATCTGCCTTGCAATTTCTCTCTAACTAACATTTTCCAGATGTGCAGAAGCAGAGTTTCAGGATGATGCTGAAATCTGCCTTGCAATTTCTCTCTAGCTGACATTTTCCAGATGTGCAGAAGCAGAGTTTCAAGATTATGATGCAATCTGCCTTGCAATTTCTCTCTAGCTGACATTTTCCATATGTACAAAAGCAGAGTTTCACGATGATGCTGAAATCTGCCTTTCAATTTCTCTTTAGGTGATATTTTCCTGATGTGCAGAAGCACAGTTTCAGGATGATGCTGAAATCTGCTTTGCAATTTCTCTCCAGCTGACATTTTCCAGATGTGCAGAAGCAGAGACTCAGGATGATGCTGAAATCTGCTTTGTAATTTCTCTGCAGCTGACATTTACCAGATGTGCAGAAGCAGAGTTCCAGGATGATGCTGAAATCTGCTTTGTAATTTCTCTGCAGCTGACATTTACCAGATGTGCAGAAGCAGAGTTCCAGGATGATGCTGAAATCTGCTTTGTAATTTCTCTCCAGCTGACATTTATCAGATGTGCAGAAGCAGAGTTTCAGGATGATGCTGAAATCTGCCTTGCAATTTCTCTCTAGCTAACATTTTCCAGATGTGCAGAAGCAGAGTTTCAGGATGATGCTGAAATCTGACTTGCAATTTCTCTTTAGGTGATATTTTCCAGATGTGCAGAAGCACAGTTTCAGGATGATGCTGAAATCTGCTTTGCAATTTCTCTCTAGCTGACATTTTCCAGATGTGCAGAAGCAGAGTTTCAAGATTATGATGCAATCTGCCTTGCAATTTCTCTCTAGCTGACATTTTCCAGATGTGCAGAAGCAGAGTTTCAGGGTTATTTTGAAATCTGCCTTGGAATTTCGCTGCAGATGACATTTTTCCAGGTGTGCAGAAGCATATTTTCATGATGATGCTGAAATCTGCCTTTCAATTTCTCTCTAGCTGACATTTTCCAGATGTGCAGAAGCAGAGTCTCAGGATGATGCTGAAATCTGCTTTGTAATTTCTCTCTAGCTAACATTTTCCACATGTACAGAAGCAGAGTTTCAGAATGATGCTGAAATCTGCCTTGCAATTTCTCTCTAGCTGACATTTTTGAGATGTGCAGAAGCAGAGTTTCAAGATTATGATGCAATCTGCCTTGCAATTTCTCTCTAGCTGACATTTTCCAGATGTGCAGAAGCAGAGTTTCAGGATGATGCTGAAATCTGCCTTGCAATTTCCAGATTTCAGCATCATCCTGAAACTCTGCTTCTGCACATCTGGAAAATGTCAGCTAGAGAGAAATTGCAAGGCAGATTGCATCATAATGTTGAAACTCTGCTTCTGCACATGTGGAAAATGTCAGCTAGAGAGAAATTGCAAGGCAGATTTCAGCATCATCCTGAGACTCTGCTTCTGCACATCTGGAAAATGTCAGCTGCAGAGAAATTGCAAAGCAGATTTCAGCATCATCCTGAGACTCTGCTTCTGCACATCTGGAAAATGTCAGCTGCAGAGAAATTGCAAGGCAGATTGCATCATAATCTTGAAACTCTGCTTCTGCACATGTGGAAAATGTCAGCTAGAGAGAAATTGCAAGCTAGATTTCAGCATCATCCTGAAACTCTGCTTCTGCACATCTGGAAAATGTCAGCTAGAGAGAAATTGCAAGGCAGATTGCATCATAATCTTGAAACTCTGCTTCTGCACATCTCAAAAATGTCAGCTGCAGATAAATTACAAAGCAGATTTCAGCATCATCCTGAGACTCTGCTTCTGCACATCTGGAAAATGTCAGCTGCAGAGAAATTGCAAGGCAGATTGCATCATAATCTTGAAACTCTGCTTCTGCACATCTGGAAAATGTCAGCTAGAGAGAAATTGCAAGGCAGATTGCATCATAATCTTGAAACTCTGCTTCTGCACATCTGGAAAATGTCACCTAGAGAGAAATTACAAAGCAGGTTTCAGCATCATCCTGAAACTCTGCTTCTGCATATCTGGAAAATGTCAGCTAGAGAGAAATTGCAAGGCAGATTGCATCATAATCTTGAAACTCTGCTTCTGCACATCTGTAAAATGTCAGCTAGAGAGAAATTGCAAGGGAGATTTCAGCATCATCCTGAAACTCTGCTTCTGCACATCTCGAAAATGTCAGCTGCAGAGAAATTACAAAGCAGATTTCAGCATCATCCTGAGACTCTGCTTCTGCACATCTGGAAAATGCCAGCTGCAGAGAAATTGCAAGGCAGATTGCATCATAATGTTGAAACTCTGCTTCTGCACATCTGGAAAATGTCAGCTAGAGAGAAATTGCAAGGCAGATTTCAGCATCATCCTGAAACTCTGCTTCTGCACATCTGGAAAATGTCAGCTAGAGAGAAATTGCAAGGCAAATTGCATCATAATCTTGAAACTCTGCTTCTGCACATGTAGAAAATGTCAGCTAGAGAGAAATTTCAAGGCAGATTTCAGCATCATCCTGAAACTCTGCTTCTGCACATCTGGAAAATGGCACGTAGAGAGAAATTCCAAAGCAAATTTCAGCATCATCCTGAAACCCTGCTTCTGCACATGTGGAAAATGTCAGCTGCAGAGAAATTGCAAGGCAGATTGCATCATAATGTTGAAAATCTGCTTCTGCACATCTGGAAAATGTCAGCTAGAGAGAAATTGCAAGGCAGATTGCATCATAATCTTGAAACTCTGCTTCTGCACATCTGGAAAATGTCACCTAGAGAGAAATTACAAAGCAGGTTTCAGCATCATCCTGAAACTCTGCTTCTGCATATCTGGAAAATGTCAGCTACAGAGAAATTGCAAGGCAGATTGCATCATAATCTTGAAACTCTGCTTCTGCACATCTGTAAAATGTCAGCTAGAGAGAAATTGCAAGGGAGATTTCAGCATCATCCTGAAACTCTGCTTCTGCACATCTCGAAAATGTCAGCTGCAGAGAAATTACAAAGCAGATTTCAGCATCATCCTGAGATGCTGAAATCTAGCTAACATTTTCCAGATGTGCAGAAGCAGAGTTTCAGGATGATGCTGAAATCTGCCTTGCAATTTCTCTCTAGCTGACATTTTCCAGATGTGCAGAAGCAGAGTTTCAAGATTATGATGCAATCTGCCTTGCAATTTCTCTCTAGCTGACATTTTCCATATGTACAAAAGCAGAGTTTCACAATGATGCTGAAATCTGCCTTTCAATTTCTCTTTAGGTGATATTTTCCTGATGTGCAGAAGCACAGTTTCAGGATGATGCTGAAATCTGCTTTGCAATTTCTCTCCAGCTGACATTTTCCAGATGTGCAGAAGCAGAGACTCAGGATGATGCTGAAATCTGCTTTGTAATTTCTCTGCAGCTGACATTTGCCAGATGTGCAGAAGCAGAGTTCCAGTATGATGCTGAAATCTGCTTTGTAATTTCTCTCCAGCTGACATTTATCAGATGTGCAGAAGCAGAGTTTCAGGATGATGCTGAAATCTGCCTTGCAATTT
Source organism: Pantherophis vulpinus (assembly GCA_037215915.1). Classification (NCBI taxonomy): domain Eukaryota; kingdom Metazoa; phylum Chordata; class Lepidosauria; order Squamata; family Colubridae; genus Pantherophis; species Pantherophis vulpinus. The sequence goes on along the minus strand of JAXLNS010000046.1, from coordinate 208,273 downwards.
CTCTCTAGCTAACATTTTCCAGATGTGCAGAAGCAGAGTTTCAGGATGATGCTGAAATCTGCCTTGCAATTTCTCTCTAGCTAACATTTTCCAGATGTGCAGAAGCAGAGTTTCAGGATGATGCTGAAATCTGCCTTGCAATTTCTCTTTAGGTGATATTTTCCTGATATGCAGAAGCACAGTTTCAGGATGATGCTGAAATCTGCTTTGCAATTTCTCTCTAGCTAACATTTTCCAGATGTGCAGAAGCAGAGTTTCAGGATGATGCTGAAATCTGCCTTGCAATTTCTCTCTAGCTGACATTTTCCAGATGTGCAGAAGCAGAGTTTCAAGATTATGATGCAATCTGCCTTGCAATTTCTCTCTAGCTGACATTTTCCATATGTACAAAAGCAGAGTTTCACGATGATGCTGAAATCTGCCTTTCAATTTCTCTTTAGGTGATATTTTCCTGATGTACAGAAGCACAGTTTCAGGATGATGCTGAAATCTGCTTTGCAATTTCTCTCCAGCTGACATTTTCCAGATGTGCAGAAGCAGAGTCTCAGGATGATGCTGAAATCTGCTTTGTAATTTCTCTGCAGCTGACATTTTCCAGATGTGCAGAAGCAGAGTTTCAGGATGATGCTGAAATATGCCTTGCAATTTCTCTCTAGCTAACATTTTCCACATGTGCAGAAGCAGAGTTTCAAGATTATGATGCAATCTGCCTTGCAATTTATCTCTATCTGATATTTTCCAGATGTGCAGAAGCAGAGTTTCAGGATGATGCTGAAATCTGCCTTGCAATTTCTCTCTAGCTACCATTTTCCACATGTGCAGAAGCAGGGTTTCAGGATGATGCTGAAATTTGCTTTGCAATTTCTCTCTACGTGCCATTTGCCAGATGTGCAGAAGCAGAGTTTCAGGATGTTGCTGAAATCTGCCTTGCAGTTTCTCTCTAGCTGACATTTTCCATGTGTGCAGAAGCAGAGTTTCAAGATTATGATGCAATCTGCCTTGCAATTTCTCTCTAGCTGACATTTTCCAGATGTGGAGAAGCAGAGTTTCAGGGTCATTTTGAAATCTGCTATGGAATTTCGCTCCAGATGACATTTTCCAGATGTGCAGAAGCAGAGTCTCAGGATGATGCTGAAATCTGCTTTGTAATTTCTCCGCAGCTGACATTTTCCAGATCTGCAGAAGCAGAGTTTCAGGATGATGCTGAAATCTGCCTTGCAATTTCTCTCTAGCTAACATTTTCCACATGTGCAGAAGCAGAGTTTCAGGATGATGCTGAAATCTGCCTTGCAATTTCTCTCTAGCTAACATTTTCCAGATGTGCAGAAGCAGAGTTTCAGGATGATGCTGAAATCTGCCTTGCAATTTCTCTCTAGCTGACATTTTCCAGATGTGCAGAAGCAGAGTTTCAGGATGATGCTGAAATCTGCCTTGCAATTTCTCTCTAGCTGACATTTTCCAGATGTACAAAAGCAGAGTTTCACGATGATGCTGAAATCTGCCTTTCAATTTCTCTTTAGGTGATATTTTCCTGATGTGCAGAAGCACAGTTTCAGGATGATGCTGAAATCTGCTTTGCAATTTCTCTCTAGCTAACATTTTCCAGATGTGCAGAAGCAGAGTTTCAGGATGATGCTGAAATCTGCCTTGCAATTTCTCTCTAACTAACATTTTCCAGATGTGCAGAAGCAGAGTTTCAGGATGATGCTGAAATCTGCCTTGCAATTTCTCTCTAGCTGACATTTTCCAGATGTACAAAAGCAGAGTTTCACGATGATGCTGAAATCTGCCTTTCAATTTCTCTTTAGGTGATATTTTCCTGATGTGCAGAAGCACAGTTTCAGGATGATGCTGAAATCTGCTTTGCAATTTCTCTCTAGCTAACATTTTCCAGATGTGCAGAAGCAGAGTTTCAGGATGATGCTGAAATCTGCCTTGCAATTTCTCTCTAACTAACATTTTCCAGATGTGCAGAAGCAGAGTTTCAGGATGATGCTGAAATCTGCCTTGCAATTTCTCTCTAGCTGACATTTTCCAGATGTGCAGAAGCAGAGTTTCAAGATTATGATGGAATCTGCATTGCAATTTCTCTCTAGCTGACATTTTCCATATGTACAAAAGCAGAGTTTCACGATGATGCTGAAATCTGCCTTTCAATTTCTCTTTAGGTGATATTTTCCTGATGTGCAGAAGCACAGTTTCAGGATGATGCTGAAATCTGCTTTGCAATTTCTCTCCAGCTGACATTTTCCAGATGTGCAGAAGCAGAGACTCAGGATGATGCTGAAATCTGCTTTGTAATTTCTCTGCAGCTGACATTTACCAGATGTGCAGAAGCAGAGTTCCAGGATGATGCTGAAATCTGCTTTGTAATTTCTCTGCAGCTGACATTTACCAGATGTGCAGAAGCAGAGTTCCAGGATGATGCTGAAATCTGCTTTGTAATTTCTCTCCAGCTGACATTTATCAGATGTGCAGAAGCAGAGTTTCAGGATGATGCTGAAATCTGCCTTGCAATTTCTCTCTAGCTAACATTTTCCAGATGTGCAGAAGCAGAGTTTCAGGATGATGCTGAAATCTGACTTGCAATTTCTCTTTAGGTGATATTTTCCAGATGTGCAGAAGCACAGTTTCAGGATGATGCTGAAATCTGCTTTGCAATTTCTCTCTAGCTGACATTTTCCAGATGTGCAGAAGCAGAGTTTCAAGATTATGATGCAATCTGCCTTGCAATTTCTCTCTAGCTGACATTTTCCAGATGTGCAGAAGCAGAGTTTCAGGGTTATTTTGAAATCTGCCTTGGAATTTCGCTGCAGATGACATTTTTCCAGGTGTGCAGAAGCATATTTTCATGATGATGCTGAAATCTGCCTTTCAATTTCTCTCCAGCTGACATTTTCCAGATGTGCAGAAGCAGAGTCTCAGGATGATGCTGAAATCTGCTTTGTAATTTCTCTGCAGCTGACATTTTCCAGATGTGCAGAAGCAGAGTTTCAGGATGATGCTGAAATCTGCCTTGCAATTTCTCTCTAGCTAACATTTTCCACATGTGCAGAAGCAGAGTTTCAAGATTATGATGCAATCTGCCTTGCAATTTCTCTCTATCTGACATTTTCCAGATGTGCAGAAGCAGAGTTTCAGGATGATGCTGAAATCTGCCTTGCAATTTCTCTCTAGCTACCATTTTCCACATGTGCAGAAGCAGGGTTTCAGGATGATGCTGAAATTTGCTTTGCAATTTCTCTCTACGTGCCATTTTCCAGATGTGCAGAAGCAGAGTTTCAGGATGATGCTGAAATCTGCCTTGCAATTTCTCTCTAGCTAACATTTTCCAGATGTGCAGAAGCAGAGTTTCAGGATGATGCTGAAATCTGCCTTGCAATTTCTCTCTAGCTGACATTTTCCAGATGTGCAGAAGCAGAGTTTCAGGATGATGCTGAAATCTGCCTTGCAATTTCTCTCTAGCTGACATTTTCCACATGTGCAGAAGCAGAGTTTCAGGATGATGCTGAAATCTGCCTTGCAATTTCTCTCTAGCTGACATTTTCCAGATGTGCAGAAGCAGAGTTTCAGGATGATGCTGAAATCTGCCTTGCAATTTCTCTTTAGGTGATATTTTCCTGATGTGCAGAAGCAGAGTTTCAGGATGATGCTGAAATCTGCCTTGCAATTTCTCTCTAGCTGACATTTTCCAGATGTGCAGAAGCAGAGTTTCAAGATTATGATGCAATCTGCCTTGCAATTTCTCTCTAGCTGACATTTTCCATATGTACAAAAGCAGAGTTTCACAATGATGCTGAAATCTGCCTTTCAATTTCTCTTTAGGTGATATTTTCCTGATGTGCAGAAGCACAGTTTCAGGATGATGCTGAAATCTGCTTTGCAATTTCTCTCCAGCTGACATTTTCCAGATGTGCAGAAGCAGAGACTCAGGATGATGCTGAAATCTGCTTTGTAATTTCTCTGCAGCTGACATTTGCCAGATGTGCAGAAGCAGAGTTCCAGTATGATGCTGAAATCTGCTTTGTAATTTCTCTCCAGCTGACATTTATCAGATGTGCAGAAGCAGAGTTTCAGGATGATGCTGAAATCTGCCTTGCAATTTCTCTCTAGCTAACATTTTCCAGATGTGCAGAAGCAGAGTTTCAGGATGATGCTGAAATCTGCCTTGCAATTTCTCTCTAGCTAACATTTTCCAGATGTGCAGAAGCAGAGTTTCAGGATGATGCTGAAATCTGCCTTGCAATTTCTCTTTAGGTGATATTTTCCTGATGTGCAGAAGCACAGTTTCAGGATGATGCTGAAATCTGCTTTGCAATTTCTCTCTAGCTAACATTTTCCAGATGTGCAGAAGCAGAGTTTCAGGATGATGCTGAAATCTGCCTTGCAATTTCTCTCTAGCTGACATTTTCCAGATGTGCAGAAGCAGAGTTTCAAGATTATGATGCAATCTGCCTTGCAATTTCTCTCTAGCTGACATTTTCCATATGTACAAAAGCAGAGTTTCACGATGATGCTGAAATCTGCCTTTCAATTTCTCTTTAGGTGATATTTTCCTGATGTACAGAAGCACAGTTTCAGGATGATGCTGAAATCTGCTTTGCAATTTCTCTCCAGCTGACATTTTCCAGATGTGCAGAAGCAGAGTTTCAGGATGATGCTGAAATCTGCCTTGCAATTTCTCTCTAGCTGACATTTTCCAGATGTGCAGAAGCAGAGTTTCAGGATGATGCTGAAATCTGCCTTGCAATTTCTCTCTAGCTGACATTTTCCAGATGTACAAAAGCAGAGTTTCACGATGATGCTGAAATCTGCCTTTCAATTTCTCTTTAGGTGATATTTTCCTGATGTGCAGAAGCACAGTTTCAGGATGATGCTGAAATCTGCTTTGCAATTTCTCTCTAGCTAACATTTTCCAGATGTGCAGAAGCAGAGTTTCAGGATGATGCTGAAATCTGCCTTGCAATTTCTCTCTAACTAACATTTTCCAGATGTGCAGAAGCAGAGTTTCAGGATGATGCTGAAATCTGCCTTGCAATTTCTCTCTAGCTGACATTTTCCAGATGTACAAAAGCAGAGTTTCACGATGATGCTGAAATCTGCCTTTCAATTTCTCTTTAGGTGATATTTTCCTGATGTGCAGAAGCACAGTTTCAGGATGATGCTGAAATCTGCTTTGCAATTTCTCTCTAGCTAACATTTTCCAGATGTGCAGAAGCAGAGTTTCAGGATGATGCTGAAATCTGCCTTGCAATTTCTCTCTAACTAACATTTTCCAGATGTGCAGAAGCAGAGTTTCAGGATGATGCTGAAATCTGCCTTGCAATTTCTCTCTAGCTGACATTTTCCAGATGTGCAGAAGCAGAGTTTCAAGATTATGATGGAATCTGCATTGCAATTTCTCTCTAGCTGACATTTTCCATATGTACAAAAGCAGAGTTTCACGATGATGCTGAAATCTGCCTTTCAATTTCTCTTTAGGTGATATTTTCCTGATGTGCAGAAGCACAGTTTCAGGATGATGCTGAAATCTGCTTTGCAATTTCTCTCCAGCTGACATTTTCCAGATGTGCAGAAGCAGAGACTCAGGATGATGCTGAAATCTGCTTTGTAATTTCTCTGCAGCTGACATTTACCAGATGTGCAGAAGCAGAGTTCCAGGATGATGCTGAAATCTGCTTTGTAATTTCTCTGCAGCTGACATTTACCAGATGTGCAGAAGCAGAGTTTCAGGATGATGCTGAAATCTGCCTTGCAATTTCTCTCTAGCTAACATTTTCCAGATGTGCAGAAGCAGAGTTTCTGGATGATGCTGAAATCTGCCTTGCAATTTCTCTCTAGCTGACATTTTCCAGATGTGCAGAAGCAGAGTTTCAGGATGATGCTGAAATCTGCCTTGCAATTTCTCTCTAGCTGACATTTTCCAGATGTGCAGAAGCAGAGTTTCAGGATGATGCTGAAATCTGCCTTGCAATTTCTCTCTAGCTGACATTTTCCACATGTGCAGAAGCAGAGTTTCAGGATGATGCTGAAATCTGCCTTGCAATTTCTCTCTAGCTGACATTTTCCAGATGTGCAGAAGCAGAGTTTCAGGATGATGCTGAAATCTGCCTTGCAATTTCTCTTTAGGTGATATTTTCCTGATGTGCAGAAGCAGAGTTTCAGGATGATGCTGAAATCTGCCTTGCAATTTCTCTCTAGCTGACATTTTCCAGATGTGCAGAAGCAGAGTTTCAAGATTATGATGCAATCTGCCTTGCAATTTCTCTCTAGCTGACATTTTCCATATGTACAAAAGCAGAGTTTCACAATGATGCTGAAATCTGCCTTTCAATTTCTCTTTAGGTGATATTTTCCTGATGTGCAGAAGCACAGTTTCAGGATGATGCTGAAATCTGCTTTGCAATTTCTCTCCAGCTGACATTTTCCAGATGTGCAGAAGCAGAGACTCAGGATGATGCTGAAATCTGCTTTGTAATTTCTCTGCAGCTGACATTTGCCAGATGTGCAGAAGCAGAGTTCCAGTATGATGCTGAAATCTGCTTTGTAATTTCTCTCCAGCTGACATTTATCAGATGTGCAGAAGCAGAGTTTCAGGATGATGCTGAAATCTGCCTTGCAATTTCTCTCTAGCTAACATTTTCCAGATGTGCAGAAGCAGAGTTTCAGGATGATGCTGAAATCTGCCTTGCAATTTCTCTCTAGCTAACATTTTCCAGATGTGCAGAAGCAGAGTTTCAGGATGATGCTGAAATCTGCCTTGCAATTTCTCTTTAGGTGATATTTTCCTGATGTGCAGAAGCACAGTTTCAGGATGATGCTGAAATCTGCTTTGCAATTTCTCTCTAGCTAACATTTTCCAGATGTGCAGAAGCAGAGTTTCAGGATGATGCTGAAATCTGCCTTGCAATTTCTCTCTAGCTGACATTTTCCAGATGTGCAGAAGCAGAGTTTCAAGATTATGATGCAATCTGCCTTGCAATTTCTCTCTAGCTGACATTTTCCATATGTACAAAAGCAGAGTTTCACGATGATGCTGAAATCTGCCTTTCAATTTCTCTTTAGGTGATATTTTCCTGATGTACAGAAGCACAGTTTCAGGATGATGCTGAAATCTGCTTTGCAATTTCTCTCCAGCTGACATTTTCCAGATGTGCAGAAGCAGAGTTTCAGGATGATGCTGAAATCTGCCTTGCAATTTCTCTCTAGCTGACATTTTCCAGATGTGCAGAAGCAGAGTTTCAGGATGATGCTGAAATCTGCCTTGCAATTTCTCTCTAGCTGACATTTTCCAGATGTACAAAAGCAGAGTTTCACGATGATGCTGAAATCTGCCTTTCAATTTCTCTTTAGGTGATATTTTCCTGATGTGCAGAAGCACAGTTTCAGGATGATGCTGAAATCTGCTTTGCAATTTCTCTCTAGCTAACATTTTCCAGATGTGCAGAAGCAGAGTTTCAGGATGATGCTGAAATCTGCCTTGCAATTTCTCTCTAACTAACATTTTCCAGATGTGCAGAAGCAGAGTTTCAGGATGATGCTGAAATCTGCCTTGCAATTTCTCTCTAGCTGACATTTTCCAGATGTACAAAAGCAGAGTTTCACGATGATGCTGAAATCTGCCTTTCAATTTCTCTTTAGGTGATATTTTCCTGATGTGCAGAAGCAGAGTTTCAGGATGATGCTGAAATCTGCTTTGCAATTTCTCTCTAGCTAACATTTTCCAGATGTGCAGAAGCAGAGTTTCAGGATGATGCTGAAATCTGCCTTGCAATTTCTCTCTAACTAACATTTTCCAGATGTGCAGAAGCAGAGTTTCAGGATGATGCTGAAATCTGCCTTGCAATTTCTCTCTAGCTGACATTTTCCAGATGTGCAGAAGCAGAGTTTCAAGATTATGATGGAATCTGCATTGCAATTTCTCTCTAGCTGACATTTTCCATATGTACAAAAGCAGAGTTTCACGATGATGCTGAAATCTGCCTTTCAATTTCTCTTTAGGTGATATTTTCCTGATGTGCAGAAGCACAGTTTCAGGATGATGCTGAAATCTGCTTTGCAATTTCTCTCCAGCTGACATTTTCCAGATGTGCAGAAGCAGAGACTCAGGATGATGCTGAAATCTGCTTTGTAATTTCTCTGCAGCTGACATTTACCAGATGTGCAGAAGCAGAGTTCCAGGATGATGCTGAAATCTGCTTTGTAATTTCTCTGCAGCTGACATTTACCAGATGTGCAGAAGCAGAGTTCCAGGATGATGCTGAAATCTGCTTTGTAATTTCTCTCCAGCTGACATTTATCAGATGTGCAGAAGCAGAGTTTCAGGATGATGCTGAAATCTGCCTTGCAATTTCTCTCTAGCTAACATTTTCCAGATGTGCAGAAGCAGAGTTTCAGGATGATGCTGAAATCTGACTTGCAATTTCTCTTTAGGTGATATTTTCCAGATGTGCAGAAGCACAGTTTCAGGATGATGCTGAAATCTGCTTTGCAATTTCTCTCTAGCTGACATTTTCCAGATGTGCAGAAGCAGAGTTTCAAGATTATGATGCAATCTGCCTTGCAATTTCTCTCTAGCTGACATTTTCCAGATGTGCAGAAGCAGAGTTTCAGGGTTATTTTGAAATCTGCCTTGGAATTTCGCTGCAGATGACATTTTTCCAGGTGTGCAGAAGCATATTTTCATGATGATGCTGAAATCTGCCTTTCAATTTCTCTCCAGCTGACATTTTCCAGATGTGCAGAAGCAGAGTCTCAGGATGATGCTGAAATCTGCTTTGTAATTTCTCTGCAGCTGACATTTTCCAGATGTGCAGAAGCAGAGTTTCAGGATGATGCTGAAATCTGCCTTGCAATTTCTCTCTAGCTAACATTTTCCACATGTGCAGAAGCAGAGTTTCAAGATTATGATGCAATCTGCCTTGCAATTTCTCTCTATCTGACATTTTCCAGATGTGCAGAAGCAGAGTTTCAGGATGATGCTGAAATCTGCCTTGCAATTTCTCTCTAGCTACCATTTTCCACATGTGCAGAAGCAGGGTTTCAGGATGATGCTGAAATTTGCTTTGCAATTTCTCTCTACGTGCCATTTTCCAGATGTGCAGAAGCAGAGTTTCAGGATGATGCTGAAATCTGCCTTGCAATTTCTCTCTAGCTAACATTTTCCAGATGTGCAGAAGCAGAGTTTCAGGATGATGCTGAAATCTGCCTTGCAATTTCTCTCTAGCTGACATTTTCCAGATGTGCAGAAGCAGAGTTTCAGGATGATGCTGAAATCTGCCTTGCAATTTCTCTCTAGCTGACATTTTCCACATGTGCAGAAGCAGAGTTTCAGGATGATGCTGAAATCTGCCTTGCAATTTCTCTCTAGCTGACATTTTCCAGATGTGCAGAAGCAGAGTTTCAGGATGATGCTGAAATCTGCCTTGCAATTTCTCTTTAGGTGATATTTTCCTGATGTGCAGAAGCAGAGTTTCAGGATGATGCTGAAATCTGCCTTGCAATTTCTCTCTAGCTGACATTTTCCAGATGTGCAGAAGCAGAGTTTCAAGATTATGATGCAATCTGCCTTGCAATTTCTCTCTAGCTGACATTTTCCATATGTACAAAAGCAGAGTTTCACAATGATGCTGAAATCTGCCTTTCAATTTCTCTTTAGGTGATATTTTCCTGATGTGCAGAAGCACAGTTTCAGGATGATGCTGAAATCTGCTTTGCAATTTCTCTCCAGCTGACATTTTCCAGATGTGCAGAAGCAGAGACTCAGGATGATGCTGAAATCTGCTTTGTAATTTCTCTGCAGCTGACATTTGCCAGATGTGCAGAAGCAGAGTTCCAGTATGATGCTGAAATCTGCTTTGTAATTTCTCTGCAGCTGACATTTACCAGATGTGCAGAAGCAGAGTTCCAGGATGATGCTGAAATCTGCTTTGTAATTTCTCTCCAGCTGACATTTATCAGATGTGCAGAAGCAGAGTTTCAGGATGATGCTGAAATCTGCCTTGCAATTTCTCTCTAGCTAACATTTTCCAGATGTGCAGAAGCAGAGTTTCAGGATGATGCTGAAATCTGACTTGCAATTTCTCTTTAGGTGATATTTTCCAGATGTGCAGAAGCACAGTTTCAGGATGATGCTGAAATCTGCTTTGCAATTTCTCTCTAGCTGACATTTTCCAGATGTGCAGAAGCAGAGTTTCAAGATTATGATTCAATCTGCCTTGCAATTTCTCTCTAGCTGACATTTTCCAGATGTGCAGAAGCAGAGTTTCAGGGTTATTTTGAAATCTGCCTTGGAATTTCGCTGCAGATGACATTTTTCCAGGTGTGCAGAAGCATATTTTCATGATGATGCTGAAATCTGCCTTTCAATTTCTCTCCAGCTGACATTTTCCAGATGTGCAGAAGCAGAGTCTCAGGATGATGCTGAAATCTGCTTTGTAATTTCTCTGCAGCTGACATTTTCCAGATGTGCAGAAGCAGAGTTTCAGGATGATGCTGAAATCTGCCTTGCAATTTCTCTCTAGCTAACATTTTCCACATGTGCAGAAGCAGAGTTTCAAGATTATGATGCAATCTGCCTTGCAATTTCTCTCTATCTGACATTTTCCAGATGTGCAGAAGCAGAGTTTCAGGATGATGCTGAAATCTGCCTTGCAATTTCTCTCTAGCTACCATTTTCCACATGTGCAGAAGCAGGGTTTCAGGATGATGCTGAAATTTGCTTTGCAATTTCTCTCTACGTGCCATTTTCCAGATGTGCAGAAGCAGAGTTTCAGGATGATGCTGAAATCTGCCTTGCAATTTCTCTCTAGCTAACATTTTCCAGATGTGCAGAAGCAGAGTTTCAGGATGATGCTGAAATCTGCCTTGCAATTTCTCTCTAGCTGACATTTTCCAGATGTGCAGAAGCAGAGTTTCAGGATGATGCTGAAATCTGCCTTGCAATTTCTCTCTAGCTGACATTTTCCACATGTGCAGAAGCAGAGTTTCAGGATGATGCTGAAATCTGCCTTGCAATTTCTCTCTAGCTGACATTTTCCAGATGTGCAGAAGCAGAGTTTCAGGATGATGCTGAAATCTGCCTTGCAATTTCTCTTTAGGTGATATTTTCCTGATGTGCAGAAGCAGAGTTTCAGGATGATGCTGAAATCTGCCTTGCAATTTCTCTCTAGCTGACATTTTCCAGATGTGCAGAAGCAGAGTTTCAAGATTATGATGCAATCTGCCTTGCAATTTCTCTCTAGCTGACATTTTCCATATGTACAAAAGCAGAGTTTCACAATGATGCTGAAATCTGCCTTTCAATTTCTCTTTAGGTGATATTTTCCTGATGTGCAGAAGCACAGTTTCAGGATGATGCTGAAATCTGCTTTGCAATTTCTCTCCAGCTGACATTTTCCAGATGTGCAGAAGCAGAGACTCAGGATGATGCTGAAATCTGCTTTGTAATTTCTCTGCAGCTGACATTTGCCAGATGTGCAGAAGCAGAGTTCCAGTATGATGCTGAAATCTGCTTTGTAATTTCTCTCCAGCTGACATTTATCAGATTTGCAGAAGCAGAGTTTCAGGATGATGCTGAAATCTGCCTTGCAATTTCTCTCTAGCTAACATTTTCCAGATGTGCAGAAGCAGAGTTTCAGGATGATGCTGAAATCTGCCTTGCAATTTCTCTCTAGCTAACATTTTCCAGATGTGCAGAAGCAGAGTTTCAGGATGATGCTGAAATCTGCCTTGCAATTTCTCTTTAGGTGATATTTTCCTGATGTGCAGAAGCACAGTTTCAGGATGATGCTGAAATCTGCTTTGCAATTTCTCTCTAGCTAACATTTTCCAGATGTGCAGAAGCAGAGTTTCAGGATGATGCTGAAATCTGCCTTGCAATTTCTCTCTAGCTGACATTTTCCAGATGTGCAGAAGCAGAGTTTCAAGATTATGATGCAATCTGCCTTGCAATTTCTCTCTAGCTGACATTTTCCATATGTACAAAAGCAGAGTTTCACGATGATGCTGAAATCTGCCTTTCAATTTCTCTTTAGGTGATATTTTCCTGATGTACAGAAGCACAGTTTCAGGATGATGCTGAAATCTGCTTTGCAATTTCTCTCCAGCTGACATTTTCCAGATGTGCAGAAGCAGAGTCTCAGGATGATGCTGAAATCTGCTTTGTAATTTCTCTGCAGCTGACATTTTCCAGATGTGCAGAAGCAGAGTTTCAGGATGATGCTGAAATATGCCTTGCAATTTCTCTCTAGCTAACATTTTCCACATGTGCAGAAGCAGAGTTTCAAGATTATGATGCAATCTGCCTTGCAATTTATCTCTATCTGATATTTTCCAGATGTGCAGAAGCAGAGTTTCAGGATGATGCTGAAATCTGCCTTGCAATTTCTCTCTAGCTACCATTTTCCACATGTGCAGAAGCAGGGTTTCAGGATGATGCTGAAATTTGCTTTGCAATTTCTCTCTACGTGCCATTTTCCAGATGTGCAGAAGCAGAGTTTCAGGATGATGCTGAAATCTGCCTTGCAATTTCTCTCTAGCTAACATTTTCCAGATGTGCAGAAGCAGAGTTTCAGGATGATGCTGAAATCTGCCTTGCAATTTCTCTCTAGCTGACATTTTCCAGATGTGCAGAAGCAGAGTTTCAGGATGATGCTGAAATCTGCCTTGCAATTTCTCTCTAGCTGACATTTTCCACATGTGCAGAAGCAGAGTTTCAGGATGATGCTGAAATCTGCCTTGCAATTTCTCTCTAGCTGACATTTTCCAGATGTGCAGAAGCAGAGTTTCAGGATGATGCTGAAATCTGCCTTGCAATTTCTCTTTAGGTGATATTTTCCTGATGTGCAGAAGCAGAGTTTCAGGATGATGCTGAAATCTGCCTTGCAATTTCTCTCTAGCTGACATTTTCCAGATGTGCAGAAGCAGAGTTTCAAGATTATGATGCAATCTGCCTTGCAATTTCTCTCTAGCTGACATTTTCCATATGTACAAAAGCAGAGTTTCACAATGATGCTGAAATCTGCCTTTCAATTTCTCTTTAGGTGATATTTTCCTGATGTGCAGAAGCACAGTTTCAGGATGATGCTGAAATCTGCTTTGCAATTTCTCTCCAGCTGACATTTTCCAGATGTGCAGAAGCAGAGACTCAGGATGATGCTGAAATCTGCTTTGTAATTTCTCTGCAGCTGACATTTGCCAGATGTGCAGAAGCAGAGTTCCAGTATGATGCTGAAATCTGCTTTGTAATTTCTCTCCAGCTGACATTTATCAGATTTGCAGAAGCAGAGTTTCAGGATGATGCTGAAATCTGCCTTGCAATTTCTCTCTAGCTAACATTTTCCAGATGTGCAGAAGCAGAGTTTCAGGATGATGCTGAAATCTGCCTTGCAATTTCTCTCTAGCTAACATTTTCCAGATGTGCAGAAGCAGAGTTTCAGGATGATGCTGAAATCTGCCTTGCAATTTCTCTTTAGGTGATATTTTCCTGATGTGCAGAAGCACAGTTTCAGGATGATGCTGAAATCTGCTTTGCAATTTCTCTCTAGCTAACATTTTCCAGATGTGCAGAAGCAGAGTTTCAGGATGATGCTGAAATCTGCCTTGCAATTTCTCTCTAGCTGACATTTTCCAGATGTGCAGAAGCAGAGTTTCAAGATTATGATGCAATCTGCCTTGCAATTTCTCTCTAGCTGACATTTTCCATATGTACAAAAGCAGAGTTTCACGATGATGCTGAAATCTGCCTTTCAATTTCTCTTTAGGTGATATTTTCCTGATGTACAGAAGCACAGTTTCAGGATGATGCTGAAATCTGCTTTGCAATTTCTCTCCAGCTGACATTTTCCAGATGTGCAGAAGCAGAGTCTCAGGATGATGCTGAAATCTGCTTTGTAATTTCTCTGCAGCTGACATTTTCCAGATGTGCAGAAGCAGAGTTTCAGGATGATGCTGAAATATGCCTTGCAATTTCTCTCTAGCTAACATTTTCCACATGTGCAGAAGCAGAGTTTCAAGATTATGATGCAATCTGCCTTGCAATTTATCTCTATCTGATATTTTCCAGATGTGCAGAAGCAGAGTTTCAGGATGATGCTGAAATCTGCCTTGCAATTTCTCTCTAGCTACCATTTTCCACATGTGCAGAAGCAGGGTTTCAGGATGATGCTGAAATTTGCTTTGCAATTTCTCTCTACGTGCCATTTGCCAGATGTGCAGAAGCAGAGTTTCAGGATGTTGCTGAAATCTGCCTTGCAGTTTCTCTCTAGCTGACATTTTCCATGTGTGCAGAAGCAGAGTTTCAAGATTATGATGCAATCTGCCTTGCAATTTCTCTCTAGCTGACATTTTCCAGATGTGGAGAAGCAGAGTTTCAGGGTCATTTTGAAATCTGCTATGGAATTTCACTCCAGATGACATTTTCCAGATGTGCAGAAGCAGAGTCTCAGGATGATGCTGAAATCTGCTTTGTAATTTCTCCGCAGCTGACATTTTCCAGATCTGCAGAAGCAGAGTTTCAGGATGATGCTGAAATCTGCCTTGCAATTTCTCTCTAGCTAACATTTTCCACATGTGCAGAAGCAGAGTTTCAGGATGATGCTGAAATCTGCCTTGCAATTTCTCTCTAGCTAACATTTTCCAGATGTGCAGAAGCAGAGTTTCAGGATGATGCTGAAATCTGCCTTGCAATTTCTCTCTAGCTGACATTTTCCAGATGTGCAGAAGCAGAGTTTCAGGATGATGCTGAAATCTGCCTTGCAATTTCTCTCTAGCTGACATTTTCCAGATGTACAAAAGCAGAGTTTCACGATGATGCTGAAATCTGCCTTTCAATTTCTCTTTAGGTGATATTTTCCTGATGTGCAGAAGCACAGTTTCAGGATGATGCTGAAATCTGCTTTGCAATTTCTCTCTAGCTAACATTTTCCAGATGTGCAGAAGCAGAGTTTCAGGATGATGCTGAAATCTGCCTTGCAATTTCTCTCTAACTAACATTTTCCAGATGTGCAGAAGCAGAGTTTCAGGATGATGCTGAAATCTGCCTTGCAATTTCTCTCTAGCTGACATTTTCCAGATGTACAAAAGCAGAGTTTCACGATGATGCTGAAATCTGCCTTTCAATTTCTCTTTAGGTGATATTTTCCAGATGTGCAGAAGCAGAGACTCAGGATGATGCTGAAATCTGCTTTGTAATTTCTCTGCAGCTGACATTTACCAGATGTGCAGAAGCAGAGTTCCAGGATGATGCTGAAATCTGCTTTGTAATTTCTCTGCAGCTGACATTTACCAGATGTGCAGAAGCAGAGTTCCAGGATGATGCTGAAATCTGCTTTGTAATTTCTCTCCAGCTGACATTTATCAGATGTGCAGAAGCAGAGTTTCAGGATGATGCTGAAATCTGCCTTGCAATTTCTCTCTAGCTAACATTTTCCAGATGTGCAGAAGCAGAGTTTCAAGATTATGATGCAATCTGCCTTGCAATTTCTCTCTAGCTGACATTTTCCATATGTACAAAAGCAGAGTTTCACAATGATGCTGAAATCTGCCTTTCAATTTCTCTTTAGGTGATATGTTCCTGATGTGCAGAAGCAGAGTTTCAGGATGATGCTGAAATCTGCCTTGCAATTTCTCTCTAGCTGACATTTTCCAGATGTGCAGAAGCAGAGTTTCAAGATTATGATGCAATCTGCCTTGCAATTTCTCTCTAGCTGACATTTTCCATATGTACAAAAGCAGAGTTTCACAATGATGCTGAAATCTGCCTTTCAATTTCTCTTTAGGTGATATTTTCCTGATGTGCAGAAGCACAGTTTCAGGATGATGCTGAAATCTGCTTTGCAATTTCTCTCCAGCTGACATTTTCCAGATGTGCAGAAGCAGAGACTCAGGATGATGCTGAAATCTGCTTTGTAATTTCTCTGCAGCTGACATTTGCCAGATGTGCAGAAGCAGAGTTCCAGTATGATGCTGAAATCTGCTTTGTAATTTCTCTCCAGCTGACATTTATCAGATGTGCAGAAGCAGAGTTTCAGGATGATGCTGAAATCTGCCTTGCAATTTCTCTCTAGCTAACATTTTCCAGATGTGCAGAAGCAGAGTTTCAGGATGATGCTGAAATCTGCCTTGCAATTTCTCTCTAGCTAACATTTTCCAGATGTGCAGAAGCAGAGTTTCAGGATGATGCTGAAATCTGCCTTGCAATTTCTCTTTAGGTGATATTTTCCTGATGTGCAGAAGCACAGTTTCAGGATGATGCTGAAATCTGCTTTGCAATTTCTCTCTAGCTAACATTTTCCAGATGTGCAGAAGCAGAGTTTCAGGATGATGCTGAAATCTGCCTTGCAATTTCTCTCTAGCTGACATTTTCCAGATGTGCAGAAGCAGAGTTTCAAGATTATGATGCAATCTGCCTTGCAATTTCTCTCTAGCTGACATTTTCCATATGTACAAAAGCAGAGTTTCACGATGATGCTGAAATCTGCCTTTCAATTTCTCTTTAGGTGATATTTTCCTGATGTACAGAAGCACAGTTTCAGGATGATGCTGAAATCTGCTTTGCAATTTCTCTCCAGCTGACATTTTCCAGATGTGCAGAAGCAGAGTCTCAGGATGATGCTGAAATCTGCTTTGTAATTTCTCTGCAGCTGACATTTTCCAGATGTGCAGAAGCAGAGTTTCAGGATGATGCTGAAATATGCCTTGCAATTTCTCTCTAGCTAACATTTTCCACATGTGCAGAAGCAGAGTTTCAAGATTATGATGCAATCTGCCTTGCAATTTATCTCTATCTGATATTTTCCAGATGTGCAGAAGCAGAGTTTCAGGATGATGCTGAAATCTGCCTTGCAATTTCTCTCTAGCTACCATTTTCCACATGTGCAGAAGCAGGGTTTCAGGATGATGCTGAAATTTGCTTTGCAATTTCTCTCTACGTGCCATTTGCCAGATGTGCAGAAGCAGAGTTTCAGGATGTTGCTGAAATCTGCCTTGCAGTTTCTCTCTAGCTGACATTTTCCATGTGTGCAGAAGCAGAGTTTCAAGATTATGATGCAATCTGCCTTGCAATTTCTCTCTAGCTGACATTTTCCAGATGTGGAGAAGCAGAGTTTCAGGGTCATTTTGAAATCTGCTATGGAATTTCGCTCCAGATGACATTTTCCAGATGTGCAGAAGCAGAGTCTCAGGATGATGCTGAAATCTGCTTTGTAATTTCTCCGCAGCTGACATTTTCCAGATCTGCAGAAGCAGAGTTTCAGGATGATGCTGAAATCTGCCTTGCAATTTCTCTCTAGCTAACATTTTCCACATGTGCAGAAGCAGAGTTTCAGGATGATGCTGAAATCTGCCTTGCAATTTCTCTCTAGCTAACATTTTCCAGATGTGCAGAAGCAGAGTTTCAGGATGATGCTGAAATCTGCCTTGCAATTTCTCTCTAGCTGACATTTTCCAGATGTGCAGAAGCAGAGTTTCAGGATGATGCTGAAATCTGCCTTGCAATTTCTCTCTAGCTGACATTTTCCAGATGTACAAAAGCAGAGTTTCACGATGATGCTGAAATCTGCCTTTCAATTTCTCTTTAGGTGATATTTTCCTGATGTGCAGAAGCACAGTTTCAGGATGATGCTGAAATCTGCTTTGCAATTTCTCTCTAGCTAACATTTTCCAGATGTGCAGAAGCAGAGTTTCAGGATGATGCTGAAATCTGCCTTGCAATTTCTCTCTAGCTGACATTTTCCAGATGTACAAAAGCAGAGTTTCACGATGATGCTGAAATCTGCCTTTCAATTTCTCTTTAGGTGATATTTTCCAGATGTGCAGAAGCAGAGACTCAGGATGATGCTGAAATCTGCTTTGTAATTTCTCTGCAGCTGACATTTACCAGATGTGCAGAAGCAGAGTTCCAGGATGATGCTGAAATCTGCTTTGTAATTTCTCTGCAGCTGACATTTACCAGATGTGCAGAAGCAGAGTTCCAGGATGATGCTGAAATCTGCTTTGTAATTTCTCTCCAGCTGACATTTATCAGATGTGCAGAAGCAGAGTTTCAGGATGATGCTGAAATCTGCTTTGCAATTTCTCTCTATCTAACATTTTCCAGATGTGCAGAAGCAGAGTTTCAGGATGATGCTGAAATATGCCTTGCAATTTCTCTCTAGCTAACATTTTCCACATGTGCAGAAGCAGAGTTTCAAGATTATGATGCAATCTGCCTTGCAATTTATCTCTATCTGATATTTTCCAGATGTGCAGAAGCAGAGTTTCAGGATGATGCTGAAATCTGCCTTGCAATTTCTCTCTAGCTACCATTTTCCACATGTGCAGAAGCAGGGTTTCAGGATGATGCTGAAATTTGCTTTGCAATTTCTCTCTACGTGCCATTTGCCAGATGTGCAGAAGCAGAGTTTCAGGATGTTGCTGAAATCTGCCTTGCAGTTTCTCTCTAGCTGACATTTTCCATGTGTGCAGAAGCAGAGTTTCAAGATTATGATGCAATCTGCCTTGCAATTTCTCTCTAGCTGACATTTTCCAGATGTGGAGAAGCAGAGTTTCAGGGTCATTTTGAAATCTGCTATGGAATTTCGCTCCAGATGACATTTTCCAGATGTGCAGAAGCAGAGTCTCAGGATGATGCTGAAATCTGCTTTGTAATTTCTCCGCAGCTGACATTTTCCAGATCTGCAGAAGCAGAGTTTCAGGATGATGCTGAAATCTGCCTTGCAATTTCTCTCTAGCTAACATTTTCCACATGTGCAGAAGCAGAGTTTCAGGATGATGCTGAAATCTGCCTTGCAATTTCTCTCTAGCTAACATTTTCCAGATGTGCAGAAGCAGAGTTTCAGGATGATGCTGAAATCTGCCTTGCAATTTCTCTCTAGCTGACATTTTCCAGATGTGCAGAAGCAGAGTTTCAGGATGATGCTGAAATCTGCCTTGCAATTTCTCTCTAGCTGACATTTTCCAGATGTACAAAAGCAGAGTTTCACGATGATGCTGAAATCTGCCTTTCAATTTCTCTTTAGGTGATATTTTCCTGATGTGCAGAAGCACAGTTTCAGGATGATGCTGAAATCTGCTTTGCAATTTCTCTCTAGCTAACATTTTCCAGATGTGCAGAAGCAGAGTTTCAGGATGATGCTGAAATCTGCCTTGCAATTTCTCTCTAGCTGACATTTTCCAGATGTACAAAAGCAGAGTTTCACGATGATGCTGAAATCTGCCTTTCAATTTCTCTTTAGGTGATATTTTCCAGATGTGCAGAAGCAGAGACTCAGGATGATGCTGAAATCTGCTTTGTAATTTCTCTGCAGCTGACATTTACCAGATGTGCAGAAGCAGAGTTCCAGGATGATGCTGAAATCTGCTTTGTAATTTCTCTGCAGCTGACATTTACCAGATGTGCAGAAGCAGAGTTCCAGGATGATGCTGAAATCTGCTTTGTAATTTCTCTCCAGCTGACATTTATCAGATGTGCAGAAGCAGAGTTTCAGGATGATGCTGAAATCTGCCTTGCAATTTCTCTCTAGCTAACATTTTCCAGATGTGCAGAAGCAGAGTTTCAGGATGATGCTGAAATCTGACTTGCAATTTCTCTTTAGGTGATATTTTCCAGATGTGCAGAAGCACAGTTTCAGGATGATGCTGAAATCTGCTTTGCAATTTCTCTCTAGCTGACATTTTCCAGATGTGCAGAAGCAGAGTTTCAAGATTATGATGCAATCTGCCTTGCAATTTCTCTCTAGCTGACATTTTCCAGATGTGCAGAAGCAGAGTTTCAGGGTTATTTTGAAATCTGCCTTGGAATTTCGCTGCAGATGACATTTTTCCAGGTGTGCAGAAGCATATTTTCATGATGATGCTGAAATCTGCCTTTCAATTTCTCTCCAGCTGACATTTTCCAGATGTGCAGAAGCAGAGTCTCAGGATGATGCTGAAATCTGCTTTGTAATTTCTCTGCAGCTGACATTTTCCAGATGTGCAGAAGCAGAGTTTCAGGATGATGCTGAAATCTGCCTTGCAATTTCTCTCTAGCTGACATTTTCCAGATGTACAAAAGCAGAGTTTCACGATGATGCTGAAATCTGCCTTTCAATTTCTCTTTAGGTGATATTTTCCTGATGTGCAGAAGCACAGTTTCAGGATGATGCTGAAATCTGCTTTGCAATTTCTCTCTAGCTAACATTTTCCAGATGTGCAGAAGCAGAGTTTCAGGATGATGCTGAAATCTGCCTTGAAATTTCTCTCTAACTAACATTTTCCAGATGTGCAGAAGCAGAGTTTCAGGATGATGCTGAAATCTGCCTTGCAATTTCTCTCTAGCTGACATTTTCCAGATGTACAAAAGCAGAGTTTCACGATGATGCTGAAATCTGCCTTTCAATTTCTCTTTAGGTGATATTTTCCAGATGTGCAGAAGCAGAGACTCAGGATGATGCTGAAATCTGCTTTGTAATTTCTCTGCATCTGACATTTACCAGATGTGCAGAAGCAGAGTTCCAGGATGATGCTGAAATCTGCTTTGTAATTTCTCTGCAGCTGACATTTACCAGATGTGCAGAAGCAGAGTTCCAGGATGATGCTGAAATCTGCTTTGTAATTTCTCTCCAGCTGACATTTATCAGATGTGCAGAAGCAGAGTTTCAGGATGATGCTGAAATCTGCCTTGCAATTTCTCTCTAGCTAACATTTTCCAGATGTGCAGAAGCAGAGTTTCAGGATGATGCTGAAATCTGACTTGCAATTTCTCTTTAGGTGATATTTTCCAGATGTGCAGAAGCACAGTTTCAGGATGATGCTGAAATCTGCTTTGCAATTTCTCTCTAGCTGACATTTTCCAGATGTGCAGAAGCAGAGTTTCAAGATTATGATGCAATCTGCCTTGCAATTTCTCTCTAGCTGACATTTTCCAGATGTGCAGAAGCAGAGTTTCAGGGTTATTTTGAAATCTGCCTTGGAATTTCGCTGCAGATGACATTTTTCCAGGTGTGCAGAAGCATATTTTCATGATGATGCTGAAATCTGCCTTTCAATTTCTCTCCAGCTGACATTTTCCAGATGTGCAGAAGCAGAGTCTCAGGATGATGCTGAAATCTGCTTTGTAATTTCTCTGCAGCTGACATTTTCCAGATGTGCAGAAGCAGAGTTTCAGGATGATGCTGAAATCTGCCTTGCAATTTCTCTCTAGCTAACATTTTCCACATGTGCAGAAGCAGAGTTTCAAGATTATGATGCAATCTGCCTTGCAATTTCTCTCTATCTGACATTTTCCAGATGTGCAGAAGCAGAGTTTCAGGATGATGCTGAAATCTGCCTTGCAATTTCTCTCTAGCTACCATTTTCCACATGTGCAGAAGCAGGGTTTCAGGATGATGCTGAAATTTGCTTTGCAATTTCTCTCTACGTGCCATTTTCCAGATGTGCAGAAGCAGAGTTTCAGGATGATGCTGAAATCTGCCTTGCAATTTCTCTCTAGCTAACATTTTCCAGATGTGCAGAAGCAGAGTTTCAGGATGATGCTGAAATCTGCCTTGCAATTTCTCTCTAGCTGACATTTTCCAGATGTGCAGAAGCAGAGTTTCAGGATGATGCTGAAATCTGCCTTGCAATTTCTCTCTAGCTGACATTTTCCACATGTGCAGAAGCAGAGTTTCAGGATGATGCTGAAATCTGCTTTGCAATTTCTCTCTAGCTAACATTTTCCAGATGTGCAGAAGCAGAGTTTCAGGATTATGCTGAAATCTGCCTTGCAATTTCTCTCTAGCTGACATTTTCCAGATGTGCAGAAGCAGAGTTTCAAGATTATGATGCAATCTGCCTTGCAATTTCTCTCTAGCTGACATTTTCCATATGTACAAAAGCAGAGTTTCACGATGATGCTGAAATCTGCCTTTCAATTTCTCTTTAGGTGATATTTTCCTGATGTGCAGAAGCACAGTTTCAGGATGATGCTGAAATCTGCTTTGCAATTTCTCTCCAGCTGACATTTTCCAGATGTGCAGAAGCAGAGTCTCAGGATGATGCTGAAATCTGCTTTGTAATTTCTCTGCAGCTGACATTTTCCAGATGTGCAGACGCAGAGTTTCAGGATGATGCTGAAATCTGCCTTGCAATTTCTCTTTAGGTGATATTTTCCTGATGTGCAGAAGCACAGTTTCAGGATGATGCTGAAATCTGCTTTGCAATTTCTCTCTAGCTAACATTTTCCAGATGTGCAGAAGCAGAGTTTCAGGATTATGCTGAAATCTGCCTTGCAATTTCTCTCTAGCTGACATTTTCCAGATGTGCAGAAGCAGAGTTTCAAGATTATGATGCAATCTGCCTTGCAATTTCTCTCTAGCTGACATTTTCCATATGTACAAAAGCAGAGTTTCACGATGATGCTGAAATCTGCCTTTCAATTTCTCTTTAGGTGATATTTTCCTGATGTGCAGAAGCACAGTTTCAGGATGATGCTGAAATCTGCTTTGCAATTTCTCTCCAGCTGACATTTTCCAGATGTGCAGAAGCAGAGTCTCAGGATGATGCTGAAATCTGCTTTGTAATTTCTCTGCAGCTGACATTTGCCAGATGTGCAGACGCAGAGTTTCACGATGATGCTGAAATCTGCCTTGCAATTTCTCTCTAGCTGACATTTTCCATATGTACAAAAGCAGAGTTTCACGATGATGCTGAAATCTGCCTTGCAATTTCTCTCTAGCTGACATTTTCCAGATGTGCAGAAGCAGAGTCTCAGGATGATGCTGAAATCTGCTTTGTAATTTCTCTGCAGCTGACATTTTCCAGATGTGCAGAAGCAGAGTTTCAGGATGATGCTGAAATCTGCCTTGCAATTTCTCTCTAGCTAACATTTTCCACATGTGCAGAAGCAGAGTTTCAGGATGATGCTGAAATCTGCCTTGCAATTTCTCTCTAGCTAACATTTTCCAGATGTGCAGAAGCAGAGTTTCAGGATGATGCTGAAATCTGCCTTGCAATTTCTCTCTAGCTGACATTTTCCAGATGTGCAGAAGCAGAGTTTCACGATGATGCTGAAATCTGCCTTTCAATTTCTCTTTAGGTGATATTTTCCTGATGTGCAGAAGCACAGTTTCAGGACGATGCTGAAATCTGCTTTGCAATTTCTCTCTAGCTAACATTTTCCAGACGTGCAGAAGCAGAGTTTCATGATGATGATGCAATCTGCCTTGCAATTTCTCTCTAGCTGACATTTTCCATATGTACAAAAGCAGAGTTTCACGATGATGCTGAAATCTGCCTTTCAGTCTCTCTTTAGGTGATATTTTCCTGATGTGCAGAAGCACAGTTTCAGGATGATGCTGAAATCTGCTTTGCAATTTCTCTCCAGCTGACATTTTCCAGATGTGCAGAAGCAGAGACTCAGGATGATGCTGAAATCTGCTTTGTAATTTCTCTGCAGCTGACATTTGCCAGATGTGCAGAAGCAGAGTTCCAGGATGATGCTGAAATCTGCTTTGTAATTTCTCTCCAGCTGACATTTATCAGATGTGCAGAAGCAGAGTTTCAGGATGATGCTGAAATCTGCCTTGCAATTTCTCTTTAGGTGATATTTTCCTGATGTGCAGAAGCACAGTTTCAGGATGATGCTGAAATCTGCTTTGCAATTTCTCTCTATCTAACATTTTCCAGATGTGCAGAAGCAGAGTTTCAGGATTATGCTGAAATCTGCCTTGCAATTTCTCTCTAGCTGACATTTTCCAGATGTGCAGAAGCAGAGTTTCAAGATTATGATGCAATCTGCCTTGCAATTTCTCTCTAGCTGACATTTTCCATATGTACAAAAGCAGAGTTTCACGATGATGCTGAAATCTGCCTATCAATTTCTCTTTAGGTGATATTTTCCTGATGTGCACAAGCACAGTTTCAGGATGATGCTTAAATCTGCCTTTCAATTTCTCTTTAGGTGATATTTTCCTGATGTGCAGAAGCACAGTTGCAGGATGATGCTGAAATCTGCTTTGCAATTTCTCTCCAGCTGACATTTTCCAGATGTGCAGAAGCAGAGTTCCAGGATGATGCTGAAATCTGCTTTGTAATTTCTCTCCAGCTGACATTTATCAGATGTGCAGAAGCAGAGTTTCAAGATTATGATGCAATCTGCCTTGCAATTTCTCTCTAGCTGACATTTTCCAGATGTGCAGAAGCAGAGTTTCAGGGTTATTTTGAAATCTGCCTTGGAATTTCGCTGCAGGTGACATTTTTCCAGGTGTGCAGAAGCATATTTTCATGATGATGCTGAAATCTGCCTTGCAATTTCTCTCTAGCTGACATTTTCCAGATGTGCAGAAGCAGAGTCTCAGGATGATGCTAAAATCTGCTTTGCAATTTCTCTGCAGCTGACATTTTCCAGATGTGCAGAAGCAGAGTTTCAGGATGATGCTGAAATCTGCCTTGCAATTTCTCTCTAGCTGACATTTTCCAGATGTGCAGAAGCAGAGTTTCACGATGATGCTGAAA
Source organism: Pantherophis vulpinus (assembly GCA_037215915.1). NCBI lineage: Eukaryota > Metazoa > Chordata > Lepidosauria > Squamata > Colubridae > Pantherophis > Pantherophis vulpinus. Next base: position 183,802 of record JAXLNS010000046.1, on the reverse strand, counting down.
TCTGCCTTTCAATTTCTCTTTAGGTGATATTTTCCTGATGTGCAGAAGCACAGTTTCAGGACGATGCTGAAATCTGCTTTGCAATTTCTCTCTAGCTAACATTTTCCAGACGTGCAGAAGCAGAGTTTCAGGATGATGATGCAATCTGCCTTGCAATTTCTCTCTAGCTGACATTTTCCATATGTACAAAAGCAGAGTTTCACGATGATGCTGAAATCTGCCTTTCAGTCTCTCTTTAGGTGATATTTTCCTGATGTGCAGAAGCACAGTTTCAGGATGATGCTGAAATCTGCTTTGCAATTTCTCTCCAGCTGACATTTTCCAGATGTGCAGAAGCAGAGACTCAGGATGATGCTGAAATCTGCTTTGTAATTTCTCTGCAGCTGACATTTGCCAGATGTGCAGAAGCAGAGTTCCAGGATGATGCTGAAATCTGCTTTGTAATTTCTCTCTAGCTGACATTTTCCAGATGTGCAGAAGCAGAGTTTCAAGATTATGATGCAATCTGCCTTGCAATTTCTCTCTAGCTGACATTTTCCATATGTACAAAAGCAGAGTTTCACGATGATGCTGAAATCTGCCTTTCAATTTCTCTTTAGGTGATATTTTCCTGATGTGCAGAAGCACAGTTTCAGGATGATGCTGAAATCTGCTTTGCAATTTCTCTCCAGCTGACATTTTCCAGATGTGCAGAAGCAGAGTCTCAGGATGATGCTGAAATCTGCTTTGTAATTTCTCTGCAGCTGACATTTGCCAGATGTGCAGACGCAGAGTTTCACGATGATGCTGAAATCTGCCTTGCAATTTCTCTCTAGCTGACATTTTCCATATGTACAAAAGCAGAGTTTCACGATGATGCTGAAATCTGCCTTGCAATTTCTCTCTAGCTGACATTTTCCAGATGTGCAGAAGCAGAGTCTCAGGATGATGCTGAAATCTGCTTTGTAATTTCTCTGCAGCTGACATTTTCCAGATGTGCAGAAGCAGAGTTTCAGGATGATGCTGAAATCTGCCTTGCAATTTCTCTCTAGCTAACATTTTCCACATGTGCAGAAGCAGAGTTTCAGGATGATGCTGAAATCTGCCTTGCAATTTCTCTCTAGCTAACATTTTCCAGATGTGCAGAAGCAGAGTTTCAGGATGATGCTGAAATCTGCCTTGCAATTTCTCTCTAGCTGACATTTTCCAGATGTGCAGAAGCAGAGTTTCACGATGATGCTGAAATCTGCCTTTCAATTTCTCTTTAGGTGATATTTTCCTGATGTGCAGAAGCACAGTTTCAGGACGATGCTGAAATCTGCTTTGCAATTTCTCTCTAGCTAACATTTTCCAGACGTGCAGAAGCAGAGTTTCATGATGATGATGCAATCTGCCTTGCAATTTCTCTCTAGCTGACATTTTCCATATGTACAAAAGCAGAGTTTCACGATGATGCTGAAATCTGCCTTTCAGTCTCTCTTTAGGTGATATTTTCCTGATGTGCAGAAGCACAGTTTCAGGATGATGCTGAAATCTGCTTTGCAATTTCTCTCCAGCTGACATTTTCCAGATGTGCAGAAGCAGAGACTCAGGATGATGCTGAAATCTGCTTTGTAATTTCTCTGCAGCTGACATTTGCCAGATGTGCAGAAGCAGAGTTCCAGGATGATGCTGAAATCTGCTTTGTAATTTCTCTCCAGCTGACATTTATCAGATGTGCAGAAGCAGAGTTTCAGGATGATGCTGAAATCTGCCTTGCAATTTCTCTTTAGGTGATATTTTCCTGATGTGCAGAAGCACAGTTTCAGGATGATGCTGAAATCTGCTTTGCAATTTCTCTCTATCTAACATTTTCCAGATGTGCAGAAGCAGAGTTTCAGGATTATGCTGAAATCTGCCTTGCAATTTCTCTCTAGCTGACATTTTCCAGATGTGCAGAAGCAGAGTTTCAAGATTATGATGCAATCTGCCTTGCAATTTCTCTCTAGCTGACATTTTCCATATGTACAAAAGCAGAGTTTCACGATGATGCTGAAATCTGCCTATCAATTTCTCTTTAGGTGATATTTTCCTGATGTGCACAAGCACAGTTTCAGGATGATGCTTAAATCTGCCTTTCAATTTCTCTTTAGGTGATATTTTCCTGATGTGCAGAAGCACAGTTGCAGGATGATGCTGAAATCTGCTTTGCAATTTCTCTCCAGCTGACATTTTCCAGATGTGCAGAAGCAGAGTTCCAGGATGATGCTGAAATCTGCTTTGTAATTTCTCTCCAGCTGACATTTATCAGATGTGCAGAAGCAGAGTTTCAAGATTATGATGCAATCTGCCTTGCAATTTCTCTCTAGCTGACATTTTCCAGATGTGCAGAAGCAGAGTTTCAGGGTTATTTTGAAATCTGCCTTGGAATTTCGCTGCAGGTGACATTTTTCCAGGTGTGCAGAAGCATATTTTCATGATGATGCTGAAATCTGCCTTGCAATTTCTCTCTAGCTAACATTTTCCAGACGTGCAGAAGCAGAGTTTCATGATGATGATGCAATCTGCCTTGCAATTTCTCTCTAGCTGACATTTTCCATATGTACAAAAGCAGAGTTTCACGATGATGCTGAAATCTGCCTTTCAGTCTCTCTTTAGGTGATATTTTCCTGATGTGCAGAAGCACAGTTTCAGGATGATGCTGAAATCTGCTTTGCAATTTCTCTCCAGCTGACATTTTCCAGATGTGCAGAAGCAGAGACTCAGGATGATGCTGAAATCTGCTTTGTAATTTCTCTGCAGCTGACATTTGCCAGATGTGCAGAAGCAGAGTTCCAGGATGATGCTGAAATCTGCTTTGTAATTTCTCTCCAGCTGACATTTATCAGATGTGCAGAAGCAGAGTTTCAGGATGATGCTGAAATCTGCCTTGCAATTTCTCTTTAGGTGATATTTTCCTGATGTGCAGAAGCACAGTTTCAGGATGATGCTGAAATCTGCTTTGCAATTTCTCTCTATCTAACATTTTCCAGATGTGCAGAAGCAGAGTTTCAGGATTATGCTGAAATCTGCCTTGCAATTTCTCTCTAGCTGACATTTTCCAGATGTGCAGAAGCAGAGTTTCAAGATTATGATGCAATCTGCCTTGCAATTTCTCTCTAGCTGACATTTTCCATATGTACAAAAGCAGAGTTTCACGATGATGCTGAAATCTGCCTATCAATTTCTCTTTAGGTGATATTTTCCTGATGTGCACAAGCACAGTTTCAGGATGATGCTTAAATCTGCCTTTCAATTTCTCTTTAGGTGATATTTTCCTGATGTGCAGAAGCACAGTTGCAGGATGATGCTGAAATCTGCTTTGCAATTTCTCTCCAGCTGACATTTTCCAGATGTGCAGAAGCAGAGTTCCAGGATGATGCTGAAATCTGCTTTGTAATTTCTCTCCAGCTGACATTTATCAGATGTGCAGAAGCAGAGTTTCAAGATTATGATGCAATCTGCCTTGCAATTTCTCTCTAGCTGACATTTTCCAGATGTGCAGAAGCAGAGTTTCAGGGTTATTTTGAAATCTGCCTTGGAATTTCGCTGCAGGTGACATTTTTCCAGGTGTGCAGAAGCATATTTTCATGATGATGCTGAAATCTGCCTTGCAATTTCTCTCTAGCTGACATTTTCCAGATGTGCAGAAGCAGAGTCTCAGGATGATGCTAAAATCTGCTTTGCAATTTCTCTGCAGCTGACATTTTCCAGATGTGCAGAAGCAGAGTTTCAGGATGATGCTGAAATCTGCCTTGCAATTTCTCTCTAGCTGACATTTTCCAGATGTGCAGAAGCAGAGTTTCACGATGATGCTGAAATCTGCCTTTCAATTTCTCTTTAGGTGATATTTTCCTGATGTGCAGAAGCACAGTTTCAGGACGATGCTGAAATCTGCTTTGCAATTTCTCTCTAGCTAACATTTTCCAGACGTGCAGAAGCAGAGTTTCAGGATGATGATGCAATCTGCCTTGCAATTTCTCTCTAGCTGACATTTTCCAGATGTGCAGAAGCAGAGTTTCAGGATGATGCTGAAATCTGCCTTGCAATTTCTCTCTAGCTGACATTTTCCAGATGTGCAGAAGCAGAGTTTCAGGATGATGCTGAAATCTGCCTTGCAATTTCTCTCTAGCTGACATTTTCCACATGTGCAGAAGCAGAGTTTCAGGATGATGCTGAAATCTGCTTTGCAATTTCTCTCTAGCTAACATTTTCCAGATGTGCAGAAGCAGAGTTTCAGGATTATGCTGAAATCTGCCTTGCAATTTCTCTCTAGCTGACATTTTCCAGATGTGCAGAAGCAGAGTTTCAAGATTATGATGCAATCTGCCTTGCAATTTCTCTCTAGCTGACATTTTCCATATGTACAAAAGCAGAGTTTCACGATGATGCTGAAATCTGCCTTTCAATTTCTCTTTAGGTGATATTTTCCTGATGTGCAGAAGCACAGTTTCAGGATGATGCTGAAATCTGCTTTGCAATTTCTCTCCAGCTGACATTTTCCAGATGTGCAGAAGCAGAGTCTCAGGATGATGCTGAAATCTGCTTTGTAATTTCTCTGCAGCTGACATTTTCCAGATGTGCAGACGCAGAGTTTCAGGATGATGCTGAAATCTGCCTTGCAATTTCTCTTTAGGTGATATTTTCCTGATGTGCAGAAGCACAGTTTCAGGATGATGCTGAAATCTGCTTTGCAATTTCTCTCTAGCTAACATTTTCCAGATGTGCAGAAGCAGAGTTTCAGGATTATGCTGAAATCTGCCTTGCAATTTCTCTCTAGCTGACATTTTCCAGATGTGCAGAAGCAGAGTTTCAAGATTATGATGCAATCTGCCTTGCAATTTCTCTCTAGCTGACATTTTCCATATGTACAAAAGCAGAGTTTCACGATGATGCTGAAATCTGCCTTTCAATTTCTCTTTAGGTGATATTTTCCTGATGTGCAGAAGCACAGTTTCAGGATGATGCTGAAATCTGCTTTGCAATTTCTCTCCAGCTGACATTTTCCAGATGTGCAGAAGCAGAGTCTCAGGATGATGCTGAAATCTGCTTTGTAATTTCTCTGCAGCTGACATTTGCCAGATGTGCAGACGCAGAGTTTCACGATGATGCTGAAATCTGCCTTGCAATTTCTCTCTAGCTGACATTTTCCATATGTACAAAAGCAGAGTTTCACGATGATGCTGAAATCTGCCTTGCAATTTCTCTCTAGCTGACATTTTCCAGATGTGCAGAAGCAGAGTCTCAGGATGATGCTGAAATCTGCTTTGTAATTTCTCTGCAGCTGACATTTTCCAGATGTGCAGAAGCAGAGTTTCAGGATGATGCTGAAATCTGCCTTGCAATTTCTCTCTAGCTAACATTTTCCACATGTGCAGAAGCAGAGTTTCAGGATGATGCTGAAATCTGCCTTGCAATTTCTCTCTAGCTAACATTTTCCAGATGTGCAGAAGCAGAGTTTCAGGATGATGCTGAAATCTGCCTTGCAATTTCTCTCTAGCTGACATTTTCCAGATGTGCAGAAGCAGAGTTTCACGATGATGCTGAAATCTGCCTTTCAATTTCTCTTTAGGTGATATTTTCCTGATGTGCAGAAGCACAGTTTCAGGACGATGCTGAAATCTGCTTTGCAATTTCTCTCTAGCTAACATTTTCCAGACGTGCAGAAGCAGAGTTTCATGATGATGATGCAATCTGCCTTGCAATTTCTCTCTAGCTGACATTTTCCATATGTACAAAAGCAGAGTTTCACGATGATGCTGAAATCTGCCTTTCAGTCTCTCTTTAGGTGATATTTTCCTGATGTGCAGAAGCACAGTTTCAGGATGATGCTGAAATCTGCTTTGCAATTTCTCTCCAGCTGACATTTTCCAGATGTGCAGAAGCAGAGACTCAGGATGATGCTGAAATCTGCTTTGTAATTTCTCTGCAGCTGACATTTGCCAGATGTGCAGAAGCAGAGTTCCAGGATGATGCTGAAATCTGCTTTGTAATTTCTCTCCAGCTGACATTTATCAGATGTGCAGAAGCAGAGTTTCAGGATGATGCTGAAATCTGCCTTGCAATTTCTCTTTAGGTGATATTTTCCTGATGTGCAGAAGCACAGTTTCAGGATGATGCTGAAATCTGCTTTGCAATTTCTCTCTATCTAACATTTTCCAGATGTGCAGAAGCAGAGTTTCAGGATTATGCTGAAATCTGCCTTGCAATTTCTCTCTAGCTGACATTTTCCAGATGTGCAGAAGCAGAGTTTCAAGATTATGATGCAATCTGCCTTGCAATTTCTCTCTAGCTGACATTTTCCATATGTACAAAAGCAGAGTTTCACGATGATGCTGAAATCTGCCTATCAATTTCTCTTTAGGTGATATTTTCCTGATGTGCACAAGCACAGTTTCAGGATGATGCTTAAATCTGCCTTTCAATTTCTCTTTAGGTGATATTTTCCTGATGTGCAGAAGCACAGTTGCAGGATGATGCTGAAATCTGCTTTGCAATTTCTCTCCAGCTGACATTTTCCAGATGTGCAGAAGCAGAGTTCCAGGATGATGCTGAAATCTGCTTTGTAATTTCTCTCCAGCTGACATTTATCAGATGTGCAGAAGCAGAGTTTCAAGATTATGATGCAATCTGCCTTGCAATTTCTCTCTAGCTGACATTTTCCAGATGTGCAGAAGCAGAGTTTCAGGGTTATTTTGAAATCTGCCTTGGAATTTCGCTGCAGGTGACATTTTTCCAGGTGTGCAGAAGCATATTTTCATGATGATGCTGAAATCTGCCTTGCAATTTCTCTCTAGCTGACATTTTCCAGATGTGCAGAAGCAGAGTCTCAGGATGATGCTAAAATCTGCTTTGCAATTTCTCTGCAGCTGACATTTTCCAGATGTGCAGAAGCAGAGTTTCAGGATGATGCTGAAATCTGCCTTGCAATTTCTCTCTAGCTGACATTTTCCAGATGTGCAGAAGCAGAGTTTCACGATGATGCTGAAATCTGCCTTTCAATTTCTCTTTAGGTGATATTTTCCTGATGTGCAGAAGCACAGTTTCAGGACGATGCTGAAATCTGCTTTGCAATTTCTCTCTAGCTAACATTTTCCAGACGTGCAGAAGCAGAGTTTCAGGATGATGATGCAATCTGCCTTGCAATTTCTCTCTAGCTGACATTTTCCATATGTACAAAAGCAGAGTTTCACGATGATGCTGAAATCTGCCTTTCAGTCTCTCTTTAGGTGATATTTTCCTGATGTGCAGAAGCACAGTTTCAGGATGATGCTGAAATCTGCTTTGCAATTTCTCTCCAGCTGACATTTTCCAGATGTGCAGAAGCAGAGACTCAGGATGATGCTGAAATCTGCTTTGTAATTTCTCTGCAGCTGACATTTGCCAGATGTGCAGAAGCAGAGTTCCAGGATGATGCTGAAATCTGCTTTGTAATTTCTCTCTAGCTGACATTTTCCAGATGTGCAGAAGCAGAGTTTCAAGATTATGATGCAATCTGCCTTGCAATTTCTCTCTAGCTGACATTTTCCATATGTACAAAAGCAGAGTTTCACGATGATGCTGAAATCTGCCTTTCAATTTCTCTTTAGGTGATATTTTCCTGATGTGCAGAAGCACAGTTTCAGGATGATGCTGAAATCTGCTTTGCAATTTCTCTCCAGCTGACATTTTCCAGATGTGCAGAAGCAGAGTCTCAGGATGATGCTGAAATCTGCTTTGTAATTTCTCTGCAGCTGACATTTGCCAGATGTGCAGACGCAGAGTTTCACGATGATGCTGAAATCTGCCTTGCAATTTCTCTCTAGCTGACATTTTCCATATGTACAAAAGCAGAGTTTCACGATGATGCTGAAATCTGCCTTGCAATTTCTCTCTAGCTGACATTTTCCAGATGTGCAGAAGCAGAGTCTCAGGATGATGCTGAAATCTGCTTTGTAATTTCTCTGCAGCTGACATTTTCCAGATGTGCAGAAGCAGAGTTTCAGGATGATGCTGAAATCTGCCTTGCAATTTCTCTCTAGCTAACATTTTCCACATGTGCAGAAGCAGAGTTTCAGGATGATGCTGAAATCTGCCTTGCAATTTCTCTCTAGCTAACATTTTCCAGATGTGCAGAAGCAGAGTTTCAGGATGATGCTGAAATCTGCCTTGCAATTTCTCTCTAGCTGACATTTTCCAGATGTGCAGAAGCAGAGTTTCACGATGATGCTGAAATCTGCCTTTCAATTTCTCTTTAGGTGATATTTTCCTGATGTGCAGAAGCACAGTTTCAGGACGATGCTGAAATCTGCTTTGCAATTTCTCTCTAGCTAACATTTTCCAGACGTGCAGAAGCAGAGTTTCATGATGATGATGCAATCTGCCTTGCAATTTCTCTCTAGCTGACATTTTCCATATGTACAAAAGCAGAGTTTCACGATGATGCTGAAATCTGCCTTTCAGTCTCTCTTTAGGTGATATTTTCCTGATGTGCAGAAGCACAGTTTCAGGATGATGCTGAAATCTGCTTTGCAATTTCTCTCCAGCTGACATTTTCCAGATGTGCAGAAGCAGAGACTCAGGATGATGCTGAAATCTGCTTTGTAATTTCTCTGCAGCTGACATTTGCCAGATGTGCAGAAGCAGAGTTCCAGGATGATGCTGAAATCTGCTTTGTAATTTCTCTCCAGCTGACATTTATCAGATGTGCAGAAGCAGAGTTTCAGGATGATGCTGAAATCTGCCTTGCAATTTCTCTTTAGGTGATATTTTCCTGATGTGCAGAAGCACAGTTTCAGGATGATGCTGAAATCTGCTTTGCAATTTCTCTCTATCTAACATTTTCCAGATGTGCAGAAGCAGAGTTTCAGGATTATGCTGAAATCTGCCTTGCAATTTCTCTCTAGCTGACATTTTCCAGATGTGCAGAAGCAGAGTTTCAAGATTATGATGCAATCTGCCTTGCAATTTCTCTCTAGCTGACATTTTCCATATGTACAAAAGCAGAGTTTCACGATGATGCTGAAATCTGCCTATCAATTTCTCTTTAGGTGATATTTTCCTGATGTGCACAAGCACAGTTTCAGGATGATGCTTAAATCTGCCTTTCAATTTCTCTTTAGGTGATATTTTCCTGATGTGCAGAAGCACAGTTGCAGGATGATGCTGAAATCTGCTTTGCAATTTCTCTCCAGCTGACATTTTCCAGATGTGCAGAAGCAGAGTTCCAGGATGATGCTGAAATCTGCTTTGTAATTTCTCTCCAGCTGACATTTATCAGATGTGCAGAAGCAGAGTTTCAAGATTATGATGCAATCTGCCTTGCAATTTCTCTCTAGCTGACATTTTCCAGATGTGCAGAAGCAGAGTTTCAGGGTTATTTTGAAATCTGCCTTGGAATTTCGCTGCAGGTGACATTTTTCCAGGTGTGCAGAAGCATATTTTCATGATGATGCTGAAATCTGCCTTGCAATTTCTCTCTAGCTAACATTTTCCAGACGTGCAGAAGCAGAGTTTCATGATGATGATGCAATCTGCCTTGCAATTTCTCTCTAGCTGACATTTTCCATATGTACAAAAGCAGAGTTTCACGATGATGCTGAAATCTGCCTTTCAGTCTCTCTTTAGGTGATATTTTCCTGATGTGCAGAAGCACAGTTTCAGGATGATGCTGAAATCTGCTTTGCAATTTCTCTCCAGCTGACATTTTCCAGATGTGCAGAAGCAGAGACTCAGGATGATGCTGAAATCTGCTTTGTAATTTCTCTGCAGCTGACATTTGCCAGATGTGCAGAAGCAGAGTTCCAGGATGATGCTGAAATCTGCTTTGTAATTTCTCTCCAGCTGACATTTATCAGATGTGCAGAAGCAGAGTTTCAGGATGATGCTGAAATCTGCCTTGCAATTTCTCTTTAGGTGATATTTTCCTGATGTGCAGAAGCACAGTTTCAGGATGATGCTGAAATCTGCTTTGCAATTTCTCTCTATCTAACATTTTCCAGATGTGCAGAAGCAGAGTTTCAGGATTATGCTGAAATCTGCCTTGCAATTTCTCTCTAGCTGACATTTTCCAGATGTGCAGAAGCAGAGTTTCAAGATTATGATGCAATCTGCCTTGCAATTTCTCTCTAGCTGACATTTTCCATATGTACAAAAGCAGAGTTTCACGATGATGCTGAAATCTGCCTATCAATTTCTCTTTAGGTGATATTTTCCTGATGTGCACAAGCACAGTTTCAGGATGATGCTTAAATCTGCCTTTCAATTTCTCTTTAGGTGATATTTTCCTGATGTGCAGAAGCACAGTTGCAGGATGATGCTGAAATCTGCTTTGCAATTTCTCTCCAGCTGACATTTTCCAGATGTGCAGAAGCAGAGTTCCAGGATGATGCTGAAATCTGCTTTGTAATTTCTCTCCAGCTGACATTTATCAGATGTGCAGAAGCAGAGTTTCAAGATTATGATGCAATCTGCCTTGCAATTTCTCTCTAGCTGACATTTTCCAGATGTGCAGAAGCAGAGTTTCAGGGTTATTTTGAAATCTGCCTTGGAATTTCGCTGCAGGTGACATTTTTCCAGGTGTGCAGAAGCATATTTTCATGATGATGCTGAAATCTGCCTTGCAATTTCTCTCTAGCTGACATTTTCCAGATGTGCAGAAGCAGAGTCTCAGGATGATGCTAAAATCTGCTTTGCAATTTCTCTGCAGCTGACATTTTCCAGATGTGCAGAAGCAGAGTTTCAGGATGATGCTGAAATCTGCCTTGCAATTTCTCTCTAGCTGACATTTTCCAGATGTGCAGAAGCAGAGTTTCACGATGATGCTGAAATCTGCCTTTCAATTTCTCTTTAGGTGATATTTTCCTGATGTGCAGAAGCACAGTTTCAGGACGATGCTGAAATCTGCTTTGCAATTTCTCTCTAGCTAACATTTTCCAGACGTGCAGAAGCAGAGTTTCAGGATGATGATGCAATCTGCCTTGCAATTTCTCTCTAGCTGACATTTTCCATATGTACAAAAGCAGAGTTTCACGATGATGCTGAAATCTGCCTTTCAGTCTCTCTTTAGGTGATATTTTCCTGATGTGCAGAAGCACAGTTTCAGGATGATGCTGAAATCTGCTTTGCAATTTCTCTCCAGCTGACATTTTCCAGATGTGCAGAAGCAGAGACTCAGGATGATGCTGAAATCTGCTTTGTAATTTCTCTGCAGCTGACATTTGCCAGATGTGCAGAAGCAGAGTTCCAGGATGATGCTGAAATCTGCTTTGTAATTTCTCTGCAGCTGACATTTATCAGATGTGCAGAAGCAAAGTTTCAGGATGATGCTGAAATCTGCCTTGCAATTTCTCTTTAGGTGATATTTTCCTGATGTGCAGAAGCACAGTTTCAGGATGATGCTGAAATCTGCTTTGCAATTTCTCTCTATCTAACATTTTCCAGATGTGCAGAAGCAGAGTTTCAGGATTATGCTGAATTCTGCCTTGCAATTTCTCTCTAGCTGACATTTTCCAGATGTGCAGAAGCAGAGTTTCAAGATTATGATGCAATCTGCCTTGCAATTTCTCTCTAGCTGACATTTTCCATATGTACAAAAGCAGAGTTTCACGATGATGCTGAAATCTGCCTATCAATTTCTCTTTAGGTGATATTTTCCTGATGTGCACAAGCACAGTTTCAGGATGATGCTTAAATCTGCCTTTCAATTTCTCTTTAGGTGATATTTTCCTGATGTGCAGAAGCACAGTTGCAGGATGATGCTGAAATCTGCTTTGCAATTTCTCTCCAGCTGACATTTTCCAGATGTGCAGAAGCAGAGTTCCAGGATGATGCTGAAATCTGCTTTGTAATTTCTCTCCAGCTGACATTTATCAGATATGCAGAAGCAGAGTTTCAGGATGATGCTGAAATCTGCCTTGCAATTTCTCTCTAGCTAACATTTTCCAGATGTGCAGAAGCAGAGTTTCAGGATGATGCTGAAATCTGCCTTGCAATTTCTCTCTAGCTAACATTTTCCATATGTACAAAAGCAGAGTTTCACGATGATGCTGAAATCTGCCTTGCAATTTCTCTCTAGCTAACATTTTCCAGATGTGCAGAAGCAGAGTTTCAGGATGATGCTGAAATCTGCCTTGCAATTTCTCTCTAGCTAACATTTTCCAGATGTGCAGAAGCAGAGTTTCAGGATGATGCTGAAATCTGCCTTGCAATTTCTCTTTAGGTGATATTTTCCTGATGTGCAGAAGCACAGTTTCAGGATGATGCTGAAATCTGCTTTGCAATTTCTCTGCAGCTGACATTTACCAGATGTGCAGAAGCAGAGTTCCAGGATGATGCTGAAATCTGCTTTGTAATTTCTCTCCAGCTGACATTTATCAGATGTGCAGAAGCAGAGTTTCAGGATGATGCTGAAATCTGCCTTGCAATTTCTCTCTAGCTAACATTTTCCAGATGTGCAGAAGCAGAGTTTCAGGATGATGCTGAAATCTGACTTGCAATTTCTCTTTAGGTGATATTTTCCAGATGTGCAGAAGCACAGTTTCAGGATGATGCTGAAATCTGCTTTGCAATTTCTCTCTAGCTGACATTTTCCAGATGTGCAGAAGCAGAGTTTCAAGATTATGATGCAATCTGCCTTGCAATTTCTCTCTAGCTGACATTTTCCAGATGTGCAGAAGCAGAGTTTCAGGGTTATTTTGAAATCTGCCTTGGAATTTCGCTGCAGATGACATTTTTCCAGGTGTGCAGAAGCATATTTTCATGATGATGCTGAAATCTGCCTTTCAATTTCTCTCCAGCTGACATTTTCCAGATGTGCAGAAGCAGAGTCTCAGGATGATGCTGAAATCTGCTTTGTAATTTCTCTGCAGCTGACATTTTCCAGATGTGCAGAAGCAGAGTTTCAGGATGATGCTGAAATCTGCCTTGCAATTTCTCTCTAGCTAACATTTTCCACATGTGCAGAAGCAGAGTTTCAAGATTATGATGCAATCTGCCTTGCAATTTCTCTCTATCTGACATTTTCCAGATGTGCAGAAGCAGAGTTTCAGGATGATGCTGAAATCTGCCTTGCAATTTCTCTCTAGCTACCATTTTCCACATGTGCAGAAGCAGGGTTTCAGGATGATGCTGAAATTTGCTTTGCAATTTCTCTCTACGTGCCATTTTCCAGATGTGCAGAAGCAGAGTTTCAGGATGATGCTGAAATCTGCCTTGCAATTTCTCTCTAGCTAACATTTTCCAGATGTGCAGAAGCAGAGTTTCAGGATGATGCTGAAATCTGCCTTGCAATTTCTCTCTAGCTGACATTTTCCAGATGTGCAGAAGCAGAGTTTCAGGATGATGCTGAAATCTGCCTTGCAATTTCTCTCTAGCTGACATTTTCCACATGTGCAGAAGCAGAGTTTCAGGATGATGCTGAAATCTGCTTTGCAATTTCTCTCTAGCTAACATTTTCCAGATGTGCAGAAGCAGAGTTTCAGGATTATGCTGAAATCTGCCTTGCAATTTCTCTCTAGCTGACATTTTCCAGATGTGCAGAAGCAGAGTTTCAAGATTATGATGCAATCTGCCTTGCAATTTCTCTCTAGCTGACATTTTCCATATGTACAAAAGCAGAGTTTCACGATGATGCTGAAATCTGCCTTTCAATTTCTCTTTAGGTGATATTTTCCTGATGTGCAGAAGCACAGTTTCAGGATGATGCTGAAATCTGCTTTGCAATTTCTCTCCAGCTGACATTTTCCAGATGTGCAGAAGCAGAGTCTCAGGATGATGCTGAAATCTGCTTTGTAATTTCTCTGCAGCTGACATTTTCCAGATGTGCAGACGCAGAGTTTCAGGATGATGCTGAAATCTGCCTTGCAATTTCTCTTTAGGTGATATTTTCCTGATGTGCAGAAGCACAGTTTCAGGATGATGCTGAAATCTGCTTTGCAATTTCTCTCTAGCTAACATTTTCCAGATGTGCAGAAGCAGAGTTTCAGGATTATGCTGAAATCTGCCTTGCAATTTCTCTCTAGCTGACATTTTCCAGATGTGCAGAAGCAGAGTTTCAAGATTATGATGCAATCTGCCTTGCAATTTCTCTCTAGCTGACATTTTCCATATGTACAAAAGCAGAGTTTCACGATGATGCTGAAATCTGCCTTTCAATTTCTCTTTAGGTGATATTTTCCTGATGTGCAGAAGCACAGTTTCAGGATGATGCTGAAATCTGCTTTGCAATTTCTCTCCAGCTGACATTTTCCAGATGTGCAGAAGCAGAGTCTCAGGATGATGCTGAAATCTGCTTTGTAATTTCTCTGCAGCTGACATTTGCCAGATGTGCAGACGCAGAGTTTCACGATGATGCTGAAATCTGCCTTGCAATTTCTCTCTAGCTGACATTTTCCATATGTACAAAAGCAGAGTTTCACGATGATGCTGAAATCTGCCTTGCAATTTCTCTCTAGCTGACATTTTCCAGATGTGCAGAAGCAGAGTCTCAGGATGATGCTGAAATCTGCTTTGTAATTTCTCTGCAGCTGACATTTTCCAGATGTGCAGAAGCAGAGTTTCAGGATGATGCTGAAATCTGCCTTGCAATTTCTCTCTAGCTAACATTTTCCACATGTGCAGAAGCAGAGTTTCAGGATGATGCTGAAATCTGCCTTGCAATTTCTCTCTAGCTAACATTTTCCAGATGTACAAAAGCAGAGTTTCACGATGATGCTGAAATCTGCCTTGCAATTTCTCTCTAGCTAACATTTTCCAGATGTGCAGAAGCAGAGTTTCAGGATGATGCTGAAATCTGCCTTGCAATTTCTCTCTAGCTAACATTTTCCAGATGTGCAGAAGCAGAGTTTCAGGATGATGCTGAAATCTGCCTTGCAATTTCTCTTTAGGTGATATTTTCCTGATGTGCAGAAGCACAGTTTCAGGATGATGCTGAAATCTGCTTTGCAATTTCTCTCTAGCTAACATTTTCCAGATGTGCAGAAGCAGAGTTTCAGGATTATGCTGAAATCTGCCTTGCAATTTCTCTCTAGCTGACATTTTCCAGATGTGCAGAAGCAGAGTTTCAAGATTATGATGCAATCTGCCTTGCAATTTCTCTCTAGCTGACATTTTCCATATGTACAAAAGCAGAGTTTCACGATGATGCTGAAATCTGCCTTTCAATTTCTCTTTAGGTGATATTTTCCTGATGTGCAGAAGCACAGTTTCAGGATGATGCTGAAATCTGCTTTGCAATTTCTCTCCAGCTGACATTTTCCAGATGTGCAGAAGCAGAGTCTCAGGATGATGCTGAAATCTGCTTTGTAATTTCTCTGCAGCTGACATTTGCCAGATGTGCAGACGCAGAGTTTCACGATGATGCTGAAATCTGCCTTGCAATTTCTCTCTAGCTGACATTTTCCATATGTACAAAAGCAGAGTTTCACGATGATGCTGAAATCTGCCTTGCAATTTCTCTCTAGCTGACATTTTCCAGATGTGCAGAAGCAGAGTCTCAGGATGATGCTGAAATCTGCTTTGTAATTTCTCTGCAGCTGACATTTTCCAGATGTGCAGAAGCAGAGTTTCAGGATGATGCTGAAATCTGCCTTGCAATTTCTCTCTAGCTGACATTTTCCAGATGTGCAGAAGCAGAGTTTCACGATGATGCTGAAATCTGCCTTTCAATTTCTCTTTAGGTGATATTTTCCTGATGTGCAGAAGCACAGTTTCAGGACGATGCTGAAATCTGCTTTGCAATTTCTCTCTAGCTAACATTTTCCAGACGTGCAGAAGCAGAGTTTCAGGATGATGATGCAATCTGCCTTGCAATTTCTCTCTAGCTGACATTTTCCATATGTACAAAAGCAGAGTTTCACGATGATGCTGAAATCTGCCTTTCAGTCTCTCTTTAGGTGATATTTTCCTGATGTGCAGAAGCACAGTTTCAGGATGATGCTGAAATCTGCTTTGCAATTTCTCTCCAGCTGACATTTTCCAGATGTGCAGAAGCAGAGACTCAGGATGATGCTGAAATCTGCTTTGTAATTTCTCTGCAGCTGACATTTGCCAGATGTGCAGAAGCAGAGTTCCAGGATGATGCTGAAATCTGCTTTGTAATTTCTCTCCAGCTGACATTTATCAGATGTGCAGAAGCAGAGTTTCAGGATGATGCTGAAATCTGCCTTGCAATTTCTCTTTAGGTGATATTTTCCTGATGTGCAGAAGCACAGTTTCAGGATGATGCTGAAATCTGCTTTGCAATTTCTCTCTATCTAACATTTTCCAGATGTGCAGAAGCAGAGTTTCAGGATTATGCTGAAATCTGCCTTGCAATTTCTCTCTAGCTGACATTTTCCAGATGTGCAGAAGCAGAGTTTCAAGATTATGATGCAATCTGCCTTGCAATTTCTCTCTAGCTGACATTTTCCATATGTACAAAAGCAGAGTTTCACGATGATGCTGAAATCTGCCTATCAATTTCTCTTTAGGTGATATTTTCCTGATGTGCACAAGCACAGTTTCAGGATGATGCTTAAATCTGCCTTTCAATTTCTCTTTAGGTGATATTTTCCTGATGTGCAGAAGCACAGTTGCAGGATGATGCTGAAATCTGCCTTGCAATTTCTCTCTAGCTGACATTTTCCATATGTACAAAAGCAGAGTTTCACGATGATGCTGAAATCTGCCTTGCAATTTCTCTCTAGCTGACATTTTCCAGATGTGCAGAAGCAGAGTCTCAGGATGATGCTGAAATCTGCTTTGTAATTTCTCTGCAGCTGACATTTTCCAGATGTGCAGAAGCAGAGTTTCAGGATGATGCTGAAATCTGCCTTGCAATTTCTCTCTAGCTGACATTTTCCAGATGTGCAGAAGCAGAGTTTCACGATGATGCTGAAATCTGCCTTTCAATTTCTCTTTAGGTGATATTTTCCTGATGTGCAGAAGCACAGTTTCAGGACGATGCTGAAATCTGCTTTGCAATTTCTCTCTAGCTAACATTTTCCAGACGTGCAGAAGCAGAGTTTCAGGATGATGATGCAATCTGCCTTGCAATTTCTCTCTAGCTGACATTTTCCATATGTACAAAAGCAGAGTTTCACGATGATGCTGAAATCTGCCTTTCAGTCTCTCTTTAGGTGATATTTTCCTGATGTGCAGAAGCACAGTTTCAGGATGATGCTGAAATCTGCTTTGCAATTTCTCTCCAGCTGACATTTTCCAGATGTGCAGAAGCAGAGACTCAGGATGATGCTGAAATCTGCTTTGTAATTTCTCTGCAGCTGACATTTGCCAGATGTGCAGAAGCAGAGTTCCAGGATGATGCTGAAATCTGCTTTGTAATTTCTCTCCAGCTGACATTTATCAGATGTGCAGAAGCAGAGTTTCAGGATGATGCTGAAATCTGCCTTGCAATTTCTCTTTAGGTGATATTTTCCTGATGTGCAGAAGCACAGTTTCAGGATGATGCTGAAATCTGCTTTGCAATTTCTCTCTATCTAACATTTTCCAGATGTGCAGAAGCAGAGTTTCAGGATTATGCTGAAATCTGCCTTGCAATTTCTCTCTAGCTGACATTTTCCAGATGTGCAGAAGCAGAGTTTCAAGATTATGATGCAATCTGCCTTGCAATTTCTCTCTAGCTGACATTTTCCATATGTACAAAAGCAGAGTTTCACGATGATGCTGAAATCTGCCTATCAATTTCTCTTTAGGTGATATTTTCCTGATGTGCACAAGCACAGTTTCAGGATGATGCTTAAATCTGCCTTTCAATTTCTCTTTAGGTGATATTTTCCTGATGTGCAGAAGCACAGTTGCAGGATGATGCTGAAATCTGCTTTGCAATTTCTCTCCAGCTGACATTTTCCAGATGTGCAGAAGCAGAGTTCCAGGATGATGCTGAAATCTGCTTTGTAATTTCTCTCCAGCTGACATTTATCAGATGTGCAGAAGCAGAGTTTCAAGATTATGATGCAATCTGCCTTGCAATTTCTCTCTAGCTGACATTTTCCAGATGTGCAGAAGCAGAGTTTCAGGGTTATTTTGAAATCTGCCTTGGAATTTCGCTGCAGATGACATTTTTCCAGGTGTGCAGAAGCATATTTTCATGATGATGCTGAAATCTGCCTTGCAATTTCTCTCTAGCTGACATTTTCCAGATGTGCAGAAGCAGAGTCTCAAGATGATGCAGAAATCTGCTTTGTAATTTCTCTCTAGCTAACATTTTCCACATGTGCAGAAGCAGAGTTTCAAGATTATGATGCAATCTGCCTTGCAATTTCTCTCTAGCTAACATTTTCCAAATGTGCAGAAGCAGGGTTTCAGGATGATGCTGAAATCTGCCTTGCAATTTCTCTCTAGCTAACATTTTCCAGATGTGCAGAAGCAGAGTTTCAGGATGATGCTGAAATCTGCCTTGCAATTTCTCTCTAGCTGACATTTTCCAGATGTGCAGAAGCAGAGTTTCACGATGATGCTGAAATCTGCCTTTCAATTTCTCTTTAGGTGATATTTTCCTGATGTGCAGAAGCACAGTTTCAGGATGATGCTTAAATCTGCCTTTCAATTTCTCTTTAGGTGATATTTTCCTGATGTGCAGAAGCACAGTTGCAGGATGATGCTGAAATCTGCTTTGTAATTTCTCTCCAGCTGACATTTATCAGATGTGCAGAAGCAGAGTTTCAAGATTATGATGCAATCTGCCTTGCAATTTCTCTCTAGCTGACATTTTCCAGATGTGCAGAAGCAGAGTTTCAGGGTTATTTTGAAATCTGCCTTGGAATTTCGCTGCAGGTGACATTTTTCCAGGTGTGCAGAAGCATATTTTCATGATGATGCTGAAATCTGCCTTGCAATTTCTCTCTAGCTGACATTTTCCATATGTGCAGAAGCAGAGTCTCAGGATGATGCTGAAATCTGCTTTGCAATTTCTCTGCAGCTGACATTTTCCAGATGTGCAGAAGCAGAGTTTCAGGATGATGCTGAAATCTGCCTTGCAATTTCTCTCTAGCTGACATTTTCCAGATGTGCAGAAGCAGAGTTTCACGATGATGCTGAAATCTGCCTTTCAATTTCTCTTTAGGTGATATTTTCCTGATGTGCAGAAGCACAGTTTCAGGACGATGCTGAAATCTGCTTTGCAATTTCTCTCTAGCTAACATTTTCCAGACGTGCAGAAGCAGAGTTTCAGGATGATGATGCAATCTGCCTTGCAATTTCTCTCTAGCTGACATTTTCCATATGTACAAAAGCAGAGTTTCACGATGATGCTGAAATCTGCCTTTCAGTCTCTCTTTAGGTGATATTTTCCTGATGTGCAGAAGCACAGTTTCAGGATGATGCTGAAATCTGCCTTGCAATTTCTCTCTAGCTAACATTTTCCAGACGTGCAGAAGCAGAGTTTCAGGATGATGATGCAATCTGCCTTGCAATTTCTCTCTAGCTGACATTTTCCATATGTACAAAAGCAGAGTTTCACGATGATGCTGAAATCTGCCTTTCAGTCTCTCTTTAGGTGATATTTTCCTGATGTGCAGAAGCACAGTTTCAGGATGATGCTGAAATCTGCTTTGCAATTTCTCTCCAGCTGACATTTTCCAGATGTGCAGAAGCAGAGACTCAGGATGATGCTGAAATCTGCTTTGTAATTTCTCTGCAGCTGACATTTGCCAGATGTGCAGAAGCAGAGTTCCAGGATGATGCTGAAATCTGCTTTGTAATTTCTCTGCAGCTGACATTTATCAGATGTGCAGAAGCAGAGTTTCAGGATGATGCTGAAATCTGCCTTGCAATTTCTCTTTAGGTGATATTTTCCTGATGTGCAGAAGCACAGTTTCAGGATGATGCTGAAATCTGCTTTGCAATTTCTCTCTATCTAACATTTTCCAGATGTGCAGAAGCAGAGTTTCAGGATTATGCTGAAATCTGCCTTGCAATTTCTCTCTAGCTGACATTTTCCAGATGTGCAGAAGCAGAGTTTCAAGATTATGATGCAATCTGCCTTGCAATTTCTCTCTAGCTGACATTTTCCATATGTACAAAAGCAGAGTTTCACGATGATGCTGAAATCTGCCTATCAATTTCTCTTTAGGTGATATTTTCCTGATGTGCACAAGCACAGTTTCAGGATGATGCTTAAATCTGCCTTTCAATTTCTCTTTAGGTGATATTTTCCTGATGTGCAGAAGCACAGTTGCAGGATGATGCTGAAATCTGCTTTGCAATTTCTCTCCAGCTGACATTTTCCAGATGTGCAGAAGCAGAGTTCCAGGATGATGCTGAAATCTGCTTTGTAATTTCTCTCCAGCTGACATTTATCAGATGTGCAGAAGCAGAGTTTCAAGATTATGATGCAATCTGCCTTGCAATTTCTCTCTAGCTGACATTTTCCAGATGTGCAGAAGCAGAGTTTCAGGGTTATTTTGAAATCTGCCTTGGAATTTCGCTGCAGATGACATTTTTCCAGGTGTGCAGAAGCATATTTTCATGATGATGCTGAAATCTGCCTTGCAATTTCTCTCTAGCTGACATTTTCCAGATGTGCAGAAGCAGAGTTTCACGATGATGCTTAAATCTGCCTTTCAATTTCTCTTTAGGTGATATTTTCCTGATGTGCAGAAGCACAGTTGCAGGATGATGCTGAAATCTGCTTTGTAATTTCTCTCCAGCTGACATTTATCAGATGTGCAGAAGCAGAGTTTCAAGATTATGATGCAATCTGCCTTGCAATTTCTCTCTAGCTGACATTTTCCAGATGTGCAGAAGCAGAGTTTCAGGGTTATTTTGAAATCTGCCTTGGAATTTCGCTGCAGGTGACATTTTTCCAGGTGTGCAGAAGCATATTTTCATGATGATGCTGAAATCTGCCTTGCAATTTCTCTCTAGCTGACATTTTCCAGATGTGCAGAAGCAGAGTCTCAGGATGATGCTGAAATCTGCTTTGCAATTTCTCTGCAGCTGACATTTTCCAGATGTGCAGAAGCAGAGTCTCAGGATGATGCTGAAATCTGCCTTGCAATTTCTCTCTAGCTGACATTTTCCACATGTGCAGAAGCAGAGTTTCAACATTATGATGCAATCTGCCTTGCAATTTCTCTCTAGCTGACATTTTCCAGATGTGCAGAAGCAGAGTTTCAGGATGATGCTGAAATCTGCCTTGCAATTTCTCTCTAGCTGACATTTTCCATATGTACAAAAGCAGAGTTTCACGATGATGCTGAAATCTGCCTTTCAATTTCTCTTTAGGTGATATTTTCCTGATGTGCAGAAGCACAGTTTCAGGATGATGCTGAAATCTGCTTTGCAATTTCTCTCCAGCTGACATTTTCCAGATGTGCAGAAGCAGAGACTCAGGATGATGCTGAAATCTGCTTTGCAATTTCTCTCCAGCTGACATTTTCCAGATGTGCAGAAGCAGAGTTTCAAGATTATGATGCAATCTGCCTTGCAATTTCTCTGCCGCTGACATTTTCCAGATGTGCAGAAGCAGAGTTTCAAGATTATGATGCAATCTGCCTTGCAATTTCTCTGCAGCTGACATTTTCCAGATGTGCAGAAGCAGAGTCTCAGGATGATGCTGAAATCTGCTTTGTAATTTCTCTGCAGCTGACATTTTCGAGACGTGCAGAAGCAGAATTTCAGGATGATGCTGAAATCTGCCTTGCAATTTCTCTCTAGCTGACATTTTCCACATGTGCAGAAGCAGGGTTTCAGGATGATGCTGAAATTTGCTTTGTAATTTCTCTGCAGCTGACATTTTCCAGATGTGCAGAAGCAGATTTTCAACATTATGATGCAATCTGCCTTGCAATTTCTCTGCAGCTGACATTTTCCACATGTGCAGAAGCAGGGTTTCAGGATGATGCTGAAATTTGCTTTGGAATTTCTCTCTACGTGCCATTTTCCAGATGTGCAGAAGCAGAGTTTCAGGATGATGATGCAATCTGCCTTGCAATTTCTCTCTAGCTGACATTTTCCATATGTACAAAAGCAGAGTTTCACGATGATGCTGAAATCTGCCTTTCAGTCTCTCTTTAGGTGATATTTTCCATATGTACAAAAGCAGAGTTTCACGATGATGCTGAAATCTGCCTATCAATTTCTCTGCAGCTGACATTTTCCACATGTGCAGAAGCAGAATTTCAGGATGATGCTGAAATCTGCCTTGCAATTTCTCTCTAGCTGACATTTTCCACATGTGCAGAAGCAGGGTTTCAGGATGATGCTGAAATTTGCTTTGTAATTTCTCTGCAGCTGACATTTTCCAGATGTGCAGAAGCAGATTTTCAACATTATGATGCAATCTGCCTTGCAATTTCTCTGCAGCTGACATTTTCCACATGTGCAGAAGCAGGGTTTCAGGATGATGCTGAAATTTGCTTTGGAATTTCTCTCTACGTGCCATTTTCCAGATGTGCAGAAGCAGAGTTTCACGATGATGCTGAAATCTGCCTTTCAATTTCTCTTTAGGTGATATTTTCCTGATGTGCAGAAGCACAGTTTCAGGATGATGCTGAAATCTGCTTTGCAATTTCTCTCCAGCTGACATTTTCCAGATGTGCAGAAGCAGAGACTCAGGATGATGCTGAAATCTGCTTTGCAATTTCTCTCCAGCTGACATTTTCCAGATGTGCAGAAGCAGAGTTTCAAGATTATGATGCAATCTGCCTTGCAATTTCTCTGCCGCTGACATTTTCCAGATGTGCAGAAGCAGAGTTTCAAGATTATGATGCAATCTGCCTTGCAATTTCTCTGCAGCTGACATTTTCCAGATGTGCAGAAGCAGAGTCTCAGGATGATGCTGAAATCTGCTTTGTAATTTCTCTGCAGCTGACATTTTCGAGACGTGCAGAAGCAGAATTTCAGGATAATGCTGAAATCTGCCTTGCAATTTCTCTCTAGCTGACATTTTCCACATGTGCAGAAGCAGGGTTTCAGGATGATGCTGAAATTTGCTTTGTAATTTCTCTGCAGCTGACATTTTCCAGATGTGCAGAAGCAGATTTTCAACATTATGATGCAATCTGCCTTGCAATTTCTCTGCAGCTGACATTTTCCACATGTGCAGAAGCAGGGTTTCAGGATGATGCTGAAATTTGCTTTGGAATTTCTCTCTACGTGCCATTTTCCAGATGTGCAGAAGCAGAGTTTCAGGATGATGATGCAATCTGCCTTGCAATTTCTCTCTAGCTGACATTTTCCATATGTACAAAAGCAGAGTTTCACGATGATGCTGAAATCTGCCTTTCAGTCTCTCTTTAGGTGATATTTTCCATATGTACAAAAGCAGAGTTTCACGATGATGCTGAAATCTGCCTATCAATTTCTCTGCAGCTGACATTTTCCACATGTGCAGAAGCAGAATTTCAGGATGATGCTGAAATCTGCCTTGCAATTTCTCTCTAGCTGACATTTTCCACATGTGCAGAAGCAGGGTTTCAGGATGATGCTGAAATTTGCTTTGTAATTTCTCTGCAGCTGACATTTTCCAGATGTGCAGAAGCAGATTTTCAACATTATGATGCAATCTGCCTTGCAATTTCTCTGCAGCTGACATTTTCCACATGTGCAGAAGCAGGGTTTCAGGATGATGCTGAAATTTGCTTTGGAATTTCTCTCTACGTGCCATTTTCCAGATGTGCAGAAGCAGAGTTTCAGGATGATGATGCAATCTGCCTTGCAATTTCTCTCTAGCTGACATTTTCCAGATGTGCAGAAGCAGAGTTTCAAGATTATGATGCAATCTGCCTTGCAATTTCTCTCTAGCTGACATTTTCCATATGTACAAAAGCAGAGTTTCACGATGATGCTGAAATCTGCCTATCAATTTCTCTGCAGCTGACATTTTCCACATGTGCAGAAGCACAGTTTCAGGATGATGCTGAAATCTGCTTTGCAATTTCTCTCCAGCTGACATTTTCCAGATGTGCAGAAGCAGAGACTCAGGATGATGCTGAAATCTGCTTTGTAATTTCTCTGCAGCTGACATTTGCCAGATGTGCAGAAGCAGAGTTCCAGGATGATGCTGAAATCTGCTTTGTAATTTCTCTGCAGCTGACATTTATCAGATGTGCAGAAGCAGAGTTTCAGGATGATGCTGAAATCTGCCTTGCAATTTCTCTTTAGGTGATATTTTCCTGATGTGCAGAAGCACAGTTTCAGGATGATGCTGAAATCTGCTTTGCAATTTCTCTCTATCTAACATTTTCCAGATGTGCAGAAGCAGAGTTTCAGGATTATGCTGAAATCTGCCTTGCAATTTCTCTCTAGCTGACATTTTCCAGATGTGCAGAAGCAGAGTTTCAAGATTATGATGCAATCTGCCTTGCAATTTCTCTCTAGCTGACATTTTCCATATGTACAAAAGCAGAGTTTCACGATGATGCTGAAATCTGCCTATCAATTTCTCTTTAGGTGATATTTTCCTGATGTGCACAAGCACAGTTTCAGGATGATGCTTAAATCTGCCTTTCAATTTCTCTGCAGCTGACATTTTCCACATGTGCAGAAGCAGAATTTCAGGATGATGCTGAAATCTGCCTTGCAATTTCTCTCTAGCTGACATTTTCCACATGTGCAGAAGCAGGGTTTCAGGATGATGCTGAAATTTGCTTTGTAATTTCTCTGCAGCTGACATTTTCCAGATGTGCAGAAGCAGATTTTCAACATTATGATGCAATCTGCCTTGCAATTTCTCTGCAGCTGACATTTTCCACATGTGCAGAAGCAGGGTTTCAGGATGATGCTGAAATTTGCTTTGGAATTTCTCTCTACGTGCCATTTTCCAGATGTGCAGAAGCAGAGTTTCAGGATGATGATGCAATCTGCCTTGCAATTTCTCTCTAGCTGACATTTTCCAGATGTGCAGAAGCAGAGTTTCAAGATTATGATGCAATCTGCCTTGCAATTTCTCTCTAGCTGACATTTTCCATATGTACAAAAGCAGAGTTTCACGATGATGCTGAAATCTGCCTATCAATTTCTCTGCAGCTGACATTTTCCACATGTGCAGAAGCACAGTTTCAGGATGATGCTGAAATCTGCTTTGCAATTTCTCTCCAGCTGACATTTTCCAGATGTGCAGAAGCAGAGACTCAGGATGATGCTGAAATCTGCTTTGTAATTTCTCTGCAGCTGACATTTGCCAGATGTGCAGAAGCAGAGTTCCAGGATGATGCTGAAATCTGCTTTGTAATTTCTCTGCAGCTGACATTTATCAGATGTGCAGAAGCAGAGTTTCAGGATGATGCTGAAATCTGCCTTGCAATTTCTCTTTAGGTGATATTTTCCTGATGTGCAGAAGCACAGTTTCAGGATGATGCTGAAATCTGCTTTGCAATTTCTCTCTATCTAACATTTTCCAGATGTGCAGAAGCAGAGTTTCAGGATTATGCTGAAATCTGCCTTGCAATTTCTCTCTAGCTGACATTTTCCAGATGTGCAGAAGCAGAGTTTCAAGATTATGATGCAATCTGCCTTGCAATTTCTCTCTAGCTGACATTTTCCATATGTACAAAAGCAGAGTTTCACGATGATGCTTAAATCTGCCTTTCAATTTCTCTTTAGGTGATATTTTCCTGATGTGCAGAAGCACAGTTGCAGGATGATGCTGAAATCTGCTTTGCAATTTCTCTCCAGCTGACATTTTCCAGATGTGCAGAAGCAGAGTTCCAGGATGATGCTGAAATCTGCTTTGTAATTTCTCTCCAGCTGACATTTATCAGATGTGCAGAAGCAGAGTTTCAAGATTATGATGCAATCTGCCTTGCAATTTCTCTCTAGCTGACATTTTCCAGATGTGCAGAAGCAGAGTTTCAGGGTTATTTTGAAATCTGCCTTGGAATTTCGCTGCAGATGACATTTTTCCAGGTGTGCAGAAGCATATTTTCATGATGATGCTGAAATCTGCCTTGCAATTTCTCTCTAGCTGACATTTTCCAGATGTGCAGAAGCAGAGTCTCAAGATGATGCAGAAATCTGCTTTGTAATTTCTCTCTAGCTAACATTTTCCACATGTGCAGAAGCAGAGTTTCAAGATTATGATGCAATCTGCCTTGCAATTTCTCTCTAGCTAACATTTTCCAAATGTGCAGAAGCAGGGTTTCAGGATGATGCTGAAATCTGCCTTGCAATTTCTCTCTAGCTAACATTTTCCAGATGTGCAGAAGCAGAGTTTCAGGATGATGCTGAAATCTGCCTTGCAATTTCTCTCTAGCTGACATTTTCCAGATGTGCAGAAGCAGAGTTTCACGATGATGCTGAAATCTGCCTTTCAATTTCTCTTTAGGTGATATTTTCCTGATGTGCAGAAGCACAGTTTCAGGATGATGCTTAAATCTGCCTTTCAATTTCTCTTTAGGTGATATTTTCCTGATGTGCAGAAGCACAGTTGCAGGATGATGCTGAAATCTGCTTTGTAATTTCTCTCCAGCTGACATTTATCAGATGTGCAGAAGCAGAGTTTCAAGATTATGATGCAATCTGCCTTGCAATTTCTCTCTAGCTGACATTTTCCAGATGTGCAGAAGCAGAGTTTCAGGGTTATTTTGAAATCTGCCTTGGAATTTCGCTGCAGGTGACATTTTTCCAGGTGTGCAGAAGCATATTTTCATGATGATGCTGAAATCTGCCTTGCAATTTCTCTCTAGCTGACATTTTCCAGATGTGCAGAAGCAGAGTCTCAGGATGATGCTGAAATCTGCTTTGCAATTTCTCTGCAGCTGACATTTTCCAGATGTGCAGAAGCAGAGTCTCAGGATGATGCTGAAATCTGCCTTGCAATTTCTCTCTAGCTGACATTTTCCACATGTGCAGAAGCAGAGTTTCAACATTATGATGCAATCTGCCTTGCAATTTCTCTCTAGCTGACATTTTCCAGATGTGCAGAAGCAGAGTTTCAGGATGATGCTGAAATCTGCCTTGCAATTTCTCTCTAGCTGACATTTTCCATATGTACAAAAGCAGAGTTTCACGATGATGCTGAAATCTGCCTTTCAATTTCTCTTTAGGTGATATTTTCCTGATGTGCAGAAGCACAGTTTCAGGATGATGCTGAAATCTGCTTTGCAATTTCTCTCCAGCTGACATTTTCCAGATGTGCAGAAGCAGAGACTCAGGATGATGCTGAAATCTGCTTTGCAATTTCTCTCCAGCTGACATTTTCCAGATGTGCAGAAGCAGAGTTTCAAGATTATGATGCAATCTGCCTTGCAATTTCTCTGCCGCTGACATTTTCCAGATGTGCAGAAGCAGAGTTTCAAGATTATGATGCAATCTGCCTTGCAATTTCTCTGCAGCTGACATTTTCCAGATGTGCAGAAGCAGAGTCTCAGGATGATGCTGAAATCTGCTTTGTAATTTCTCTGCAGCTGACATTTTCGAGACGTGCAGAAGCAGAATTTCAGGATGATGCTGAAATCTGCCTTGCAATTTCTCTCTAGCTGACATTTTCCACATGTGCAGAAGCAGGGTTTCAGGATGATGCTGAAATTTGCTTTGTAATTTCTCTGCAGCTGACATTTTCCAGATGTGCAGAAGCAGATTTTCAACATTATGATGCAATCTGCCTTGCAATTTCTCTGCAGCTGACATTTTCCACATGTGCAGAAGCAGGGTTTCAGGATGATGCTGAAATTTGCTTTGGAATTTCTCTCTACGTGCCATTTTCCAGATGTGCAGAAGCAGAGTTTCAGGATGATGCTGAAATCTGCCTTGAAATTTCTCTCTAGCTGACATTTTCTACATGTGCAGAAGCAGAGTTTCAAGATTATGATGCAATCTGCCTTGCAATTTCTCTCTAGCTGACATTTTCCAGATGTGCAGAAGCAGAGTTTCAGGATGATGCTGAAATCTGCCTTGCAATTTCTCTCTAGCTAACATTTTCCAGATGTGCAGAAGCAGAGTTTCAGGATTATGCTGAAATCTGCCTTGCAATTTCTCTCTAGCTGACATTTTCCAGATGTGCAGAAGCAGAGTTTCAAGATTATGATGCAATCTGCCTTGCAATTTCTCTCTAGCTGACATTTTCCATATGTACAAAAGCAGAGTTTCACGATGATGCTGAAATCTGCCTTTCAATTTCTCTTTAGGTGATATTTTCCTGATGTGCAGAAGCAGAGTTTCAGGATGATGCTTAAATCTGCCTTTCAATTTCTCTTTAGGTGATATTTTCCTGATGTGCAGAAGCACAGTTGCAGGATGATGCTGAAATCTGCTTTGCAATTTCTCTCTATCTGACATTTTCCAGATGTGCAGAAGCAGAGTTTCAAGATTATGATGCAATCTGCCTTGCAATTTCTCTCTAGCTGACATTTTCCAGATGTGCAGAAGCAGAGTCTCAGGATGATGCTGAAATCTGCTTTGTAATTTCTCTGCAGCTGACATTTTCCAGATGTGCAGAAGCAGAGGTTCAGGATGATGCTGAAATCTGCCTTGCAATTTCTCTCTAGCTAACATTTTCCACATGTGCAGAAGCAGAGTTTCAGTATGATGCTGAAATCTGCCTTGCAATTTCTCTCTAGCTAACATTTTCCAGATGTGCAGAAGCAGAGTTTCAGGATGATGCTGAAATCTGCCTTGCAATTTCTCTCTAGCTGACATTTTCCAGATGTGCAGAAGCAGAGTTTCAGGATGATGCTGAAATCTGCCTTGCAATTTCTCTCTAGCTGACATTTTCCAGATGTACAAAAGCAGAGTTTCACGATGATGCTGAAATCTGCCTTTCAATTTCTCTTTAGGTGATATTTTCCTGATGTGCAGAAGCACAGTTTCAGGATGATGCTGAAATCTGCTTTGCAATTTCTCTCTAGCTAACATTTTCCAGATGTGCAGAAGCACAGTTTCAGGATGATGCTGAAATCTGCTTTGCAATTTCTCTCCAGCTGACATTTTCCAGATGTGCAGAAGCAGAGTTCCAGGATGATGCTGAAATCTGCTTTGTAATTTCTCTCCAGCTGACATTTATCAGATGTGCAGAAGCAGAGTTTCAGGGTTATTTTGAAATCTGCCTTGGAATTTCGCTGCAGATGACATTTTTCCAGGTGTGCAGAAGCAGAGTCTCAGGATGATGCTGAAATCTGCTTTGTAATTTCTCTGCAGCTGACATTTTCCAGATGTGCAGAAGCAGAGTTTCAAGATTATGATGCAATCTGCCTTGCAATTTCTCTCTATCTGACATTTTCCAGATGTGCAGAAGCAAGGTTTCAGGATGATGCTGAAATCTGCCTTGCAATTTCTCTCTAGCTAACATTTTCCAGATGTGCAGAAGCAGAGTTTCAGGATGATGCTGAAATCTGCTTTGCAATTTCTCTCCAGCTGACATTTTCCAGATGTGCAGAAGCAGAGTTCCAGGATGATGCTGAAATCTGCTTTGTAATTTCTCTGCAGCTGACATTTTCCAGATGTGCAGAAGCAGAGTTTCAAGATTATGATGCAATCTGCCTTGCAATTTCTCTCTATCTGACATTTTCCAGATGTGCAGAAGCAGGGTTTCAGGATGATGCTGAAATCTGCCTTGCAATTTCTCTCTAGCTAACATTTTCCAGATGTGCAGAAGCAGAGTTTCAGGATGATGCTGTCGAGCGTCAAGAAGCACTCGACATCATGTCCATGCTCCGGCAGAACATGGATACCCGGCTGGAAGGGGGGGGTTGAGCCACATGGGTGATGGTGGTGGAATAGGCTTCCGAGTAGGCGTTTATGTGCACGGGTGCCTTATGGGGTCGCGTGGGATTAGCTTACTACTCTGAGAACACTCTAGAAAAGTGACGGCATCCCAGTACGTCCGAAGGAAATGAGGAAGTACGAGACCTTCCAGCTGAAGGTAATCTGGAAGGAACTATATAAGGACTCGCTTGCAAGGGCGTGACAGCTGCGTCTTTGTTTTGCTAGCTTTGCATTCCGGTTTCTGTAAGCGCTGATTGCCACGATTAAATGAAGATACACCAGCTTAGCTTCAAGTGTGTTCTTTGAGCGTGGACACAGTCCTAGGGGAGCCGAGAGGAAGACGCAGCTCCCCCTTTTCACAAGCCGTTTTGGAGCCACCACCACCACCCCCCCCCGTGAAGGAAGGAACGGGATGGCAGAGGGCGTAGCGGCCGACGTGCTGCCGGAGGATACAGCGGAGACCGTGGGCGAAGCGGAGGAGGAGGCTGACGCCGGGATGGATGGGGCGGCCAGCCCGCCGGTGGTGCGGCCGAAACAGCATGAGCCCGGGGTCGAAGGCGCCCCTAGTGAACAAAAGGAACGCGAACGCAACGCCCGGGAGACGCCCGGCCCAGAGACAGGTGGGATGCGTCTTCAAACCCCGCCCTATGCCGGTTCCCAGTTCCGGGATTGGAGGGAACGGCGATGGCTGGAAGACGAGGAAGGGGAATGGAGCCACTCCACTGGCCTGGGGCCTTCCACCCTAGAGATCCTACGCGACCGTTTTGGCGAGGCGAGCTTTCGCGACGCGCCCTCCTGGCAGCCATGGGCGCCCAGCATGGAGGGCGCCACCTCCTGGTCGGGAGGCGGTACGGCGGGTGGGAGTTCTGACAGCAAATTCCGCCTTGCCAGCCCGAAGCTGAAGTTGGAGGGGCGTGAACAACGCTGGGTGAGTGGAGAGCGGAGACAGGCTGTACATTCATACGGTGGGGGCGAGGGCAGCCACGCAACTCCCGGTGCCGCTACACAGCCCGGGAGAGAGAGGAGAATAGATCCCGTGAGAGACGCCCCTCGACAGCTACCCGGCACAGGAGATAGGCCACCACAACAGCGTTACAGAGACCCGCTACCGGCATGGGGCCACGGTCCCTGGGCACCCCCCCTCCAGCAACATCCCTGGGGATTACCACCTGTGCAGGCTACATTTGATGGAACTGCAGGAAAGGTGGCACTGTTCCTGAGTCAGGTAATAAGCCATATGGACCTTTATGGCAGATTATATCCTTCGCAGTGGTCCATGGTCGTGGCGGTCACAGCAGTGCTAACGGGGGAGGCAGCTGAATGGGTCGCCGATTTACATAGTGAACACGCCCGCGAGTTAACGGATCTGGGCCTGTTCCTTGAAGCATTACGCAATAGGTTCGAGGATGAAACTCGGACCCAGGTCATCGAAGGTGAATTGGTCAACCTACGACAGCGTGGTCGCCCTGCCAAGGATTATGTCAAGGAGTTCCGTAATCTGGCAGGAAAACTCCATTCGTGGCCAGAGCGATTACTTATCCACCAATTCCAGGCAGGGCTAGATAGAGAAATAAAACAGGCCTGTGTATACCGGGGTCTAGGCCCACGATTGTCCGAATGGTACAAGGCAGCGGTGAGCCTAGACGTTGGTTTACGGGAATTCAGGCCTCGGAACACACCACCATTCCAGTCCCGTCGTGGTCCAGGTGGCAGATCCAGTGACCGCGGGGCGTTTAGAGGAACCCCGGCATACGGGCCGACCGCTACCGAGGCGAACAGACGCCCGTTCCGGTGCTTTCGATGCAACCAAGAGGGTCATAGAGCTGCGGACTGCCCCGTCGCAGCCCCGCGACTGTCAACTCCCCGGCCATCCGTTCCGACTACCACGCCACGTGACCGATCCCTACGAACACCAGAACGCTCTAGGGTGGCCACACAGACGCCCTCGTTAGAACCGACAACCCGGTCCAGTAATACCATGCCAGGGACGGCTCGTGTCCCCGACGCATCCGAAGAAAGCGACAACGGAGATGAGTTGCAGGATCCTATGGTAAGTGACCCTGTACACCCCTTCCTGATACCAGTGACCCTTAGACATCCTATCACTAAGAAGGAGTGTGAACAAAAAGCCTTAATTGATACAGGCTGTACTCGATGCCTTATGCGGCAGTCGGTAGCTGAGGGCCTGGGCCTTCGGATCCTGACTCTTCGTACCCCCATTAAATTCGAGCAGATGGATGGGTCCATCCTGGGAGGCACACCTACCGCCAGTGTTACAGAACCCGTATTCCTGCAAATAGGAGCCCATCAGGAAATGATCCGGTTCATTGTAGTAACCCAGATGATCGAACCCATCATTCTTGGGCTCGCGTGGTTGGACAGGTGGGAACCACACATATGGTGGGAGGGGGGTTATCGTAGGCTCAGACTGCCATGTACAAAAGAGAGGGTGGCTCTCCAGCAAGAAACAACAAGACAAGGTACATACCCCCAAGCATATAATGACCTCGCCCGAGTATTTAGCGAGGAAGAATGTGACATCCTGCCCCCCCCATCGGGATACGGATTGTGGTATCGAAATACTTCCCGGAGCCCGGTTGCCAAAACCCCGTATGTACTCGATGACACCACAGGAACTGAAGGAATTGCGAACGTATATAGATAAAAACCTGGCCCGGGGATTTATTCGTCCCAGTCGTTCGCATTTAGCGGCACCCGTCCTCTTTCGAGGTAAGAAGGATGGCGGCTTACGTTTATGTGTTGACTACCGGGGATTGAATGCTGTCTGCGTAGAACCGTTGTACCCCCTGCCGCTGATAACTGATTTGTTGGCTACCCTGGCGTCAGGGAAAATCTTCACGAAATTGGACCTCCGCGAAGCCTATTATCGGGTACGGATACGTCAGGGAGACGAGTGGAAAACCACATTTAACACTCCCCTCGGCAGCTACCAGTTCCTGGTGATGCCTTTCGGTCTACAAGGGGCACCAGCGGTGTTTATGCAGCTTATAAACGGTATTTTACATGAACACCTATATCGGGGCGTCTTAGTCTATCTGGACGACATTTTGATCTACTCTGATACAATGGAAGAACACGTCCAGCTGGTTAGACAGGTCCTGACCAAGTTGCTGGACGCACATCTTTTTGTAAAACTCTCAAAATGTGAGTTCCACCAGGAGGAGATCGATTATCTAGGTTTTCGAATTAGTCGTACTGGTATCCAGATGGACCCGAAGAAAGTAGCTGCGGTCTTAGAGTGGAAAGCTCCGCAAACCCGTAAACAACTGCAAAGTTTTTTAGGTTTTGCAAACTTTTATCGACATTTCATTCCGTCCTTTGCAAAAACAGCATTACCATTAACGGAGCTATTGCGAACAAAAGGTGTGGTGGCCCCTGGGAAAAAACCTAGGCCGGGATACAAATTACAATGGTCATCTGAATGCCAACAGGCCTTTGAAAATCTTAAACGGGCTTTTGCCACTGAACCCGTATTGATACACCCTAACACGTCACAACCGTTCGTAATACAAGCGGATGCTAGTGACGTGGCAGTAGGAGCTATTCTAATGCAGAAAGATGCGAACGGTATGTTAAGGCCTTGTGCATACACCTCCCGAAAATTTACAACCGCAGAAAGGAACTGGGCAGTGTGGGAGAAAGAGGCCTATGCTGTAAAATGGGCGTTACAGACATGGCGGCACCTACTGGAGGGCAATCCCATACCGTTCGAGGTCTGGACGGATCACAAAAATCTACAGGCCCTCCAAACACCTCGGAAACTGTCCCCAAAACAGGTGAGATGGGCACAATATTTTCAGCGGTTCCGTTTTGCCCTCGTGTATAAGCCAGCTAGAGGAATGTTTTTAGCGGATGCGTTGTCACGGATGCCGCAATATCACAGTAAACGAGATGAGGGTTTACAAGCAGTAATCTCACCCCTAAAAGCGTATGTATTGACAGCCCCGCAGACCGAGGATTGGCTCACGCTTTTACGGAAAGCCATTCGGACGGACGCATGGGCACAAAACAATGCAGCATCCCTGACCCACCGTGATGGCCTAGCGTGGTGGGGAGATAAACTCTATATTCCAGCAACATTGAGACAACGAGTGTTACTCCAGTGCCATGATAGGAAAACCGCCGGACACTTCGGGTTCCTTAAAACCCTACATCTGACGCGCAGACAATTCTGGTGGCCTAAAATGAGGAAAGACACTGACCAATACGTCCGGGGATGCCACACATGCGCGGTATCCAAGCCACAACCAGGGAAGCCACTGGGCTTATTACAAACCGTAGCCGAACCAAACAGACCATGGGAGGAAATAGCCATGGATTTCATTGTAGACCTTCCCAGTAGCAGAGGTTATACCGTTATTTGGACAGTAGTCGATCTTTTCTCAAAGCAAGCCCACTTTATTCCATGTAAAGGCTTACCCTCTGCCCGACGCCTGGTACGTTTATTCCTACAACATATTTACCGTTTGCATGGAGTGCCTAAGAGGATAATATCAGACAGAGGGGTACAATTCACCGCCCGATTCTGGAGAGGGTTTCTCCGTGATATAGGGTCAACCCAGGGCCTTAGTTCAGCCTATCACCCTAGTACGAACGGTGTTGCTGAACGCACGAATGCCATGATAGAACGATACTTACGCTCCTACGTTACCTACCAACAAAACGATTGGGTTGATTACCTTCTATTTGCTGAAACGGCATACAATAACGCAGTACATCGGAGTACCGGATTTACTCCATTCCGGGTAGTCATGGGGAGGGACTTCCCTGCTATCCCGGAGTTAGACCTTTCCCTCCAAAAACCTATGACTCCCAATGACTGGGCTACTAACGTGAATGCTGTGTGGCCTCACGTAAAAACCGCTTTGACACGGGCAGCTGATGAATACAAGCACCAGGCAGACAAAAGGAGGGCTACATGTCCATCTTTTCAGATCGGAGACCTGGTTTATTTGTCAACAAAATACTTAAAGCTACGATTACCAAGTAAAAAACTAGGACCCAAATATATAGGCCCATTTCCTATCATTAGAGTAATTAACCCCGTAACATTCATGCTAAAACTACCCCCCTTATTGGGAAAGACCCATCCGGTATTCCACTCTAGCTTGTTAAAACCGGCCACTGCACCCACTGCAACACCAAAACCACCTCCTGGCCCGGTAACCGGTGCCCACTATGAAATACAAGACATCATCGATTCCAAACTACGTAGAGGCCAGTTATACTATTTAGTCCGCTGGACAGGGTATCCTGATAGTGAAGCATCCTGGGTACCTGTAAAAGACATAAACGCCCCTAGATTACTGAGAAAGTTCCACAAAGCAAACCCCCAGAAACCACATCCCTTACCTGACCATTAATATCATCTCTTTTTGTCTCCTCCTCTTAGACGGACGCCTGGTAGGGGGAGCCGCCTGTCGAGCGTCAAGAAGCACTCGACATCATGTCCATGCTCCGGCAGAACATGGATACCCGGCTGGAAGGGGGGGGTTGAGCCACATGGGTGATGGTGGTGGAATAGGCTTCCGAGTAGGCGTTTATGTGCACGGGTGCCTTATGGGGTCGCGTGGGATTAGCTTACTACTCTGAGAACACTCTAGAAAAGTGACGGCATCCCAGTACGTCCGAAGGAAATGAGGAAGTACGAGACCTTCCAGCTGAAGGTAATCTGGAAGGAACTATATAAGGACTCGCTTGCAAGGGCGTGACAGCTGCGTCTTTGTTTTGCTAGCTTTGCATTCCGGTTTCTGTAAGCGCTGATTGCCACGATTAAATGAAGATACACCAGCTTAGCTTCAAGTGTGTTCTTTGAGCATGGACACAGTCCTAGGGGAGCCGAGAGATGCTGAAATCTGCTTTGCAATTTCTCTCCAGCTGACATTTTCCAGATGTGCAGAAGCAGAGTTCCAGGATGATGCTGAAATCTGCTTTGTAATTTCTCTCCTGCTGACGTTTATCAGATGTGCAGAAGCAGAGTTTCAGGGTTATTTTGAAATCTGCCTTGGAATTTCGCTGCAGATGACATTTTTCCAGGTGTGCAGAAGCATATTTTCACGATGATGCTGAAATCTGCCTTGCAATTTCTCTCTAGCTGACATTTTCCAGATGTGCAGAAGCAGAGTCTCAGGATGATGCTGAAATCTGCTTTGTAATTTCTCTGCAGCTGACATTTTCCAGATGTGCAGAAGCAGAGTTTCAAGATTATGATGCAATCTGCCTTGCAATTTCTCTCTATCTGACATTTTCCAGATGTGCAGAAGCAGGGTTTCAGGATGATGCTGAAATCTGCCTTGCAATTTCTCTCTAGCTAACATTTTCCAGATGTGCAGAAGCAGAGTTTCAGGATGATGCTGAAATCTGCTTTGCAATTTCTCTCCAGCTGACATTTTCCAGATGTGCAGAAGCAGAGTCTCAGGATGATGCTGAAATCTGCTTTGTAATTTCTCTGCAGCTGACATTTGCCAGATGTGCAGAAGCAGAGTTTCAGGATGATGCTGAAATCTGCCTTGCAATTTCTCTCTAGCTGACATTTTCCAGATGTGCAGAAGCAGAGTTTCAAGATTATGATGCAATCTGCCTTGCAATTTCTCTCTAGCTGACATTTTCCAGATGTGCAGAAGCAGAGGTTCAGGATGATGCTGAAATCTGCCTTGCAATTTCTCTCTAGCTAACATTTTCCACATGTGCAGAAGCAGAGTTTCAGGATGATGCTGAAATCTGCCTTGCAATTTCTCTCTAGCTAACATTTTCCAGATGTGCAGAAGCAGAGTTTCAGGATGATGCTGAAATCTGCCTTGCAATTTCTCTCTAGCTGACATTTTCCAGATGTGCAGAAGCAGAGTTTCAGGATGATGCTGAAATCTGCCTTGCAATTTCTCTCTAGCTGACATTTTCCAGATGTACAAAAGCAGAGTTTCACGATGATGCTGAAATCTGCCTTTCAATTTCTCTTTAGGTGATATTTTCCTAATGTGCAGAAGCACAGTTTCAGGATGATGCTGAAATCTGCTTTGCAATTTCTCTCTAGCTAACATTTTCCAGATGTGCAGAAGCAGAGTTTCAGGGTTATTTTGAAATCTGCCTTGGAATTTCGCTGCAGATGACATTTTTCCAGGTGTGCAGAAGCATATTTTCACGATGATGCTGAAATCTGCCTTGCAATTTCTCTCTAGCTGACATTTTCCAGATGTGCAGAAGCAGAGTCTCAGGATGATGCTGAAATCTGCTTTGTAATTTCTCTGCAGCTGACATTTTCCAGATGTGCAGAAGCAGAGTTTCAAGATTATGATGCAATCTGCCTTGCAATTTCTCTCTATCTGACATTTTCCAGATGTGCAGAAGCAGGGTTTCAGGATGATGCTGAAATCTGCCTTGCAATTTCTCTCTAGCTAACATTTTCCAGATGTGCAGAAGCAGAGTTTCAGGATGATGCTGAAATCTGCTTTGCAATTTCTCTCCAGCTGACATTTTCCAGATGTGCAGAAGCAGAGTTCCAGGATGATGCTGAAATCTGCTTTGTAATTTCTCTCCTGCTGACATTTATCAGATGTGGAGAAGCAGAGTTTCAGGGTTATTTTGAAATCTGCCTTGGAATTTCGCTGCAGATGACATTTTTCCAGGTGTGCAGAAGCATATTTTCACGATGATGCTGAAATCTGCCTTGCAATTTCTCTCTAGCTGACATTTTCCAGATGTGCAGAAGCAGAGTCTCAGGATGATGCTGAAATCTGCTTTGTAATTTCTCTGCAGCTGACATTTTCCAGATGTGCAGAAGCAGAGTTTCAAGATTATGATGCAATCTGCCTTGCAATTTCTCTCTATCTGACATTTTCCAGATGTGCAGAAGCAGGGTTTCAGGATGATGCTGAAATCTGCCTTGCAATTTCTCTCTAGCTAACATTTTCCAGATGTGCAGAAGCAGAGTTTCAGGATGATGCTGAAATCTGCTTTGCAATTTCTCTCCAGCTGACATTTTCCAGATGTGCAGAAGCAGAGTCTCAGGATGATGCTGAAATCTGCTTTGTAATTTCTCTGCAGCTGACATTTGCCAGATGTGCAGAAGCAGAGTTTCAGGATGATGCTGAAATCTGCCTTGCAATTTCTCTCTAGCTAACATTTTCCAGATGTGCAGAAGCAGAGTTTCAAGATTATGATGCAATCTGCCTTGCAATTTCTCTCTAGCTGACATTTTCCAGATGTGCAGAAGCAGAGGTTCAGGATGATGCTGAAATCTGCCTTGCAATTTCTCTCTAGCTAACATTTTCCACATGTGCAGAAGCAGAGTTTCAGGATGATGCTGAAATCTGCCTTGCAATTTCTCTCTAGCTAACATTTTCCAGATGTGCAGAAGCAGAGTTTCAGGATGATGCTGAAATCTGCCTTGCAATTTCTCTCTAGCTGACATTTTCCAGATGTGCAGAAGCAGAGTTTCAGGATGATGCTGAAATCTGCCTTGCAATTTCTCTCTAGCTGACATTTTCCAGATGTACAAAAGCAGAGTTTCACGATGATGCTGAAATCTGCCTTTCAATTTCTCTTTAGGTGATATTTTCCTGATGTGCAGAAGCACAGTTTCAGGATGATGCTGAAATCTGCTTTGCAATTTCTCTCTAGCTAACATTTTCCAGATGTGCAGAAGCAGAGTTTCAGGGTTATTTTGAAATCTGCCTTGGAATTTCGCTGCAGATGACATTTTTCCAGGTGTGCAGAAGCATATTTTCACGATGATGCTGAAATCAGCCTTGCAATTTCTCTCTAGCTGACATTTTCCAGATGTGCAGAAGCAGAGTCTCAGGATGATGCTGAAATCTGCTTTGTAATTTCTCTGCAGCTGACATTTTCCAGATGTGCAGAAGCAGAGTTTCAAGATTATGATGCAATCTGCCTTGCAATTTCTCTCTATCTGACATTTTCCAGATGTGCAGAAGCAGGGTTTCAGGATGATGCTGAAATCTGCCTTGCAATTTCTCTCTAGCTAACATTTTCCAGATGTGCAGAAGCAGAGTTTCAGGATGATGCTGAAATCTGCTTTGCAATTTCTCTCCAGCTGACATTTTCCAGATGTGCAGAAGCAGAGTCTCAGGATGATGCTGAAATCTGCCTTGCAATTTCTCTCTAGCTAACATTTTCCACATGTGCAGAAGCAGAGTTTCAGGATGATGCTGAAATCTGCCTTGCAATTTCTCTCTAGCTAACATTTTCCAGATGTGCAGAAGCAGAGTTTCAGGATGATGCTGAAATCTGCCTTGCAATTTCTCTCTAGCTGACATTTTCCAGATGTGCAGAAGCAGAGTTTCAGGATGATGCTGAAATCTGCCTTGCAATTTCTCTCTAGCTGACATTTTCCAGATGTACAAAAGCAGAGTTTCACGATGATGCTGAAATCTGCCTTTCAATTTCTCTTTAGGTGATATTTTCCTGATGTGCAGAAGCACAGTTTCAGGATGATGCTGAAATCTGCTTTGCAATTTCTCTCTAGCTAACATTTTCCAGATGTGCAGAAGCAGAGTTTCAGGATGATGCTGAAATCTGCCTTTCAATTTCTCTTTAGGTGATATTTTCCTGATGTGCAGAAGCACAGTTTCAGGATGATGCTGAAATCTGCTTTGCAATTTCTCTCCAGCTGACATTTTCCAGATGTGCAGAAGCAGAGTTCCAGGATGATGCTGAAATCTGCTTTGTAATTTCTCTCCAGCTGACATTTATCAGATGTGCAGAAGCAGAGTTTCAGGGTTATTTTGAAATCTGCCTTGGAATTTCGCTGCAGATGACATTTTTCCAGGTGTGCAGAAGCATATTTTCACGATGATGCTGAAATCTGCCTTGCAATTTCTCTCTAGCTGACATTTTCCAGATGTGCAGAAGCAGAGTCTCAGGATGATGCTGAAATCTGCTTTGTAATTTCTCTGCAGCTGACATTTTCCAGATGTGCAGAAGCAGAGTTTCAAGATTATGATGCAATCTGCCTTGCAATTTCTCTCTATCTGACATTTTCCAGATGTGCAGAAGCAGGGTTTCAGGATGATGCTGAAATCTGCCTTGCAATTTCTCTCTAGCTAACATTTTCCAGATGTGCAGAAGCAGAGTTTCAGGATGATGCTGAAATCTGCTTTGCAATTTCTCTCCAGCTGACATTTTCCAGATGTGCAGAAGCAGAGTTCCAGGATGATGCTGAAATCTGCTTTGTAATTTCTCTCCAGCTGACATTTATCAGATGTGCAGAAGCAGAGTTTCAGGGTTATTTTGAAATCTGCCTTGGAATTTCGCTGCAGATGACATTTTTCCAGGTGTGCAGAAGCATATTTTCACGATGATGCTGAAATCTGCCTTGCAATTTCTCTCTAGCTGACATTTTCCAGATGTGCAGAAGCAGAGTCTCAGGATGATGCTGAAATCTGCTTTGTAATTTCTCTGCAGCTGACATTTTCCAGATGTGCAGAAGCAGAGTTTCAAGATTATGATGCAATCTGCCTTGCAATTTCTCTCTATCTGACATTTTCCAGATGTGCAGAAGCAGGGTTTCAGGATGATGCTGAAATCTGCCTTGCAATTTCTCTCTAGCTAACATTTTCCAGATGTGCAGAAGCAGAGTTTCAGGATGATGCTGAAATCTGCTTTGCAATTTCTCTCCAGCTGACATTTTCCAGATGTGCAGAAGCAGAGTCTCAGGATGATGCTGAAATCTGCTTTGTAATTTCTCTGCAGCTGACATTTGCCAGATGTGCAGAAGCAGAGTTTCAGGATGATGCTGAAATCTGCCTTGCAATTTCTCTGTAGCTGAAATTTTCCAGATGTGCAGAAGCAGAGTTTCACGATGATGCTTAAATCTGCCTTTCAATTTCTCTTTAGGTGATATTTTCCTGATGTGCAGAAGCACAGTTGCAGGATGATGCTGAAATCTGCCTTGCAATTTCTCTCTATCTGACATTTTCCAGATGTGCAGAAGCAGAGTTTCAAGATTATGATGCAATCTGCCTTGCAATTTCTCTCTATCTGACATTTTCCAGATGTGCAGAAGCAGAGTCTCAGGATGATGCTGAAATCTGCCTTGCAATTTCTCTCTAGCTAACATTTTCCACATGTGCAGAAGCAGAGTTTCAGGATGATGCTGAAATCTGCCTTGCAATTTCTCTCTAGCTAACATTTTCCAGATGTGCAGAAGCAGAGTTTCAGGATGATGCTGAAATCTGCCTTGCAATTTCTCTCTAGCTGACATTTTCCAGATGTGCAGAAGCAGAGTTTCAGGATGATGCTGAAATCTGCCTTGCAATTTCTCTCTAGCTGACATTTTCCAGATGTACAAAAGCAGAGTTTCACGATGATGCTGAAATCTGCCTTTCAATTTCTCTTTAGGTGATATTTTCCTGATGTGCAGAAGCACAGTTTCAGGATGATGCTGAAATCTGCTTTGCAATTTCTCTCTAGCTAACATTTTCCAGATGTGCAGAAGCAGAGTTTCAGGATGATGCTGAAATCTGCCTTTCAATTTCTCTTTAGGT
The DNA here is from genome assembly GCA_037215915.1 of Pantherophis vulpinus. Classification (NCBI taxonomy): domain Eukaryota; kingdom Metazoa; phylum Chordata; class Lepidosauria; order Squamata; family Colubridae; genus Pantherophis; species Pantherophis vulpinus. The sequence goes on along the minus strand of JAXLNS010000046.1, from coordinate 142,661 downwards.
GATATTTTCCTGATGTGCAGAAGCACAGTTTCAGGATGATGCTGAAATCTGCTTTGCAATTTCTCTCCAGCTGACATTTTCCAGATGTGCAGAAGCAGAGTTCCAGGATGATGCTGAAATCTGCTTTGTAATTTCTCTCCAGCTGACATTTATCAGATGTGCAGAAGCAGAGTTTCAGGGTTATTTTGAAATCTGCCTTGGAATTTCGCTGCAGATGACATTTTTCCAGGTGTGCAGAAGCATATTTTCACGATGATGCTGAAATCTGCCTTGCAATTTCTCTCTAGCTGACATTTTCCAGATGTGCAGAAGCAGAGTCTCAGGATGATGCTGAAATCTGCTTTGTAATTTCTCTGCAGCTGACATTTTCCAGATGTGCAGAAGCAGAGTTTCAAGATTATGATGCAATCTGCCTTGCAATTTCTCTCTATCTGACATTTTCCAGATGTGCAGAAGCAGGGTTTCAGGATGATGCTGAAATCTGCCTTGCAATTTCTCTCTAGCTAACATTTTCCAGATGTGCAGAAGCAGAGTTTCAGGATGATGCTGAAATCTGCTTTGCAATTTCTCTCCAGCTGACATTTTCCAGATGTGCAGAAGCAGAGTCTCAGGATGATGCTGAAATCTGCTTTGTAATTTCTCTGCAGCTGACATTTGCCAGATGTGCAGAAGCAGAGTTTCAGGATGATGCTGAAATCTGCCTTGCAATTTCTCTGTAGCTGAAATTTTCCAGATGTGCAGAAGCAGAGTTTCACGATGATGCTTAAATCTGCCTTTCAATTTCTCTTTAGGTGATATTTTCCTGATGTGCAGAAGCACAGTTGCAGGATGATGCTGAAATCTGCCTTGCAATTTCTCTCTATCTGACATTTTCCAGATGTGCAGAAGCAGAGTTTCAAGATTATGATGCAATCTGCCTTGCAATTTCTCTCTATCTGACATTTTCCAGATGTGCAGAAGCAGAGTCTCAGGATGATGCTGAAATCTGCTTTGTAATTTCTCTGCAGCTGACATTTTCCAGATGTGCAGAAGCAGAGTTTCAGGATGATGCTGAAATCTGCCTTGCAATTTCTCTCTAGCTAACATTTTCCACATGTGCAGAAGCAGAGTTTCAGGATGATGCTGAAATCTGCCTTGCAATTTCTCTCTAGCTAACATTTTCCAGATGTGCAGAAGCAGAGTTTCAGGATGATGCTGAAATCTGCCTTGCAATTTCTCTCTAGCTGACATTTTCCAGATGTGCAGAAGCAGAGTTTCAGGATGATGCTGAAATCTGCCTTGCAATTTCTCTCTAGCTGACATTTTCCAGATGTACAAAAGCAGAGTTTCACGATGATGCTGAAATCTGCCTTTCAATTTCTCTTTAGGTGATATTTTCCTGATGTGCAGAAGCACAGTTTCAGGATGATGCTGAAATCTGCTTTGCAATTTCTCTCTAGCTAACATTTTCCAGATGTGCAGAAGCAGAGTTTCAGGATGATGCTTAAATCTGCCTTTCAATTTCTCTCTAGCTAACATTTTCCAGATGTGCAGAAGCAGAGTTTCAGGATGATGCTGAAATCTGCTTTGCAATTTCTCTCCAGCTGACATTTTCCAGATGTGCAGAAGCAGAGTTCCAGGATGATGCTGAAATCTGCTTTGTAATTTCTCTCCAGCTGACATTTATCAGATGTGCAGAAGCAGAGTTTCAGGGTTATTTTGAAATCTGCCTTGGAATTTCGCTGCAGATGACATTTTTCTAGGTGTGCAGAAGCATATTTTCACGATGATGCTGAAATCTGCCTTGCAATTTCTCTCTAGCTGACATTTTCCAGATGTGCAGAAGCAGAGTCTCAGGATGATGCTGAAATCTGCTTTGTAATTTCTCTGCAGCTGACATTTTCCAGATGTGCAGAAGCAGAGTTTCAAGATTATGATGCAATCTGCCTTGCAATTTCTCTCTATCTGACATTTTCCAGATGTGCAGAAGCAGGGTTTCAGGATGATGCTGAAATCTGCCTTGCAATTTCTCTCCAGCTAACATTTTCCAGATGTGCAGAAGCAGAGTTTCAGGATGATGCTGAAATCTGCCTTGCAATTTCTCTCTATCTGACATTTTCCAGATGTGCAGAAGCAGAGTTTCAAGATTATGATGCAATCTGCCTTGCAATTTCTCTCTATCTGACATTTTCCAGATGTGCAGAAGCAGAGTTTCAGGGTTATTTTGAAATCTGCCTTGGAATTTCGCTGCAGATGACATTTTTCCAGGTGTGCAGAAGCATATTTTCACGATGATGCTGAAATCTGCCTTGCAATTTCTCTCTAGCTGACATTTTCCAGATGTGCAGAAGCAGAGTCTCAGGATGATGCTGAAATCTGCTTTGCAATTTCTCTCTATCTGACATTTTCCAGATGTGCAGAAGCAGGGTTTCAGGATGATGCTGAAATCTGCCTTGCAATTTCTCTCTAGCTAACATTTTCCAGATGTGCAGAAGCAGAGTTTCAGGATGATGCTGAAATCTGCTTTGCAATTTCTCTCCAGCTGACATTTTCCAGATGTGCAGAAGCAGAGTCTCAGGATGATGCTGAAATCTGCTTTGTAATTTCTCTGCAGCTGACATTTGCCAGATGTGCAGAAGCAGAGTTTCAGGATGATGCTGAAATCTGCCTTGCAATTTCTATCTAGCTAACATTTTCCAGATGTGCAGAAGCAGAGTTTCAGGATGATGCTGAAATCTGCCTTGCAATTTCTCTCTAGCTGAAATTTTCCATATGTAGAAAAGCAGAGTTTCACGATGATGCTGAAATCTGCCTTTCAATTTCTCTTTAGGTGATATTTTCCTGATGTGCAGAAGCACAGTTTCAGGATGATGCTGAAATCTGCTTTGCAATTTCTCTCCAGCTGACATTTTCCAGATGTGCAGAAGCAGAGTTCCAGGATGATGCTGAAATCTGCTTTGTAATTTCTCTCCAGCTGACATTTATCACATGTGCAGAAGCAGAGTTTCAAGATTATGATGCAATCTGCCTTGCAATTTCTCTCTAGCTGACATTTTCCAGATGTGCAGAAGCAGAGTTTCAGGGTTATTTTGAAATCTGCCTTGCAATTTCTCTCTAGCTGACATTTTCCACGTGTGCAGAAGCAGAGTTTCAAGATTATGATGTAATCTGCCTTGCAATTTCTCTCTAGCTGACATTTTCCAGATGTGCAGAAGCAGAGTCTCAGGATGATGCTGAAATCTGCTTTGTAATTTCTCTGCAGCTAACATTTTCCAGATGTGCAGAAGCAGAGTTTCAGGATGATGCTGAAATCTGCCTTGCAATTTCTCTCTAGCTAACATTTTCCACATGTGCAGAAGCAGAGTTTCAGGATGATGCTGAAATCTGCCTTGCAATTTCTCTCTAGCTGACATTTTCCACATGTGCAGAAGCAGAGTTTCAAGATTATGATGCAATCTGCCTTGCAATTTCTCTCTATCTGACATTTTCCAGATGTGCAGAAGCAGAGTTTCAAGATTATGATGCAATCTGCCTTGCAATTTCTCTCTATCTGACATTTTCCAGATGTGCAGAAGCAGAGTTTCAGGGTTATTTTGAAATCTGCCTTGGAATTTCGCTGCAGATGACATTTTTCCAGGTGTGCAGAAGCATATTTTCACGATGATGCTGAAATCTGCCTTGCAATTTCTCTCTAGCTGACATTTTCCAGATGTGCAGAAGCAGAGTCTCAGGATGATGCTGAAATCTGCTTTGTAATTTCTCTCTAGCTGACATTTTCCAGGTGTGGAGAAGCAGAGTTTCAGGATGATGCTGAAATCTGCCTTGCAATTTCTCTCTAGCTAACATTTTCCACATGTGCAGAAGCAGAGTTTCAGGATGATGCTGAAATCTGCCTTGCAATTTCTCTCTAGCTAACATTTTCCAGATGTGCAGAAGCAGAGTTTCAGGATGATGCTGAAATCTGCCTTGCAATTTCTCTCTAGCTGACATTTTCCAGATGTGCAGAAGCAGAGTTTCAGGATGATGCTGAAATCTGCCTTGCAATTTCTCTCTAGCTGACATTTTCCAGATGTACAAAAGCAGAGTTTCACGATGATGCTGAAATCTGCCTTTCAATTTCTCTTTAGGTGATATTTTCCTGATGTGCAGAAGCACAGTTTCAGGATGATGCTGAAATCTGCTTTGCAATTTCTCTCTAGCTAACATTTTCCAGATGTGCAGAAGCAGAGTTTCAGGATGATGCTTAAATCTGCCTTTCAATTTCTCTCTAGCTAACATTTTCCAGATGTGCAGAAGCAGAGTTTCAGGATGATGCTGAAATCTGCTTTGCAATTTCTCTCCAGCTGACATTTTCCAGATGTGCAGAAGCAGAGTTCCAGGATGATGCTGAAATCTGCTTTGTAATTTCTCTCCAGCTGACATTTATCAGATGTGCAGAAGCAGAGTTTCAGGGTTATTTTGAAATCTGCCTTGGAATTTCGCTGCAGATGACATTTTTCTAGGTGTGCAGAAGCATATTTTCACGATGATGCTGAAATCTGCCTTGCAATTTCTCTCTAGCTGACATTTTCCAGATGTGCAGAAGCAGAGTCTCAGGATGATGCTGAAATCTGCTTTGTAATTTCTCTGCAGCTGACATTTTCCAGATGTGCAGAAGCAGAGTTTCAAGATTATGATGCAATCTGCCTTGCAATTTCTCTCTATCTGACATTTTCCAGATGTGCAGAAGCAGGGTTTCAGGATGATGCTGAAATCTGCCTTGCAATTTCTCTCCAGCTAACATTTTCCAGATGTGCAGAAGCAGAGTTTCAGGATGATGCTGAAATCTGCCTTGCAATTTCTCTCTATCTGACATTTTCCAGATGTGCAGAAGCAGAGTTTCAAGATTATGATGCAATCTGCCTTGCAATTTCTCTCTATCTGACATTTTCCAGATGTGCAGAAGCAGAGTTTCAGGGTTATTTTGAAATCTGCCTTGGAATTTCGCTGCAGATGACATTTTTCCAGGTGTGCAGAAGCATATTTTCACGATGATGCTGAAATCTGCCTTGCAATTTCTCTCTAGCTGACATTTTCCAGATGTGCAGAAGCAGAGTCTCAGGATGATGCTGAAATCTGCTTTGCAATTTCTCTCTATCTGACATTTTCCAGATGTGCAGAAGCAGGGTTTCAGGATGATGCTGAAATCTGCCTTGCAATTTCTCTCTAGCTAACATTTTCCAGATGTGCAGAAGCAGAGTTTCAGGATGATGCTGAAATCTGCTTTGCAATTTCTCTCCAGCTGACATTTTCCAGATGTGCAGAAGCAGAGTCTCAGGATGATGCTGAAATCTGCTTTGTAATTTCTCTGCAGCTGACATTTGCCAGATGTGCAGAAGCAGAGTTTCAGGATGATGCTGAAATCTGCCTTGCAATTTCTATCTAGCTAACATTTTCCAGATGTGCAGAAGCAGAGTTTCAGGATGATGCTGAAATCTGCCTTGCAATTTCTCTCCAGCTGACATTTTCCAGATGTGCAGAAGCAGAGTTCCAGGATGATGCTGAAATCTGCTTTGTAATTTCTCTCCAGCTGACATTTATCAGATGTGCAGAAGCAGAGTTTCAGGGTTATTTTGAAATCTGCCTTGGAATTTCGCTGCAGATGACATTTTTCTAGGTGTGCAGAAGCATATTTTCACGATGATGCTGAAATCTGCTTTGTAATTTCTCTGCAGCTAACATTTTCCAGATGTGCAGAAGCAGAGTTTCAGGATGATGCTGAAATCTGCCTTGCAATTTCTCTCTAGCTAACATTTTCCACATGTGCAGAAGCAGAGTTTCAGGATGATGCTGAAATCTGCCTTGCAATTTCTCTCTAGCTGACATTTTCCACATGTGCAGAAGCAGAGTTTCAGGATGATGCTGAAATCTGCTTTGCAATTTCTCTCCAGCTGACATTTTCCAGATGTGCAGAAGCAGAGTCTCAGGATGATGCTGAAATCTGCTTTGTAATTTCTCTGCAGCTGACATTTGCCAGATGTGCAGAAGCAGAGTTTCAGGATGATGCTGAAATCTGCCTTGCAATTTCTATCTAGCTAACATTTTCCAGATGTGCAGAAGCACAGTTTCAGGATGATGCTGAAATCTGCTTTGCAATTTCTCTCCAGCTGACATTTTCCAGATGTGCAGAAGCAGAGTTCCAGGATGATGCTGAAATCTGCTTTGTAATTTCTCTCCAGCTGACATTTATCACATGTGCAGAAGCAGAGTTTCAAGATTATGATGCAATCTGCCTTGCAATTTCTCTCTAGCTGACATTTTCCAGATGTGCAGAAGCAGAGTTTCAGGATGATGCTGAAATCTGCTTTGCAATTTCTCTCCAGCTGACATTTTCCAGATGTGCAGAAGCAGAGTTCCAGGATGATGCTGAAATCTGCTTTGTAATTTCTCTCCAGCTGACATTTATCAGATGTGCAGAAGCAGAGTTTCAGGGTTATTTTGAAATCTGCCTTGGAATTTCGCTGCAGATGACATTTTTCTAGGTGTGCAGAAGCATATTTTCACGATGATGCTGAAATCTGCCTTGCAATTTCTCTCTAGCTGACATTTTCCAGATGTGCAGAAGAAGAGTCTCAGGATGATGCTGAAATCTGCTTTGTAATTTCTCTGCAGCTGACATTTTCCAGATGTGCAGAAGCAGAGTTTCAAGATTATGATGCAATCTGCCTTGCAATTTCTCTCTATCTGACATTTTCCAGATGTGCAGAAGCAGGGTTTCAGGATGATGCTGAAATCTGCCTTGCAATTTCTCTCCAGCTAACATTTTCCAGATGTGCAGAAGCAGAGTTTCAGGATGATGCTGAAATCTGCCTTGCAATTTCTCTCTATCTGACATTTTCCAGATGTGCAGAAGCAGAGTTTCAAGATTATGATGCAATCTGCCTTGCAATTTCTCTCTATCTGACATTTTCCAGATGTGCAGAAGCAGAGTTTCAGGGTTATTTTGAAATCTGCCTTGGAATTTCGCTGCAGATGACATTTTTCCAGGTGTGCAGAAGCATATTTTCACGATGATGCTGAAATCTGCCTTGCAATTTCTCTCTAGCTGACATTTTCCAGATGTGCAGAAGCAGAGTCTCAGGATGATGCTGAAATCTGCTTTGCAATTTCTCTCTATCTGACATTTTCCAGATGTGCAGAAGCAGGGTTTCAGGATGATGCTGAAATCTGCCTTGCAATTTCTCTCTAGCTAACATTTTCCAGATGTGCAGAAGCAGAGTTTCAGGATGATGCTGAAATCTGCTTTGCAATTTCTCTCCAGCTGACATTTTCCAGATGTGCAGAAGCAGAGTCTCAGGATGATGCTGAAATCTGCTTTGTAATTTCTCTGCAGCTGACATTTGCCAGATGTGCAGAAGCAGAGTTTCAGGATGATGCTGAAATCTGCCTTGCAATTTCTATCTAGCTAACATTTTCCAGATGTGCAGAAGCAGAGTTTCAGGATGATGCTGAAATCTGCCTTGCAATTTCTCTCTAGCTGAAATTTTCCATATGTAGAAAAGCAGAGTTTCACGATGATGCTGAAATCTGCCTTTCAATTTCTCTTTAGGTGATATTTTCCTGATGTGCAGAAGCACAGTTTCAGGATGATGCTGAAATCTGCTTTGCAATTTCTCTCCAGCTGACATTTTCCAGATGTGCAGAAGCAGAGTTCCAGGATGATGCTGAAATCTGCTTTGTAATTTCTCTCCAGCTGACATTTATCACATGTGCAGAAGCAGAGTTTCAAGATTATGATGCAATCTGCCTTGCAATTTCTCTCTAGCTGACATTTTCCAGATGTGCAGAAGCAGAGTTTCAGGGTTATTTTGAAATCTGCCTTGCAATTTCTCTCTAGCTGACATTTTCCACGTGTGCAGAAGCAGAGTTTCAAGATTATGATGTAATCTGCCTTGCAATTTCTCTCTAGCTGACATTTTCCAGATGTGCAGAAGCAGAGTCTCAGGATGATGCTGAAATCTGCTTTGTAATTTCTCTGCAGCTAACATTTTCCAGATGTGCAGAAGCAGAGTTTCAGGATGATGCTGAAATCTGCCTTGCAATTTCTCTCTAGCTAACATTTTCCACATGTGCAGAAGCAGAGTTTCAGGATGATGCTGAAATCTGCCTTGCAATTTCTCTCTAGCTGACATTTTCCACATGTGCAGAAGCAGAGTTTCAAGATTATGATGCAATCTGCCTTGCAATTTCTCTCTATCTGACATTTTCCAGATGTGCAGAAGCAGAGTTTCAAGATTATGATGCAATCTGCCTTGCAATTTCTCTCTATCTGACATTTTCCAGATGTGCAGAAGCAGAGTTTCAGGGTTATTTTGAAATCTGCCTTGGAATTTCGCTGCAGATGACATTTTTCCAGGTGTGCAGAAGCATATTTTCACGATGATGCTGAAATCTGCCTTGCAATTTCTCTCTAGCTGACATTTTCCAGATGTGCAGAAGCAGAGTCTCAGGATGATGCTGAAATCTGCTTTGTAATTTCTCTCTAGCTGACATTTTCCAGGTGTGGAGAAGCAGAGTTTCAGGATGATGCTGAAATCTGCCTTGCAATTTCTCTCTAGCTAACATTTTCCACATGTGCAGAAGCAGAGTTTCAGGATGATGCTGAAATCTGCCTTGCAATTTCTCTCTAGCTAACATTTTCCAGATGTGCAGAAGCAGAGTTTCAGGATGATGCTGAAATCTGCCTTGCAATTTCTCTCTAGCTGACATTTTCCAGATGTACAAAAGCAGAGTTTCACGATGATGCTGAAATCTGCCTTTCAATTTCTCTTTAGGTGATATTTTCCTGATGTGCAGAAGCACAGTTTCAGGATGATGCTGAAATCTGCTTTGTAATTTCTCTGCAGCTGACATTTTCCAGATGTGCAGAAGCAGAGTTTCAGGGTTATTTTGAAATCTGCCTTGGAATTTCGCTGCAGATGACATTTTTCCAGGTGTGCAGAAGGATATTTTCATGATGATGCTGAAATCTGCTTTGCAATTTCTCTCCAGCTGACATTTTCCAGATGTGCAGAAGCAGAGTTCCAGGATGATGCTGAAATCTGCTTTGTAATTTCTCTCCAGCTGACATTTATCAGATGTGCAGAAGCAGAGTTTCAGGGTTATTTTGAAATCTGCCTTGGAATTTCGCTGCAGATGACATTTTTCTAGGTGTGCAGAAGCATATTTTCACGATGATGCTGAAATCTGCCTTGCAATTTCTCTCTAGCTGACATTTTCCAGATGTGCAGAAGCAGAGTCTCAGGATGATGCTGAAATCTGCTTTGTAATTTCTCTGCAGCTGACATTTTCCAGATGTGCAGAAGCAGAGTTTCAAGATTATGATGCAATCTGCCTTGCAATTTCTCTCTATCTGACATTTTCCAGATGTGCAGAAGCAGGGTTTCAGGATGATGCTGAAATCTGCCTTGCAATTTCTCTCCAGCTAACATTTTCCAGATGTGCAGAAGCAGAGTTTCAGGATGATGCTGAAATCTGCCTTGCAATTTCTCTCTATCTGACATTTTCCAGATGTGCAGAAGCAGAGTTTCAAGATTATGATGCAATCTGCCTTGCAATTTCTCTCTATCTGACATTTTCCAGATGTGCAGAAGCAGAGTTTCAGGGTTATTTTGAAATCTGCCTTGGAATTTCGCTGCAGATGACATTTTTCCAGGTGTGCAGAAGCATATTTTCACGATGATGCTGAAATCTGCCTTGCAATTTCTCTCTAGCTGACATTTTCCAGATGTGCAGAAGCAGAGTCTCAGGATGATGCTGAAATCTGCTTTGCAATTTCTCTCTATCTGACATTTTCCAGATGTGCAGAAGCAGGGTTTCAGGATGATGCTGAAATCTGCCTTGCAATTTCTCTCTAGCTAACATTTTCCAGATGTGCAGAAGCAGAGTTTCAGGATGATGCTGAAATCTGCTTTGCAATTTCTCTCCAGCTGACATTTTCCAGATGTGCAGAAGCAGAGTCTCAGGATGATGCTGAAATCTGCTTTGTAATTTCTCTGCAGCTGACATTTGCCAGATGTGCAGAAGCAGAGTTTCAGGATGATGCTGAAATCTGCCTTGCAATTTCTATCTAGCTAACATTTTCCAGATGTGCAGAAGCAGAGTTTCAGGATGATGCTGAAATCTGCCTTGCAATTTCTCTCTAGCTGAAATTTTCCATATGTAGAAAAGCAGAGTTTCACGATGATGCTGAAATCTGCCTTTCAATTTCTCTTTAGGTGATATTTTCCTGATGTGCAGAAGCACAGTTTCAGGATGATGCTGAAATCTGCTTTGCAATTTCTCTCCAGCTGACATTTTCCAGATGTGCAGAAGCAGAGTTCCAGGATGATGCTGAAATCTGCTTTGTAATTTCTCTCCAGCTGACATTTATCACATGTGCAGAAGCAGAGTTTCAAGATTATGATGCAATCTGCCTTGCAATTTCTCTCTAGCTGACATTTTCCAGATGTGCAGAAGCAGAGTTTCAGGGTTATTTTGAAATCTGCCTTGCAATTTCTCTCTAGCTGACATTTTCCACGTGTGCAGAAGCAGAGTTTCAAGATTATGATGTAATCTGCCTTGCAATTTCTCTCTAGCTGACATTTTCCAGATGTGCAGAAGCAGAGTCTCAGGATGATGCTGAAATCTGCTTTGTAATTTCTCTGCAGCTAACATTTTCCAGATGTGCAGAAGCAGAGTTTCAGGATGATGCTGAAATCTGCCTTGCAATTTCTCTCTAGCTAACATTTTCCACATGTGCAGAAGCAGTGTTTCAGGATGATGCTGAAATCTGCCTTGCAATTTCTCTCTAGCTGACATTTTCCACATGTGCAGAAGCAGAGTTTCAAGATTATGATGCAATCTGCCTTGCAATTTCTCTCTATCTGACATTTTCCAGATGTGCAGAAGCAGAGTTTCAAGATTATGATGCAATCTGCCTTGCAATTTCTCTCTATCTGACATTTTCCAGATGTGCAGAAGCAGAGTTTCAGGGTTATTTTGAAATCTGCCTTGGAATTTCGCTGCAGATGACATTTTTCCAGGTGTGCAGAAGCATATTTTCACGATGATGCTGAAATCTGCCTTGCAATTTCTCTCTAGCTGACATTTTCCAGATGTGCAGAAGCAGAGTCTCAGGATGATGCTGAAATCTGCTTTGTAATTTCTCTCTAGCTGACATTTTCCAGGTGTGGAGAAGCAGAGTTTCAGGATGATGCTGAAATCTGCCTTGCAATTTCTCTCTAGCTAACATTTTCCACATGTGCAGAAGCAGAGTTTCAGGATGGTGCTGAAATCTGCCTTGCAATTTCTCTCTAGCTAACATTTTCCAGATGTGCAGAAGCAGAGTTTCAGGATGATGCTGAAATCTGCCTTGCAATTTCTCTCTAGCTGACATTTTCCAGATGTGCAGAAGCAGAGTTTCAGGATGATGCTGAAATCTGCCTTGCAATTTCTCTCTAGCTGACATTTTCCAGATGTACAAAAGCAGAGTTTCACGATGATGCTGAAATCTGCCTTTCAATTTCTCTTTAGGTGATATTTTCCTGATGTGCAGAAGCACAGTTTCAGGATGATGCTGAAATCTGCTTTGTAATTTCTCTGCAGCTGACATTTTCCAGATGTGCAGAAGCAGAGTTTCAGGGTTATTTTGAAATCTGCCTTGGAATTTCGCTGCAGATGACATTTTTCCAGGTGTGCAGAAGCATATTTTCATGATGATGCTGAAATCTGCCTTGCAATTTCTCTCTAGCTGACATTTTCCAGATGTGCAGAAGCAGAGTTTCAAGATTATGATGCAATCTGCCTTGCAATTTCTCTCTAGCTGACATTTTCCATATGTACAAAAGCAGAGTTTCACGATGATGCTGAAATCTGCCTTTCAATTTCTCTTTAGGTGATATTTTCCTGATGTGCAGAAGCACAGTTTCAGGATGATGCTTAAATCTGCCTTTCAATTTCTCTTTAGGTGATATTTTCCTGATGTGCAGAAGCACAGTTGCAGGATGATGCTGAAATCTGCCTTGCAATTTCTCTCTATCTGACATTTTCCAGATGTGCAGAAGCAGAGTTTCAAGATTATGATGCAATCTGCCTTGCAATTTCTCTCTATCTGACATTTTCCAGATGTGCAGAAGCAGAGTCTCAGGATGATGCTGAAATCTGCTTTGTAATTTCTCTGCAGCTGACATTTTCCAGATGTGCAGAAGCAGAGTTTCAGGATGATGCTGAAATCTGCCTTGCAATTTCTCTCTAGCTAACATTTTCCACATGTGCAGAAGCAGAGTTTCAGGATGATGCTGAAATCTGCCTTGCAATTTCTCTCTAGCTAACATTTTCCAGATGTGAAGAAGCAGAGTTTCAGGATGATGCTGAAATCTGCCTTGCAATTTCTCTCTAGCTGACATTTTCCAGATGTGCAGAAGCAGAGTTTCAGGATGATGCTGAAATCTGCCTTGCAATTTCTCTCTAGCTGACATTTTCCAGATGTACAAAAGCAGAGTTTCACGATGATGCTGAAATCTGCCTTTCAATTTCTCTTTAGGTGATACTTTCCTGATGTGCAGAAGCACAGTTTCAGGATGATGCTGAAATCTGCTTTGCAATTTCTCTCTAGCTAACATTTTCCAGATGTGCAGAAGCAGAGTTTCAGGATGATGCTGAAATCTGCCTTTCAATTTCTCTCTAGCTAACATTTTCCAGATGTGCAGAAGCAGAGTTTCAGGATGATGCTGAAATCTGCTTTGCAATTTCTCTCCAGCTGACATTTTCCAGATGTGCAGAAGCAGAGTTCCAGGATGATGCTGAAATCTGCTTTGTAATTTCTCTCCAGCTGACATTTATCAGATGTGCAGAAGCAGAGTTTCAGGGTTATTTTGAAATCTGCCTTGGAATTTCGCTGCAGATGACATTTTTCCAGGTGTGCAGAAGCATATTTTCACGATGATGCTGAAATCTGCCTTGCAATTTCTCTCTAGCTGACATTTTCCAGATGTGCAGAAGCAGAGTTTCAGGATGATGCTGAAATCTGCCTTGCAATTTCTCTCTATCTGACATTTTCCAGATGTGCAGAAGCAGAGTTTCAAGATTATGATGCAATCTGCCTTGCAATTTCTCTCTATCTGACATTTTCCAGATGTGCAGAAGCAGAGTTTCAGGGTTATTTTGAAATCTGCCTTGGAATTTCGCTGCAGATGACATTTTTCCAGGTGTGCAGAAGCATATTTTCACGATGATGCTGAAATCTGCCTTGCAATTTCTCTCTAGCTGACATTTTCCAGATGTGCAGAAGCAGAGTCTCAGGATGATGCTGAAATCTGCTTTGTAATTTCTCTCTAGCTGACATTTTCCAGGTGTGGAGAAGCAGAGTTTCAGGATGATGCTGAAATCTGCCTTGCAATTTCTCTCTATCTGACATTTTCCAGATGTGCAGAAGCAGGGTTTCAGGATGATGCTGAAATCTGCCTTGCAATTTCTCTCTAGCTAACATTTTCCAGATGTGCAGAAGCAGAGTTTCAGGATGATGCTGAAATCTGCTTTGCAATTTCTCTCCAGCTGACATTTTCCAGATGTGCAGAAGCAGAGTCTCAGGATGATGCTGAAATCTGCCTTGCAATTTCTCTCTAGCTAACATTTTCCACATGTGCAGAAGCAGAGTTTCAGGATGATGCTGAAATCTGCCTTGCAATTTCTCTCTAGCTCACATTTTCCACATGTGCAGAAGCAGGGTTTCAGGATGATGCTGAAATCTGCCTTGCAATTTCTCTCTAGCTAACATTTTCCAGATGTGCAGAAGCACAGTTTCAGGATGATGCTTAAATCTGCCTTTCAATTTCTCTCTAGCTGATATTTTCCTGATGTGCAGAAGCAGAGTTTCAAGATTATGATGCAATCTGCCTTGCAATTTCTCTCTAGCTGACATTTTCCATATGTACAAAAGCAGAGTTTCACGATGATGCTGAAATCTGCCTTTCAATTTCTCTTTAGGTGATATTTTCCTGATGTGCAGAAGCACAGTTTCAGGATGATGCTGAAATCTGCTTTGCAATTTCTCTCCAGCTGACATTTTCCAGATGTGCGGAAGCAGAGTCTCAGGATGATGCTGAAATCTGCCTTTCAATTTCTCTTTAGGTGATATTTTCCTGATGTGCAGAAGCACAGTTTCAGGATGATGCTGAAATCTGCTTTGCAATTTCTCTCCAGCTGACATTTTCCAGATGTGCAGAAGCAGAGTCTCAGGATGATGCTGAAATCTACTTTGTAATTTCTCTGCAGCTGACATTTGCCAGATGTGCAGAAGCAGAGTTTCAGGATGATGCTGAAATCTGCCTTGCAATTTCTCTCTAGCTAACATTTTCCAGATGTGCAGAAGCAGAGTTTCACGATGATGCTGAAATCTGCCTTGCAATTTCTCTCTAGCTGACATTTTCCACGTGTGCAGAAGCAGAGTTTCAAGATTATGATGCAATCTGCCTTGCAATTTCTCTCTAGCTGACATTTTCCATATGTAGAAAAGCAGAGTTTCACGATGATGCTGAAATCTGCCTTTCAACTTCTCTTTAGGTGATATTTTCCTGATGTGCAGAAGCACAGTTTCAGGATGATGCTGAAATCTGCTTTGCAATTTCTCTCCAGCTGACATTTTCCAGATGTGGAGAAGCAGAGTCTCAGGATGATGCTGAAATCTGCTTTGTAATTTCTCTGCAGCTGACATTTGCCAGATGTGCAGAAGCAGAGTTTCAGGATGATGCTGAAATCTGCCTTGCAATTTCTCTCTAGCTAACATTTTCCAGATGTGCAGAAGCAGAGTTTCAGGATGATGCTGAAATCTGCCTTGCAATTTCTCTCTAGCTAACATTTTCCAGATGTGCAGAAGCAGAGTTTCAGGATGATGCTGAAATCTGCCTTGCAATTTCTCTCTAGCTAACATTTTCCAGATGTGCAGAAGCAGAGTTTCAGGATGATGCTGAAATCTGCCTTGCAATTTCTCTCTAGCTAACATTTTCCAGATGTGCAGAAGCAGAGTTTCACGATGATGCTGAAATCTGCCTTTCAATTTCTCTTTAGGTGATATTTTCCTGATGTGCAGAAGCACAGTTTCAGGATGATGCTGAAATCTGCTTTGTAATTTCTCTGCAGCTAACATTTTCCAGATGTGCAGAAGCAGAGTTTCAGGATGATGCTGAAATCTGCCTTGCAATTTCTCTCTAGCTAACATTTTCCACATGTGCAGAAGCAGAGTTTCAGGATGATGCTGAAATCTGCCTTGCAATTTCTCTCTAGCTCACATTTTCCACATGTGCAGAAGCAGGGTTTCAGGATGATGCTGAAATCTGCCTTGCAATTTCTCTCTAGCTAACATTTTCCAGATGTGCAGAAGCAGAGTTTCACGATGATGCTGAAATCTGCCTTTCAATTTCTCTTTAGGTGATATTTTCCTGATGTGCAGAAGCACAGTTTCAGGATGATGCTGAAATCTGCTTTGTAATTTCTCTGCAGCTAACATTTTCCAGATGTGCAGAAGCAGAGTTTCAGGATGATGCTGAAATCTGCCTTGCAATTTCTCTCTAGCTAACATTTTCCACATGTGCAGAAGCAGAGTTTCAGGATGATGCTGAAATCTGCCTTGCAATTTCTCTCTAGCTCACATTTTCCACATGTGCAGAAGCAGGGTTTCAGGATGATGCTGAAATCTGCCTTGCAATTTCTCTCTAGCTAACATTTTCCACATGTGCAGAAGCAGAGTTTCAGGATGATGCTGAAATCTGCCTTGCAATTTCTCTTTAGCTGATATTTTCCAGATGTGCAGAAGCAGAGTTCCAGGATGATGCTGAAATCTGCTTTGTAATTTCTCTCCAGCTGACATTTATCAGATGTGCAGAAGCAGAGTTTCAAGATTACGATGCAATCTGCCTTGCAATTTCTCTCTAGCTGACATTTTCCAGATGTGCAGAAGCAGAGTTTCAGGGTTGTTTTGAAATCTGCCTTGTAATTTCGCTGCAGATGACATTTTTCCAGGTGTGCAGAAGCATATTTTCACGTTGATGCTGAAATCTGCCTTGCAATTTCTCTCTAGCTGACATTTTCCATATGTACAAAAGCAGAGTTTCACGATGATGCTGAAATCTGCTATGGAATTTCGCTCCAGATGACATTTTCCAGATGTGGAGAAGCAGAGTTTCACGATGATGATGCTGAAATCTGCTTTGTAATTTCTCTCCAGCTGACATTTTCCAGATGTGCAGAAGCAGAGTTTCAAGATTATGATGCAATCTGCCTTGCAATTTCTCTCTAGCTGACATTTTCTATATGTACAAAAGCAGAGTTTCAAGATTATGATGCAATCTGCCTTGCAATTTCTCTCTAGCTGACATTTTCCAGATTTGGAGAAGCAGAGTTTCAGGGTCATTTTGAAATCTGCTATGGAATTTCTCTCCAGCTGACATTTTCCAGATGTGCAGAAGCAAAGTTCCAGGATGATGCTGAAATCTGCTTTGTAATTTCTCTCCAGCTGACATTTATCAGATGTGCAGAAGCAGAGTTTCAAGATTATGATGCAATCTGCCTTGCAATTTCTCTCTAGCTGACATTTTCCAGATGTGCAGAAGCAGAGTTTCAGGGTTATTTTGAAATCTGCCTTGGAATTTCGCTGCAGATGACATTTTTCCAGGTGTGCAGAAGCATATTTTCACGATGAACCTGAAATCTGCCTTGCAATTTCTCTCTAGCTGACATTTTCCAGATGTGAAGAAGCAGAGTCTCAGGATGATGCTGAAATCTGCTTTGTAATTTCTCTGCAGCTGACATTTTCCAGATGTGCAGAAGCAGAGTTTCAGGATGATGCTGAAATCTGCCTTGCAATTTCTCTCTAGCTGACATTTTCCAGATATGCAGAAGCAGAGTTTCAAGATTATGATGCAATCTGCCTTGCAATTTCTCTCTAGCTGACATTTTCCATATGTACAAAAGCAGAGTTTCACGATGATGCTGAAATCTGCCTTTCAATTTCTCTTTAGGTGATATTTTCCTGATGTGCAGAAGCACAGTTTCAGGATGATGCTTAAATCTGCCTTTCAATTTCTCTTTAGGTGATATTTTCCTGATGTGCAGAAGCAGAGTTCCAGGATGATGCTGAAATCTGCTTTGTAATTTCTCTCCAGCTGACATTTATCAGATGTGCAGAAGCAGAGTTTCAAGATTATGATGCAATCTGCCTTGCAATTTCTCTCTAGCTGACATTTTCCAGATGTGCAGAAGCAGAGTTTCAGGGTTATTTTGAAATCTGCCTTGGAATTTCGCTGCAGATGACATTTTTCCAGGTGTGCAGAAGCATATTTTCATGATGATGCTGAAATCTGCCTTGCAATTTCTCTCTAGCTGACATTTTCCAGATGTGCAGAAGCAGAGTCTCAGGATGATGCTGAAATCTGCTTTGTAATTTCTCTGCAGCTGACATTTTCCAGATGTGCAGAAGCAGAGTTTCAGGATGATGCTGAAATCTGCCTTGCAATTTCTCTCTAGCTAACATTTTCCAGATGTGCAGAAGCAGAGTTTCAGGATGATGATGCTGAAATCTGCCTTGCAATTTCTCTCTAGCTGACATTTTCCAGATGTGCAGAAGCAGAGTTTCAAGATTATGATGCAATCTGCCTTGCAATTTCTCTCTAGCTGACATTTTCCATATGTACAAAAGCAGAGTTTCACGATGATGCTGAAATCTGCCTTTCAATTTCTCTTTAGGTGATATTTTCCTGATGTTCAGAAGCACAGTTTCAGGATGATGCTTAAATCTGCCTTTCAATTTCTCTTTAGGTGATATTTTCCTGATGTGCAGAAGCACAGTTGCAGGATGATGCTGAAATCTGCTTTGCAATTTCTCTCCAGCTGACATTTTCCAGATGTGCAGAAGCAGAGTTCCAGGATGATGCTGAAATCTGCTTTGTAATTTCTCTCCAGCTGACATTTATCAGATGTGCAGAAGCAGAGTTTCAGGATGATGCTGAAATCTGCCTTGCAATTTCTCTCTAGCTGACATTTTCCAGATGTACAAAAGCAGAGTTTCACGATGATGCTGAAATCTGCCTTTCAATTTCTCTTTAGGTGATATTTTCCTGATGTGCAGAAGCACAGTTTCAGGATGATGCTGAAATCTGCTTTGTAATTTCTCTGCAGCTGACA
Source organism: Pantherophis vulpinus (assembly GCA_037215915.1). Classification (NCBI taxonomy): domain Eukaryota; kingdom Metazoa; phylum Chordata; class Lepidosauria; order Squamata; family Colubridae; genus Pantherophis; species Pantherophis vulpinus. Next base: position 124,487 of record JAXLNS010000046.1, on the reverse strand, counting down.
TTTTCCAGATGTGCAGAAGCAGAGTTTCAGGATGATGCTGAAATCTGCCTTGCAATTTCTCTCTAGCTAACATTTTCCACATGTGCAGAAGCAGAGTTTCAGGATGATGCTGAAATCTGCCTTGCAATTTCTCTCTAGCTAACATTTTCCAGATGTGCAGAAGCAGAGTTTCAGGATGATGCTGAAATCTGCCTTGCAATTTCTCTCTAGCTGACATTTTCCAGATGTGCAGAAGCAGAGTTTCAGGATGATGCTGAAATCTGCCTTGCAATTTCTCTCTAGCTGACATTTTCCAGATGTACAAAAGCAGAGTTTCACGATGATGCTGAAATCTGCCTTTCAATTTCTCTTTAGGTGATATTTTCCTGATGTGCAGAAACACAGTTTCAGGATGATGCTGAAATCTGCTTTGCAATTTCTCTCTAGCTAACATTTTCCAGATGTACAGAAGCAGAGTTTCAGGATGATGCTGAAATCTGCCTTGCAATTTCTCTCTAGCTAACATTTTCCAGATGTGCAGAAGCAGAGTTCCAGGATGATGCTGAAATCTGCTTTGTAATTTCTCTCCAGCTGACATTTATCAGATGTGCAGAAGCAGAGTTTCAAGATTATGATGCAATCTGCCTTGCAATTTCTCTCTAGCTGACATTTTCCAGATGTGCAGAAGCAGAGTTTCAGGGTTATTTTGAAATCTGCCTTGGAATTTCGCTGCAGATGACATTTTCCAGGTGTGCAGAAGCATATTTTCATGATGATGCTGAAATCTGCCTTGCAATTTCTCTCTAGCTGACATTTTCCAGATGTGCAGAAGCAGAGTCTCAGGATGATGCTGAAATCTGCTTTGTAATTTCTCTGCAGCTGACATTTTCCAGATGTGCAGAAGCAGAGTTTCAGGATGATGCTGAAATCTGCCTTGCAATTTCTCTCTAGCTAACATTTTCCAGATGTGCAGAAGCAGAGTTTCAGGATGATGCTGAAATCTGCCTTGCAATTTCTCTCTAGCTAACATTTTCCAGATGTGCAGAAGCAGAGTTTCAGGATGATGCTGAAATCTGCCTTGCAATTTCTCTCTAGCTGACGTTTTCCAGATGTGCAGAAGCAGAGTTTCAGGATGATGCTGAAATCTGCCTTGCAATTTCTCTCTAGCTGACATTTTCCAGATGTACAAAAGCAGAGTTCCAGGATGATGCTGAAATCTGCTTTGTAATTTCTCTCCAGCTGACATTTATCAGATGTGCAGAAGCAGAGTTTCAAGATTATGATGCAATCTGCCTTGCAATTTCTCTCTAGCTGACATTTTCCAGATGTGGAGAAGCAGAGTTTCAGGGTTATTTTGAAATCTGCCTTGGAATTTCGCTGCAGATGACATTTTTCCAGGTGTGCAGAAGCATATTTTCATGATGATGCTGAAATCTGCCTTGCAATTTCTCTCTAGCTGACATTTTCCAGATGTGCAGAAGCAGAGTCTCAGGATGATGCTGAAATCTGCTTTGTAATTTCTCTGCAGCTGACATTTTCCAGATGTGCAGAAGCAGAGTTTCAGGATGATGCTGAAATCTGCCTTGCAATTTCTCTCTAGCTAACATTTTCCAGATGTGCAGAAGCAGAGTTTCAGGATGATGCTGAAATCTGCCTTGCAATTTCTCTCTAGCTGACATTTTCCAGATGTGCAGAAGCAGAGTTTCAGGATGATGCTGAAATCTGCCTTGCAATTTCTCTCTAGCTGACATTTTCCAGATGTACAAAAGCAGAGTTTCACGATGATGCTGAAATCTGCCTTTCAATTTCTCTTTAGGTGATATTTTCCTGATGTGCAGAAGCAGAGTTCCAGGATGATGCTGAAATCTGCTTTGTAATTTCTCTCCAGCTGACATTTATCAGATGTGCAGAAGCAGAGTTTCAAGATTATGATGCAATCTGCCTTGCAATTTCTCTCTAGCTGACATTTTCCAGATGTGCAGAAGCAGAGTTTCAGGGTTATTTTGAAATCTGCCTTGGAATTTCGCTGCAGATGACATTTTTCCAGGTGTGCAGAAGCATATTTTCATGATGATGCTGAAATCTGCCTTGCAATTTCTCTCTAGCTGACATTTTCCAGATGTGCAGAAGCAGAGTCTCAGGATGATGCTGAAATCTGCTTTGTAATTTCTCTGCAGCTGACATTTTCCAGATGTGCAGAAGCAGAGTTTCAGGATGATGCTGAAATCTGCCTTGCAATTTCTCTCTAGCTAACATTTTCCAGATGTGCAGAAGCAGAGTTTCAGGATGATGCTGAAATCTGCCTTGCAATTTCTCTCTAGCTGACATTTTCCAGATGTGCAGAAGCAGAGTTTCAGGATGATGCTGAAATCTGCCTTGCAATTTCTCTCTAGCTGACATTTTCCAGATGTACAAAAGCAGAGTTTCACGATGATGTTGAAATCTGCCTTTCAATTTCTCTTTAGGTGATATTTTCCTGATGTGCAGAAGCACAGTTTCAGGATGATGCTGAAATCTGCTTTGTAATTTCTGTGCAGCTGACATTTTCCAGATGTGCAGAAGCAGAGTTTCAGGATGATGCTGAAATCTGCCTTGCAATTTCTCTCTAGCTAACATTTTCCACATGTGCAGAAGCAGAGTTTCAGGATGATGCTGAAATCTGCCTTGCAATTTCTCTCTAGCTGACATTTTCCAGATGTGCAGAAGCAGAGTTTCAGGATGATGCTGAAATCTGCCTTGCAATTTCTCTCTAGCTAACATTTTCCAGATGTGCAGAAGCAGAGTTCCAGGATGATGCTGAAATCTGCTTTGTAATTTCTCTCCAGCTGACATTTATCAGATGTGCAGAAGCAGAGTTTCAAGATTATGATGCAATCTGCCTTGCAATTTCTCTCTAGCTGACATTTTCCAGATGTGCAGAAGCAGAGTTTCAGGGTTATTTTGAAATCTGCCTTGGAATTTCGCTGCAGATGACATTTTCCAGGTGTGCAGAAGCATATTTTCATGATGATGCTGAAATCTGCCTTGCAATTTCTCTCTAGCTGACATTTTCCAGATGTGCAGAAGCAGAGTCTCAGGATGATGCTGAAATCTGCTTTGTAATTTCTCTGCAGCTGACATTTTCCAGATGTGCAGAAGCAGAGTTTCAGGATGATGCTGAAATCTGCCTTGCAATTTCTCTCTAGCTAACATTTTCCAGATGTGCAGAAGCAGAGTTTCAGGATGATGCTGAAATCTGCCTTGCAATTTCTCTCTAGCTAACATTTTCCAGATGTGCAGAAGCAGAGTTTCAGGATGATGCTGAAATCTGCCTTGCAATTTCTCTCTAGCTGACGTTTTCCAGATGTGCAGAAGCAGAGTTTCAGGATGATGCTGAAATCTGCCTTGCAATTTCTCTCTAGCTGACATTTTCCAGATGTACAAAAGCAGAGTTCCAGGATGATGCTGAAATCTGCTTTGTAATTTCTCTCCAGCTGACATTTATCAGATGTGCAGAAGCAGAGTTTCAAGATTATGATGCAATCTGCCTTGCAATTTCTCTCTAGCTGACATTTTCCAGATGTGGAGAAGCAGAGTTTCAGGGTTATTTTGAAATCTGCCTTGGAATTTCGCTGCAGATGACATTTTTCCAGGTGTGCAGAAGCATATTTTCATGATGATGCTGAAATCTGCCTTGCAATTTCTCTCTAGCTGACATTTTCCAGATGTGCAGAAGCAGAGTCTCAGGATGATGCTGAAATCTGCTTTGTAATTTCTCTGCAGCTGACATTTTCCAGATGTGCAGAAGCAGAGTTTCAGGATGATGCTGAAATCTGCCTTGCAATTTCTCTCTAGCTAACATTTTCCAGATGTGCAGAAGCAGAGTTTCAGGATGATGCTGAAATCTGCCTTGCAATTTCTCTCTAGCTGACATTTTCCAGATGTGCAGAAGCAGAGTTTCAGGATGATGCTGAAATCTGCCTTGCAATTTCTCTCTAGCTGACATTTTCCAGATGTACAAAAGCAGAGTTTCACGATGATGCTGAAATCTGCCTTTCAATTTCTCTTTAGGTGATATTTTCCTGATGTGCAGAAGCAGAGTTCCAGGATGATGCTGAAATCTGCTTTGTAATTTCTCTCCAGCTGACATTTATCAGATGTGCAGAAGCAGAGTTTCAAGATTATGATGCAATCTGCCTTGCAATTTCTCTCTAGCTGACATTTTCCAGATGTGCAGAAGCAGAGTTTCAGGGTTATTTTGAAATCTGCCTTGGAATTTCGCTGCAGATGACATTTTTCCAGGTGTGCAGAAGCATATTTTCATGATGATGCTGAAATCTGCCTTGCAATTTCTCTCTAGCTGACATTTTCCAGATGTGCAGAAGCAGAGTCTCAGGATGATGCTGAAATCTGCTTTGTAATTTCTCTGCAGCTGACATTTTCCAGATGTGCAGAAGCAGAGTTTCAGGATGATGCTGAAATCTGCCTTGCAATTTCTCTCTAGCTAACATTTTCCAGATGTGCAGAAGCAGAGTTTCAGGATGATGCTGAAATCTGCCTTGCAATTTCTCTCTAGCTGACATTTTCCAGATGTGCAGAAGCAGAGTTTCAGGATGATGCTGAAATCTGCCTTGCAATTTCTCTCTAGCTGACATTTTCCAGATGTACAAAAGCAGAGTTTCACGATGATGTTGAAATCTGCCTTTCAATTTCTCTTTAGGTGATATTTTCCTGATGTGCAGAAGCACAGTTTCAGGATGATGCTGAAATCTGCTTTGTAATTTCTGTGCAGCTGACATTTTCCAGATGTGCAGAAGCAGAGTTTCAGGATGATGCTGAAATCTGCCTTGCAATTTCTCTCTAGCTAACATTTTCCACATGTGCAGAAGCAGAGTTTCAGGATGATGCTGAAATCTGCCTTGCAATTTCTCTCTAGCTAACATTTTCCAGATGTGCAGAAGCAGAGTTTCAGGATGATGCTGAAATCTGCCTTGCAATTTCTCTCTAGCTGACATTTTCCAGATGTGCAGAAGCAGAGTTTCAGGATGATGCTGAAATCTGCCTTGCAATTTCTCTCTAGCTGACATTTTCCAGATGTACAAAAGCAGAGTTTCACGATGATGCTGAAATCTGCCTTTCAATTTCTCTTTAGGTGATATTTTCCTGATGTGCGGAAACACAGTTTCAGGATGATGCAGAAATCTGCTTTGCAATTTCTCTCTAGCTAACATTTTCCAGATGTACAGAAGCAGAGTTTCAGGATGATGCTGAAATCTGCCTTGCAATTTCTCTCTAGCTAACATTTTCCAGATGTGCAGAAGCAGAGTTTCAGGATGATGCTGAAATCTGCCTTGCAATTTCTCTCTAGCTAACATTTTCCAGATGTGCAGAAGCAGAGTTTCAGGATGATGCTGAAATCTGCCTTGCAATTTCTCTCTAGCTGACATTTTCCAGATGTGCAGAAGCAGAGTTTCAAGATTATGATGCAATCTGCCTTGCAATTTCTCTCTAGCTGACATTTTCCATATGTACAAAAGCAGAGTTTCACGATGATGCTGAAATCTGCCTTTCAATTTCTCTTTAGGTGATATTTTCCTGATGTTCAGAAGCACAGTTTCAGGATGATGCTTAAATCTGCCTTTCAATTTCTCTTTAGGTGATATTTTCCTGATGTGCAGAAGCACAGTTGCAGGATGATGCTGAAATCTGCTTTGCAATTTCTCTCCAGCTGACATTTTCCAGATGTGCAGAAGCAGAGTTCCAGGATGATGCTGAAATCTGCTTTGTAATTTCTCTCCAGCTGACATTTATCAGATGTGCAGAAGCAGAGTTTCAGGATGATGCTGAAATCTGCCTTGCAATTTCTCTCTAGCTGACATTTTCCAGATGTACAAAAGCAGAGTTTCACGATGATGCTGAAATCTGCCTTTCAATTTCTCTTTAGGTGATATTTTCCTGATGTGCAGAAGCACAGTTTCAGGATGATGCTGAAATCTGCTTTGTAATTTCTCTGCAGCTGACATTTTCCAGATGTGCAGAAGCAGAGTTTCAGGATGATGCTGAAATCTGCCTTGCAATTTCTCTCTAGCTAACATTTTCCAGATGTGCAGAAGCAGAGTTCCAGGATGATGCTGAAATCTGCTTTGTAATTTCTCTCCAGCTGACATTTATCAGATGTGCAGAAGCAGAGTTTCAAGATTATGATGCAATCTGCCTTGCAATTTCTCTCTAGCTGACATTTTCCAGATGTGCAGAAGCAGAGTTTCAGGGTTATTTTGAAATCTGCCTTAGAATTTCGCTGCAGATGACATTTTTCCAGGTGTGCAGAAGCATATTTTCATGATGATGCTGAAATCTGCCTTGCAATTTCTCTCTAGCTGACATTTTCCAGATGTGCAGAAGCAGAGTCTCAGGATGATGCTGAAATCTGCTTTGTAATTTCTCTGCAGCTGACATTTTCCAGATGTGCAGAAGCAGAGTTTCAGGATGATGCTGAAATCTGCCTTGCAATTTCTCTCTAGCTAACATTTTCCAGATGTGCAGAAGCAGAGTTTCAGGATGATGCTGAAATCTGCCTTGCAATTTCTCTCTAGCTAACATTTTCCAGATGTGCAGAAGCAGAGTTTCAGGATGATGCTGAAATCTGCCTTGCAATTTCTCTTTAGCTGATATTTTCCTGATGTGCAGAAGCACAGTTGCAGGATGATGCTGAAATCTGCTTTGCAATTTCTCTCCAGCTGACATTTTCCAGATGTGCAGAAGCAGAGTTCCAGGATGATGCTGAAATCTGCTTTGTAATTTCTCTCCAGCTGACATTTATCAGATGTGCAGAAGCAGAGTTTCAAGATTACGATGCAATCTGCCTTGCAATTTCTCTCTAGCTGACATTTTCCAGATGTGCAGAAGCAGAGTTTCAGGGTTGTTTTGAAATCTGCCTTGTAATTTCGCTGCAGATGACATTTTTCCAGGTGTGCAGAAGCATATTTTCACGTTGATGCTGAAATCTGCCTTGCAATTTCTCTCTAGCTGACATTTTCCATATGTACAAAAGCAGAGTTTCACGATGATGCTGAAATCTGCTATGGAATTTCGCTCCAGATGACATTTTCCAGATGTGGAGAAGCAGAGTTTCACGATGATGATGCTGAAATCTGCTTTGTAATTTCTCTCCAGCTGACATTTTCCAGATGTGCAGAAGCAGAGTTTCAAGATTATGATGCAATCTGCCTTGCAATTTCTCTCTAGCTGACATTTTCTATATGTACAAAAGCAGAGTTTCAAGATTATGATGCAATCTGCCTTGCAATTTCTCTCTAGCTGACATTTTCCAGATTTGGAGAAGCAGAGTTTCAGGGTCATTTTGAAATCTGCTATGGAATTTCTCTCCAGCTGACATTTTCCAGATGTGCAGAAGCAAAGTTCCAGGATGATGCTGAAATCTGCTTTGTAATTTCTCTCCAGCTGACATTTATCAGATGTGCAGAAGCAGAGTTTCAAGATTATGATGCAATCTGCCTTGCAATTTCTCTCTAGCTGACATTTTCCAGATGTGCAGAAGCAGAGTTTCAGGGTTATTTTGAAATCTGCCTTGGAATTTTGCTGCAGATGACATTTTTCCAGGTGTGCAGAAGCATATTTTCACGATGAACCTGAAATCTGCCTTGCAATTTCTCTCTAGCTGACATTTTCCAGATGTGAAGAAGCAGAGTCTCAGGATGATGCTGAAATCTGCTTTGTAATTTCTCTGCAGCTGACATTTTCCAGATGTGCAGAAGCAGAGTTTCAGGATGATGCTGAAATCTGCCTTGCAATTTCTCTCTAGCTGACATTTTCCAGATATGCAGAAGCAGAGTTTCAAGATTATGATGCAATCTGCCTTGCAATTTCTCTCTAGCTGACATTTTCCATATGTACAAAAGCAGAGTTTCACGATGATGCTGAAATCTGCCTTTCAATTTCTCTTTAGGTGATATTTTCCTGATGTGCAGAAGCACAGTTTCAGGATGATGCTTAAATCTGCCTTTCAATTTCTCTTTAGGTGATATTTTCCTGATGTGCAGAAGCAGAGTTCCAGGATGATGCTGAAATCTGCTTTGTAATTTCTCTCCAGCTGACATTTATCAGATGTGCAGAAGCAGAGTTTCAAGATTATGATGCAATCTGCCTTGCAATTTCTCTCTAGCTGACATTTTCCAGATGTGCAGAAGCAGAGTTTCAGGGTTATTTTGAAATCTGCCTTGGAATTTCGCTGCAGATGACATTTTTCCAGGTGTGCAGAAGCATATTTTCATGATGATGCTGAAATCTGCCTTGCAATTTCTCTCTAGCTGACATTTTCCAGATGTGCAGAAGCAGAGTCTCAGGATGATGCTGAAATCTGCTTTGTAATTTCTCTGCAGCTGACATTTTCCAGATGTGCAGAAGCAGAGTTTCAGGATGATGCTGAAATCTGCCTTGCAATTTCTCTCTAGCTAACATTTTCCAGATGTGCAGAAGCAGAGTTTCAGGATGATGATGCTGAAATCTGCCTTGCAATTTCTCTCTAGCTGACATTTTCCAGATGTGCAGAAGCAGAGTTTCAAGATTATGATGCAATCTGCCTTGCAATTTCTCTCTAGCTGACATTTTCCATATGTACAAAAGCAGAGTTTCACGATGATGCTGAAATCTGCCTTTCAATTTCTCTTTAGGTGATATTTTCCTGATGTTCAGAAGCACAGTTTCAGGATGATGCTTAAATCTGCCTTTCAATTTCTCTTTAGGTGATATTTTCCTGATGTGCAGAAGCACAGTTGCAGGATGATGCTGAAATCTGCTTTGCAATTTCTCTCCAGCTGACATTTTCCAGATGTGCAGAAGCAGAGTTCCAGGATGATGCTGAAATCTGCTTTGTAATTTCTCTCCAGCTGACATTTATCAGATGTGCAGAAGCAGAGTTTCAGGATGATGCTGAAATCTGCCTTGCAATTTCTCTCTAGCTGACATTTTCCAGATGTACAAAAGCAGAGTTTCACGATGATGCTGAAATCTGCCTTTCAATTTCTCTTTAGGTGATATTTTCCTGATGTGCAGAAGCACAGTTTCAGGATGATGCTGAAATCTGCTTTGTAATTTCTCTGCAGCTGACATTTTCCAGATGTGCAGAAGCAGAGTTTCAGGATGATGCTGAAATCTGCCTTGCAATTTCTCTCTAGCTAACATTTTCCACATGTGCAGAAGCAGAGTTTCAGGATGATGCTGAAATCTGCCTTGCAATTTCTCTCTAGCTAACATTTTCCAGATGTGCAGAAGCAGAGTTTCAGGATGATGCTGAAATCTGCCTTGCAATTTCTCTCTAGCTGACATTTTCCAGATGTGCAGAAGCAGAGTTTCAGGATGATGCTGAAATCTGCCTTGCAATTTCTCTCTAGCTGACATTTTCCAGATGTACAAAAGCAGAGTTTCACGATGATGCTGAAATCTGCCTTTCAATTTCTCTTTAGGTGATATTTTCCTGATGTGCAGAAACACAGTTTCAGGATGATGCTGAAATCTGCTTTGCAATTTCTCTCTAGCTAACATTTTCCAGATGTACAGAAGCAGAGTTTCAGGATGATGCTGAAATCTGCCTTGCAATTTCTCTCTAGCTAACATTTTCCAGATGTGCAGAAGCAGAGTTCCAGGATGATGCTGAAATCTGCTTTGTAATTTCTCTCCAGCTGACATTTATCAGATGTGCAGAAGCAGAGTTTCAAGATTATGATGCAATCTGCCTTGCAATTTCTCTCTAGCTGACATTTTCCAGATGTGCAGAAGCAGAGTTTCAGGGTTATTTTGAAATCTGCCTTGGAATTTCGCTGCAGATGACATTTTCCAGGTGTGCAGAAGCATATTTTCATGATGATGCTGAAATCTGCCTTGCAATTTCTCTCTAGCTGACATTTTCCAGATGTGCAGAAGCAGAGTCTCAGGATGATGCTGAAATCTGCTTTGTAATTTCTCTGCAGCTGACATTTTCCAGATGTGCAGAAGCAGAGTTTCAGGATGATGCTGAAATCTGCCTTGCAATTTCTCTCTAGCTAACATTTTCCAGATGTGCAGAAGCAGAGTTTCAGGATGATGCTGAAATCTGCCTTGCAATTTCTCTCTAGCTAACATTTTCCAGATGTGCAGAAGCAGAGTTTCAGGATGATGCTGAAATCTGCCTTGCAATTTCTCTCTAGCTGACGTTTTCCAGATGTGCAGAAGCAGAGTTTCAGGATGATGCTGAAATCTGCCTTGCAATTTCTCTCTAGCTGACATTTTCCAGATGTACAAAAGCAGAGTTCCAGGATGATGCTGAAATCTGCTTTGTAATTTCTCTCCAGCTGACATTTATCAGATGTGCAGAAGCAGAGTTTCAAGATTATGATGCAATCTGCCTTGCAATTTCTCTCTAGCTGACATTTTCCAGATGTGGAGAAGCAGAGTTTCAGGGTTATTTTGAAATCTGCCTTGGAATTTCGCTGCAGATGACATTTTTCCAGGTGTGCAGAAGCATATTTTCATGATGATGCTGAAATCTGCCTTGCAATTTCTCTCTAGCTGACATTTTCCAGATGTGCAGAAGCAGAGTCTCAGGATGATGCTGAAATCTGCTTTGTAATTTCTCTGCAGCTGACATTTTCCAGATGTGCAGAAGCAGAGTTTCAGGATGATGCTGAAATCTGCCTTGCAATTTCTCTCTAGCTAACATTTTCCAGATGTGCAGAAGCAGAGTTTCAGGATGATGCTGAAATCTGCCTTGCAATTTCTCTCTAGCTGACATTTTCCAGATGTGCAGAAGCAGAGTTTCAGGATGATGCTGAAATCTGCCTTGCAATTTCTCTCTAGCTGACATTTTCCAGATGTACAAAAGCAGAGTTTCACGATGATGCTGAAATCTGCCTTTCAATTTCTCTTTAGGTGATATTTTCCTGATGTGCAGAAGCAGAGTTCCAGGATGATGCTGAAATCTGCTTTGTAATTTCTCTCCAGCTGACATTTATCAGATGTGCAGAAGCAGAGTTTCAAGATTATGATGCAATCTGCCTTGCAATTTCTCTCTAGCTGACATTTTCCAGATGTGCAGAAGCAGAGTTTCAGGGTTATTTTGAAATCTGCCTTGGAATTTCGCTGCAGATGACATTTTTCCAGGTGTGCAGAAGCATATTTTCATGATGATGCTGAAATCTGCCTTGCAATTTCTCTCTAGCTGACATTTTCCAGATGTGCAGAAGCAGAGTCTCAGGATGATGCTGAAATCTGCTTTGTAATTTCTCTGCAGCTGACATTTTCCAGATGTGCAGAAGCAGAGTTTCAGGATGATGCTGAAATCTGCCTTGCAATTTCTCTCTAGCTAACATTTTCCAGATGTGCAGAAGCAGAGTTTCAGGATGATGCTGAAATCTGCCTTGCAATTTCTCTCTAGCTGACATTTTCCAGATGTGCAGAAGCAGAGTTTCAGGATGATGCTGAAATCTGCCTTGCAATTTCTCTCTAGCTGACATTTTCCAGATGTACAAAAGCAGAGTTTCACGATGATGTTGAAATCTGCCTTTCAATTTCTCTTTAGGTGATATTTTCCTGATGTGCAGAAGCACAGTTTCAGGATGATGCTGAAATCTGCTTTGTAATTTCTGTGCAGCTGACATTTTCCAGATGTGCAGAAGCAGAGTTTCAGGATGATGCTGAAATCTGCCTTGCAATTTCTCTCTAGCTAACATTTTCCACATGTGCAGAAGCAGAGTTTCAGGATGATGCTGAAATCTGCCTTGCAATTTCTCTCTAGCTAACATTTTCCAGATGTGCAGAAGCAGAGTTTCAGGATGATGCTGAAATCTGCCTTGCAATTTCTCTCTAGCTGACATTTTCCAGATGTGCAGAAGCAGAGTTTCAGGGTTATTTTGAAATCTGCCTTGGAATTTCGCTGCAGATGACATTTTCCAGGTGTGCAGAAGCATATTTTCATGATGATGCTGAAATCTGCCTTGCAATTTCTCTCTAGCTGACATTTTCCAGATGTGCAGAAGCAGAGTCTCAGGATGATGCTGAAATCTGCTTTGTAATTTCTCTGCAGCTGACATTTTCCAGATGTGCAGAAGCAGAGTTTCAGGATGATGCTGAAATCTGCCTTGCAATTTCTCTCTAGCTAACATTTTCCAGATGTGCAGAAGCAGAGTTTCAGGATGATGCTGAAATCTGCCTTGCAATTTCTCTCTAGCTAACATTTTCCAGATGTGCAGAAGCAGAGTTTCAGGATGATGCTGAAATCTGCCTTGCAATTTCTCTCTAGCTGACGTTTTCCAGATGTGCAGAAGCAGAGTTTCAGGATGATGCTGAAATCTGCCTTGCAATTTCTCTCTAGCTGACATTTTCCAGATGTACAAAAGCAGAGTTCCAGGATGATGCTGAAATCTGCTTTGTAATTTCTCTCCAGCTGACATTTATCAGATGTGCAGAAGCAGAGTTTCAAGATTATGATGCAATCTGCCTTGCAATTTCTCTCTAGCTGACATTTTCCAGATGTGGAGAAGCAGAGTTTCAGGGTTATTTTGAAATCTGCCTTGGAATTTCGCTGCAGATGACATTTTTCCAGGTGTGCAGAAGCATATTTTCATGATGATGCTGAAATCTGCCTTGCAATTTCTCTCTAGCTGACATTTTCCAGATGTGCAGAAGCAGAGTCTCAGGATGATGCTGAAATCTGCTTTGTAATTTCTCTGCAGCTGACATTTTCCAGATGTGCAGAAGCAGAGTTTCAGGATGATGCTGAAATCTGCCTTGCAATTTCTCTCTAGCTAACATTTTCCAGATGTGCAGAAGCAGAGTTTCAGGATGATGCTGAAATCTGCCTTGCAATTTCTCTCTAGCTGACATTTTCCAGATGTGCAGAAGCAGAGTTTCAGGATGATGCTGAAATCTGCCTTGCAATTTCTCTCTAGCTGACATTTTCCAGATGTACAAAAGCAGAGTTTCACGATGATGCTGAAATCTGCCTTTCAATTTCTCTTTAGGTGATATTTTCCTGATGTGCAGAAGCAGAGTTCCAGGATGATGCTGAAATCTGCTTTGTAATTTCTCTCCAGCTGACATTTATCAGATGTGCAGAAGCAGAGTTTCAAGATTATGATGCAATCTGCCTTGCAATTTCTCTCTAGCTGACATTTTCCAGATGTGCAGAAGCAGAGTTTCAGGGTTATTTTGAAATCTGCCTTGGAATTTCGCTGCAGATGACATTTTTCCAGGTGTGCAGAAGCATATTTTCATGATGATGCTGAAATCTGCCTTGCAATTTCTCTCTAGCTGACATTTTCCAGATGTGCAGAAGCAGAGTCTCAGGATGATGCTGAAATCTGCTTTGTAATTTCTCTGCAGCTGACATTTTCCAGATGTGCAGAAGCAGAGTTTCAGGATGATGCTGAAATCTGCCTTGCAATTTCTCTCTAGCTAACATTTTCCAGATGTGCAGAAGCAGAGTTTCAGGATGATGCTGAAATCTGCCTTGCAATTTCTCTCTAGCTGACATTTTCCAGATGTGCAGAAGCAGAGTTTCAGGATGATGCTGAAATCTGCCTTGCAATTTCTCTCTAGCTGACATTTTCCAGATGTACAAAAGCAGAGTTTCACGATGATGTTGAAATCTGCCTTTCAATTTCTCTTTAGGTGATATTTTCCTGATGTGCAGAAGCACAGTTTCAGGATGATGCTGAAATCTGCTTTGTAATTTCTGTGCAGCTGACATTTTCCAGATGTGCAGAAGCAGAGTTTCAGGATGATGCTGAAATCTGCCTTGCAATTTCTCTCTAGCTAACATTTTCCACATGTGCAGAAGCAGAGTTTCAGGATGATGCTGAAATCTGCCTTGCAATTTCTCTCTAGCTAACATTTTCCAGATGTGCAGAAGCAGAGTTTCAGGATGATGCTGAAATCTGCCTTGCAATTTCTCTCTAGCTGACATTTTCCAGATGTGCAGAAGCAGAGTTTCAGGATGATGCTGAAATCTGCCTTGCAATTTCTCTTTAGCTGACATTTTCCAGATGTACAAAAGCAGAGTTTCACGATGATGCTGAAATCTGCCTTTCAATTTCTCTTTAGGTGATATTTTCCTGATGTGCGGAAACACAGTTTCAGGATGATGCAGAAATCTGCTTTGCAATTTCTCTCTAGCTAACATTTTCCAGATGTACAGAAGCAGAGTTTCAGGATGATGCTGAAATCTGCCTTGCAATTTCTCTCTAGCTAACATTTTCCAGATGTGCAGAAGCAGAGTTTCAGGATGATGCTGAAATCTGCCTTGCAATTTCTCTCTAGCTAACATTTTCCAGATGTGCAGAAGCAGAGTTTCAGGATGATGCTGAAATCTGCCTTGCAATTTCTCTCTAGCTGACATTTTCCAGATGTGCAGAAGCAGAGTTTCAAGATTATGATGCAATCTGCCTTGCAATTTCTCTCTAGCTGACATTTTCCATATGTACAAAAGCAGAGTTTCACGATGATGCTGAAATCTGCCTTTCAATTTCTCTTTAGGTGATATTTTCCTGATGTTCAGAAGCACAGTTTCAGGATGATGCTTAAATCTGCCTTTCAATTTCTCTTTAGGTGATATTTTCCTGATGTGCAGAAGCACAGTTGCAGGATGATGCTGAAATCTGCTTTGCAATTTCTCTCCAGCTGACATTTTCCAGATGTGCAGAAGCAGAGTTTCAGGATGATGCTGAAATCTGCCTTGCAATTTCTCTCTAGCTAACATTTTCCAGATGTGCAGAAGCAGAGTTTCAGGATGATGCTGAAATCTGCCTTGCAATTTCTCTCTAGCTAACATTTTCCAGATGTGCAGAAGCAGAGTTTCAGGATGATGCTGAAATCTGCCTTGCAATTTCTCTCTAGCTGACGTTTTCCAGATGTGCAGAAGCAGAGTTTCAGGATGATGCTGAAATCTGCCTTGCAATTTCTCTCTAGCTGACATTTTCCAGATGTACAAAAGCAGAGTTCCAGGATGATGCTGAAATCTGCTTTGTAATTTCTCTCCAGCTGACATTTATCAGATGTGCAGAAGCAGAGTTTCAAGATTATGATGCAATCTGCCTTGCAATTTCTCTCTAGCTGACATTTTCCAGATGTGGAGAAGCAGAGTTTCAGGGTTATTTTGAAATCTGCCTTGGAATTTCGCTGCAGATGACATTTTTCCAGGTGTGCAGAAGCATATTTTCATGATGATGCTGAAATCTGCCTTGCAATTTCTCTCTAGCTGACATTTTCCAGATGTGCAGAAGCAGAGTCTCAGGATGATGCTGAAATCTGCTTTGTAATTTCTCTGCAGCTGACATTTTCCAGATGTGCAGAAGCAGAGTTTCAGGATGATGCTGAAATCTGCCTTGCAATTTCTCTCTAGCTAACATTTTCCAGATGTGCAGAAGCAGAGTTTCAGGATGATGCTGAAATCTGCCTTGCAATTTCTCTCTAGCTGACATTTTCCAGATGTGCAGAAGCAGAGTTTCAGGATGATGCTGAAATCTGCCTTGCAATTTCTCTCTAGCTGACATTTTCCAGATGTACAAAAGCAGAGTTTCACGATGATGCTGAAATCTGCCTTTCAATTTCTCTTTAGGTGATATTTTCCTGATGTGCAGAAGCAGAGTTCCAGGATGATGCTGAAATCTGCTTTGTAATTTCTCTCCAGCTGACATTTATCAGATGTGCAGAAGCAGAGTTTCAAGATTATGATGCAATCTGCCTTGCAATTTCTCTCTAGCTGACATTTTCCAGATGTGCAGAAGCAGAGTTTCAGGGTTATTTTGAAATCTGCCTTGGAATTTCGCTGCAGATGACATTTTTCCAGGTGTGCAGAAGCATATTTTCATGATGATGCTGAAATCTGCCTTGCAATTTCTCTCTAGCTGACATTTTCCAGATGTGCAGAAGCAGAGTCTCAGGATGATGCTGAAATCTGCTTTGTAATTTCTCTGCAGCTGACATTTTCCAGATGTGCAGAAGCAGAGTTTCAGGATGATGCTGAAATCTGCCTTGCAATTTCTCTCTAGCTAACATTTTCCAGATGTGCAGAAGCAGAGTTTCAGGATGATGCTGAAATCTGCCTTGCAATTTCTCTCTAGCTGACATTTTCCAGATGTGCAGAAGCAGAGTTTCAGGATGATGCTGAAATCTGCCTTGCAATTTCTCTCTAGCTGACATTTTCCAGATGTACAAAAGCAGAGTTTCACGATGATGTTGAAATCTGCCTTTCAATTTCTCTTTAGGTGATATTTTCCTGATGTGCAGAAGCACAGTTTCAGGATGATGCTGAAATCTGCTTTGTAATTTCTGTGCAGCTGACATTTTCCAGATGTGCAGAAGCAGAGTTTCAGGATGATGCTGAAATCTGCCTTGCAATTTCTCTCTAGCTAACATTTTCCACATGTGCAGAAGCAGAGTTTCAGGATGATGCTGAAATCTGCCTTGCAATTTCTCTCTAGCTAACATTTTCCAGATGTGCAGAAGCAGAGTTTCAGGATGATGCTGAAATCTGCCTTGCAATTTCTCTCTAGCTGACATTTTCCAGATGTGCAGAAGCAGAGTTTCAGGATGATGCTGAAATCTGCCTTGCAATTTCTCTTTAGCTGACATTTTCCAGATGTACAAAAGCAGAGTTTCACGATGATGCTGAAATCTGCCTTTCAATTTCTCTTTAGGTGATATTTTCCTGATGTGCGGAAACACAGTTTCAGGATGATGCAGAAATCTGCTTTGCAATTTCTCTCTAGCTAACATTTTCCAGATGTACAGAAGCAGAGTTTCAGGATGATGCTGAAATCTGCCTTGCAATTTCTCTCTAGCTAACATTTTCCAGATGTGCAGAAGCAGAGTTTCAGGATGATGCTGAAATCTGCCTTGCAATTTCTCTCTAGCTAACATTTTCCAGATGTGCAGAAGCAGAGTTTCAGGATGATGCTGAAATCTGCCTTGCAATTTCTCTCTAGCTGACATTTTCCAGATGTGCAGAAGCAGAGTTTCAAGATTATGATGCAATCTGCCTTGCAATTTCTCTCTAGCTGACATTTTCCATATGTACAAAAGCAGAGTTTCACGATGATGCTGAAATCTGCCTTTCAATTTCTCTTTAGGTGATATTTTCCTGATGTTCAGAAGCACAGTTTCAGGATGATGCTTAAATCTGCCTTTCAATTTCTCTTTAGGTGATATTTTCCTGATGTGCAGAAGCACAGTTGCAGGATGATGCTGAAATCTGCTTTGCAATTTCTCTCCAGCTGACATTTTCCAGATGTGCAGAAGCAGAGTTCCAGGATGATGCTGAAATCTGCTTTGTAATTTCTCTCCAGCTGACATTTATCAGATGTGCAGAAGCAGAGTTTCAGGATGATGCTGAAATCTGCCTTGCAATTTCTCTCTAGCTGACATTTTCCAGATGTACAAAAGCAGAGTTTCACGATGATGCTGAAATCTGCCTTTCAATTTCTCTTTAGGTGATATTTTCCTGATGTGCAGAAGCACAGTTTCAGGATGATGCTGAAATCTGCTTTGTAATTTCTCTGCAGCTGACATTTTCCAGATGTGCAGAAGCAGAGTTTCAGGATGATGCTGAAATCTGCCTTGCAATTTCTCTCTAGCTAACATTTTCCAGATGTGCAGAAGCAGAGTTCCAGGATGATGCTGAAATCTGCTTTGTAATTTCTCTCCAGCTGACATTTATCAGATGTGCAGAAGCAGAGTTTCAAGATTATGATGCAATCTGCCTTGCAATTTCTCTCTAGCTGACATTTTCCAGATGTGCAGAAGCAGAGTTTCAGGGTTATTTTGAAATCTGCCTTAGAATTTCGCTGCAGATTACATTTTTCCAGGTGTGCAGAAGCATATTTTCATGATGATGCTGAAATCTGCCTTGCAATTTCTCTCTAGCTGACATTTTCCAGATGTGCAGAAGCAGAGTCTCAGGATGATGCTGAAATCTGCTTTGTAATTTCTCTGCAGCTGACATTTTCCAGATGTGCAGAAGCAGAGTTTCAGGATGATGCTGAAATCTGCCTTGCAATTTCTCTCTAGCTAACATTTTCCAGATGTGCAGAAGCAGAGTTTCAGGATGATGCTGAAATCTGCCTTGCAATTTCTCTCTAGCTAACATTTTCCAGATGTGCAGAAGCAGAGTTTCAGGATGATGCTGAAATCTGCCTTGCAATTTCTCTCTAGCTGACATTTTCCAGATGTGCAGAAGCAGAGTTTCAGGATGATGCTGAAATCTGCCTTGCAATTTCTCTCTAGCTGACATTTTCCAGATGTACAAAAGCAGAGTTTCACGATGATGCTGAAATCTGCCTTTCAATTTCTCTTTAGGTGATATTTTCCTGATGTGCAGAAGCACAGTTTCAGGATGATGCTGAAATCTGCTTTGTAATTTCTCTGCAGCTGACATTTTCCACATGTGCAGAAGCAGAGTTTCAGGGTTATTTTGAAATCTGCCTTGGAATTTCGCTGCAGATGACATTTTTCCAGGTGTGCAGAAGCATATTTTCATGATGATGCTGAAATCTGCCTTGCAATTTCTCTCTAGCTGACATTTTCCAGATGTGCAGAAGCAGAGTCTCAGGATGATGCTGAAATCTGCTTTGTAATTTCTCTGCAGCTGACATTTTCCAGATGTGCAGAAGCAGAGTTTCAGGATGATGCTGAAATCTGCCTTGCAATTTCTCTCTAGCTAACATTTTCCAGATGTGCAGAAGCAGAGTTTCAGGATGATGCTGAAATCTGCCTTGCAATTTCTCTCTAGCTGACATTTTCCAGATGTGCAGAAGCAGAGTTTCAGGATGATGCTGAAATCTGCCTTGCAATTTCTCTCTAGCTGACATTTTCCAGATGTACAAAAGCAGAGTTTCACGATGATGCTGAAATCTGCCTTTCAATTTCTCTTTAGGTGATATTTTCCTGATGTGCAGAAGCAGAGTTCCAGGATGATGCTGAAATCTGCTTTGTAATTTCTCTCCAGCTGACATTTATCAGATGTGCAGAAGCAGAGTTTCAAGATTATGATGCAATCTGCCTTGCAATTTCTCTCTAGCTGACATTTTCCAGATGTGCAGAAGCAGAGTTTCAGGGTTATTTTGAAATCTGCCTTGGAATTTCGCTGCAGATGACATTTTTCCAGGTGTGCAGAAGCGTATTTTCATGATGATGCTGAAATCTGCCTTGCAATTTCTCTCTAGCTGACATTTTCCAGATGTGCAGAAGCAGAGTCTCAGGATGATGCTGAAATCTGCTTTGTAATTTCTCTGCAGCTGACATTTTCCAGATGTGCAGAAGCAGAGTTTCAGGATGATGCTGAAATCTGCCTTGCAATTTCTCTCTAGCTAACATTTTCCAGATGTGCAGAAGCAGAGTTTCAGGATGATGCTTAAATCTGCCTTTCAATTTCTCTCTAGCTGACATTTTCCAGATGTGCAGAAGCAGAGTTTCAGGATGATGCTGAAATCTGCCTTGCAATTTCTCTCTAGCTGACATTTTCCAGATGTACAAAAGCAGAGTTTCACGATGATGCTGAAATCTGCCTTTCAATTTCTCTTTAGGTGATATTTTCCTGATGTGCAGAAGCACAGTTTCAGGATGATGCTGAAATCTGCTTTGTAATTTCTCTGCAGCTGACATTTTCCAGATGTGCAGAAGCAGAGTTTCAGGATGTTGCTGAAATCTGCCTTGCAATTTCTCTCTAGCTAACATTTTCCAGATGTGCAGAAGCAGAGTTTCAGGATGATGCTGAAATCTGCCTTGCAATTTCTCTCTAGCTAACATTTTCTAGATGTGCAGAAGCAGAGTTTCAGGATGATGCTGAAATCTGCCTTGCAATTTCTCTCTAGCTGACATTTTCCAGATGTGCAGAAGCAGAGTTTCAAGATTATGATGCAATCTGCCTTGCAATTTCTCTCTAGCTGACATTTTCCATATGTACAAAAGCAGAGTTTCACGATGATGCTGAAATCTGCCTTTCAATTTCTCTTTAGGTGATATTTTCCTGATGTTCAGAAGCACAGTTTCAGGATGATGCTTAAATCTGCCTTTCAATTTCTCTTTAGGTGATATTTTCCTGATGTGCAGAAGCACAGTTGCAGGATGATGCTGAAATCTGCTTT
Source organism: Pantherophis vulpinus (assembly GCA_037215915.1). Lineage (NCBI taxonomy): Eukaryota > Metazoa > Chordata > Lepidosauria > Squamata > Colubridae > Pantherophis > Pantherophis vulpinus. Next base: position 104,397 of record JAXLNS010000046.1, on the reverse strand, counting down.
GCAATTTCTCTCCAGCTGACATTTTCCAGATGTGCAGAAGCAGAGTTCCAGGATGATGCTGAAATCTGCTTTGTAATTTCTCTCCAGCTGACATTTATCAGATGTGCAGAAGCAGAGTTTCAGGATGATGCTGAAATCTGCCTTGCAATTTCTCTCTAGCTGACATTTTCCAGATGTACAAAAGCAGAGTTTCACGATGATGCTGAAATCTGCCTTTCAATTTCTCTTTAGGTGATATTTTCCTGATGTGCAGAAGCACAGTTTCAGGATGATGCTGAAATCTGCTTTGTAATTTCTCTGCAGCTGACATTTTCCAGATGTGCAGAAGCAGAGTTTCAGGATGATGCTGAAATCTGCCTTGCAATTTCTCTCTAGCTAACATTTTCCACATGTGCAGAAGCAGAGTTTCAGGATGATGCTGAAATCTGCCTTGCAATTTCTCTCTAGCTAACATTTTCCAGATGTGCAGAAGCAGAGTTCCAGGATGATGCTGAAATCTGCTTTGTAATTTCTCTCCAGCTGACATTTATCAGATGTGCAGAAGCAGAGTTTCAGGATGATGCTGAAATCTGCCTTGCAATTTCTCTCTAGCTGACTTTTTCCAGATGTACAAAAGCAGAGTTTCACGATGATGCTGAAATCTGCCTTTCAATTTCTCTTTAGGTGATATTTTCCTGATGTGCAGAAGCACAGTTTCAGGATGATGCTGAAATCTGCTTTGTAATTTCTCTGCAGCTGACATTTTCCAGATGTGCAGAAGCAGAGTTTCAGGATGATGCTGAAATCTGCCTTGCAATTTCTCTCTAGCTAACATTTTCCACATGTGCAGAAGCAGAGTTTCAGGATGATGCTGAAATCTGCTTTGTAATTTCTCTGCAGCTGACATTTTCCAGATGTGCAGAAGCAGAGTTTCAGGATGATGCTGAAATCTGCCTTGCAATTTCTCTCTAGCTAACATTTTCCACATGTGCAGAAGCAGAGTTCCAGGATGATGCTGAAATCTGCTTTGTAATTTCTCTCCAGCTGACATTTATCAGATGTGCAGAAGCAGAGTTTCAAGATTATGATGCAATCTGCCTTGCAATTTCTCTCTAGCTGACATTTTCCAGATGTGCAGAAGCAGAGTTTCAGGGTTATTTTGAAATCTGCCTTAGAATTTCGCTGCAGATGACATTTTTCCAGGTGTGCAGAAGCATATTTTAATGATGATGCTGAAATCTGCCTTGCAATTTCTCTCTAGCTGACATTTTCCAGATGTGCAGAAGCAGAGTCTCAGGATGATGCTGAAATCTGCTTTGTAATTTCTCTGCAGCTGACATTTTCCAGATGTGCAGAAGCAGAGTTTCAGGATGATGCTGAAATCTGCCTTGCAATTTCTCTCTAGCTAACATTTTCCAGATGTGCAGAAGCAGAGTTTCAGGATGATGCTGAAATCTGCCTTGCAATTTCTCTCTAGCTAACATTTTCCAGATGTGCAGAAGCAGAGTTTCAGGATGATGCTGAAATCTGCCTTGCAATTTCTCTCTAGCTAACATTTTCCAGATGTGCAGAAGCAGAGTTTCAGGATGATGCTGAAATCTGCCTTGCAATTTCTCTCTAGCTGACATTTTCCAGATGTGCAGAAGCAGAGTTTCAGGATGATGCTGAAATCTGCCTTGCAATTTCTCTCTAGCTGACATTTTCCAGATGTACAAAAGCAGAGTTTCACGATGATGCTGAAATCTGCCTTTCAATTTCTCTTTAGGTGATATTTTCCTGATGTGCAGAAGCACAGTTTCAGGATGATGCTGAAATCTGCTTTGTAATTTCTCTGCAGCTGACATTTTCCACATGTGCAGAAGCAGAGTTTCAGGGTTATTTTGAAATCTGCCTTGGAATTTCGCTGCAGATGACATTTTTCCAGGTGTGCAGAAGCATATTTTCATGATGATGCTGAAATCTGCCTTGCAATTTCTCTCTAGCTGACATTTTCCAGATGTGCAGAAGCAGAGTCTCAGGATGATGCTGAAATCTGCTTTGTAATTTCTCTGCAGCTGACATTTTCCAGATGTGCAGAAGCAGAGTTTCAGGATGATGCTGAAATCTGCCTTGCAATTTCTCTCTAGCTAACATTTTCCAGATGTGCAGAAGCAGAGTTTCAGGATGATGCTGAAATCTGCCTTGCAATTTCTCTCTAGCTGACATTTTCCAGATGTGCAGAAGCAGAGTTTCAGGATGATGCTGAAATCTGCCTTGCAATTTCTCTCTAGCTGACATTTTCCAGATGTACAAAAGCAGAGTTTCACGATGATGCTGAAATCTGCCTTTCAATTTCTCTTTAGGTGATATTTTCCTGATGTGCAGAAGCAGAGTTCCAGGATGATGCTGAAATCTGCTTTGTAATTTCTCTCCAGCTGACATTTATCAGATGTGCAGAAGCAGAGTTTCAAGATTATGATGCAATCTGCCTTGCAATTTCTCTCTAGCTGACATTTTCCAGATGTGCAGAAGCAGAGTTTCAGGGTTATTTTGAAATCTGCCTTGGAATTTCGCTGCAGATGACATTTTTCCAGGTGTGCAGAAGCATATTTTCATGATGATGCTGAAATCTGCCTTGCAATTTCTCTCTAGCTGACATTTTCCAGATGGGCAGAAGCAGAGTCTCAGGATGATGCTGAAATCTGCTTTGTAATTTCTCTGCAGCTGACATTTTCCAGATGTGCAGAAGCAGAGTTTCAGGATGATGCTGAAATCTGCCTTGCAATTTCTCTCTAGCTAACATTTTCCAGATGTGCAGAAGCAGAGTTTCAGGATGATGCTGAAATCTGCCTTGCAATTTCTCTCTAGCTGACATTTTCCAGATGTGCAGAAGCAGAGTTTCAGGATGATGCTGAAATCTGCCTTGCAATTTCTCTCTAGCTGACATTTTCCAGATGTACAAAAGCAGAGTTTCACGATGATGCTGAAATCTGCCTTTCAATTTCTCTTTAGGTGATATTTTCCTGATGTGCAGAAGCACAGTTTCAGGATGATGCTGAAATCTGCTTTGTAATTTCTCTGCAGCTGACATTTTCCAGATGTGCAGAAGCAGAGTTTCAGGATGATGCTGAAATCTGCCTTGCAATTTCTCTCTAGCTAACATTTTCCAGATGTGCAGAAGCAGAGTTTCAGGATGATGCTGAAATCTGCCTTGCAATTTCTCTCTAGCTAACATTTTCCAGATGTGCAGAAGCAGAGTTTCAGGATGATGCTGAAATCTGCCTTGCAATTTCTCTCTAGCTGACATTTTCCAGATGTGCAGAAGCAGAGTTTCAAGATTATGATGCAATCTGCCTTGCAATTTCTCTCTAGCTGACATTTTCCATATGTACAAAAGCAGAGTTTCACGATGATGCTGAAATCTGCCTTTCAATTTCTCTTTAGGTGATATTTTCCTGATGTTCAGAAGCACAGTTTCAGGATGATGCTTAAATCTGCCTTTCAATTTCTCTTTAGGTGATATTTTCCTGATGTGCAGAAGCACAGTTGCAGGATGATGCTGAAATCTGCTTTGCAATTTCTCTCCAGCTGACATTTTCCAGATGTGCAGAAGCAGAGTTCCAGGATGATGCTGAAATCTGCTTTGTAATTTCTCTCCAGCTGACATTTATCAGATGTGCAGAAGCAGAGTTTCAGGATGATGCTGAAATCTGCCTTGCAATTTCTCTCTAGCTGACATTTTCCAGATGTACAAAAGCAGAGTTTCACGATGATGCTGAAATCTGCCTTTCAATTTCTCTTTAGGTGATATTTTCCTGATGTGCAGAAGCACAGTTTCAGGATGATGCTGAAATCTGCTTTGTAATTTCTCTGCAGCTGACATTTTCCAGATGTGCAGAAGCAGAGTTTCAGGATGATGCTGAAATCTGCCTTGCAATTTCTCTCTAGGTAACATTTTCCACATGTGCAGAAGCAGAGTTTCAGGATGATGCTGAAATCTGCCTTGCAATTTCTCTCTAGCTAACATTTTCCAGATGTGCAGAAGCAGAGTTCCAGGATGATGCTGAAATCTGCTTTGTAATTTCTCTCCAGCTGACATTTATCAGATGTGCAGAAGCAGAGTTTCAGGATGATGCTGAAATCTGCCTTGCAATTTCTCTCTAGCTGACTTTTTCCAGATGTACAAAAGCAGAGTTTCACGATGATGCTGAAATATGCCTTTCAATTTCTCTTTAGGTGATATTTTCCTGATGTGCAGAAGCACAGTTTCAGGATGATGCTGAAATCTGCTTTGTAATTTCTCTGCAGCTGACATTTTCCAGATGTGCAGAAGCAGAGTTTCAGGATGATGCTGAAATCTGCCTTGCAATTTCTCTCTAGCTAACATTTTCCACATGTGCAGAAGCAGAGTTTCAGGATGATGCTGAAATCTGCTTTGTAATTTCTCTGCAGCTGACATTTTCCAGATGTGCAGAAGCAGAGTTTCAGGATGATGCTGAAATCTGCCTTGCAATTTCTCTCTAGCTAACATTTTCCAGATGTGCAGAAGCAGAGTTTCAGGATGATGCTGAAATCTGCCTTGCAATTTCTCTCTAGGTAACATTTTCCAGATGTGCAGAAGCAGAGTTTCAGGATGATGCTGAAATCTGCCTTGCAATTTCTCTCTAGCTAACATTTTCCAGATGTGCAGAAGCAGAGTTTCAGGATGATGCTGAAATCTGCCTTGCAATTTCTCTCTAGCTGACATTTTCCAGATGTGCAGAAGCAGAGTTTCAGGATGATGCTGAAATCTGCCTTGCAATTTCTCTCTAGCTGACATTTTCCAGATGTACAAAAGCAGAGTTTCACGATGATGCTGAAATCTGCCTTTCAATTTCTCTTTAGGTGATATTTTCCTGATGTGCAGAAGCACAGTTTCAGGATGATGCTGAAATCTGCTTTGTAATTTCTCTGCAGCTGACATTTTCCACATGTGCAGAAGCAGAGTTTCAGGGTTATTTTGAAATCTGCCTTGGAATTTCGCTGCAGATGACATTTTTCCAGGTGTGCAGAAGCATATTTTCATGATGATGCTGAAATCTGCCTTGCAATTTCTCTCTAGCTGACATTTTCCAGATGTGCAGAAGCAGAGTCTCAGGATGATGCTGAAATCTGCTTTGTAATTTCTCTGCAGCTGACATTTTCCAGATGTGCAGAAGCAGAGTTTCAGGATGATGCTGAAATCTGCCTTGCAATTTCTCTCTAGCTAACATTTTCCAGATGTGCAGAAGCAGAGTTTCAGGATGATGCTGAAATCTGCCTTGCAATTTCTCTCTAGCTGACATTTTCCAGATGTGCAGAAGCAGAGTTTCAGGATGATGCTGAAATCTGCCTTGCAATTTCTCTCTAGCTGACATTTTCCAGATGTAGAAAAGCAGAGTTTCACGATGATGCTGAAATCTGCCTTTCAATTTCTCTTTAGGTGATATTTTCCTGATGTGCAGAAGCAGAGTTCCAGGATGATGCTGAAATCTGCTTTGTAATTTCTCTCCAGCTGACATTTATCAGATGTGCAGAAGCAGAGTTTCAAGATTATGATGCAATCTGCCTTGCAATTTCTCTCTAGCTGACATTTTCCAGATGTGCAGAAGCAGAGTTTCAGGGTTATTTTGAAATCTGCCTTGGAATTTCGCTGCAGATGACATTTTTCCAGGTGTGCAGAAGCATATTTTCATGATGATGCTGAAATCTGCCTTGCAATTTCTCTCTAGCTGACATTTTCCAGATGTGCAGAAGCAGAGTCTCAGGATGATGCTGAAATCTGCTTTGTAATTTCTCTGCAGCTGACATTTTCCAGATGTGCAGAAGCAGAGTTTCAGGATGATGCTGAAATCTGCCTTGCAATTTCTCTCTAGCTGACATTTTCCAGATGTGCAGAAGCAGAGTTTCAGGATGATGCTGAAATCTGCCTTGCAATTTCTCTCTAGCTAACATTTTCCAGATGTGCAGAAGCAGAGTTTCAGGATGATGCTGAAATCTGCCTTGCAATTTCTCTCTAGCTGACATTTTCCAGATGTGCAGAAGCAGAGTTTCAAGATTATGATGCAATCTGCCTTGCAATTTCTCTCTAGCTAACATTTTCCAGATGTGCAGAAGCAGAGTTTCAGGATGATGCTGAAATCTGCCTTGCAATTTCTCTCTAGCTAACATTTTCCAGATGTGCAGAAGCAGAGTTTCAGGATGATGCTGAAATCTGCCTTGCAATTTCTCTCTAGCTGACATTTTCCAGATGTGCAGAAGCAGAGTTTCAGGATGATGCTGAAATCTGCCTTGCAATTTCTCTCTAGCTGACATTTTCCAGATGTACAAAAGCAGAGTTTCACGATGATGCTGAAATCTGCCTTTCAATTTCTCTTTAGGTGATATTTTCCTGATGTGCGGAAACACAGTTTCAGGATGATGCAGAAATCTGCTTTGCAATTTCTCTCTAGCTAACATTTTCCAGATGTACAGAAGCAGAGTTTCAGGATGATGCTGAAATCTGCCTTGCAATTTCTCTCTAGCTAACATTTTCCAGATGTGCAGAAGCAGAGTTTCAGGATGATGCTGAAATCTGCCTTGCAATTTCTCTCTAGCAAACATTTTCCAGATGTGCAGAAGCAGAGTTTCAGGATGATGCTGAAATCTGCCTTGCAATTTCTCTCTAGCTGACATTTTCCAGATGTGCAGAAGCAGAGTTTCAAGATTATGATGCAATCTGCCTTGCAATTTCTCTCTAGCTGACATTTTCCATATGTACAAAAGCAGAGTTTCACGATGATGCTGAAATCTGCCTTTCAATTTCTCTTTAGGTGATATTTTCCTGATGTGCAGAAGCACAGTTTCAGGATGATGCTGAAATCTGCTTTGTAATTTCTCTGCAGCTGACATTTTCCAGATGTGCAGAAGCAGAGTTTCAGGATGATGCTGAAATCTGCCTTGCAATTTCTCTCTAGCTAACATTTTCCACATGTGCAGAAGCAGAGTTTCAGGATGATGCTGAAATCTGCTTTGTAATTTCTCTGCAGCTGACATTTTCCAGATGTGCAGAAGCAGAGTTTCAGGATGATGCTGAAATCTGCCTTGCAATTTCTCTCTAGCTAACATTTTCCAGATGTGCAGAAGCAGAGTTTCAGGATGATGCTGAAATCTGCCTTGCAATTTCTCTCTAGGTAACATTTTCCAGATGTGCAGAAGCAGAGTTTCAGGATGATGCTGAAATCTGCCTTGCAATTTCTCTCTAGCTAACATTTTCCAGATGTGCAGAAGCAGAGTTTCAGGATGATGCTGAAATCTGCCTTGCAATTTCTCTCTAGCTGACATTTTCCAGATGTGCAGAAGCAGAGTTTCAGGATGATGCTGAAATCTGCCTTGCAATTTCTCTCTAGCTGACATTTTCCAGATGTACAAAAGCAGAGTTTCACGATGATGCTGAAATCTGCCTTTCAATTTCTCTTTAGGTGATATTTTCCTGATGTGCAGAAGCACAGTTTCAGGATGATGCTGAAATCTGCTTTGTAATTTCTCTGCAGCTGACATTTTCCACATGTGCAGAAGCAGAGTTTCAGGGTTATTTTGAAATCTGCCTTGGAATTTCGCTGCAGATGACATTTTTCCAGGTGTGCAGAAGCATATTTTCATGATGATGCTGAAATCTGCCTTGCAATTTCTCTCTAGCTGACATTTTCCAGATGTGCAGAAGCAGAGTCTCAGGATGATGCTGAAATCTGCTTTGTAATTTCTCTGCAGCTGACATTTTCCAGATGTGCAGAAGCAGAGTTTCAGGATGATGCTGAAATCTGCCTTGCAATTTCTCTCTAGCTAACATTTTCCAGATGTGCAGAAGCAGAGTTTCAGGATGATGCTGAAATCTGCCTTGCAATTTCTCTCTAGCTGACATTTTCCAGATGTGCAGAAGCAGAGTTTCAGGATGATGCTGAAATCTGCCTTGCAATTTCTCTCTAGCTGACATTTTCCAGATGTAGAAAAGCAGAGTTTCACGATGATGCTGAAATCTGCCTTTCAATTTCTCTTTAGGTGATATTTTCCTGATGTGCAGAAGCAGAGTTCCAGGATGATGCTGAAATCTGCTTTGTAATTTCTCTCCAGCTGACATTTATCAGATGTGCAGAAGCAGAGTTTCAAGATTATGATGCAATCTGCCTTGCAATTTCTCTCTAGCTGACATTTTCCAGATGTGCAGAAGCAGAGTTTCAGGGTTATTTTGAAATCTGCCTTGGAATTTCGCTGCAGATGACATTTTTCCAGGTGTGCAGAAGCATATTTTCATGATGATGCTGAAATCTGCCTTGCAATTTCTCTCTAGCTGACATTTTCCAGATGTGCAGAAGCAGAGTCTCAGGATGATGCTGAAATCTGCTTTGTAATTTCTCTGCAGCTGACATTTTCCAGATGTGCAGAAGCAGAGTTTCAGGATGATGCTGAAATCTGCCTTGCAATTTCTCTCTAGCTGACATTTTCCAGATGTGCAGAAGCAGAGTTTCAGGATGATGCTGAAATCTGCCTTGCAATTTCTCTCTAGCTAACATTTTCCAGATGTGCAGAAGCAGAGTTTCAGGATGATGCTGAAATCTGCCTTGCAATTTCTCTCTAGCTGACATTTTCCAGATGTGCAGAAGCAGAGTTTCAAGATTATGATGCAATCTGCCTTGCAATTTCTCTCTAGCTAACATTTTCCAGATGTGCAGAAGCAGAGTTTCAGGATGATGCTGAAATCTGCCTTGCAATTTCTCTCTAGCTAACATTTTCCAGATGTGCAGAAGCAGAGTTTCAGGATGATGCTGAAATCTGCCTTGCAATTTCTCTCTAGCTGACATTTTCCAGATGTGCAGAAGCAGAGTTTCAGGATGATGCTGAAATCTGCCTTGCAATTTCTCTCTAGCTGACATTTTCCAGATGTACAAAAGCAGAGTTTCACGATGATGCTGAAATCTGCCTTTCAATTTCTCTTTAGGTGATATTTTCCTGATGTGCGGAAACACAGTTTCAGGATGATGCAGAAATCTGCTTTGCAATTTCTCTCTAGCTAACATTTTCCAGATGTACAGAAGCAGAGTTTCAGGATGATGCTGAAATCTGCCTTGCAATTTCTCTCTAGCTAACATTTTCCAGATGTGCAGAAGCAGAGTTTCAGGATGATGCTGAAATCTGCCTTGCAATTTCTCTCTAGCAAACATTTTCCAGATGTGCAGAAGCAGAGTTTCAGGATGATGCTGAAATCTGCCTTGCAATTTCTCTCTAGCTGACATTTTCCAGATGTGCAGAAGCAGAGTTTCAAGATTATGATGCAATCTGCCTTGCAATTTCTCTCTAGCTGACATTTTCCATATGTACAAAAGCAGAGTTTCACGATGATGCTGAAATCTGCCTTTCAATTTCTCTTTAGGTGATATTTTCCTGATGTGCAGAAGCAGAGTTTCACGATGATGCTGAAATCTGCCTTTCAATTTCTCTTTAGGTGATATTTTCCTGATGTGCAGAAGCAGAGTTCCAGGATGATGCTGAAATCTGCTTTGTAATTTCTCTCCAGCTGACATTTATCAGATGTGCAGAAGCAGAGTTTCAAGATTATGATGCAATCTGCCTTGCAATTTCTCTCTAGCTGACATTTTCCAGATGTGCAGAAGCAGAGTTTCAGGGTTATTTTGAAATCTGCCTTGGAATTTCGCTGCAGATGACATTTTCCAGATGTGCAGAAGCAGAGTTTCAAGATTATGATGCAATCTGCCTTGCAATTTCTCTCTAGCTGACATTTTCCATATGTACAAAAGCAGAGTTTCACGATGATGCTGAAATCTGCCTTTCAATTTCTCTTTAGGTGATATTTTCCTGATGTTCAGAAGCACAGTTTCAGGATGATGCTTAAATCTGCCTTTCAATTTCTCTTTAGGTGATATTTTCCTGATGTGCAGAAGCACAGTTGCAGGATGATGCTGAAATCTGCTTTGCAATTTCTCTCCAGCTGACATTTTCCAGATGTGCAGAAGCAGAGTTCGAGGATGATGCTGAAATCTGCTTTGTAATTTCTCTCCAGCTGACATTTATCAGATGTGCAGAAGCAGAGTTTCAGGATGATGCTGAAATCTGCCTTGCAATTTCTCTCTAGCTGACATTTTCCAGATGTACAAAAGCAGAGTTTCACGATGATGCTGAAATCTGCCTTTCAATTTCTCTTTAGGTGATATTTTCCTGATGTGCAGAAGCACAGTTTCAGGATGATGCTGAAATCTGCTTTGTAATTTCTCTGCAGCTGACATTTTCCAGATGTGCAGAAGCAGAGTTTCAGGATGATGCTGAAATCTGCCTTGCAATTTCTCTCTAGCTAACATTTTCCACATGTGCAGAAGCAGAGTTTCAGGATGATGCTGAAATCTGCCTTGCAATTTCTCTCTAGCTAACATTTTCCAGATGTGCAGAAGCAGAGTTTCTGGATGATGCTGAAATCTGCCTTGCAATTTCTCTCTAGCTGACATTTTCCAGATGTGCAGAAGCAGAGTTTCAGGATGATGCTGAAATCTGCCTTGCAATTTCTCTCTAGCTGACATTTTCCAGATGTACAAAAGCAGAGTTTCACGATGATGCTGAAATCTGCCTTTCAATTTCTCTTTAGGTGATATTTTCCTGATGTGCAGAAACACAGTTTCAGGATGATGCTGAAATCTGCTTTGCAATTTCTCTCTAGCTAACATTTTCCAGATGTACAGAAGCAGAGTTTCAGGATGATGCTGAAATCTGCCTTGCAATTTCTCTCTAGCTAACATTTTCCAGATGTACAGAAGCAGAGTTTCAGGATGATGCTGAAATCTGCCTTGCAATTTCTCTCTAGCTAACATTTTCCAGATGTGCAGAAGCAGAGTTTCAGGATGATGCTGAAATCTGCCTTGCAATTTCTCTCTAGCTAACATTTTCCAGATGTGCAGAAGCAGAGTTTCAGGATGATGCTGAAATCTGCCTTGCAATTTCTCTCTAGCTGACATTTTCCAGATGTGCAGAAGCAGAGTTTCAAGATTATGATGCAATCTGCCTTGCAATTTCTCTCTAGCTGACATTTTCCATATGTACAAAAGCAGAGTTTCAGGATGATGCTGAAATCTGCCTTTCAATTTCTCTTTAGGTGATATTTTCCTGATGTTCAGAAGCACAGTTGCAGGATGATGCTGAAATCTGCTTTGCAATTTCTCTCCAGCTGACATTTTCCAGATGTGCAGAAGCAGAGTTCCAGGATGATGCTGAAATCTGCTTTGTAATTTCTCTCCAGCTGACATTTATCAGATGTGCAGAAGCAGAGTTTCAGGATGATGCTGAAATCTGCCTTGCAATTTCTCTCTAGCTGACATTTTCCAGATGTACAAAAGCAGAGTTTCACGATGATGCTGAAATCTGCCTTTCAATTTCTCTTTAGGTGATATTTTCCTGATCTGCAGAAGCACAGTTTCAGGATGATGCTGAAATCTGCTTTGTAATTTCTCTGCAGCTGACATTTTCCAGATGTGCAGAAGCAGAGTTTCAGGATGATGCTGAAATCTGCCTTGCAATTTCTCTCTAGCTAACATTTTCCACATGTGCAGAAGCAGAGTTTCAGGATGATGCTGAAATCTGCCTTGCAATTTCTCTCTAGCTAACATTTTCCAGATGTGCAGAAGCAGAGTTTCTGGATGATGCTGAAATCTGCCTTGCAATTTCTCTCTAGCTGACATTTTCCAGATGTGCAGAAGCAGAGTTTCAGGATGATGCTGAAATCTGCCTTGCAATTTCTCTCTAGCTGACATTTTCCAGATGTACAAAAGCAGAGTTTCACGATGATGCTGAAATCTGCCTTTCAATTTCTCTTTAGGTGATATTTTCCTGATGTGCAGAAACACAGTTTCAGGATGATGCTGAAATCTGCTTTGCAATTTCTCTCTAGCTGACATTTTCCAGATGTAGAAAAGCAGAGTTTCACGATGATGCTGAAATCTGCCTTTCAATTTCTCTTTAGGTGATATTTTCCTGATGTGCAGAAGCAGAGTTCCAGGATGATGCTGAAATCTGCTTTGTAATTTCTCTCCAGCTGACATTTATCAGATGTGCAGAAGCAGAGTTTCAAGATTATGATGCAATCTGCCTTGCAATTTCTCTCTAGCTGACATTTTCCAGATGTGCAGAAGCAGAGTTTCAGGGTTATTTTGAAATCTGCCTTGGAATTTCGCTGCAGATGACATTTTTCCAGGTGTGCAGAAGCATATTTTCATGATGATGCTGAAATCTGCCTTGCAATTTCTCTCTAGCTGACATTTTCCAGATGTGCAGAAGCAGAGTCTCAGGATGATGCTGAAATCTGCTTTGTAATTTCTCTGCAGCTGACATTTTCCAGATGTGCAGAAGCAGAGTTTCAGGATGATGCTGAAATCTGCCTTGCAATTTCTCTCTAGCTAACATTTTCCAGATGTGCAGAAGCAGAGTTTCAGGATGATGCTGAAATCTGCCTTGCAATTTCTCTCTAGCTAACATTTTCCAGATGTGCAGAAGCAGAGTTTCAGGATGATGCTGAAATCTGCCTTGCAATTTCTCTCTAGCTAACATTTTCCAGATGTGCAGAAGCAGAGTTTCAGGATGATGCTGAAATCTGCCTTGCAATTTCTCTCTAGCTGACATTTTCCAGATGTGCAGAAGCAGAGTTTCAGGATGATGCTGAAATCTGCCTTGCAATTTCTCTCTAGCTGACATTTTCCAGATGTACAAAAGCAGAGTTTCACGATGATGCTGAAATCTGCCTTTCAATTTCTCTTTAGGTGATATTTTCCTGATGTGCAGAAGCACAGTTTCAGGATGATGCTGAAATCTGCTTTGTAATTTCTCTGCAGCTGACATTTTCCAGATGTGCAGAAGCACAGTTGCAGGATGATGCTGAAATCTGCCTTGCAATTTCTCTCTATCTGACATTTTCCAGATGTGCAGAAGCAGAGTTTCAAGATTATGATGCAATCTGCCTTGCAATTTCTCTCTAGCTGACATTTTCCAGATGTGCAGAAGCAGAGTTTCAGGGTTATTTTGAAATCTGCCTTGGAATTTCGCTGCAGATGACATTTTTCCAGGTGTGCAGAAGCATATTTTCATGATGATGCTGAAATCTGCCTTGCAATTTCTCTCTAGCTAACATTTTCCAGATGTGCAGAAGCAGAGTTTCAAGATTATGATGCAATCTGCCTTGCAATTTCTCTCTAGCTGACATTTTCCATATGTACAAAAGCAGAGTTTCAGGATGATGCTGAAATCTGCCTTGCAATTTCTCTCTAGCTAACATTTTCCAGATGTGCAGAAGCAGAGTTTCAGGATGATGCTGAAATCTGCCTTGCAATTTCTCTCTAGCTGACATTTTCCAGATGTGCAGAAGCAGAGTTTCAAGATTATGATGCAATCTGCCTTGCAATTTCTCTCCAGCTGACATTTTCCATATGTACAAAAGCAGAGTTTCACGATGATGCTGAAATCTGCCTTGCAATTTCTCTCTAGCTGACATTTTCCAGATGTGCAGAAGCAGAGTCTCAGGATGATGCTGAAATCTGCCTTGCAATTTCTCTCTAGCTGACATTTTCCAGATGTGCAGAAGCAGAGTTTCAAGATTATGATGCAATCTGCCTTGCAATTTCTCTCTAGCTGACATTTTCCAGATGTGCAGAAGCAGAGTTTCAGGGTTATTTTGAAATCTGCCTTGGAATTTCGCTGCAGATGACATTTTTCCAGGTGTGCAGAAGCATATTTTCACGATGATGCTGAAATCTGCTTTGCAATTTCTCTCTAGCTGACATTTTCCATATGTACAAAAGCAGAGTTTCAGGATGATGCTGAAATCTGCCTTTCAATTTCTCTTTAGGTGATATTTTCCTGATGTTCAGAAGCACAGTTTCAGGATGATGCTTAAATCTGCCTTTCAATTTCTCTTTAGGTGATATTTTCCTGATGTGCAGAAGCACAGTTGCAGGATGATGCTGAAATCTGCTTTGCAATTTCTCTCCAGCTGACATTTTCCAGATGTGCAGAAGCAGAGTTCCAGGATGATGCTGAAATCTGCTTTGTAATTTCTCTCCAGCTGACATTTATCAGATGTGCAGAAGCAGAGTTTCAGGATGATGCTGAAATCTGCCTTGCAATTTCTCTCTAGCTGACATTTTCCAGATGTACAAAAGCAGAGTTTCACGATGATGCTGAAATCTGCCTTTCAATTTCTCTTTAGGTGATATTTTCCTGATCTGCAGAAGCACAGTTTCAGGATGATGCTGAAATCTGCTTTGTAATTTCTCTGCAGCTGACATTTTCCAGATGTGCAGAAGCAGAGTTTCAGGATGATGCTGAAATCTGCCTTGCAATTTCTCTCTAGCTAACATTTTCCACATGTGCAGAAGCAGAGTTTCAGGATGATGCTGAAATCTGCCTTGCAATTTCTCTCTAGCTAACATTTTCCAGATGTGCAGAAGCAGAGTTTCAGGATGATGCTGAAATCTGCCTTGCAATTTCTCTCTAGCTAACATTTTCCAGATGTGCAGAAGCAGAGTTTCAGGATGATGCTGAAATCTGCCTTGCAATTTCTCTCTAGCTAACATTTTCCAGATGTGCAGAAGCAGAGTTTCAGGATGATGCTGAAATCTGCCTTGCAATTTCTCTCTAGCTGACATTTTCCAGATGTGCAGAAGCAGAGTTTCAGGATGATGCTGAAATCTGCCTTGCAATTTCTCTCTAGCTGACATTTTCCAGATGTACAAAAGCAGAGTTTCACGATGATGCTGAAATCTGCCTTTCAATTTCTCTTTAGGTGATATTTTCCTGATGTGCAGAAGCACAGTTTCAGGATGATGCTGAAATCTGCTTTGTAATTTCTCTGCAGGTGACATTTTCCAGATGTGCAGAAGCAGAGTTTCAGGATGATGCTGAAATCTGCCTTGCAATTTCTCTCTAGCTAACATTTTCCAGATGTGCAGAAGCAGAGTTTCAGGATGATGCTGAAATCTGCCTTGCAATTTCTCTCTAGCTAACATTTTCCAGATGTGCAGAAGCAGAGTTTCAGGATGATGCTGAAATCTGCCTTGCAATTTCTCTCTAGCTGACATTTTCCAGATGTGCAGAAGCAGAGTTTCAGGATGATGCTGAAATCTGCCTTGCAATTTCTCTCTAGCTGACATTTTCCAGATGTACAAAAGCAGAGTTTCACGATGATGCTGAAATCTGCCTTTCAATTTCTCTTTAGGTGATATTTTCCTGATGTGCGGAAACACAGTTTCAGGATGATGCAGAAATCTGCTTTGCAATTTCTCTCTAGCTAACATTTTCCAGATGTACAGAAGCAGAGTTTCAGGATGATGCTGAAATCTGCCTTGCAATTTCTCTCTAGCTAACATTTTCCAGATGTGCAGAAGCAGAGTTTCAGGATGATGCTGAAATCTGCCTTGCAATTTCTCTCTAGCTAACATTTTCCAGATGTGCAGAAGCAGAGTTTCAGGATGATGCTGAAATCTGCCTTGCAATTTCTCTCTAGCTGACATTTTCCAGATGTGCAGAAGCAGAGTTTCAAGATTATGATGCAATCTGCCTTGCAATTTCTCTCTAGCTGACATTTTCCATATGTACAAAAGCAGAGTTTCACGATGATGCTGAAATCTGCCTTTCAATTTCTCTTTAGGTGATATTTTCCTGATGTGCAGAAGCAGAGTTTCACGATGATGCTGAAATCTGCCTTTCAATTTCTCTTTAGGTGATATTTTCCTGATGTGCAGAAGCAGAGTTCCAGGATGATGCTGAAATCTGCTTTGTAATTTCTCTCCAGCTGACATTTATCAGATGTGCAGAAGCAGAGTTTCAAGATTATGATGCAATCTGCCTTGCAATTTCTCTCTAGCTGACATTTTCCAGATGTGCAGAAGCAGAGTTTCAGGGTTATTTTGAAATCTGCCTTGGAATTTCGCTGCAGATGACATTTTTCCAGGTGTGCAGAAGCATATTTTCATGATGATGCTGAAATCTGCCTTGCAATTTCTCTCTAGCTGACATTTTCCAGATGTACAAAAGCAGAGTTTCACGATGATGCTGAAATCTGCCTTTCAATTTCTCTTTAGGTGATATTTTCCTGATGTGCAGAAGCACAGTTTCAGGATGATGCTGAAATCTGCTTTGTAACTTCTCTGCAGCTGACATTTTCCAGATGTGCAGAAGCAGAGTTTCAGGATGATGCTGAAATCTGCCTTGCAATTTCTCTCTAGCTAACATTTTCCAGATGTGCAGAAGCAGAGTTTCAAGATTATGATGCAATCTGCCTTGCAATTTCTCTCTAGCTGACATTTTCCATATGTACAAAAGCAGAGTTTCAGGATTATGCTGAAATCTGCCTTGCAATTTCTCTCTAGCTAACATTTTCCAGATGTGCAGAAGCAGAGTTTCAGGATGATGCTGAAATCTGCCTTGCAATTTCTCTCTAGCTGACATTTTCCAGATGTGCAGAAGCAGAGTTTCAGGATGATGCTGAAATCTGCCTTGCAATTTCTCTCTAGCTGACATTTTCCAGATGTACAAAAGCAGAGTTTCACGATGATGCTGAAATCTGCCTTTCAATTTCTCTTTAGGTGATATTTTCCTGATGTGCAGAAGCACAGTTTCAGGATGATGCTGAAATCTGCTTTGTAATTTCTCTGCAGCTGACATTTTCCAGATGTGCAGAAGCAGAGTTTCAGGATGATGCTGAAATCTGCCTTGCAATTTCTCTCTAGCTAACATTTTCCACATGTGCAGAAGCAGAGTTTCAGGATGATGCTGAAATCTGCCTTGCAATTTCTCTCTAGCTAACATTTTCCAGATGTGCAGAAGCAGAGTTTCTGGATGATGCTGAAATCTGCCTTGCAATTTCTCTCTAGCTGACATTTTCCAGATGTGCAGAAGCAGAGTTTCAGGATGATGCTGAAATCTGCCTTGCAATTTCTCTCTAGCTGACATTTTCCAGATGTACAAAAGCAGAGTTTCACGATGATGCTGAAATCTGCCTTTCAATTTCTCTTTAGGTGATATTTTCCTGATGTGCAGAAACACAGTTTCAGGATGATGCTGAAATCTGCTTTGCAATTTCTCTCTAGCTAACATTTTCCAGATGTACAGAAGCAGAGTTTCAGGATGATGCTGAAATCTGCCTTGCAATTTCTCTCTAGCTAACATTTTCCAGATGTACAGAAGCAGAGTTTCAGGATGATGCTGAAATCTGCCTTGCAATTTCTCTCTAGCTAACATTTTCCAGATGTGCAGAAGCAGAGTTTCAGGATGATGCTGAAATCTGCCTTGCAATTTCTCTCTAGCTAACATTTTCCAGATGTGCAGAAGCAGAGTTTCAGGATGATGCTGAAATCTGCCTTGCAATTTCTCTCTAGCTGACATTTTCCAGATGTGCAGAAGCAGAGTTTCAAGATTATGATGCAATCTGCCTTGCAATTTCTCTCTAGCTGACATTTTCCATATGTACAAAAGCAGAGTTTCAGGATGATGCTGAAATCTGCCTTTCAATTTCTCTTTAGGTGATATTTTCCTGATGTTCAGAAGCACAGTTTCAGGATGATGCTTAAATCTGCCTTTCAATTTCTCTTTAGGTGATATTTTCCTGATGTGCAGAAGCACAGTTGCAGGATGATGCTGAAATCTGCTTTGCAATTTCTCTCCAGCTGACATTTTCCAGATGTGCAGAAGCAGAGTTCCAGGATGATGCTGAAATCTGCTTTGTAATTTCTCTCCAGCTGACATTTATCAGATGTGCAGAAGCAGAGTTTCAGGATGATGCTGAAATCTGCCTTGCAATTTCTCTCTAGCTGACATTTTCCAGATGTACAAAAGCAGAGTTTCACGATGATGCTGAAATCTACCTTTCAATTTCTCTTTAGGTGATATTTTCCTGATCTGCAGAAGCACAGTTTCAGGATGATGCTGAAATCTGCTTTGTAATTTCTCTGCAGCTGACATTTTCCAGATGTGCAGAAGCAGAGTTTCAGGATGATGCTGAAATCTGCCTTGCAATTTCTCTCTAGCTAACATTTTCCACATGTGCAGAAGCAGAGTTTCAGGATGATGCTGAAATCTGCCTTGCAATTTCTCTCTAGCTAACATTTTCCAGATGTGCAGAAGCAGAGTTTCTGGATGATGCTGAAATCTGCCTTGCAATTTCTCTCTAGCTGACATTTTCCAGATGTGCAGAAGCAGAGTTTCAGGATGATGCTGAAATCTGCCTTGCAATTTCTCTCTAGCTGACATTTTCCAGATGTACAAAAGCAGAGTTTCACGATGATGCTGAAATCTGCCTTTCAATTTCTCTTTAGGTGATATTTTCCTGATGTGCAGAAACACAGTTTCAGGATGATGCTGAAATCTGCTTTGCAATTTCTCTCTAGCTGACATTTTCCAGATGTAGAAAAGCAGAGTTTCACGATGATGCTGAAATCTGCCTTTCAATTTCTCTTTAGGTGATATTTTCCTGATGTGCAGAAGCAGAGTTCCAGGATGATGCTGAAATCTGCTTTGTAATTTCTCTCCAGCTGACATTTATCAGATGTGCAGAAGCAGAGTTTCAAGATTATGATGCAATCTGCCTTGCAATTTCTCTCTAGCTGACATTTTCCAGATGTGCAGAAGCAGAGTTTCAGGGTTATTTTGAAATCTGCCTTGGAATTTCGCTGCAGATGACATTTTTCCAGGTGTGCAGAAGCATATTTTCATGATGATGCTGAAATCTGCCTTGCAATTTCTCTCTAGCTGACATTTTCCAGATGTGCAGAAGCAGAGTCTCAGGATGATGCTGAAATCTGCTTTGTAATTTCTCTGCAGCTGACATTTTCCAGATGTGCAGAAGCAGAGTTTCAGGATGATGCTGAAATCTGCCTTGCAATTTCTCTCTAGCTAACATTTTCCAGATGTGCAGAAGCAGAGTTTCAGGATGATGCTGAAATCTGCCTTGCAATTTCTCTCTAGCTAACATTTTCCAGATGTGCAGAAGCAGAGTTTCAGGATGATGCTGAAATCTGCCTTGCAATTTCTCTCTAGCTAACATTTTCCAGATGTGCAGAAGCAGAGTTTCAGGATGATGCTGAAATCTGCCTTGCAATTTCTCTCTAGCTGACATTTTCCAGATGTGCAGAAGCAGAGTTTCAGGATGATGCTGAAATCTGCCTTTCAATTTCTCTTTAGGTGATATTTTCCTGATGTGCAGAAGCACAGTTTCAGGATGATGCTGAAATCTGCTTTGTAATTTCTCTGCAGCTGACATTTTCCAGATGTGCAGAAGCACAGTTGCAGGATGATGCTGAAATCTGCCTTGCAATTTCTCTCTATCTGACATTTTCCAGATGTGCAGAAGCAGAGTTTCAAGATTATGATGCAATCTGCCTTGCAATTTCTCTCTAGCTGACATTTTCCAGATGTGCAGAAGCAGAGTTTCAGGGTTATTTTGAAATCTGCCTTGGAATTTCGCTGCAGATGACATTTTTCCAGGTGTGCAGAAGCATATTTTCATGATGATGCTGAAATCTGCCTTGCAATTTCTCTCTAGCTGACATTTTCCAGATGTGCAGAAGCAGAGTCTCAGGATGATGCTGAAATCTGCCTTTCAATTTCTCTTTAGGTGATATTTTCCTGATGTGCAGGAGCACAGTTTCAGGATGATGCTGAAATCTGCTTTGTAATTTCTCTCTAGCTGACATTTTCCAGATGTGCAGAAGCAGAGTCTCAGGATGATGCTGAAATCTGCCTTGCAATTTCTCTCTAGCTGACATTTTCCAGATGTGCAGAAGCAGAGTTTCAAGATTATGATGCAATCTGCCTTGCAATTTCTCTCTAGCTGACATTTTCCAGATGTGCAGAAGCAGAGTTTCAGGGTTATTTTGAAATCTGCCTTGGAATTTCGCTGCAGATGACATTTTTCCAGGTGTGCAGAAGCATATTTTCACGATGATGCTGAAATCTGCTTTGCAATTTCGCTCCAGATGACATTTTCCATATGTGCAGAAGCAGAGTTTCAGCATGATTTTTAAATCTGCCTTGCAATTTCTCTCTAGGTGACATTTTTCAGATATGCAGAAGCGGAGTTCTGCAATTATGATGCAATCTATCCCTGCAATTTCTCCCTAGCTGACATTTTCCAGATCTGCAGAAGCAGAATTCTAGGATGATGCTGAAATCTGCACTTTTTTATGCTGCTTCTTCTGCTTCTGTTCCTTCTGCTTCTGTTTATTCTCCTTCTTCTGTTTCTGCTGCTTCTGCTATTTCTGTTTGTTTTGGTGCTGCTTCTTCTGTTTCTAGTTCTGCTTCTTCTGCTGCTGCGGCTTCTGTTCCTTCTGCTTCTGCTTCTTGTTCTGCTGCTGTTTCTCCTGTTTTTGCTTCTTCTACTGCTTCTGTTTCTTCTGCTTCTGCTGCTTCTTCCTCTGCTGCTTCTGCTTCTTCTGCTGCTGGTTCTTCTGTTTCTGTGAAAGATCTCACAAAGATCGATGGTTCGTTGAGGGTGCTTCCAAGAAAAGGCAGCACGCAAGGATGCAATCAAGTTGAATCTTTATTTAGGAATAAAGTAGAGAAAATGAGTTCCCTGGCATGGAGGCATCCATACCTGGATTGAGCCCATGGATCAGTCCTGTAGGAAGCTCGAACAAGAGCCAAAGAGCAGTCCCTGTGCAGGGGGTCTTATGGGGGCCCCTGGCCCCTCCTTTACCAATGAGTGTGAGGTGGCCGGTGGAGCCCCTTGACCCACCGATGGGATCAAAGGTGCCTCTTTGCTCCCATCTGGTGGCCTTTTAAGAAACTGCCATGGCTGGCACAAAACACCTAACAATTCCCCTTCTTGCCAGCCAATGACAGTTACCAGTGAGTATGTATGAGAGGGCAAGCAGGTGTCATAGACATGCAGATGTATTGTACACGTTTACAAGACCAAACACAAATGCTTGCACAGAAGGTTGTGCCGGTCAATAGGTACAGGTTTGGTGAACAGGTCAGCTAACTGGTCAGTTGTATTACAATGTTTGATATGTACAAATCCCATTCTGGCAAGCTGCCTGACATTCTTGTAGCGGATGTCTATGTGGCGGGACCTAGAGCCCACCGCGCATGCCCCCGAGATTCCAATTGCAGCCGTATTGTCTTCTTGAATTTGGATGGGCAGAGGAGGAGGTGCCCAGATGTTTGTTACCAGAGCATTGAATCAAATCAAGTCATTTGCTGTGTCCGATAGGCTGGCATATTCTGCCTTGGCCGTGGAGCATGAAACAAATTTTTGCTCCCTAACATGCCAATGGATAGGACAGCCATTTAGCAGTATGAGGAAACCAGAGGTGCTCCGTCTACACTTGGTGTCACCACCCCAGTCTGCATCCGAGTAAGCGGAGAGCTGGGCCGGCTTCCCCTTCTCTGGCTTCAGCATAAGGAGGGCATCGGCCGTGCCCCTGAGGTACCTAAGTACCCTCTTGACAGCATTCCAGTGGAATTCCTTTGGTTTTTCCACGTGCCTGGACAATAGATTTACAGCTAAAGCTATGTCAGGACTGCTCCAATTGCTAATGTATAGCAAGGAGCCAATCACAGATCTGTATAGTTTATTATCTGTGAACTCAGGTCTGTCCTTGTGAGTGTGACCATAGTAGTCACTTTGTATGGGGCTACGCATTAGGTTAGACTTCTCCATTTTGCATCTGGCCAATAACTCCTCAATCTTTTCTCTCTGAGATAGGGCGAACCCCTTCTCAGTGGCCATGATGTGCACACCCAGGTACCTGTCAATCCGCCCCAAGGACTTCAGGGTAAACCTTTCTCCCAGGGCCTTGGCAAATTCATCACACCTTTCCTTGCCAGGCCCTACGTATAGGAGGTCGTCCACGTAAACCAAAACCCGTTCTGTGTCACCTTTGGTGTCACGTGTGAAAACGCATTCATCTGAATGAGATGCCCTGAAGCCAATTTGTTCTAACCTTTTTCTGAGGCAGTCGTACCAGAGTTTCCTCGACTGCTTGAGGCCATATAACCCTTTTTGGAGCAACCATGTGTTTCCCCCCTCCTGCTGGTAACCAGGAGGGGCCCTCACGTAGATCTGCCGGTCCAAGTTGGCATGGAGGTAGGCCGTCTGGATGTCAAATTGGTAGACTTCCTTTCCCAGAGCAGCTGCGGTTACGAGGGTGGCCTTGACACTTTCTGCCCGGACGGTTGGAGAGTAGGTCTCCATGTAGTCTTCCATGTAGCGCTGGGTGAACCCCTGTGCTACCAAGCGGGCTTTGCACAGGTAGTGTCCATTGGCAAGTAGTTTGGCCTTGAAAACCCACCTTGTGCCAATGACCTTCTTCTCCTTTGGTGGTTGCCAGGAGGTGAAGACCTTGAGCTTTCTCAGGCTCTCCATCTTCTGCTCCATCGCAAGCTGCCATCTCTCCTGTTCTTCGATGGGCAGCTCCTGGATGTCAGAGAAAGTCTTTGGGGTTACCACGACGCTGTTGACAGATGCGATGTGCCCAATGTCGATTCTCTTTGGTGGGACCCCCTTGTTGGACCACTTTGACCTCCTGCCACTCACCGCCCTTTTCTTCTGCAGGTTCCTCGCTGACTGGCTATTTACGACTGGGATGTGGAGGCCCTCAGTCCCAGGCGTTGGGCATCATGGGCCTCTGAGGCATCGCTGGAGGCGAAGAGTCGGGCGAAGATGGCGTGTCTTCCCCCTCAGGACTGGACGGCTCATCCTTCCCATCTGGACCAGGTAGGCTGACCTCTTCGTCCTGTTCCTCGCTCTTGTCGGTGGCAGGGTCTGTGGTTGTCTCAGGCGATGTGGTTGGTGCGGCTTTGCTGGGTCAGCTGACGTATGGGCCCAGATCATTTGAGTGGATCTGGGTCCAATTGGAGTCCTCTTCGAAGGAGGCGGATTGGGAGGTCACAGTCCTGCCCCCTTCTCCCAGGAACCGGTAGGCCTTGGAGCCAGGGGCATAGTCCAAGAACCTCAGTCTCTGGGAGACGGATCTCCCCTGCTTCCACAGCTGCTTGGGGATGTGTACCCAAGCATAGGAGCCAAATACACGCAAGTGTCCCAAACTTGACTTCCTACCGTGGACCAGAAAATATGGAGTCTATTTATTTATTTATTTATTTGATTTGATTTGATTTCTATACCACCCTTCTCCTACTGGACTCAGGGCAGTGAACAGCCAAGAATAAAAACATTCACATACAAAATTTAAGATTAATTTTAAAAGAATTAAACAAGTTTTGGCCCGATATAAAATTTAAAACACCCCAACTAAAATCAATTTATAAATTAAAAATATCTAAAAATACCTAAGGGGGGGGGGTCAAGCCAGCCCAGCTTGATGAAATAAAAATGTTTTAAGGGCACGGCAAAAAGCTCGGAGATCTGGGATCCTACGTATCTCCGGGGGCAGGTTGTTCCAAAGGACAGGTGCTGCCACAGAGAAGGCCCTCCCCCTGGGTGTCGCCAGCCAACATTGCCTGGCCAACGGCACCCTGAGGAGTCCCTCTCTGTGGGAGCGTACTGGCCGGTGGGAGGCTATCGGTGGCAGAAGGCGGTCCCGTAAGTACCCAGGCCCTAAGCCATGGAGCGCTTTAAAGGTGGTAACCAACACCTTGAAGCACACCCGGAACACCACCGGGAGCCAATGCAGCTCGCGCAGGAGACGTGTCACATGGGAGCGCCCCATCGCTCCCATAATCCCCCGCGTGGCCACATTCTGCACCAGTTGGAGCCTCCGGGTGCTCCTCAAGGGGAGCCCCATGTAAAGAGCATTACAGTAGTCCAGGCGAGAAGTGACGAGTGCCTGAGTGACCGTGTGTAAGGAGTCCCAATCCAGAACGGGACACAACTGGCGAATCAGGTGAACCTGATAAAAAGCCCCCCTGGCCACGGCTGTCATATGCTCTTCTAAAGACAGCCGTGCGTCCAGGAGGACGCCCAAGTTGCGAGCCCTCTCCGTGGGGGCCAGTAACTCGCCCCCAATAGCCAGCGATGGCACCAGCTGGCTATATCGGGACGCCGGAAGCCACAGCCACTTGGTCTTGCAAGGGTTGAGTCGGAGCCTATTTCTCCCCATCCAGACCCGCACGGCCTCCAGGCACCGGGATATCACTTCAAGGGCATCATTGGGATGTCCTGGGGTGGAGATGTACAGCTGAGTATCATCAGCGTACTGATGGAACTCCACCCCAAAACCACGGATGATCTCACCCAGCGGCTTCACATAAATGTTGAACAGGAGGGGCGAGAGGACCGACCCCTGAGGCACCCCACAAACAAGGTGTCTCGGGGTCGACCTCTGCCCTCCTGCCAACACCGACTGCGACCGGTCAGAGAGATAGGAGGAGAACCACCATAAGTCGGTGCCCCCTACCCCCAACCCCTCCAACCGGCGCAGCATGATACCATGGTCGATGGTATCAAAAGCCGCTGAGAGATCTAACAGGACTAGGATAGAGGAACAACCCCTATCCTGAGCCCTCCAGAGATCATCCACCAATGCGACCAATGCCATTTCCGTGCTGTGCCCAGGCCTGAAGCCAGACTGGAGCGGATCTAGATAGACAGCTTCATCCAGGTACTGCGGAAGCTGTCGCGCCACCACACTCTCAACAACCTTTGCCACAAAGCGAAGGTTGGAGACTGGACGGTAGTTAGTCAAAACAGCCGGATCCAGGGAAGGCTTCTTTTTTTTTTTTTAAATTTTTATTTATTTCTTTACAACAAAATATTTATTCGCACACAGATCGCGACGGGAGCTTTACAGAATATATTAACTTCAGTCAAGATATACAAATAAAAAAAAAAATCTACACTAACCTTATCCTTTTTTTATTCTATTATTCAACCAAGTATACCATTGGTCCCAGCACTGAAAATATACGGAGTCCTTTTGATCTCTCAAAATTTTTGTCAACCTGTCAGCTTCCGCATATTCGATAATTTTCCCCAGAATCAGGTCTTCAGCCGGTAGGTCTTTTCCCTTCCAATGTTGAGCAAAACATATTCTTGCTGCGGTTGTGATATATGTAGTCAAACACCATATATTCGTGCCTATCTTATCTGGCCTAATATTTAATAGATAGTATTCAGGTTTCAATTGTAATTTATATCCCGTGATTTCTAATATCCACCTCTGTATAGATCTCCTAAATTCGATTGCCTTAGGACAGGTCCACCATACATGATAATAAGTAACTATCTCCCCACACTTCCAACAGGGAAGGCTTCTTGAGGAGGGGCCTCACCGCCACCTCTTTCAAGGTGGAAGGCAAGACACCCTCACTCAGAGAAGCGTTAATAATCCCCTGGAGCCAGCCTTGCGTAACCTGCTGGGAGGCCAGCACCAACCAGGAGGGACACGGGTCCAATAAGCATGTGGTCGCGTTCAGCCATCCCAGAATCCTGTCCACGTCCTCGGGAGCCACAGGGTCAAACTCCTCCCAAATGACATTCTCAAGACCTGCCTCCATCATCCCGCCTGTACCTACCCAGTTAGAGACCAAGCCTTCCCGAATCTGAGTGATTTTATCATGCAGATACTGCACAAAATCCTCAGCCCGACCATGCAAGGGATCCTCCCGCGCTCCCAGATGGAGAAGGGAGTGGGTCACCCTAAACAGGGTGGCTGGGCGGTTATCTGCAGATGCGATAAGAGCGGAAAAATAGTTACATTTTGCCGCTTTTATCGCCACTAGGTAGGTCTTAATATGAGACCTCACCAGTGTTCAGTGAGATTCAGAACGGCTGGTCCTTCAACAGCTCTCCAGGCGTCTTTTCCGGCGCTTCATCTCCCTCAGCTCCTCGGAGAACCAAGGAGCCAGGTAAACTCGGTGATGGGTCAGAGGCCGCAAAGGCACGACTCAGTCCAAAGCGCCAGCGGCCGCCCTATCCCAGGCGGCCACCAGCTCTTCAGCCGAGCCATGAGTCAGAGCCTCAGGAAGTGGCCCAGGCTCCATCTGGAACCTATCAGAATCCATCAGGTGCCTGGGGCGGAACCACCTAGTCTGTTCTGCCTCCCTGCGGCGGGGTATGGCGGTTAGAAAGTCAAGCCTAAGAAGGGAATGATCTGACCATGACAAGGGCTCAGTCCCTATCTCCCCTTTCTCAAGATCATTCATCCACTGACCAGAGACAAAAATCAAGTCCAGAGTGTGTCCTCCCGTGTGAGTGGGTCCATGAATTAATTGGGTCAGGTCCATGGCCGTCATGGAAGCCATGAACTCCCGGGCCACCTCAGATGCTTTGCCGACTGATGGCAAGTTGAAGTCCCCCATGACCATAAGCTTGGGGGTCTCCACCGCCACCTCGGCAATCATGTTGAGCAGCTCGGGCAGGGCCGTCGACACGTGGCAGGGAGCCATGTACGTGATCAGCAAGCCCATCTGCCTCCCATGTCCCCACTTCACAAGGAGGGACTCACATCCGGCTATCTGAGGTACAGTGGCCTCCCTTGGAACAAGTCCTTCCTTTACAAGAACCGCCCCTCCCCCGCCCCTCCCCTGGGACCTCGGCTGATGGAATGCGTAGAAACCCGGTGGACACATCTCAACGAGGGAAACCCCCCCTCCTGGCCCAACCAGGTCTCCATAATACCCACCAGGTCCGCACCCCCCTCCTGAACCAGATCACAAATGAGGGGGGCTTTATTTACCATGGACCTGGCATTGCACAACATCAACCGAAGGCCCGGGGCCTGAGGGCCTGCACAAACCGGGGAACGAGAAGAGCATTGAGGGCCGGGGCATGCCACCGCTCGCAAACAGCGGGGGCGCGCCCCCACAACAGGATACGGCCCCCTGCTCCCGCCATATCTGCCCCTCCCACCCGCAGTACCGATGAAAAAACCCTCATTGGTACAAACTCTAGCCCCCTCTTTGACCCCTAATCCCGCACCCTCTAAGCCGTGCCCCCCAGCCCGACCAGACTCCACCCCCGTGGGTTTACCCCCAAACCCAACAAACAACTCTCCCCCCTCCCAGACCCTCTTAAAATACGAGATAAAAATTTAACTTAAAAACCCCACAACCTCCCCCTTGCTGCATGCCACCTCTCTGGGTTCCAAAACCCTTCATCAAGGTAGGCCCTCGATAGCATAGAGGGCCAAGTCTGCGAGAGGGGGGAATCTTGCAGACCAAGAAGTTCAGTCCTAGAGTACATCTGAGAGACTGTAATGATGGTAGGATAAGCTGACATAGTCCGGGAAATCCCAGAGGAGGAAAACTTCATCGGCTGATGACAAAGTCCAGGGAAAAATGCAACAAGTGATGAAACAGTAGCCCTCCCCCATTGCCCTCTCACTGCAATGTGGGGGGATCCGTAGGTTAAGGACCACATGGACCGCTCTCTCACACCAGTCATGTTGGGAGCACTAACATCCCAGTCCTTCCATCGGCAGGCAAGTTCCAACAGTCTGGTGCATCATCCCTGGTACCTCCTGGAGGGGGGACAAAGCAGAGCACACGGAGGGCAATATGGACAGTTCCATGCCAAAGATATGTCCAGATGAAATAAACAATAAAGACCGGCCTCTCACACCCCCACCAGCCACATCCCCAAGTAAACCCCTGGGGAGGGTGGCGGGAGGAGCCTTGGGGGAACCCCCATCTACCATGTTGACCCCACTGTCTGGCGGCCCCAACTCCTCCGACCACCAGAGGGCCACACACAGCATCGATGGTATCAGCACGGTCCAGGGGCGAAGAGGAAGCCAGGGGCACTCAGAGCAGAGCCCAGCGGGAGCCCAGCGAGTCTAGCAGCCTCCGCAGTGATGCAGCGATATATTATAATGGGAGCCGCAGCAACATCGGCCGCCTCGGGGGACCCACCAACACAGCAAAAAACCTGGGGCAGCCCCCCCTGTTCGGCTGCTGAGGCCACAGCCTCCTCGGCGCAGCCCCACCGCTGGAGTTTTCTCGGCTCTCCAATCGCGCCGACCGTGCCTGCCGCCTCTCAGCTGATTTCCTCCGGCTCCGACCATGTCTCCCTCCGAAGCTGACAATGCTTCCCGACAGCTCCCGACAGCTCCACCAAGTCCCCAAGTCCTCGAATCCAAGCCTTCAGGTGTTCCGACAGCCAGGCGGGCCCTCAAATAAATGGCAGGACCCCCTAATCCCCTCTAGGGAAGCCACAAGCCTCCCCTCAAGGTGAGCTCACCGGCATCGAGCAGCCATCTTGAGGCATGTGTAAGAGTAAAAGTAAAAGTCTAGTTCACAACACTGCTCCAGGTGCGGTTTAAGGTGTAATTGGTGTAATGTAGCACCTCCACCCAGTATGATTCCGCAACCCCAGCATCCACAATCAGACTACGCACCATAGTCTGCAGGAAACCATTTTGTTTTTCCGCCACGCCGTTCTGCGCAGCAGTAAATGGCGCTGTACGAAAATGGTGTATGCCCTTATGCCTTACCCAGTCTTGGAACTTTCGGGACATGAACTCAGCCCCACGGTCGCTCTGCAGCTGTGCGATCTTTGTCTTGTGCTGGGTTTCCACATAGTTGTATAGCGATCTTATGGCGTCAAAAGCTTCAGATTTTTCTTTGAGGGTATACACATTGCTGTATCGCGAGAAGTCGTTGATGGCAGTGAGGAAATACCACCTTTTACCCAGGGATGGTGTGAATGGCCCAACCAAATCAACATGGACTAATTGATAAGGGTATTGAGTTTTACGTAGTGACACCTTAGGTATTGGGGCAGCCTTCCTCTTTGCCCTCTTACAGATGGCGCAGTCCAGAAACACCTCACAATCCTGAAGGTGAATCCCCTCAGCAAATTCCCCCATCTTTTTGACCACTGGGAAGCTCGCATGGCCTAATCTCCAATGTAAAAGGTGGGCACATTTGGTATGAAGTGGCTTTCCAACAGACACTGCCTTGGATCTGGCTGCCTTGGGCGGTGCCGGCACCTTAGGCCCTTTTTTGGGCTTATCTGCCTTAGGTGCCTGATGAGGCTCGGGTTTCTTGCCTGAATTGGCCTTGAGAGGCCATGGGGTTGGCTGTGGAGCCTTTCTCTCTCTCTGAGGTGGCACCCTGCGAGCTGTCTCCTGTAGCTGGGCTTTCGGGGGAGAAATATGGTAAACCATTTATAATAGTAACACTCCCAATAACCTTTTGGTCCCGAGTAACATGACCTCCCCCTTTACGAAACAATACTGTACCTCCGCCCTGCCATCATCACATAACTTGGTTATGCTCAACAAGTTATTGGTGATAGAGGGAGCATGTAACACACCTTCAACATTGCCCAGCCCTGGTACAGAGACAGTGCCCTCCCCAACAACCAAAGCATTATCACCATTGGGAACCTTGATGGAGTAGTTAATTCTCCTTAACCTTTTAAAACCTTGCTTCATGTTGGCAATGTGGGATGAAGCCCCAGAGTCCAGTAACCAGAGGCCAGTAGGGCCATCAGCCTTTGTGGCGGGGTTGAGATAACAAGTACATACAAAATTGCCCTTAGCACCACTTCTGCCCCCGCCAGGCCCCCTTCTCTGCCCCCTGCCCCTTCCTAGATTGGAACCATGCTTGGGCCCTTGCTGGTAATGGGGGCAGTCCTTCTTCAGATGCTCCTCAGAGCCACAGATAAAACACTTGAGTAGAGCATTAACCTGCTCTGAACTCTGGTGCCTCCTGTTGATGTGCTGAGTTGTGGCCCTGGCGTATTCTCCTGCATCTCTATGCCTCCTGTCTTCCTCATTGAGCCTCCCTGTGAGGTAGGACAGAGTCATGGCTTCCTTCCTGGTTCCCTCTATTGAGACAATGAAATTGCCCCAACTTTTGTCCAGGGATGCCAGAATAACTGCAATCATGTTGGCCTCAGTCACTGGGTAGTCCCTGAGCACCAGTTCTGCCCTGAGTGCCTTCAACTTTCCCAGGTGCTCAGCCATGCTAGCCCCAAATCTCAGCTTGGTGTTGTAGAACTCCGATGTAAGCCTTGTGGTGGATCCCAAGCTATCACTGTTGAACAAGCTATATAACAACCCCCAAATCTCATCAGCTGTGAGCCCATCTGGAATGCTAGGGTACAACTTAGCATCCAGTGAGCTCAGTAGAGTGGTATAGGCTTTCCTGTGGTACCACTCTTCTTGAGGCCCCCAAGGGAAAGTTGGGGGGTCTAAAACCATTTCTAGGGTCCCTTCCTTTAATAGACATACTTGTATTTCCTTGTTCCAGATGTTGAAATTCTCACCCCCCCAGATGTAGTTTCTCAAAATTATTCGGGAGTGTTGAAGCAGACGAGTAGATAGGAGTAGAAAATACAGTTGTATTTTGCTGTCCATTGTACCTCTGCTTGGGTTCCATTGAAGTAAATGGGAGAGGGATCCCTCTGCTGGTACGTGTTGGTATTTTTCTTTGATTATTTTTCTCTTTTTCAGATGACGCCGACTGAGCATGCTTGGACAACTGGCCATGCTCTGTCACTGCGTTAAGTGTTTGCCAGCTGAACTTCCATCCTAAGACTTACGGTAGTCTGCCAGAGAACTTATCTGTAGCAACTGAGATAAGATTGGTCTTGTGAGACATTGGACTACTGCGCATGTCTACATTCTTTCTTTTCTAAATTCCTGATATATACTTCCTTTGTCCGTCTATGAGATAACTGCCGGTAAAATGTAGTTAGCTAGTTTTTTACTTTTATAATAAAATGTTTCTTAGAATACATTTGGGTTTTCTTTCTTTGAAAGTATACAGCATGGAAAACAAGATCCATTCACCTCTAATTAATTACAGTTTCCCCAGGGAGGGAACGAGGCTGATTCATGCTTCGACATGCTCAGAGCTCATTTCAGCTCGGGAGCTGGAGGAAGTGGACGTCTCTCTCAGTGCTCCAGGGCCAGGCCTGGGCCCAGGCCTGTGGAGCCCTGAAGACTCTTCTGGAAGCCCACCCGGTATTGGGACACTTACCAGGGGGCGAAGACTGCAGGATGGGGCTGGGAAGGCCCAAAGATGTCGAGGATAGCATGGAGGGGCCCACCGCTGGCCCTGAAGACTCTGGAGGAGGCCGTCATTGTTGGAGGTGGGGGGCTCAGCTGGAGCCCCCCGAAGACATCAAGGTGGGTTCTCCGTTGCCGCAGTGGGGGTGTTGGGAAGGCTGGAGCCCCCAGGGGTTCTTCGGAGACTCTTTGGAGGCGCAGGTCGTGGCTAGGGGGCTCTGGACTGGATGCCCTCCCATCGTCAGTCTCCTGGGGGTAGCGAGGGAGGCTGGCTACCCCCGACATCAAGGTCATGGTCATTGTGGCCTCCAGGGCTACGACCAGGACTTGGATCCCGGCCCTGATGCCCGCTGCAGAAGGTGTGGCCCGGCAGACTTCGAGGCTTTCCGGTGGGGGGGAAGCAGTTTGCATGCTGCTTCGGCTGGCCGCTATTGGTTGCTGGGCCTCATGGTCTAGCTGAGGCCCACTAAGCCTCGCTGGAGTAGGTAGCCTGGGGGCCGCCATATTGCTTCCGGTTGGCCCCGGAAGCTGCAGGTTGCCATCTGGTGGGAACTTTCCTGCCAAAAGCTCCGGGGTCCCAGGATCCCCCAGGGTGGTGGGCGCCATGTTGGGAGGCCTCCTGGATGCCGGGGAATGACTTACCTGGTATCCAGAGGCCCTCTGTGCTGGTGTCACACTTGGCTTGGCTTGTGGCGTCCCTCTGGCTGCTAGGAGCATTCGGAGCAGCTGTCTGCATTATTCACTAGTGAGCTGGTCTACACTGGAGGTGGCTTCGTCCCGGCCTGCCTCCCCGGTGTCCTGGCTGTCCAGGGTGGACTAATGGCCTTCCATGCTTCCTTCTGTGGCTTGCAGCTGTAGGGAAGCGTGCAAAGGGGTCCCCGATGTTCCGCTGGGATCTCTGGGGGAATAGAGATAATCTGAGCCTTCGTCTGGATCGAAGCTTGCATCAGGGATTGAATGCACGGTTGCCATCCTTGATTGGAGACTCCTGGTCACAATTGGGGACTCCTGCCATTCATCACTTGGGAGTTCTTGTTGGAACCTCCAGGCATCTTGCTTCTGCTGGCTTGGAAACTGCCATGGCTGGCACAAAACACCTAACAATTTCCCTTCTTGCCAGCCAATGACAGGTACCAGTGAGTATGTCAGAGAGAGACTTTGGGGTGACCACAACGCTGTTGACAGACGCGACATGTCCAATGTTGATTCTCTTCAGTGGGACCCCCTTGTTGGACCTCTTTGACCTTCTGACCTCCTGCCACTCACCGCCCTTTTCTTCTGCAGGTTCCTCGCTGACTGGCTGTTTACGACTGGGATGTGGAGGCCCTCAGTCCCAGGCATTGGGCATCATGGGCCTCTGAAGCGTCGCTGGGGGCAAAGAGTCAGGTGAAGATGGCGTTTCTTTCCCCTCAGCACTGGACGGCTCATCCTCCTCATCTGGACCAGGTAGGCTGACCTCTTCGTCCTGTTCCTCGCTCTTGTTGGTGGCAGGGTCTGTGGTTGTCTCAGGCGGTGTAGTGGTTGGTGCGGCCTTACTGTGCCAGTTGATGTATGGGCCCAGATCATTTGAGTGGATCTGGGTCCAATTGGAGTCCTCTTTGAAGGAGGCAGATTGGGAAGTCACAGTCCTGCCCCCTTCTCCCAGGAACCGGTAGGCTTTGGAGCCAGGGGCATAGCCCAAGAACCTCAGTCTCTGGGAGACGGATCTCCCCTTCTTCCGCAGCTGTTTGGGGATATGCACCCAAGCGTAGGAGCCAAATACACGCAAGTGTCCCAAACTTGGCTTCCTACCATGGACCAGAAAGTATGGGGTCTGGTTCACAATGCTGCTCCAGGTGCGGTTCAGGGTGTAATTTGTGTAGTGTACCGCTTCCACCCAGTATGATTCCGCAACCCCAGCATCTGCAATCAGACTATGCACCATAGTCTGCAGGACACCGTTTCGTTTTTCAACCACACCATTCTGCGCAGGAGTAAAAGGCGCAGTATGAAAATGGTGTATGCCCTTATGCTTTACCCAGTCCTGGAACTTTCGGGACATGAACTCGGCCTTGGAAGGCCATGGGGCTGGCTGTGGAGCCTTTCCCTCCAAAAAGAATACTTCAAAAAAATACACAACAAAATCAAAGAATTGGATTACGAACACATATGCATGGTAGGGGATTACAACGTGATTGTAGATATGTATTATGACTATCAAAGTAATAAAAAAATAAATCTAGGAAGAAGACACTCCCCGATACTTTTAAAGACATGACCCAAGAATTTCAATTGAAAGACGCTTGGAGGGAATTGAATAAAACTAAAAAACAATATACCTACTATTTGAATCCCCACCAATCCTGGTCCAGGCTAGACATGGCCTGGATGACCACAGAGTTAAGAGAGAATATCAAAGAGATTGAAATTACACCAAATGTATGGGCAGATCATAGTCCTATAATGATAGTTTGGAAAGGCCAACAAAAAGGGGGAAGATGGATGATGGACAGAGAGATCATTAATGATAAGGAATACATTGAAATGATAAAGAAAGAGATGGACATATTTTTTCAAATAAACAAGAATGAACAAACATCACTGCAAATTTTATGGGACACCAAAAAAGCATATATAAGAGGATTAACAATCTCTTACAAAGCGAAGAAAAATAGAGAGAAGCAGCAAAGAAGAAATAATTTATTGATAGATCTTGAGAAACATGAAGCAGAATTACAGAAAGAGCCTAATAGAAAAGAGGCTAAAGAAAAAATAAACCTCATTAAACATGAAATAAATTTAATAACAACAGCAGAAATAGCGAGGAAAATTAAAATGACAAAACCAAACCAATTTGAATATGCCAATAAAACAGGATGGTGGTTGGCCTATAAATTAAAGAAAGAAAAGGAAAAAAGACTAATATATCAATTACAAGACGAACAAGGGCAAATGCAACATACGAATGAGGAAAAGAAACGAATTGCTAAGAGTTTTTATCAGGAATTATACGCACAGGAAGGAATCCATATAGAGAAAGTTAAAGAGTACAGGTGAAACTCGAAAAATTAGAATATCGTGCAAAAGTTCATTTATTTCAGTAATGCAACTTAAAAGGTGAAACTAATATATGAGATAGATTCATTACATGCAAAGCGAGATAGTTCAAGCCTTGATTTGTCATACTTTTGATGATTATAGCTTACAGCTCATGAAAACCCCAAATTCACAATCTCAGAAAAGTAGAATATTGTGAAAAGGTTCCATATTCTAGGCTCAAAGTGTCCCACTCTAATCAGCTAATTAAGCCATAACACCTGCAAAGGGTTCCTGAGCCTTTAAATGGTCTCTCAGTCTGGTTCAGTAGGAATCACAATCATGGGAAAGACTGCTGAACTGACAGTTGTGCAGAAAACCATCATTGACACCCTCCATAAGGAGGGAAAGCCTCAAAAGGTAATTGCAAAAGAAGTTGGATGTTCCCAAAGTGCTGTATCAAAGCACATTAATAGAAAGTTATGTGGAAGGGAAAAGTGTGGAAGAAAAAGGTGCACAAGCAGCAGGGATGACCGCAGCTTGAAGAGGATTGTCAGGAAAAGGCCATTCAAAAGTGTTGGGGACTTTCACAAAAAGTGGACAGAGACTGGAGTCAGTGCATCAAGAGCCACCACACACAGACGGATCCTGGACATGGGCTTCAAATGTCGTATTCTTCGTCAAGCCACTCCTGAACAACAAACAACGTCAGAAGCGTCTTACCTGGGCTAAAGAAAAAAAGAACTGGTCTGTTGCTCAGTGGTCCAAAGTCCTCTTTTCTGATGAGAGCAACTTTTGCATCTCATTTGGAAACCAAGGACCCAGAGTCTGGAGGAAGAATGGAGAGGCACACACTGCAAGATGCTTGAAGTCCAGTGTGAAGTTTCCACAGTCTGTGTTGATTTGGGGAGCCATGTCATCTGCTGGTGTTGGTCCATTGTGCTTCATTAAGTCCAGGGTCAACGCAGCCGTCTACCAGGAGATTTTGGAGCACTCCATGCTTCCTTCTGCAGACGAGCTTAATGGGGATGCTGACTTCATTTTCCAGCAGGACTTGGCACCTGCCCACACTGCCAAAAGTACCAAAACCTGGTTCAATGACCATGGGATTACTGTGCTTGATTGGCCAGCAAACTCGCCTGACCTGAACCCCATAGAGAATCTATGGGGCATTGCCAAGAGAAAGATGAGAGACATGAGACCGAACAATGCAGAAGAGCTGAAGGCTGCTATTGAAGCATCCTGGTCTTCCATAACACCTCAGCAGTGCCACAGGCTGATAGCATCCATGCCACGCCGCATTGAGGCAGTAATTGATGCAAAAGGGGCCCAAACCAAGTACTGAGTACATATTCATGCTTATACTTTTCAGAGGTCCGATATTGTTTTATGTACAATCCTTGTTTTATTGATTTCATGTAATATTCTAATTTTCTGAGATTGTGAATTTGGGGTTTTCATGAGCTGTAAGCCATAATCATCAAAAGTATGACAAATCAAGGCTTGAACTATCTCGCTTTGCATGTAATGAGTCTATCTCATATATTAGTTTCACCTTTTAAGTTGCATTACTGAAATAAATGAACTTTTGCACGATATTCTAATTTTTCGAGTTTCACCTGTATATAAATAAAACCAATATTCAAGAAATAAATGAAATCCAAAGGGATCTATTGAACAGACCAATATCGATGTTAGAGTTAATTGAAGCAAGGAAGAAACAGAATAACAATAAAACACCAGGTCCAGATGGCATTCCGGTGGAATTTTACAAAATAGAAAATCAGTCAATAGATAACATCTTACTACTGGTCCTGAATGAAGCAATTCTAGAAGCCAAAATCCCGAAATCATGGACAGAGACGATTATCACACTGATACCCAAGGAAGACTCAGACTCCACCCAAATTAAAAATTACAGACCCATATCGCTTCTGAACGTCGACTATAAACTATTTACATCAATTATGGCACAGAGAATGAAGAATCTTATTGTTGATTATATCCACCCAGATGAAAATGGATTCATTCCAAACAGACAGATAAAAAACAATACAAGAACAATAATTGACGTTCTGGAATACTACGAGCAAAAATCAGATGAACAAATGGCCTTACTCTTCCTCAACGCACAAAAGGCATTTGATAACCTTAATTGGACATTCTTAATATTACAATTAGAAAAAATGGGAACAGACGACAAATTTTTAAACATGATTAAAACAATATACTCCAATCAATTCACGAAAATATGGATAAACGGAGAGATAACAGACCAATTCAAAATATCTAAGGGGGTGAGACAAGGATGTCCTCTATCCCCTATATTATTTATATTAGCATTGGAAACATTGTTGAACGAAATTAGGAATGATAAGGATATAAAAGGATTAAGAACAAAAAACCAAGAGTACAAATTACAAGCGTTCGCCGACGATGTAGTATTCATTTTAGAACGCCCAAAACAATCAGGAATAAAACTATTAAGGAAAATAGAACAATATGGCGAAGTGGCAGGACTGAAAATTAATAGACAGAAAACAAAATTATTAACAAAAAATTTGACGAAAACACAGGAGAAAGAATTAGAAGAGATGTTAGAAATACAAACAACAACCAAAATAAAATACCTTGGAATTTGGCTCACCAATAAAGTTTCAACTCTTAAAGAAGATAATTACAACAAACTGGCCAAACAAATTCAAAAGGACTTAGAGGTATGGAGTAAACTGAGACTATCACTTTTAGGTAAAATCGCCTTGATCAAAATGACAGTCCTACCAAAAATATTATATTTATTTAGAACAATACCAATAAATCCAGGAAAATCATATTTCAAAGACCTTGACAAAATGATCTTAAAATACATATGGCAAGGAAAGAGAGCTAGGATTAAATTGAAACATCTGCAAGATACCAGAGAGAGGGGTGGTCTAGGATTACCGGACTGGCTAACTTACTATAATGCAACAGCATTAACTTGGATAAAGGACTGGATAACACTCAAAAACAAACGCATGTTAGCATTAGAAGGATTTGATCTTTTAAAAGGATGGCACGCATTCTTATGGGAGGAAAAACCCAGGCAACATGAACATTTTAGGAGACATTATATTAGAGATGCATTGGCAAAAATCTGGATGGAAATAAGGAGAAAACATTATGACAAAATCCCAAAATGGATATTAACCATGGAAGCCCAAATTTACCCGAATACAATGGATATAGATAAAATGAAAACATATGATGAATTGTTGAATACAAAAGGAGAAATGAAATCAAGAGAAGAGCTCAGACAGCAAGGTACGGACATTGATTGGTGGCCGTACCTACAGATAAAATCAAGATATAAAATGGATAGGGAAAAATTTGGAATCCAAAAAGAGTGGAATGAATTAGACAAAATTATACTGCAATCTGACGAATAAATTAATAACCAAGATATATAATTATTTATTAAAATACAAATTAGAGGAAGAAGTAGTGAAGGAAAATATGATTACGTGGGCCAAGAATTTTGGATACAATATCAAATTAGAAAATTGGGAGAGAATATGGAAAGTAAACACCAAATTGGCAATGTCCGTACCTTGCAAAGAAAACACATACAAGATGTTCTACAGGTGGCACCTCCCCCCTGCACGTCTGGCAAAGATGTTCCCAAACACCACACAGAACTGTTGGAAATGTAAAACACACAAAGGGACCTATTACCACATGTGGTGGTCATGCCCAAAGGTTAAAACATTCTGGAAAATGATCCAAAAACAGCTGGAAGAAATTACTACACAGAAAGTGCCTCTTTAACCAGAAACTTATTTATTAGGAATATTGACAAAAGACTACAAAAAAGAAGTACAATATTTGATAATACACATTCTTACAGCAGCCAGAGTTACTTTCGCACAAATGTGGAAATTGGAAGACACGCCATCAGAAGAGAGAGCAATACAAAAAACATTGGAATGTACGGAGATGGACAGACTTACCAAATAAATTCAAGAAAAAGAAGACTCAGATTACTATTTGATTTGGCAAAAATGGTACGATTGGTTAGAGAAAAAGAAGACGAAATAAGGGAATACCACTCAAGGACACAAAAATGAGGAACCAAAATTAATATCATTACATAAATATCGTTATATAATGAAGGATATATATATATAGATATATGGATATACAAATTACCGAAGTAGCTCCATTCACAAAGCTCAAGTTGCATGACTTGATTTTAGTGTACAGTTTGTTTATGTATAGTTTGTTTTTATGTATGTATGTTTGTATATGTATGTTTGTTTATCGTTAATAAATAAATAAAATTAAAAAAAAGAAGTAAAGTAGAGTAAAATGAGTTCCCTGGCATGGAGGCATCCATGCCTGGATTGAGCCCATGGATCAGTCCCGTAGGAAGTTGGAACAAGAGCACAAAGAGCAGCCCCTGTGCAGGAGTTCTTATAGGGGCCCCTGGCCCCTCCCTTACCAATGTGTGAGGGGGCCGGAGGGCCATTAACTCTCCCCAATGGGGCTGCAGGGGCCGGAGCCCCTTGACCCACCAGTGGGATCAAAAGTCCCTCTTTGCTCCCATCTGGTGGCCTTTTAAGAAACTGCCATGGCTGGCACAAAACACCTAACATTCTGTTCCTTCTGCTTCTGCTTATTCTCCTTCTTCTGTTTCTGCTGCTTGTGCTATTTCTGCGTGTTTTGGTGCTGCTTCTGCTTCTAGTTCTGCTTCTTCTTCTGCTGCTGCTGCTGCTGCTTCTTCTTCTTCTTCTCCTGGTTCTTCTGTTTCTGCTGCTTTTGCTATTTCTGCGTCTTTTGGTGCTGCATCTTCTGCTTCTAGTTCTGCTTCTTCTTCTCCTGCTGCTTCTGGTGCTGCTTCTGTTACTTCTGCTTCTTCTGTTCCTTCTGCTTTTGCTTATTCTACTTCTGCTGCTTCTGCTTCTGCTACATCTTCTTCTGCTTCTTCTTCTCTGCTTCTTCTGCTGCTGCTTCTGCTGCTTCTTCTGCTGCTTTTCCTGGTTCTGCTGCTTATGCTACTTCTACTCCTGTTCCTTCTGTTAGTTTTACTTCTGCTGCTTCTGGTTTTTCTCTACTTCTGCTGCTTCTGCTGCTTCTGCTCCTGCTTTTGCTGCTGCTTCATCTTCTTCTGCTTCTGCTTCTGCTTCTGCTGCTTCTGCTTCTTCTGCTGCTACTTCTGGTTCTTCTGCTGCTGCATCTGCTGCTTCTCCTGCTTCTTTTGGTGCTGCTTCTGCTACTTCTGCTACTCTTGCTACTACAGCTTCTTCTGCTTCGTCTTCTGCTGCTTCTGCTGCTGTAGCTTCTGCAGCTTCTTCTTCTGCTTCTTCTTCTTCTGTTCCTTCTTCTTCTTCTTCTTCTTCTTCTTCTTCTTCTGTTCTTTCTGCTTTTGCTTATTCTCCTTCTTCTGCTGCTTCTGCTTCTTCTATATATTCATCTGCTGCTTCTTCTACTGCTTCTTCTCTGCTTCTTCTGCTGCTGCTTCTTCTACTTCTTCTTCTGTTTTTCCTGGTTCTGCTGCTCTTACTACTTCTGCTGTTGCTTCTGCTTTTGCTTCTTCTGCTTCTGCTTATTCTCTTTCTTCTTCTGCTGCTGCTTCTGTTTCTGCTACATCTGGTTCTTTTTCTGCTTCTTCTTCTTTTTCTGCTTCTACTTCTGCTCCTTCTGCTGCTTTGTCTACTGCTTTTCCTGGTTCTGCTTCTTCTCTGCTGCTTCTGCTTCTAGTTCTGCTTCTTCTGCTGCTTCTTTTTTTTTTGGATATTTTTTTGTCACATATAAATGCCTAACATATAACTCACACGTCAGACAGCATGGAAAAGTAAGGATTAACACAAACCACCCCCACATGCCTTCTCCCCTTAACCCCTCCTTACCTTGACCCCGCCTCTGAGGTATATAAGCTGCTACCCCGAAGTCCAGAGGTCGTTCCAGCAAATCACCTGTGGTTAGAAAGAGATGTTTGAATAAATACTTGTTGTTTAAACTACCTATGGTCTACGTGAGTTATTGGGCTAGATCCTCAATTTATAGCAACAAAATGGTAGCAGAGGATGGTTGGAAGAACCCATAACTCCAAAACATGACCGAAAATAAGAAAAGAAATACCCGAGCATATTCAAGACTAATGGCGGTGCAACTATCGCCAACCGGAGCCATCCCAGAGGGAACGCCAGACAAGAAAGAACAAGCACCGGATCCAAAACACACGCCAGAGGATGATGGAAAAGGAACTGAGAAGAGGGCCGACAACACAACCGATCCACGAGAGAGCAACGACCTGAGGCAGAACCTCCTGAAGCTGCTAGGATCACACACCACCAACGAGGACCTCGTCGCAAACCTCCGGTACCTGATCGAGGAACACGGAGCAGCGAACGAGGGCCACGGACTGGGCCACGGACTAAGCCCGGAGAACAAAGAAGCCAGCCTGGTAAGAGATAAGACACCCAGCGACACCCCCCATGAGACAGTTGGGACCAGTTTCGTGCCAATTTTTGAAAGGCGGCCATCTTTGATTGAGCAACCAACAAAGATGGCCGACCCTCAACCAATGGGAGGCCCAGGTTCAAAATGGCCAGCGCAAAACGAATCTTACACAAAACCAAAAGAAACAACAACCAATGACTGTGAAGAAGGATCCGAATTGGACCCTGAGAGCCCGCCTATCGAGCTTGAGATAGAAAGGGCCATAAAAAGACTCACAGCCGCTTTTGGCCCAGACACGAAGATACCAACTCACCTCCCGAACGCACCAAAGGCACCCAGAGAGGCGAGAGACTACGATGG
Source organism: Pantherophis vulpinus (assembly GCA_037215915.1). Lineage (NCBI taxonomy): Eukaryota > Metazoa > Chordata > Lepidosauria > Squamata > Colubridae > Pantherophis > Pantherophis vulpinus. The sequence continues at coordinate 63,664 of JAXLNS010000046.1, read as the reverse complement.
AAATGCAAGTGGAACCCACTTGAGGGGGGCAGACACTGTTGCCAGGACACCGATGCCGCAGCGCACCCCGGACGAGGGCCATGCCTACATGCTGCTGACGCGAACGCCGAGATCCAGAAACCAGAGCAGATACTCACCGACACAGCAGCCTCACCCGGTCGACCAAGACTCCCCCCCCCAGACAACACACCAGCGACCCAGGCAACGACTTGACCATCTTCCACTCACCGCTGGCTTCCCAAGACTGAACCTGAGCCCCGCCTGATTGAGCAAGGCCTTCACTCAGGAGCCGCGGCAACAGAAACCTCTCCCGACGACTCCAGGACGAGAATGATACTCGCGCAAGCACAGAGCCACCTTGAAAGGAGCGAAGGAAAAAAAATGCAAACCTGTCTGTTTAAACTGTCGGCTAGCATACCGATGCCGTATTGCGGCTTCCCACACCTTCAGAACCATGGACAGCCGCCCTCTGTAAGTAATGTTTTTCATAGCCCCGGGACTTTACCTATTGATTTCCGAAAACTAAAATTACTTTACTTTACTTTTATTTTATTTGTATACCGCCCTACTCCCGAAGGACTCAGGGCGGTGAACAGCCAACAATAAAATACATACATACAAAATTTAAAAAGCAGAAATAAAATCGAATTAAATAGTTTGGCCCAGACAGATTAAAACCCCAATCAGCGGTTTCAGCAATTTATCAAGAACAAAAAGCACAGATTATTATTAATGGAAGTTTGACAACAGACTTTAAAATTGAAAAAGGAACAAGACAAGGTTGTCCGTTATCCCCATTGTTATTCATTTTAACACTAGAAGTCTTGCTGAATACAATACGGGATTCGAGTACCTTGAAAGGTATAGTGATAAGGCAAGAGGACTATAGAATAAGGGCATTTGCAGATGATCTGGTTGTTACCCTCACACAGCCGATGGATTCAATAATCCAGATGAAAGACATTATAAAAGACTATGGTACAGTATCAGGATTTAGATTGAACCAGAAAAAAACTAAGATGATAGTTAAAAATATGACACAAGATCGAAAACACGAACTTGAAAGGAGGGCAGGTTTTGAGATTGTACCAAAGGTTAAATATCTAGGAGTTCAGGTTGCAGAATCAAATATGAAATTGTTTCAAAATAATTATGAGGTGTTGTGGCGAGAAGTACAGAAAGATATGGAGTCTTGGAAAAAACTGCAGCTGTCTTTACTTGGAAGAATAGCAGCAGTTAAGATGAACATTTTGCCAAGATTTCTTTTTTTGTTTCAAATGATTCCGGTGCTTAAAAGCGATAAACAATTGAAAGAATGGCAAAGTGGATTGAATAAGTTTGTCTGGAACGAGAAAAAAACGAGAGTGAAATTGAAAATTATGCAAGATGTTCCAGAAAGGGGAGGTCTTAAACTTCCAAACCTACAATTATATTATGAAGCAGCAGCTCTGACTCAAGCAAGTGATTGGTTTGGAAGGAAAAAGACTGGAATATTGAATATAGAAAGCTTTGATCTTGAATTTGGTTGGCATGCTTACTTATTTTATGAAAACAAAGTGGATAAAGTATTTAAAAGCCATATACTTAGAGACTCCTTGATAAGAGTTTGGAAGAAGCACCGACTCAAATGGGATTATAAAATACCGCTATGGCTGGATCTTGGTCATATCTTGTGGAATACAAATATAATGTCACTCGGGGGGGTTTTATATAAAGAAGTTCTTTTTACAGATGCGGGCAGATGGCAACTGAAGACACTAGAGACACTGTTGGACGAAGGGATTAATCTAACTTGGTTACAGTATAATCAACTTCAACTGAGATGGAAAAAGGACCAAAAAATTGGTATTTTGTTGCATGAGGAATAATTGGTTAGACATATAAAAGAAAAAGGTCCAATGCATATTAAAAGGCTTTATAATGTTTTGTTAGAAAGGGATTCAGAAACTGAATTGGTTAAAGATTGTATGATTAAGTGGGCACAAAATTTTGCAGAACCAGTGATGCTGGAAACATGGGAGAAAATTTGGGTTCAGAATGTTAAATTTACACAGTCGCAGAATTTGAGGGAGAATTTTTATAAAATGTTTTATAGATGGCATTTAGATCCTAAGAAATTGTCGTGTATGTACCCTAATGTTCAACCAAAATGTTGGAGATGTAACTGCTTAGATGCTACATATTACCATGTTTGGTGGACCTGTAAGAAAGTGAAGGCTTTTTGGATAAAAATTTGGTGGGTCATGCAGAATGCTTTGAAGAAAAAAATTCAGTTTTCTCCACAATTGTTTTTATTGGGTATAGTTAAGGGTTTTACATTGGGTGAAACAAAGTTGATATTGTACATGATAACAGCTGCGAGATTACTGATAGGTCAATATTGGAAAAATGAAGCTATGCCCACTATCGAGGAATGGACTTAGAAGATGGCCAGCTTTGCAGAGATGGCGAAGATTTCGGCATATCTAAAAGATCGCTCACAAGAGACTTATGACTGGGAATGGAAAATGTGGATAGATTATGTGCAGAACAAATATCAAACTAGGAAGTATCAGATAGCTTTTAATTGAAAGTGTTATATAGAGATAGAAATATTTGAATTTTGAGAAGATGAAAAAATATATTGGGGGTGGAGGGGTTCAAGTTTTATAAAAAGGGGATTTTGATTTGGATTATATTCTGTGGAAGTCCGGGGGGGAGGGGTGGGTTGGGGGGGGTTAGGGAGGGTTAGGGTGGTTAGGGAGGTTAGGGAGGGTTGGGGGGGAAATGGGGAGAAAATGTAATTGTAAAACTTTTTCAATAAAAAAAAAAAAAAGAAATTTCATAGAATGAGTAATACTGGATTTTTCACCAATATCTTTTATGCAGTCATACAGTTGTATGTTCAAGGAATGTATTTCTTATTAAATGTCTGTTTCCACCTCCAAAAAAAAACAAAAAAAAAAACAATCAATTTAAAACAAATTTAAACTTTGAGGATTAAAAATATTAAAAATATTAAAATATTAAAATTGTTTTAAAAGAGGGAGAAAGTTAGGCCAGGCCCGCCTGGTGAAATAAAAAGGTTTTTAGAGCGCGGCGGAAGGTGCACAGATCCGGGATCCTCCGTATCTCCGGGGGGAGCTCGTTCCAGATAGTAGGTGCCCCCACAGAGAAGGCTCTCCCCCTGGGGGCCGCCAGTCGACATTGTTTGGCCGACGGCACCCGGAGGAGCCCCTCTCTATGAGAGCGTACCGGCCGGTGGGAGGCTATTGGTGGTAGTAGGCGGTCCCACAAGTACCCAGGTCCTGAGCCATGGAGCGCTTTAAAGGTGGTAACCAAAACCTTGAAGCGCACCCAGAAGACCACTGGGAGACAGTGCAGCTTGCACAGGAGGGGTGTTACATGGGAGCGCCATGTCGCTCCCATTACCACCCACGCGGCCGCACTCTGTGCCAGTTGAAGCCTCCGGGTGCTCCTCAAGGGGAGCCCCATGTAGAGAGTGTTACAATAGTCCAGGCGGGAGGTGACGAGGGCATGAGTGACCGTGCGTAAGGAGTCCCGATCCAGAAAGGGACGCAACTGGCGAATAGGCAGACCTGATGAAAAATCCTCCTGGTCACGGCTGTCAAGTGCTCTTCTAAAGACAGCCATGAATCCAGGAGGACGCCCAAGTTGCGCGCCCTCTCCGTGGGAGCCAATGATTCGCCCCCAATAGTCAGTGATGGCACCAACTGACTATATCGGGACATCGGAAACCACAGCCACTCGGTCTTAGATGGGTTGAGCCTGAGCCTATTCCTCCCCATCCAGATCCGCACAGCCTCCAGGCACCGGGACATCACTTCAAGGGCATCGTTGGGGTGGTCTGGGGTGGAGATGTACAGCTGGGTGTCATCAGCGTACTGGTGGTACTTCACCCCGAAACCACGGATGATCTCGCCCAGCGGCTTCACATAAATGTTGAACAGGAGGGGTGAGAGGACCGACCCTTGCGGCACCCCGCATATGAGGGGCCTCGGGGTCGACCTCTGCCCCCCTGTCAACACAGACTGCGACTGGTCAGAGAGAAAGGAGGAGAACCACTGCAACACAGTGCCTCTCACCCCTAACTCTTCCAACCGGTGCAGCATGATACCATGGTCGATGGTATTAAAAGCCGCTGAGAGATCTAACAGTACCAGGACAGAGGAGCACCCCCTGTCCCTAGCCCTCCAGAGATCATCTACCAACGCGACCAATGCCGTTTCTGTGCTGTACCCGGGCCTGAAGCCCGACTGGAACGGATCCAGATATGTCATTTCATCGTTAGATGAGTTATTGGGCTAGATCCTCAATTTATAGGAACATTTTTTTTTTATTTTTTTAAAAGAAAAAAATATCATAAAACACATCTTTTCAAAATGAAGCTTTTAATGAACGAACTTATAATGACACAATACAGAGTGATGGAATGGGCAGTGAGGGTCAGAGGCTTGAAAGAAAATAACCAGGAAAATCTCAGAGAGATTTTTGCAGAAGCCCTTGCTCAGTTTACTGGAGAGTCTAAAGCAGTGTGTGACTGGCAAATAGACAAAATTTATCGCGTTAATTCATGGATTTCCAGACAGAGACAACTACCAAGAGATATTGTGATTTACTTTGTTACAAGGAGAACAAGAAATGGAGTTTTACAAGTCTCTTATAAGAAGAAACTTCAAGTGGCAGGACAGGAGGTTTCAGTAATGAAGGAAATTCCCCCCAAAATGTTGAGATCTCAAAAGGACTATGCCTTTTTAATTGATGAACTTAGAAGGCGTCAGTTGCAGTACAGATGGGAAGCTCCAGCTGGATTAGTGGTGAATTATTTGGGTGAGAGACATTGTCCCACTTCAGTTTGGAAGGCAAGAGATTTTTACACTACCATACTAAAGGCTGGAAACCCACCATCTCCAGATGTCAAAAGAAGGAAAGAACCAGGAGAGGTCAGAAAGGGGGAAAAGGAAATAATGCAGGCACAAGCTCAAGGAGGTGTTTTGTCTACTCAACAAGAATCATTGCAACTTTCAGAGGATCTTCAACTTCTGGATCTATTTGAAAAAATGGAAGACCCCAAGGATCAAAGACAAACTCGAGCAGCAACTAAACGTAAAGAACAAGAATTAAAGAAGCAACAAAGTCAGATAATAACCCAAGAAATTGCAACTACAAATATGGAAGCTGTGGGAGGAGCTAGACCGAAGAGGAAATTCCAGGAGGACTTCCAATCGGTGCCCCATAAGCTTTCAGGGGCCAAGGATGGCAAATAAATTTTTGACCTGGAATGTTAATGGCCTAAACTCACCACAAAAGAGAAAGAAAATATTTCACTATTTGAAACAGTTTAAAAATGATGTAATCTGTTTGCAAGAAACACATATTAGAACAAGTGATCAGAAATACCTAATAAATGCTAGATTGGGCAAACACTTTGTTGCATCAGCTCCAGAGAAGAAAAATGGTATAGTTATATACCTAAGAACAGATTTAATGGCTAAATTAATTGAAGCAGATCCACAAGGAAGATATATAATGATTGAACTATTAACAGAAGGGAAGAAAATACTTTTAGTGGGAGTATATGCACCTAATCAACAACAAGAGAAATTTTATAAACTTTTGCATAAAAAATTAATACAAATGGATTAAAAATCATGCATAATGATGGGTGATTGGAATGGTGTATTGGACACCAAAAAAGACAAAAAGACTCTTTTGCCAAATGTTCAAACACGGGCTAAATTGCCTAAATCTTTTTTTGACATGATGGATGATATGGAGTTGAGAGATATATGGCGTGAATGAAATTTTAAAGAACAGGATTTTACTTTTTTTTCTGATAGGCACCAATCTTTTTCTAGAATTGATTTTATACTAATTACAAATGATTTTCTTTCCAGGGTAAAGAAGACAAAGATATGTCCAAGAACTTTAACAGACCATAATCCGGTGTGGTTGGAACTAGAGTCTGGGGAGGGGTCCAGGAGATCCTGGAGACTGAATGAAAATTTGTTTCGATATGAGGCTTGTTAGGTGTTTTGTGACAGCCATTGCAGTCTCTTCAAAGGCCACCAGATGGAGGCAAAGAGGCACCTTTGATCCCACTGGTGGGTCAAGGGGCTCCAGTCCCTGCAGCCCCATTGGGAAGAGTTAATGGTCCTCCGGCCCCCTCACACACATGGGCAAGGGAGGGGCCAGGGGCCCCTATAAGAACCCCTGCACAGGGGCTGCTCCCTGCCCTTTTGCTTTTTTCCTTTTCCCTTTTTTCCCTGCTCTTGTTCTACTCTCCTATGGGACTGATCCATGGGCTCAATCCAGGCATGGATGCCTCCATGCCTGGAAACTTATTTTACTCCACTTTTACTTCTAAATAAAGACTTAATTTGATTGCATCCTTGCATGCTGACCTTTTCTTGGAAGCGCCCTCAACGAACCATCGTTCTTCGTGAGATCCCTCACAAGGCAAATGTGATAGAATGTAAAAAGTTAATGAAAGAATTTTTTGTTTTAAATATGCATAAGGGTACACCTCTGGAAATGGTATGGGATGCAAGTAAAGCATATATGAGAGGAGTTTTAATAAATTTGAATAATTCTTACAGACGTAGACAGGGGAAAAAACGGAGGGAATTGGAAGAGGAAATAAAAAAGAAGGAACAGGCGTTAGTGGATAAACCAGATGACAAGAATATAAAAGAAGCCATTACAATATTGCGAGGACAGTTTAATATGTTGATGTCAGATCAAGTTGCAACGAACTTGCAATATGCTAAACGTAATACTTTTTGCAATGCAAATAAACCAGGCAGGTGGTTAGCATATATGTTAAGGAAAAAACAAAAATCTCGTACAATAGAAAAAATAGAGTATAAAGGTAAAGAGGTATATCAGCAGAATATGATTAAGAAAGCATTTTTAGATATTTATACGAGGTTATATGCTGGTGATAATATACAAGGTAATGATATAGAGAGATATTTGCAGAAGGAAAATATTCTTGCAATTACTGATGAACAAAGGGAAAGATTGAATGTATTAATAACCACTGAGGAAATTCTTTTGGCAATTAAACAATTAAAAAGTGGAAAGGCTCCTGGCACAGATGGTTTGACAGCAGTGTATTATAAAAATTTTCAATTAGAAATGGTAGAACCTCTTAAGGAGTTATTTGTTAAAATACAACGGGGAGGAGAAGTGCCACCATCCTGGAGAACAGCTTTTATTTCCCTGATCCCGAAAGAAGATCAAGATCATAGTCAACCTAAAAATTACAGACCCATATCATTGCTTAATACAGATTATAAGATCTTTGCAAAAGACTAATGTCAGTTATGCAACAAGTGATTCATAAAGATCAAACTGGATTTATACAAGGGAGACAAATGAAAAGCAATGTAAGACAAATTGTTAATATACTGGAGTATTTGGGGAAGAACAACCAAGTCCCTGCAGTGCTTATGTTTTTGGATGCAGAGAAAGAGTTTGATCGATTGAACTGGCAGTTTTTAGTGAAAGTAGCACAAAAGATGCAGCTGGGAGAGCATTTCATACAATCTATTAAGGCAATATACCAGAAACAAACAGCACAAATAATAGTTAATGGTAGTCTCACAGAAATCTTTAAAATTGAGAAAGGAACAAGACAGGGATGTCCCTTGTCTCCACTACTGTTTATTTTAACTTTGGAAGTATTGCTGAATAAAATACGGGATGCGGATAACATACAGGGTATTAAGATCAGGCAACATGATTATAGACTACGAGCATTTGCAGATGATTTGGTTGTAACTTTAACCCAACCAGTAAATTCAGTTACAGGTTTGATGGAGATAATTAGGCAATATGGTCAAGTGTCAGGGTTTAAAATAAATATAGGGAAAACAAAGATGATAGCTAAGAATATGAATACAAAACAAAAAGAAGAAATGGAAAGAGTAACAGGATGCGAGATAGTGAAAAAGGTTAAGTACTTAGGAATCTTTATTACAACGTCAAATGGGAAATTATACAAGTATAATTATGAATTGTTATGGCATAAAATACAGATAGAGATGGATAAATGGAAAAAATTACAACTGTCTTTGTTAGGAAGAATAGCAGTAGTTAAAATGAATGTTCTGCCCAAGTTTCTATTTCTTTTTCAAATGATACCAATATTTAAAAAGGATGCAAATTTGGAGGAATGGCAGAGAGGCAATAACAACTTTGTTTGGGTAGGGAAGAGACCGAGAGTTAAATTAAAAATAATGCAGGATACACATGAAAGAGGAGGTTTGAAATTGCCCAGTCTAAAATTGTACTATGAAGCAGCTGTTTTGTCAGCAATTAGTGATTGGATTAATTTAACAGATGAAAGAATACTGAATATTGAAGGGTATGATTTGCTATATGGTTGGCATGCCTACTTAGTCTATGAGAAGAAGGTGGATAGGACCTTTAAAAGTCATATATTAAGGAATGCCCTCCTGCTTGTTTGGAAAAAATACCAATATAAACTGAATGGCAAGATACCCATGTGGGTAGTACCCAGACATGCGATAGAAAATATAAGTATAGAACAAAGACAGGATGTAACTACTTATAAAGAACTTCTGTTTACAGAAAGAAATGTACTACAGTTATGTCACAAGTAAATGCCTTATTCTCCAATATGTAAATTGTATATAATCGGGGTATTAGGGGTTAACTTATTCTTCATCACTTAATATATTCATATGTAACCACTCCCATATCTTGCTCCGCCTTGTGTATATAAAAGGAGCTGTATGCACCTCCTCCTTGCTTCTATCTGCGATTACTCAGTGAATATAGAATGCCTACTGTAAATAAACAGTGTATTGTTTGAACACTTTATTCTTAAATCAATTATTGAGTCTGATCCTTAAAATTACGCAACAAGTTAAAGCCTCTGAATGTACTAAGAGAGGAAAGGGCAATTTAAACCTGGTTTCAGTATGTACAGCTGCAGAATAGATGGAAAAAATTTGATAAAACAAATTAGGGACCAGAGTAGAATGCATATAAAAAGGTTGTATAATATTTTGATAGAAATAGACTCGGAGACAGAGTTAGTTAAAGATTGTATGATAAAATGGGCACAAAATTTTGAGGAACCAATAATGATGGAAACATGGGAAAGGATCTGGGTAAGAAATGTAAAATTTACACAACCCAAATGTTGGAGATGTGATTGTGTTGATGCTACTTATTTTAATGTTTGGTGGACTTGTAAAAAAGTTAAAGCATTTTGGATAAAAATATGGTGGATTATTCAAAATATTTTTTAAAAAAGGATAAAGTTTACTCCACAGTTGTTTTTGTTAGGTATCATTACAGATTGTACGGCTATAGAGACTAATTTGATCCTGAACTTAATAACTGCAGCAAGACTTTTCGTGGTGCAGTACTGGAAGAAGGAAGATTTACCTACTATTCAAGAATGGACATTAAAAGTAGTAAATTTAGCAGAAATGGCGAAAATTTCAGCATATCTAAAGGACCATTCAAATGAGAAATATATGTTAGAATGGAAAAGATGGATTGATTATATTCAAGGCAAATATCGGACTAAAAAATTTCAAATAGCTTATGAATGATCAAAGAGCCTTGGTAGTACAGGGGTTTAAGGCACCCTGTTATTAAGCTTATTAAGACCAGCTGCCTGCAATTACTGCAGGGTTCGAATCTCGCCAAGGCTCAAGGTTGACTCAGCCTTCCATCCTTTCTAAGGTAGGTGAAATGAGGACCCAGTTTGTGGGGGCAATAAGCTGACTTTGTATAAATATACAAAAGGATGAAGGCTATTGCTGAGCACATTGTAAGACGCCCTGAGTCTTCGGAGAAGGGCGGCATATAAATCAAATTAAAAAAAAAAAAGAGAGATTTTATAAAGTACTTAAATTTAGTTTAGTAAAAGGGGAGTTAAAAGTTCATGAGGGGTTTAGGAGACTATAGATAATTAGCTTATGTTAGCTTATGATTGTCAAATGTTATACCCTGTACTTTGCTCTGGGAAGTGGGGGGGGGGGGGAGGGAGGGAAAGGGGAGGGTTGGAAGGGGAGCAGGGAGGGGGAAGGGGAAATGTTTGTAAAACTTTTTAAAACTTTTCAATAAAAAACAAAACAAAACCCAAAGCTTTTGCTCCGGTCACAAATTAAAACAAATCATTAACAAATCTTATTTTCAATTAACACAACTCAATATTTTAATCAAATATTTCCCTCAAATCTATCTATATAACTATGCCATTATCCCCAAAAACCTGTTACTTAAATCTTAAATCCTAATCAGTTATCAATTCATTTTTCTCTTTCATTTGCTTAGATGGATATTTTTTTTTATAAAAAGTTTTTTATTTTAAACACATTAAAAACAAAACATAGACATACAACATTTATAGAAAAATAAAAAAGAAACTATCACTTTTCTTTTCAGCCAAGTGCGGTGATCCATTCTTTCTATATATCACTATTTACAGATATTTTAGTATTAACTTATTTGACATTCATTTTCTACTTTCTATCATTCCTTCTATCCTATCAGTTGATCGTACACCTTTTACCCCTCCTTTCTTCATTCATTTATCTTATTTCCTTATTTTTCAACCATTCATACCATCTACTCCATATCTTATAGTATTTGGATTCTTCTTTTCCCTTAATTTCTTTAGTTAGTTTATTTAATTCTGCGCATTCTAGAATTTTCTTCATTAAATCCTCTTCGGATGGTGAGTTTTCTTTCTTCCAATATTGCGCGTACACAATACGTGCTGCAGTCAGTATATGCAATATGAGATACTGTATTTCTTTAGTATAATTTTCTATCAAGATTCCTAACAAAAACTGTTCCGGTTCTCCCTCTATTGAATTCTGAGTTATTTCTTCTATCCAGGTTTTAATTTTCGTCCAGAATTCCTTTGCAATCGGGCGCGTCCACCATTGATGATGGTATGTTCCATAACCAGTCTTGCACTTCCAGCACTTCGGGGAGTTGCTAGGGAACATTTTCGCAATTCTGGCTGGGGGGAGGTGCTTAGATGGATATTTTAACAATATAAATCATACAATTATATTAAACATTTATTAATTATTTAATTATTATTAAATCTAACTTATGCATTTTATCTTAACTATCACTCTCAACATACACCTCCTCATTTTAATTATCCCACCTCTTTTTATTATCTTTGATGTTAAACCAATCATTTCTATTTCTTGACTGTTAATCACAGCATAACCCTTTGTTTTGGCTGTTGAATATAGCATATTTTTATTTTTTTGACATTGCCCAGCATGCCCTTTGTTTGGCTGTTAAACACAGCATATTAATTTTGTTTTTTGGCCATTACACGGCATCTTCAGGTTTATTTGGCTGTTAAACACAGCATCTCTATTTTTGTTTTTTGGCCGTTACACAGCATATTAAGTTTCATTTTGGCTGATACCCAGCATGACCATTTGTTTGGCTGTTCAATACAGCATATTATAGCTTTTTGGCTGTTAAATACAGCATGTTCATAGTTGGTTTAACAATCTCTACTTTAACCTTTCTTTGTTGTTTCCCTCCATCTATGCATTGCTTTTCATTTAATCATATTTTTCTTTATCATTTTTCATAGCTTTCATAACATTTTAACCTTGAGATATGGTTCTTGCTTAAAACATATTTTTAAGTATATTTTTAAATTCCTTTCAATTAATTTTCAATTAATCATAATTAATCATATTCACCCTTATTCTTTACCTTAACATGTTACCATTAAAACATAGTTCTTGCATTAAACATATCTTTACATGTATTAATTAGTTTCATTTAACATTTTTAATTTCTATAAAAGCCTCCCTTTAATTTATTACAATCATCTATACTTTATTTTATTTTTAATCACATTGTCTTCATTTCCTCGTCTGCAAACATAAATTTCCTTCCATTTTCCAAGTTTTTAATTTTATTCTCCATAAGTCCAATTAAATCTCTTTTCATATTTTTATTCCGGATATAATGTATCAAATCTCTTTCTTTTGAGGCTGCGCTTAATCCTTCTTCTATTCCTGTGCCAAGATTCAAATTATTATTTGTTCAACTGCAGGAGTTCCATTGTAGATTCCTTTTCTTTACCAAAGTCCAGCTGCTTGCAGTCAGGAAAGAAAAATCCTCCTCCACAGTTCAGCAATTTTTTTTTTTTTGGTAGAGCTCAAAGTTCTCATAACAAAGGAAGGTTACAAAGTTCCTCTTTACGCCAGATGGTGTCTCTCTATAATCCACATTTCCCATTAGTCATGGAAGACTCCATTTTATTTCTTATTATATAACCATCCACTTTATTTTCTTCTTTTAGTTAAAAAAGTATCAAATCTTCTTTTTTTTCCTTAGTCCAATTCAAATTTTTAAAGTGTTTAGTCCTTTTACCATATCTCTAAATTAAGTCTCTTAGTTCTTGTCCCAAAATTAGTTGTTTCTCGGGTCTTTGTTCTTTAAAGTTACAGTTTAAAAAATTTCCAAAGCCCCTTTGTTACTTAGCCACTGTTTTATGCTAGGAGTCTTCTAGTTACTAATATAGTGTTAATTGGGAGGATCTAGCCCAATAACTCTCAATACAAAATAGTAATTGTTGCAGTTTATTTATTTGTAGTTATAAATATATCACAGGCCTAAGTATACACAAGTAACTGACCTATGTCCTTTCTTCTCAGGTATATAGCTGGAACTGATCTGATACCCATGTGGCCGGTCCTTTTGTACCCAGGGGGAGGAGTCAAGGTAAGGTGGGATTGTGGGAGTGATGGGTTGTGTAGTAGTGTTAACTCTTGATAGACCATGGGGCAATAGGGGCATATGTAAGTTAGACATTTCACGTGATAAAACCCCCTCTAAATGTCTAACTGGTGGGGAGTACGTGGCTTCTCTATATACACACATATGATTTACATGTAGACACATAATTTTGACATAAGATATGCATGTTGCTTGTGTTGTAATGGCTTGGTGAGTATGTCTGCTGTTTGCTCCTCAGTGTCGCAATGTATGGCACTGATGAAACTGATCTCTGAGAGCTGCCTGACGTGTTTGCATTTTATATCTATGTGGCGTGACCTTTGACCAACGGCGTCGGCTTTTGATATTTCGATGGCTGCTTTATTGTCCTCGTGGATGACTATAGGGTACAACGGTTCTGTCCAAATGTCATTGAGTAGGTCATCGAACCAGGTTAGGTTGTTGGCGGCCTTGGACATGCAGACAAACTCTGCCTCGGTGGTGGAGGTGGCCACTAGTTTTTGTTTACCTGTATACCAATGTATGGGGCTGTTGTTGAGGAAGAAGATGTATCCAGAAGTGCTTTTCCGGCTTTTGATGTCTCCTGCCCAATCAGCATCTGCATAGCACGATAGTTTTGGTTCCTTGGATATGTCGGGTTCAAGGCATAAGTAGGCATCCGCACTGTATTTCAAATATCTGAGTATCTTCTTGATGGCGTCCCAGTGGTAGACTGTGGGTTGGCTGACATGTCTGGATAATAGGTTGACTGCTAATGCGGTATCGGGCCTTGTCCAGTTAGCTATGTACAGTAGTGAGCCTATGGTGGACCTGTATAATTTGTTATCTGTGAATGGCTCTGCTTCATTGTACAGATTCTTTAGGAAGTCCGGTTGCATGGGGATTTCGCTGGGTTTGGCTTCTGACATGTTACATTTGTGTAACAGCTCTATGATTTTCTCCTTTTGGGAGAGTCGGAAACCCTTATCTGTTTTGATTATGTGGACCCCTAAGTACTTATCTACTGTCCCCAATGATTTTAGTGAGAAATGTTTCCTTAGTTCAGCAGCAAAATTGTCACATCTGGATTTCTGCTTCCCTATGTATATTATGTCGTCTACGTAAACGAGGACATTTTCAATTGACCCTTTTTCCCTTTTTATGAAGAAACATTTGTCTGCTGAGGTGGCTGTGAAGCCCATTGATTTGAGGGCCCTGGCTAGGCAGTCATACCATCTTTTGCCTGACTGCCTGAGACCGTACAGACTTTTGTTTAGGAGCCAAGTGCTACCTTTCCCATCGTCAATTCCTGAAGGGGCCTTGACATAAATTTTCTTGTCTAAATCGGCATGCATGTATGCTGTTTGAACATCGAACTGGTATACCCCTAGTCCTAGTATGGAAGCTATTACTAGGGCGCTCTTGACACTCTCGGCTCTGACTGTGGGGGAATAGGTGTCTGTGTAGTCTTCTGGGTATTTTTGGGCAAAACCTTGGGCAACCAGTCTTGCTTTGTGTAATACCTTATTATCTTCTAGTGGTTTAATCTTGTATACCCACTTAGTCCCAATTGGTTTTTTATCTTCCAGTGCTTTGGCTGGTGTGTATACTTGTAGGTCCTTGAGGCTCCTCATCTCCCTTTCCATGGCTTGCTCCCATTTCTCTTTTTCTTCTTGAGGAAGTTTGAGTATTTCCTCATATAAGTTGGGGGTGATGTTGTTCGTCTGTATGGAGATTATGTAATCCTCGAGTCTCTTTGGTGTTTTGTTATGGTTTGCTCTGACTGGTCTGTCCGGTGTTGTGTCTGTCTCATGTAGACATTTGGCTTCTTTATCTGTGAGTTTGTCAAAGCTTAGTGTGGGGTGTCCTTCCTTCCATTCTCCAATCTTGAGTCCATGGTGTTTGGGTCTGTGGGTTTTGGTTTCCCCAGCTTTGTCTGCGTCCTGGTCCCTCTCCTTCTGTTCATGTTTGGATGTGTCTCCCCCAAAGAAGATGTCATTGGAGTGCAGTTTGGACCAGTTGGAGTGTTCATGAAAATCTGCTGATCTTGGGCTTCTGGCGCCGCCAGACGGTCCTTCGTGACCGCCGCCCCGTTGCCTGTAAAAGAGCCGCCTTTACATCTGAAAGGCGGCTCGAAAAACTCCATTTCCTGATGGAAATGTGAGTCTGAGCGGGCGGGGGTGGGTAGAGCCCTCTGCGAAGTCCCCAGAGTTTTTTTTTAACTCTTGGGGACGAGCAGGTTGGAGCTCCCTATTGTCCCTTGCCGTTGCTCCGGGCATCGGGTGCACTCTGCTTTTCTGCAGAGCTAGGCGCTGGAACCGGATTAACTAATGAAACTAACAGATGGACTTATTAAAAAAGATGAGACTTGGATTTTGGACCCTAAATCGCAAGTATCCTTAATGAATTCACAAGCATTTTAAAGTGAAAGAGAAAAAAAAAAAGCTTTAAAATGGCCGCTGAGGCTTGGGAAGTAGAAGAAAGCTGAAAGTAAGAGTCCTTCCATAACAGATACAAAGTAGCGGAATATATAGTGCTGGCTACAATTTGAAAGAAAAAGAGTTATTTTAAGTTCCTCTCTTCTTGGAGATCTGTACTTGATCTTGTTTGGGGGGTAAAAAAGAACAGTTTGCTGGAAGGATGGCGTTACTAATAAAATCTGATAGACAAGAAGGGAGGGGGTGCTCCCCCACTCACAACTGTTTGAACAAGCTCTGAGCCTACAGACTCTGCAGAATGGTTTTAATTTAAAAGAATTTATTCAGGAGGAAATGGCAAAATATTATGAGACTGTGAACCAGAAATTTGAAAATTTAAGGCAGGAAATTAAAGAAATGATACAACTAAAGTATGACAATTTGCAACAAAAGATTGTAACAGTGACTAATGGTTTTTCAGAAGTTGTTATAAAGTTGGATACAAATATTAAATTGCTAGAGTCTAAAATGGAGAAAATTGATAATTTGGATAATAAAATATTAAGAATTGAAAAGGACTTAATAAATATTCGAGATAATAGCTCAGAACTAAAGTCTAAAGAGGAAGCTGGTCACGAGACTTATAATGCAGAAGATATAAAGCAAGGAATTGAAAGAGAGGTTGTAATGCTGCAATACAGGATTACAGAATTTGCGATCAGAATCAGAGGCTTACAGGAAAATAACAGTGATGACTTAAGAAAAACATCTGCTCAAGTTTTGGCTGGGATCTTAAAGGTTCATCCTGAGGAGGTATTCAGTAAAATTAATAAGGCTTATAGAGTGAATTCCTGGATTGCAAAGCAAAGGCAACTGCCTAGAGATGTGGTGATTTACTTTACAGATAAAGAGATAAGAAATGATATTGTGCAAAAATCCTTTAATTCTACTTTACAACTGAATGGGAGAAAAATTTGGATATATAAGGAATTGCCGCCTAAGATGGTAAGAGATAGAAAGAAATTTGGACTCTTGGTGACTGAGTTAAGAAGACAAAATATTTTATTCAGGTGGGATGTCCCAGTGGGTATAATACTGAGATATCAAGGAGTAAGATATCAGTTAAATACTGTTGAAAAAGCGGAAGGATTTTATCATAAGGTACTTAAAAAGCAAAATCAACAAGAGACAGAAATTCAAGAAAAGCAGAAGGAGATGGAGACAATGAAGAAACAACAAGTTAAAGAGGTCTCCACAGATGAGCCGCTTTTGGATTCTCTTTCAGAGGTCTCAGATGGATTATTTAATATAAGAGAGGCGGTTCCGGATCCTAACGCAACGATTTGTCAAGCCACAAACCAGCATGGAAGTCAATCAGTTGATATACAATTTACAGAACCAGAAAGATCTCAGCCACAAAAGCAAACCCAACAGGATCAAGTTATACATCAGCAAAACCAAATAGTTGACACACAACCTACAGAAAGGAATTTAGGATGGAGATCCAACCCACAAAAAGTCAAGAAAAGAAGAAGTAGGTCTCACAAACATAAAAACTTTTAAACTAAACAACAGTGTAATGCCAGTTACTTATGAGAGGACTGAATATATGAAAAGATAATTGGCAAAGTATTGGTTTATTTTATCCTGAGGATAGGGCAGATCTCTGCAGTGCTGAATTATTTTGGGATGTGAAAAAGGCCTTAAATCGAATGGTTGGAAATATCTTGTTTGTTTTTTGGATTTCCGGATAAATATATTATGTGTATGTTGAGTTATATGGCAAGAGATTTACTGGATTGGGGCACGCAGAAGATCTGGTTGTTACCCTATTATGATGGTTGGAACTAATAATCTGGATAAAAGACACCTCCATAAACATTATACGGAATATAATTATAAAGTCACTCGGGTGGTTGTCGGGGTTTTTTTTTTCTTTCTTCCAATATGAAGATATTTGTTACTGATGGGGGCAGATGGTAATTGAAGATACTGAAAATACTGTTGGAATAAGGATGCGATGTTACCCTAACATGGGCGATGGAGTTTATCATCCAGTTGAAAGATATTACAGAAGATGCTATATGGATTACAAGCTTAAAGTTTTTTTCTTTTAGGATTTTATTTACATAAGGTAATATTCTTCTAGGGGAGCGGGCAGAAGAATAAAGATATTAAGAATAATTATGGTAATTTTGTAGGAAAGTGGGTGGAGATAGGTTAGGTTATGGATTGTTTAGTTTAAAGAAAAGGGATATTATGTTTAGATGTGAATATATGTAATGAAGGGGGGGAAGGAAATGGGTAGTTGAACTGAATAAGTGTTAAATTAGGATTTATTGAATAGTCTTAGAGTGGAAGTATGCTTTGAAATGTTATATCGTATGGGGGGTAGTAAAAGGGTAGATCACGAGTGGAAATTGTTAAATTGGGAGATATAATATTATTATGTTAAATCAGGAGTTATTAGACATTGTTATAATAGAATGTCACTTTGAAATGCATATTATAGCATAGTATAAGGGGGGTATGATAATTTTATTAGAAAGAAAGGGTCAGTATATGGAGATGGAGTAAGTGGATAGTAAAGCATGATATAATCTGTTATGAATTTGGGTTTTATTATGAAGAAGTCAAAGGGGAAGGGGGGGTGAGGGGGGTTAGGGAGGAGGGGGGGAAAAGGGGGAAAAATTTGTATTTGAAAAACTTTTTCAATTAAAAAAAAAAAAAGAAAATCTGCTGATCTTGACACCACGAATTTGTTGTTGCTGTCTATGAATCTGAAGCCTTTTGTTCCTGGTTCGTAACCCATGAACCTTAGTCTCTTGGAGACCTTGTCTCCTTTTCTCCTTAATTGTTTGGGTATATGTACGTCTGCTGGAACACCAAATATGTGGAGATGTGCCAGGTTGGGTTTCCTTTTGTGCATCATCTCATACGGTGTTTTGTCAATTACGCTGGACCATAGTCTGTTTAATGTGTAATTTGAATAATGGAGAGCTTCTGACCAGAAGGCTTGGCCCATCCCTGCATCTTCTAGAACACATCTCATCATGGTTTGGAGGACGCCATTTTTGTGTTCTACCACACCGTTCTGGAAGGCCGAAAATGGGGAGGAGGTGAAATGCAGTATGCCGCGTTCCTTCATCCATTTTGAAAAGTCCCTGGACATGAACTCGGAACTGTGGTCTGTCATTATCTGTCTGACCCTGGTATCGTGTTGAACCTCCACCCTCTTATAGAATTCTTTGAATCTCTGGAATGCCTTGTTTTTGTGTTTAAGTGTGTATACAAAACCGTAGTGGCTAAAGTCGTCCACAATGGTTAAAAAAAACCTCTCCTTGTACCTGATAGATGGTTTCAGTGGCCCTACCAGGTCCATGTGTATTAATTGGAAAGTGGAGTCAGTGGTCCGCCCTGATTTTTTTGGTCTCGGCTTAGCCTTGATCTTTGAGCATTTACAGACAGAACACTCAAGGTAATTTTCACAACTCTTTACTTTCAATCCTTCAGTACATTCAAACATTTTTTTGACGACCGGGAACCCAATGTGGCCTAGTCTCCTATGGAGGAGGTGAGCGCAATTGTCATGGACGGGTTTCCCTAGGGAAATTGTGGCACTTTCGGATAACTTACAACTGGTGGTCTTCTGATTGACCCCCTCTGTTTCTCCGTTCTCCCTTCCCTCACTGGCTATGTTTACGTTTACGCACTTTTGATTGCCCTCATTTGGTGT
This sequence comes from Pantherophis vulpinus, assembly GCA_037215915.1. Lineage (NCBI taxonomy): Eukaryota > Metazoa > Chordata > Lepidosauria > Squamata > Colubridae > Pantherophis > Pantherophis vulpinus. The sequence goes on along the minus strand of JAXLNS010000046.1, from coordinate 44,761 downwards.
GAAGTATGGTAGGCCGTCATGTACTGTTACTTTTTTTTTTTTTTTTTCATTTGATTTATATGCCGCCCTTCTCCGAAGACTCAGGGCGGCTTACAATGTGCTCAGCAATAGCCTTCATCCTTTTGTATATTTATACAAAGTCAGCTTATTGACCCCACAAACTGGGTCCTCATTTCACCTACCTTAGAAAGGATGGAAGGCTGAGTCAACCTTGAGCCTTGGCGAGATTCGAACCCTGCAGTAATTGCAGGCAGCTGGTCTTAATAAGCTTAATAACAGGGTGCCTTAAACCCCTGTACTACCAAGGCTCTTTTCTTTACTTCCCCGATGTTTTCTCCATTGCTGGACATGTATACCCTACCTTCCCTGAATACCACCTCAATGTTAGTGTCCCAACTTAACTTTATGGTGGCCAGTATGTTGTATGGTATTTCAGGTACGAACAGCACCCCCTCTATTTCTCCTATCCCTGGGATGTGTACGCTCCCTTTTCCAATTACTCTGGCATTGCTCTGGTTGGCTACCTTTATCTCAAAGTTCACCTCAGTAAAAGTGGTGAATAATTTGGCATTGTATGTTGTGTGGTTGGTGGCTCCTGAATCTATGAGCCAAATATTCTCCTTATCTTCCTGGCTGAGAGTTGGTCCCCCATACCTAAAACCATACACAGAGCCCGTGTTGCTGTCTCGGGAGCTGTCCCTGCGTTCTCTACCTCGCCTGGGGTTGGGAGACCACCCGCGTCCTCGTTCCTTTGTGGGTCTGTGGTCTGGAGAGCGTCCCCTTTGGTATCTTCGCCCAGTTTCAGGCCTTTCCCTGCGCTCATTATACCCCCTGTCCCTGGTATTTCTGGGGCAGTCCCTTTTAAAATGGTTCCTGGAACCACATGAGAAACATTCAGGGATACTATTTATTCTGTCCTGAAACTCAACCCTTTTTATGGGTCTGAGGTCTTTTCTGGACAGGTGGCGGTCCCTTCTTAAACTATCTTCAGCAATCAATTTGTTGGTGAGACTGTCTAATGATATGTGCCCTATGCTCAGGCTGTCTAGCTGTGTGACAAAGTTATCCCAGCTGGGATCTAGTGAATTTATGATTATACTCATCATGCTTTCTTCCGTGATGGTCTCACCTCTCTGTAGTAATTCAGCCCTGGTGGCATTGAGTTTTATTTATTATTTTATTTATTTATTTTATTATATTTCTATACCGCCCTTCTCCCACGGGACTCAGGGCGGTGTACAGCCAGGATAAAACATAGCATATAAAATTTAAAAACATTTTAAAAACAATTAAATAATTTTGGCCTGAATTTAAAACAACCCAATTAAAACTGAAATTCGATTAAAAAACTGAGAGGATGGGATCAAGCCAGCCCAGCTAGAGTTTTAATAAGTGCTCACTCATGGACACCCCTGGTCTGAGTCTGGCAGAGTGAAAGTCTCTTGATATTCGTGTGGTGGTGGCCCTGCTCCTACTGTAGAATAAGCCATAGAGTTTCTGCATAACCTCATACACGGTCAGGTGGTTACCTATGCTGGGATACATGGTGGGTGATATACTTGCTAACAACAAACAAAACGCTTTGTGGTGCATACAATCAATTTCAAAAGACCATGGCTTATTGGGTGGCTTAGAAATCAGAAAAAGTACATTCTCCCTCATAAATACTATTTGGAGTTGTTGGCTCCACTCCAGGAGATTTTTCTCATCTAATTGGAGCTTGGGAAAGCCATTAGGTAAAGTCCCAGAATTATGAGAACTGCTACTTACAAAAGGCAGCTGTCCATGGTCCTGGATGTGTGGGAACTCACAGTAAGGGACCGGTATACAGGCTGACAGGTTAAAAAAACAAGCAGTCATTTTTTTCCCTTCACTTTCTTTTTTTTAATATTAAAGAGTTTTACAGAAAGAAAAAAAAACAAAAAAAAATTTACAAGTATTTCCCCATCCCTCCCTCCCTTCCTCCCCCCCCCCGGAACTTTCCAGAACAAAATACAGGGTATACAATTGACAATCATATGCTAAACTAAGCTAATAAACTAAGGAATCTCCTGTGCGCTGCTTGGAGAGTCCAAGCAATGGGTTCAAGTTTAGCTTGGTTGGCCAGAGACTGAGTTGAATTTGCCTAGCCATGCCTCTTTCTCCCATGAGGCCCCAGTGTTTCAACTCAGTCAGCCTAAAGAGACTTGCTTTAATTTCTCCGTCTTAAAAAAAAAAATCTTTAAAATTATTTAAAATATTCTGCCAGCCACAGAAGAAGCCCTCTTTCTCCCTTTTCTCTTAAAACTTAACACTAACAGCCTGAAGTGTTTCCCACCGCCAGGAGCTCTGTGGAGCTAATTAGCTCCGGAGCTAATCTCTTGCCTCAGGGGCCGATCCTAATTGCCGCCATTAACAGCACAACGGAGGCAATCCTTTTAAAGGCAAATTAGGCTCCTAACAGCTCAGAAATGCAGCGAAAAGCCTCAAATGCCTCAGAAACCATCGTGGGATCGCTAATTAGCAGTCTTTCCTTATCGGAAACACAGCAAGGAGCCACGTGAGTTTGGGCCTAGCATTTCTGGCTGATTTACTGCTATTGCCTTTTGTGGTTTGGGGATTGTTGTGTCTGTCCCGCACCATTGATTACTGCTGCCTTTCTCTCATAGCATCATTAGAGCTGGTCATTGATCAGTCTCACGCCTAATACCTAACAGCAGTGGAAAATTGCGCTTACACACTATTGTGTCAGTTTGGCGCCATATTTACCAATACTGGAGTGAGGAATAATATCATTATTATAATCATTGTCCTAGTAAGCTCTTCTGATTGAATTACCTTTTTTTCTTGTCATTCCAAGATGGCGGATCGCAGCTCCTCTCACTCCAAAAGTACTGCATCCCATTCTTCTGCTTCTAAGAGAGCTAAGTCTTCAGATCACAGTAAGGCAATGGGGCCTCAGCCTGGACCTTCCACCAGATCCAAGGCCTCTTCTTCCACAGCTGTTGATAAGGATGCAGAAAGAAGGCAAAAGGCCTTAGAGAAACAATTTGCAAAGGCAAAAAAGCAGGCAGAAGCCTCCTCAGGCCTAGGCCTTGTCATTGTTCACCCAGAGCCTAATATCCCTCCAATTCAGGATACACCTCCTTCTGCTTCAAACGAAGATAGATTGAATTGGTCTCCAGATATTACCACAGATCCTCCAACTGAATTAATTGAGAGTGCTGAGGAGGTTATTCCCATATCAGAACAGGGCTCATCTGATCAGGGAGTCATTCCAGTACCTAGGAGGTCAGCTCCCTCAGCTACTTTCACCCCTACAGCGGCGGGGCTCCGCCCTGAGGTAAACCAGGCCCCTGTTCTTTCTCAGGAACTCTGCCAGATGTTAGCTCAGACCATTGCCCAGGGCATAGACTCTGCCCTGCTTAGGAGGGGCATTCCTTCTCCCGCCTCAGCTGGTACCACTCCCAATGTACACCAGGCCCACCAGGATAGGGTTTATTCCCGGGCCCCCCACTCGCCCCATGATTCTCAGGGCAGTGAATGGTCTTATACTGGGGAGGAGGAAGAATTCGCAGATCATGATCTTTCTGAAGATGAAGGCAGATCTCCAGACAAACCAGCCTTCACTGGCCTTTTCAACCCTAGCATGTTCAAGACCTTGTTATACAAGGCCAAAACCACTGCCAATCTAGGGGTTGTGGCTGGGGCATCTGACCTCTCGGCTGAGCAGGATCCCCATGCTCGATTATTTACAGAACCGGTCACTACCCAGGACGCTGTTCCTTCTCCCAGATTATTCATAGACATTATCAAGAAGCAATGGCTTCAACCTGGATCCTTGTCTAATCCCAGCGGATTAGACAAAAAGATGTACACTGTAGAACAGGAGGTAGAGGACATGCTTAAGTTGCCTACAATAGATACTCCCTTTGCCAATCTAGCATCTTCCAATATTCTCCCCTCAGACTCTGCAGAAGGGCTGAAGACCGAGGATAGGAAAGCTGAGATGTCAGTTTGTAAGACACATCAAGCAGCTGCCTGGGTGATCAGATCAGCCATGGCAGCTTCCTTCTTTAATAGAACCTCCCTCTTGTGGCTGTGTCAAATGCAGGCAAGGGCTCCCCCTGGAGATGTCAGATTACACCAGGACATCAACAAATTAATTGCTGCAGCAGAATACTCTGCTGATGCAACCCTTAATGTGGCTAAGTTCGCGTCCAGGGCCCTGGCATCTAACGTGACTTCCAGATGATTATTATGGCTTCGCCATTGGCAAGCCGATATGAAATCCAAATGGAAATTGGCGTCTGCTCCTTTTCAGGGCAATAATCTTTTTGGTGAGGTTTTAGATCCCATTTTGGTAGAGACCAAGGATAAAAGGAAGGTACTTCCCCTGTCTCACAGGAGGACAGACAGGAGATACTCTCCATATTATCGCAGGCAGTCCTTTCGTGGGGCGGAGGGCGGTTACTCCGCCCTAACCTATCAGAGGACTTACCCCACAACTTCAGACTGATCCCAGGATAGGGCTCAGTTCAGAGACAGGTCTAGACAACCCCAGTCTAGGAGACCCTTTCGAGGGGCCAGTGGTAGACCTTACCGCAGGTCCAAATGACTCCCAGTCACACGTTCCCATTGGAGGCTGCCTCATGAGGTTCTCAGCCCAATGGGAGCTCATCACAACTGACGCCTGGGCTCTGCAAACCGTCCGGCTCGGTCTCACATTGGAGTTTTCATCCCTCCCTCCAATGAGATTCATCTCTTGCACTCTTCCCAGAGATGCCACCAAGAGGTCTCTGATGGAAGCCGAGATCCTTCATCTACTTTCCATCCAGGCAGTAGAACCGGTGCCTGTCTCGCAGAAGGGTCTCGGTTTCTATTCGATCCTCTTTCTGGTTCCCAAGAAATCGGGGGGTTGCAGGGGAATACTAGATCTAAAAAGACTCAACAAACACATCAAATACAAGAGATTCAAGATGCAATCCTTAACCTCTATTCTAAATTGCATCAGACAGGGGGATCTGCTTACATTCATAGATCTAAAGGAAGCCTACCTGCACATACCAATTCGGATTTCACACAGGAAATATCTCAGATTCTGTTACGCAGGGCAACACTTCCAATACAGGGCCCTTCCATTCGGCCTGTCCTCTGCCTCCAGGACGTTCACAAAGCTCCTGGACGTGGTGGCAGCCCATCTGCGGGCTTGCCCAATCAGGCTTCAATGTTACCTAGATGACATTTTGATTCAATCTTCATCCATCAGGCAGGCGAGACAGGATTTGTCAGAGACTATTCAGGCTCTGCAACTTCACGGGTTTTCAGTAAATCTAGAAAAGAGCCAGTTAATTCCATCCCATTCTATCCTTCACTTAGGTGCCTGGATAGACAGTCAGTTGCCAGGTCTTTCTATCACCAGAACGTCTAGTCAGCATACGGGCCTTGATACATCGGGTCAGGTCAGCCAGGTCTGTCTTCCTCGCAGTATTGTCCCAGTTGCTAGGGAGAATGATTTCATGTCTGGCCATCGTTCCTTGGGCAAGGTTACATTCCCGGACCTTACAATAGTTCCTCCTACCGAGCCAATGAACAGGTATCAGTCACTCCACAACAAGAGTCAGAGTGCCTCCAAAAGTTCTCCACTCCCTGAACTGGTGGATGTCACCTTCCCTAGAGAAAGGCTGTCTCTTCAAGGAACCGCCATGTCTAACACTAACTTCAGATGCCAGTCTATTCGGCTGGGGGGCTCACCTGGGTTCCCAGATGGCACAGGGCAGATGGTCACCACAGGATCTGTTGCACGACATAAATTGGTTGGAACTCAGAGCTGCCCACCAAGCTCTACGTCACTTCCACCTGTCGCTAACCAACCAGCACATGTTGCTGTTAACCGACAATGTCACTGCCAAGGCACATGTGAACAGGCAGGGAGGCACCCAGTCCAAGGACCTGATGTCCGAAGCAGCGAGCCTCGGCCTCTGGGCGGAATCACACCATATTTCAGGTACACACAACGAACAGGCGGACTGGTTGAGTCGAACAACCGTCAACCACTCTGAATGGCGTCTCCATCCAGACCTGTTTCACCAACTGACGACCAGGTTCAGCCAACCATGCGTGGATCTATTTGCAACACCAAAGAACACTCGCCTACCTCGGTTCTTTTCCAGATTTCCGACGCTGGGGGCAGAAGCAACCGACGCCCTTCGGGCGCCCTGGCCTCGAGGCCTTCTATATGCCTTTCCTCCGACACCTCTACTACCACGGGTCATCCGGAAGCTTCTGGACGAGCAGGCAGAAATTCTGTTGGTGGCTCCGCACTGACCCAGAAGGGTATGGTTTGCAGACCTAGTGTCACTGTCAGTGTCCCGCCCATGGAGGATTCCGCCAGACAGGATTGTCCTAAGCCAGGGGGCAGTGCAACATCCCGAGCCCCAGTGGCTCCAACTGGCTGTCTGGCGATTGAGCGGGAAATCCTGAGGGACTCCAGATTCTCGAGAGAAGTCATTTCCATCATCCAGGCCTCTCGTCATCCGTCTACTACCAGGATTTACGACGCCACTTGGTCAGCATTCTCTAGCTGGTGCCGAAAATCGCACATTCCTCCCAGGACAGCTTCCCTTCCGGACGTCTTGAGTTTCCTTCACTCAGGATTCAAACAGGGACTTACTGCCAACACGCTCCGCAGACAAGTGGCCGCCTTAGTGACTATTCTGCATGGAGAGGGTCCTATCCCTCTCTCTCAACACCCCAAGGTGAGGAGTTTTCTTCGAGGTGTTGCTAATTTAGGGCCTCCTCCAGTCCATAGGTATCCTTCCTGGGACTTGCCTCTCGTCCTACAAGCGCTCACGTCTGCTCCGTTCGAGATTGCGAGCCCTTTCAGTGGGGGCCAAAGACTCACCCCCAATAGTCAGTGATGGAGTCAACTGACTATATTGGGATGCCGGGAACCACAGCCACTCAGTCTTGGAAGGGTTGATCTTGAGCCTGTTTCTCCCCATCCAGATCCGCACAGCCTCCAGGCATCGAGACATCACTTCAAGGGCATCGTTGGGGTGCCTGGGGTGGAGATGTACAGGTGTAATATGTGTTTCTTGCAGACAAATTATATCATTTTTAAACTGTTTCAGATAATGAAATATTTTCTTTCTCTTTTGTGGTGAATTTAAACCATTGACATTCCAAGTCAAAAATTTAGTTGCCATTCTGGACACCTTGAAGCTTTAATAGGGCCAGCTGAAGATCCTCCTGCACCTTTCTCTTCGGCCTCCCCCCCCCCCCCCCCCACTGCTTCTGTTTTTGTAGCTTCTTGAGCTTTCATTTGAGTTTGCTGTATCTTTAAATCTTGTTCTTTTCGCTTTGCTGCTGCACGGGTCTGCCTTTGTTCTTGTGGTTCTTCTCTTTTTTCTGCTACTTCCAAAGGTTGATCAGTAACAAAGAATTGCAATAAATCTTCTTCAATAAGCGAGGTCTCTCCTGCAGCTTGTGGCTGTTTACTTTCCTTCTGTCCCTGTATTGCCAGCTCTTCTTTTCTTCTCATTTCCTGAGATGGTGGGCATTCAGCCTTTAATACATTAGTATAAAAATCTCTTGCCTTCCAAATTGTGTTAAGGCGATACCTTTCTCCCATATAATTCACCACCAGTCCAGCTGGAACATCCCATCTAAACTGGATCTGTAGATTTCTAAGTTCATCCACCAAGAAAGCAAACTCCTTTCTGCTTCGCAACATTTTTGGGGAAATTTCTTTCAGCACTAAAACCTCTTGTCCTGCAATTTGAAGTTTATTTTTATAGAAAGCTTGTAAAATTTCATTTCGGGTCCTCCTCGTTGTAAAGTAAATCACAATGTCTCTTGGCAGTTGATTCTGTCTGGCAAACCAGGAATTAACACGATATATTTTGTCAATTTGCAATGAGAGATCTGCTTGTTGCTCCCCAGTTATCTTTGCAAAAGCCTCTGCAAAGATCTCTCTCAAATTCTCTCGATTGTGTTCTCTCAAACCTCTTACTCTCAGGGCAAATTCCATCGCTCTATACTGTAACATCATCACTTCATCATCTGCCCTATCCACCTTGGTCTGAACTTCATCCATTTTATTTTCCAGATTCAAATTGTACTGATTAATTTCTTCTACTCTTTCATCCAATAACTCAATGTGTTTTGCCAGACCCTGAAATGCCATTACTATGTCTTCTCTTATTTCTTTATTCTGAATTTGTATAACTTCTTTAATTTCAGCCATTTCTTCAGACACTCCCTTAATTTTCCCCTCTAAAAAAGAAGTTTGTTGCTTCAAAGCATCCTGCAGAGATTCCTGTAGAACCTCCAAAGTCAATATTTGTGGGTTTGAAGTAGACAAAGATTGTAATTTTGATGGTTGTGCTGGCGATCCAGCACTTTTGAAACCAGATTTTATTTGCTTAGAAGCCATTTTTAGCTTTCAATTTATACTTCCTACAGCAACCAAATCAGTAAGTCCAAATGTTTTTAAATCTTTTGTAAGTATTATAGTTTATTTAAAGTCCAAACTGTAGTTTTTCCACTTTAAATCTTTCTTTCTTTGGTGTAGAATCCAATAATCTTAAATAGCCTTAGAAGCCTTGGAAGCGCTAACGATGTTAACTATCACTTTCACTATAACTTTCACTTTCACGCCCTGTTACAGTTCAGGCGCCATTTTTACTTTCGTTTTAAAAGTCTTAGAAGGAAGAAGTATAGACACAGAGTTAAAGTTCAGTACTTGCAGTTGCTAGGACTCCTGTTTTTGTTCTGCCTGCTTTGAGCTTATTTTGAATCTGAATGTTGATTGCAGGGGTGGTCGCGGCGTCTTGTTCTGCTTGAAGCAGAAAAGCCTCAGATTCGGAGCTCAGCCAGACTACCAGGGAGCTCTCACCCTCCAAGCCCCAGAATTGCTCCTAGGGCTTTTGGGGAGCTCTACCTTAGTCCCGCTGCTCACCTTCCTCTCTTCTCCCGAGGGGAAGGTTTCCAAGCCGCCAGACAGCTGATTTGCGCTGTCTTGGCGGTTTTAACGAAATCGCGGGGCTGACAGTCCGAAAGGAGCGCCTGTCAGCACCTGCGGTGCCACCGGAAGCCTTCCTTCACTTTCAACAGGGGGAAACTGAGCATGCGCGAAGCTCATTCTCTGCTGGGATCCGTCGGGTGAGGAGCTCGCGGCCACGGCTCCTGAAGCTAGGCCCAGCCCTGCCAGGGGAAGGTCGGACTCACCCCTGGGGGCCCGGAGCTGGGCAGTGGAAGTGCGGAACTGGTCCTGGGCTGCGGGATCGGCGGGAGGCCCGGAAGGTTCGCGTTCGCCGGGTGGGGCCTCCAGAAGATTAGCTGGTCGGTGGTCGCGGCAAATGGCTCCGGTCGGTAGAAGCTGGTCGTGGGTCGGGCCAAGAAGCCCGGCGGAGGCTTCGGTGCAGGTGAGTGGTCCGTTTGGCCCCTGGGCCTCGGGTCTTGTGCCGGTTGGTTTGCAGTACGCCATGGGGTCAGTGTGTTGATGGCGGGTGGCTGTGTCTTGTTGGTGGCTGGTGTCATGTCCCTCTGGTGTGTCGCAGTCGGTGTCTCGGCGTCGGTGGACACTTGGGTGTTTCTTCGGACCTGGGGGGTCGTTCCGAGGCCCAGAGGAAGTTTGAGCGGCTTGTAAACGGGGCCAAATGCCGCCGCGAGGGTCTCGATGGCCCTTTCTATTTCAAGCTCGGTAGGCGAGCTCCTGGTGACTTGTTTCCGTTATCCTTCATTATTTTTGGATGGCCCCTTATTTTTTTCGAGTTCGGGGCTAGTTCACGCCAAGAGGTTTGAATCCAGGCCTCCCATTGGCTGTTGGCCATTCCAAGATGGCTGCCACGAAAAGGGCGTGAAAATAGACTCAGCTGCTTCTGGTGCGCCGGGTTGGAGTGGGTCTTCTCTTACCGGGGTGGTGGCTTCTTGGGTTGGTTCCGGTCCTTCGGTCGCTGCTCCACGGCTCTCAAGTAGGCTCTGGAGGTTTGCGACGAGGTCTTCATTAGAGGCAGGCATTTCCATTATTTTCAGTATGGCTTGCCTGAGGTCATCGTTCTCTCGTGATGTGCCTCTGTAGTCATCATTTTCTTCTTCCCGCTGTTCCTCACCCTTGGATGGCGTGCTCAAGTCGATGGTCCGCACATTCTCAGTTGGGGTGGTCTTTGGTATGGCTCCGGTGGGTGTTAGTTGCGCTGCCATCTGCCTGGTAAAAGCTCTGGTGTTTATTCTGCTCTTCTTCGTTGAGTACACAGCTTGCTAAGACATGGCTGGGAGTTATGGGCAACCATCCTCTGCTACCATTTTTTTAATTGGGAGGATCTAGCCCAATAACTCTCAATACAAAATAGTAATTGTTGCAGTTTATTTATTTGTAGTTATAAATATATCACAGGCCTAAGTATACACAAGTAACTGACCTATGTCCTTTCTTCTCAGGTATATAGCTGGAACTGATCTGATACCCATGTGGCCGGTCCTTTTGCACCCAGGGGGAGGAGTCAAGGTAAGGTGGGATTGTGGGAGTGATGGGTTGTGTAGTAGTGTTAACTCTTGATAGACCATGGGGCAATAGGGGCATATGTAAGTTAGACATTTCATATGACATATAGCTCCAAACGTTGTTGCAAGCATGGGGTGTTGTCACTCACCTGGCTTCGGCACAAGAGGTGCGGGAACCGGGGTCAAGGAGGGGGTTAGAGCTTCTGTTGTGGATGGACATTATATCAGTACTGTGGGTGGAAGGGGCAGATATGGCGGGAGCAGGGGGCCACATCAGGTTGTGGGAGCACGCGCCCGCTGGCTCCAAGTAGTGGCGCGCTCCGGCCTCCAATGCTCTTCTCGTTCCCCACGTTGCACAGACCCTCAGGCCCTGGGCCTTCGGCTGATGTTCTGCAGCGCCCGGTCTGTGGTAAATAAAGCCCCCCTCATTTGTGATCTTGTTCAGGAGGGGGGAGCGGACCTGGAGGGTATTACGGAGACCTGGTTGGGCCAGGAGGGGGGGGTCCCCCTCGTTGAGATGTGCCCACCCGGTTTTCGTGCATTTCATCAGCTGAGGGCACAGGGGAGGGGCGGGAGGTGGCGGTTGTCATTAGAGAAGGTCTTGGTCCGAGGGAGGCCACTGTTCCTCAGACAGCTGGATGTGAGTCCCTCCTTGTGAAGTGGGGCCATGGGGTGCAGATGGGCATGCTGGTTACAAACCTGGCTCCCTGTCACGTAGGGCAGCCCTGCCCGAGCTGCTCAACGTTATAGCCATGGTGGCGGTTGACACCCCCAGGCTTATGGTCATGGGGGATTTTAACCTGCCATCCGCCGGTGAGGCGTCTGAGGTGGATCGGGAGTTCATGGCTTCCATGATGGCCATGGGCCTGACCCAGTTAGTTCATGGCCCTACTCACACGGGGGGGAAACACGCTGGACCTGGTTTTTGTCTCTGGTCAGTGGCTGAGTGATCTTGAGATAGGCGATATAGTGATCAAGCCCTTGTCATGGTCGGATCACTCCCTCCTTCGCTTTGACCTTCGAACTGCCACACCCTGCCGCAGGGAGGCGGAACCGATGAGGTGGTTCCGCCCCAGGCGCCTGATGGATCCAGATAGGTTCCAGATGGAGCTTGGGCCACTTCCTGAGGCTCTGGCACACGGCTTGGCTGAGGACCTGGTGGCCGCCTGGGATAGGGCAGCCGCTGGAGCTTTGGACCAGGTCGTGCCTTTGCGGCCTCTGACCCGGCGCCGATCTCGCCTGGCTCCTTGGTTCACCGAGGAGCTGAGGGAGATGAAGCACCAGAAAAGACGCCTGGAGAGTGGTTGGAGGGCCAGCCATTCTGAATCTGACTGAACACTGGTAAGGTCTCATATTAAGACCTACCTGGTGGCGATAAAAGCGGCAAAGTATAACTATTTTGCCACTCTTATTGCGTCATCAGATAATCGCCCAGCCGCCCTGTTTAGGGTTACCGGCTCTCTGCTCCACCAGGAAGTGCGGGAGGACCCCTTGGAGGGTAGAGCCGAGGATTTTGTACAGTATCTGTATGACAAAATCGCTCAGATTCAGGAACATCTGGACTCTGACTGGGTAGATTCAGGGGGGAGGACAGAGGCAGGTCTTGTGAGTATTATCTGGGAAGAGTTTGATTCTGTGACGCCCGAAGACGTGGACAGGATACTGGGCAGACTGAGCGCAGACACATGTTTACTGGACCCGTGTCCCTCCTGGTTGGTGCTAGCCTCTCGGGAGGTTACACGAGGCTGGCTCCAGGGGATTATAAATGCTTCTTTGAGTGAGGGTGTTTTCCCCGCTGCCTTGAAAGAGGTGGTGGTGAGGCCTCTCCTCAAGAAGCCTTCCCTGGACCCGGCAGTTTTGGCAAATTACCGTCCAGTCTCCAACCTTCGCTTTGTTGCGAAGGTTGTTGAGAGTGTGGTCGCGCGACAGCTGCCTCAGTACCTGGATAAATCGTCGTATCTGGATCCGTTCCAGTCGGGCTTCAGGCCTGGGTACAGCACGGAAACGGCATTGGTCGCGTTGGTTGATGATCTCTGGAGGGCTCAGGACAGGGGTTGTTCCTCTGTCCTGGTCCTATTAGACCTCTCAGCGGCTTTTGATACCATCGACCATGGTATCATACTGCACTGGCTAGAGGAGTTAGGGGTGGGGGGCACCGTCCTACGGTGGTTCGCCTCCTTTCTCTCTGACCGGTAGCAGTCCGTGTTGACAGGGGGGCAGAGGTCGACCCCGAGGCCCCTTGTATGTGGGGTGCCACAAGGGTCGGTCCTCTCGCCCCTTCTGTTCAACATTTATGTGAAGCCACTGGGTGAGATCATCCGTGGTTTCGGGGTGAAGTACCACCAGTACGCTGACGACACTCAGCTGTACATCTCCACCCCGGACCACCCCAATGATGCCCTTGAAGTGATGTCCCGGTGCCTGGAGGCTGTGCGGATCTGGATGGGGAGGAACAGACTCAGGCTCAACCCATCCAAGACCAAGTGGCTGTGGTTTCCGACATCCCGATATAGTCAGTTGGTGCCATCACTGACTATTGGGGGCGAGTTGTTGGCCCCCACGGATAGGGCTCGCAACTTGGGTGTCCTTGTGGACTCACGGCTGTCTTTGGAAGAGCACTTGATGGCTGTGGCCAGGGGGACTTTTTATCAGGTCCGCCTGATTCGCCAGTTGCATCCCTTTCTGGATCGGGACTCGTTAAATATGGTCACTCATGCTCTCGTTACTTCCTGCCTGGACTACTGCAATGCTCTCTACATGGGGCTCCCCTTGAGGAGCGCCCGGAGGCTCCAGCTGGTCCAGAATGCGGCCACGCGGGTGGTTATGGGAGCGGCATGGCGCTCCCATGTGACCCCCCTCCTGCGTGAGCTGCACTGGCTCCCGGTGGTCTTCCGGGTGCGCTTCAAGGTTTTGGTCACCACCTTTAGAGCGCTCCATGGCATCGGACCGGGGTATTTACGAGACCGCCTTCTGCTACCAATAGCCTCTCACCGACCAGTACGCTCCCATAGAGAGGGGCTTCTCAGGGTGCCATTGGCCAAACAGTGTTGACTGGTGGCCCCCAGGGGGAGAGCCTTCTCTGTGGAGGCACCTACCATCTGGAACGAGCTCCCCCCGGAGATACGGAGGATCCCGGATCTGCGCACATTTCGTCGTGCTCTCAAAACATTTTTATTTCAGCAGGCTGGCCTGGCCTCCATTTTAACTCTCCATTTTAAATTTTTAAATCGTTTAATCTGTTTTACAAATTGGGTGTTTTAAATTTGTTTTCGGCCAAAATATTTAATAATTTTAATGGACTTTTAATGTTTGTATTATCTGTATTTTATCTTGGCTGTTCACCGCCCTGAGTCCTCTGGGAGTAGGGCGGTATAGAAATTTGATAATAAATAAATAAATAAATAAATAAATAAATAAATAAATAAATAAATAAATGGCTCCATTTTACTTCGCTTTCCTCCAGCACTTTTCTTGCCCAGTTGTCCCAGCTTCGTGGCAGCTGCCATGGCTGCCGCCCCCTGCCGCCGACTCACTGCTGCTTCTTCTGCTGCTTCTGCTTCTGCTTCTGCTACATCTTATTCTGCTGCTTCAGCTTGTTCTCTGCTGATACTTCTTCTTCTGCTGCTGCTTCTTCTGCTGCTGCTTCTTGTACTGCTGCTTCTTCTCTGCTTCCTATTGTGCTGCTGCTTCTTCTGCTTCTGCTTCTGCTTCTTCTGCTATTGTTCCTTCTGCTACTTCAGCTTCTTCTGATTCTGCTGCTGCTGCTCCTGATGTTGCTTCTGTTGCTTCTGCTTCTTCTGCTGCTGCTTCTGCTGTTGCTTCTGCAGCTTCTTCTTCTGCTGCTTCTGCTTCTGCTTCTGCTTCTGCTTCTGCTTCTGCTTCTGTGTCTTCTTCTGCTTCTGCTTCTGCTGCTTCTGCTTCTTCTTCTGCTACTTCTGGTTCTACTGCTGCTGCATCTGCTGGTTCTGCTACTTCATGTGCTACTACTGCTACTGCTGCTTCTGCTTCCGCTACTTCTGCCTCTTCCTCTGCTGCTGCTTCTGCTACTTCTAATTCTTCTTCTGCTCCTTCTGCTCCTTCTGCTGCTCCTTCTGCGGCTGCTTCTGCAGCTTCTTCTTCTGCTTCTTCTTCTGCTGCTTCTGCTTTTTCTCCAGCTGCTTCTGCAGCTTATTCTTTTTTTGCTGCTCTGCTTCTTCTTCTGCTGTTGCTTCTGCTTCTGCTGCTTCTTCTCTGCTGCTTCTGCTACTTCTACCTTCTGTTCTGCTCATGTTTCTGATACTTCTGCTGCTACTTCTGCTACTTCTACCTCCTGTTCTGCTGCTGCTTCTGCTTCTTCTGCTGCTACATCTGGTTCTTCTGCTACTGAATCTACTGCTTCTCCTGCTTCTTTTTTTTCAAAGTTTTTTTTTTTTCAAACAAATAAACAACATAAAAGCATCATCCTTTCTGTTATGTGTTTTGTGCCAGCCATGGCAGTTTCTTAAAAGGCCACCAGATGGGAGCAAAGAGGCACCTTTGATCCCACTGGTGGGTCAAGGAGCTCCGTCCCCTGCAGCCCCATTGGGGAGAGTTAATGGCCCTCCGGCCCCCTCACACACCTTGGTAAGGGAGGGGCCGGGGCCCCTATAAGAACCCCTGCACAGGGGCTGCTCTTTTGCTCTTGGTCTACCTTCCTACGGGAATGATCCATGGGCTCAATCCAGGCATGGATGCCTCCATGCCAGGGAACTCATTTTACCTACTTTATTTCTTTTTTTTTATTATTATTATAAATTTTATTTCTTTAAAAAAAATACAAACAGAAAATTTATCAACAAACAGATTGCGGTGAGAACCTTACACAATACATTACCTTCAGTCCAAATATACAAATGAGAAATAAAAACTAAGCTAACATTGTCCTCTTTTTATTCTGTTATTTAACCAAACATATCATAGGTCCCAACATTAGAAATATGCAGAATCTTTTGGATCTCTTAAAATTTTTGTTAGCCCATCGGCTTCTGCACATTCCATAATTTTCCCTAAAATCAAATCTTCAGATGGTAGGTCTTTTCCCTTCCAATTTTGGATGAGACATATTCTTGCTGCAGTTGTAATATATACAATCAGATACCATTTGTTAGTGCCTATTTTATCTGGCCTAATGTTTAGTAAGTAAAGTTCAGGTTTCAATTGTAATTTGTAGCCAGTAATTTCTAAAAACCACCTCTGAATAAGTTTCCAAAATTCAATTACCCTGGGACAGGTCCACCATACGTGAAAATAAGTACCTAGCTCCCCACACTTCCAACAGTTTGGGGAGAGTCCAGGAAACATTTTGGATAATCGGGCAGGAGGAAGGTGCCCCCGTACACCATCTTGTACAAATTTTCCTTATAAGCAGTTGCCATCAAAAATTTCAATTGTCTAGACCAAATTTCTTCCCATTTCGTCAAATCAATTGAGTGGCCAATATTCCTTATTTTACCTACTTTATTTCTAAATAAAGATTTAACCTGATTGCATCCTTGCGTGCTGCCTTTTCTTGGAAGCGCCCTCAACAAACCATTGATCTTCGTGAGATCCCTCACAGCTTCTGCTGCTTCTGCTGCTTCTGCTTCTGTGCCTTCTTCTGCTTCTGCTGCTGCTTCTCCTACTGCTTTTCCTTCTCCTGCAGCTGCTTCTGCTTGTTTTTCTTCTTCTGCTTCTGCTGCTTCTGCTACTTCATGTGCTTCTTGTACTTCTGCTTCTGCTTCTGCTTCTACTACTTCTGCTTTGGCTTCTGCTTCTGCTTCCACTGCTTCGGCTTCTTCTGCTTCTTTTTCTTCTTCTTCTGCTTCTTCTGCTGCTTCTTCTTCTTTTTCTGCTTCTTCTTCTTTTGCTTCTTCTTTATTTTCAAAAACACAAACAAAACAAAACATAAAAACATTATCATTCCATACAATTATAGACAGTGTATCAGTCAGTGACATTTTTGTGCTTCTCTTCTCTTCAATTTATCACTAAACATGCTAGCTTATTTCCAAAAGTTTCAACATCCATTTATATCATAATTATTTCCAATTTTTATTTTCTATACATTGGTAAAATAAATCCCATATCAGATAATATTGTCTATCTTCCTGCTCTCTTATTTCAAATGTCAGTTTACTCATTTCAGCACATTCCATCATTTTCTTAATAATTTCTTCATCATTAGGTAACTTTTCTCCTTTCCAATTTTTAGCAAATACAATTCTAGCTGCTGTCAAGAGATTCACAATTAAGTATTGCAGTTCTTTATTATATGTCTCTGGTATAATCCCTAATAAAAGTATCTCTGGTTTAAAGCTCCAACATCTTAGACTATTTATCAAACTCCTGACCAGACTTTTTACCTCTCATCTATGTATGGCTTATACCACGACAGACCTGCTTGCGCTGCGAGATGCCCCCCTCTCGCGGCGATGGCCTTCCACGTTATCAAAGGCCTACCTTAAGGACGGGCTTTGGAGCCCTGAGAGGTGGCATGTTTCAAAGCGGGGATTAAGGGGTTTTTTAATTAGGGTTTTTAATAATTTTTTAAGGGGAACTGGGAGGACGACCAAAGGGGATGGGGGGGGGGGGTAATCCACCAAGGTCAGAGCCGAGCCCGGCACGGGGTAACGGTTTGGAGGACATTGGACGAGGGAATGGGGAGGGGGCGGAGGGAAATACCATCTGCATGGTGGCTGGGAGGGGCAGATATGGCGGGAGCAGGGGGCCACATCATGTGTTGGGGACGCGCACTCGCTGTCTGAGAGCAATTGCGCGCCCCGGCCCCCAAGGCTCCCCTCGGATACTAGGTGGCTTAGATACTCAGGACCTGGGCCTGCGGTTGATGCTGTGCAACGCTAGGTCTGTGGTAAATAAGGCCCCCCTCATTCACGATCTTATCCAGGAGGGGGGAGCAGACCTGGCAGGTTTTACGGAGACCTGGTTGGGACCGGAGGGAGGTGTCCCTCTGGTCGAGATGTGCCCACCACGTTTCAGAGCATACCATCAACCGAGAGCCCAGGGGAGGGGTGGGGGGGTGGCGGTTATTATTAAAGAAGATCTTGGTTCGAGGGAGACCACTGTGCCTCAGATTGTCGGATGTGAGTCCCTCTTCGTGAGATGGGGTCATGGGGTTCAGATGGGCTTGCTGCTTGCGTACCTGGCTCCCTGCCACGTGGCAGCAGCCCTGGCTGAGCTACTCGACGTGATAGCCGCGGTGGCAGTTGATACACCCAGGCTTATGGTCATGGGTGATTTCAACTTGCCATCCGTTGGTGAAACGTCTGGGATGGCTCGGGAGTTCATGGCTTCCATGACGGCCATGGACCTGACCCAGTTAGTTCATGGCCCCACTCACGGGGGGGACACACACTCTAGACTTGATTTTTGTCTCTGGCCAGTGGTTGAGTGATCTTGTTATAGGGGATATAGATATGGAACCCTTGTCATGGTCAGATCACTCACTCCTTCGTCTGGACCTTCGTACCGCTACACCCCGCCGCAGGGAGGCGGACCCAATTAGATGGGTCCGCCCCAGGCGCCTGATGGATCCTGATAGGTTCCAGACGGAGCTTGGGCCAATTCCTGATGATCTGGCTCACGACTCGGCCGAGGACCTAGTAGCTGCCTGGGACCGGGCGGCTGGTGGGGCCTTGGATTGAGTCGTGCCTTTGCGGCTTCTGACCCGGTGTCAATCCCTCGCGGCTCCTTGGTTCACCGAGGAGCTGAGGGAGATGAAACGCCGGAAAAGACGCCTAGAGAGCGGTTGGAGGGCCAGTCGCGCTGAATCTGACCGAACACTGGTAAGGTCGCATATTAAGACCTACCTAGTGGCGATAAAGACGGCAAAGTTCAATTACTTTTCCGCCTCTATTGCGTCATCAGGGAATCGTCCGGCTGCCCTGTTCAGGGTAACCTGCTCCCTGCTCCACCTGGGAGCGCGGGAGGATCCCTTGGAAGGCAAGGCGGAGGATTTCGGACAATACCTGCATGACAAAATCGCTCAGATCCGGGGGGACTTGGACTCTGACTGGGTAGATCAGGGCAGGGTGACGAGGAATAGTCTTGAGAATGTTATCTGGGAGGAGTTTGATGCTGTGACTCCCGATGATGTGGACAGGATTTTTGGGAGACTTAGTGCGGCCACATGTTTACTGGACCCGTGTCCCTCCTGGTTGGTACTGGCCTCCCGGGAGGTTACACGAGGCTGGCTCCAGGGTGTTATCAACGCTTCGTTGAGTGAGGGTTACTTCCCCGCGGCCTTGAAAGAGGCGGTGGTGAGGCCTCTCCTCAAGAAGCCGTCCCTGGATCCAGCAATATTGGCCAACTACCGTCCTGTCTCTAACCTTCGCTTCCTGGCGAAGGTTGTTGAGAGTGTGGTCGCGCGACAGTTCCCGCAATTCCTGGAGGAAACATCCTATCTGGATCCGTTCCAGTCTGGTTTCAGGCCTGGGCACAGCACGGAAACGGCATTGGTCGCGTTGGTTGATGATCTCTGGAGGGCTCGGGACAGGGGTTGCTCCTCTGTTCTGGTCCTGTTAGACCTCTCAGCGGCTTTTGATACCATCGACCATGGTATCATGCTGCACCGGTTGGAAGAGTTGGGGATGGGGGGCACCGTGTTACGGTGGTTCTCCTCCTTTCTCTCCGACCGGTCGCAGTTCGTGTTGGCAGGGGGGCAGAGGTCGACCTCGAGGCCTCTTATATGTGGAGTGCCTCAGGGGTCGGTCCTCTCGCCCCTCCTGTTCAACATTTATGTGAAGCCGCTGGGCGAGATCATCCGTGGCTTTGGGGTGAGATACCATCAGTACGCTGATGATACTCAGCTGTACATCTCCACCCCGGGCCACCCCAACGATGCCCTTGAAGTGATGTCCCAGTGCCCGGAGGCTGTACAGATCTGGATGGGGAGGAACAGGCTCAAGATCAACCCTTCCAAGACTGAGTGGCTGTGGTTCCCGGCATCCCGATATGGTCAGTTGACTCCATCACTGACTATTGGGGGCGAGTCTTTGGCCCCCACAGAGAGGGCTCGCAATCTGGGAGTCCTCCTGGATACACAGCTGTCCTTGGAGGAACATCTGACGGCTCTAACCAGGGGGACCTTTTATCAGGTTCGCCTGATCCGCCAGTTGCGGCCCTTTCTTGATCGGGATTCCTTGTGCACAGTCACTCATGCCCTCGTAACCTCTCGCCTTGATTACTGCAATGCTCTCTACATGGGGCTCCCCTTGAGGAGCACCCGGAGGCTCCAACTGGTCCAGAACGCAGCAGCGCGGGTAGTGACGGGAGCAGCGTGGCGCTCCCATGTAACACCGCTCCTGCGTGAACTGCACTGGCTCCCGGTGGTCTTCCGGGTGTGCTTCAAGGTGTTGGTTATCACCTTTAAAGCGCTCCATGGCATAGGGCCTAGCTATCTTCGAGACCGCCTACTGCCACCGACAACCTCCCACCGACCCGTGCGCTCCCACAGAGAGGGCCTCCTCGGGGTGCCATCAGCCAAACTGAGCCAGGCTAGGATTCAATATTGGGATAAAACTTAAATATTAGAAATCCAAATCTTTGGTCAAGGCAGAAGTGCCTCTTCCGTGCCAAGGTGCTGAACTGACAAACGGTATTTGACGTAGGTACAGCATTGTAAAAGGGCAAACTGACCCTAAACAGATACATCCTGTTGTTTACTGTTTATTACACCCCAAATGTCATGTATATCCTAGAGAAGAAAAACTGCTTCCCTTACTGTCCTCTTTACTGCTCTTAAGGCGCCTTTGAGCCCCTTATCTCCTCTTTTATTATGTCTTGAGCTCCGGAGCTGAGAACCTGAGCCTGTGGGAACCAGGCTGTTATGTCTTTCCTAGAGACAGATTAAAGGGTAACTTCTACGTGTGAAATGTTGCACTCTTCGTAATAACTTTGTCTTTATACTGTATAAATATCTGGTTGAAATCAGCCATCACTGTTCAGACTTTTCGCTGTCTTTGGACTGTTTGAACCTTGCACAAATAAACTCTTTCCTGCATAAACTCTTTTCCGTCATTTTTCCTGTAACAGCTGGCGACCGCGGCAGGACTAGGTGCAAGGCGATATTTCGCTGAGGACCGTTTCGACCCCTCGGGACCATCGGGAGGTCGCTCCTGAACATTCTCCAGGCGCCACGGAGATACATCTCCGGGAGACAGCCGCGATAACCCTGTGGGCCCGACGGTGCTCTGATCGAGTCCAAGAACCCTGCGGTGCAGGAAAGGTGGTCTGAACAAATTCCTGGCCAGGAATCTACGGAGTGGGAGCGTTTTTAAGTGAGTATATTGTAAAGGAGTATTGTACCTGCCTCCTTTGAAGGCAGAAGAAGGGATTTGATCACTCCCTTGGACTCGGGGTAGGCTACCCTAACGAAGTCCGTGTCAGGTTGTGTGCGTGGTTAAGTCGTCGCATTTCTCGCTAGTGGCCATGAGTTTCCGGGGCTACGAGTCGACGGCAGTGTGATAGGATGGGAGGGGCTCAGAGCGTGCCAAATACTCCTTTGGCATGCATGTTAAAAGGTTTTGACAAGTATTTCAGCAACCCTTCCTATCCGAAAGGATCAAAGGAGCGATTAAAATTTTTATGTAAGCATGTGTGGCCATTATTGGGGACAGGGTGGCCCCCGCAGGGATCATTAAGGGAGGAAACCGTGGATAAGTTGTGGGGGGTGATTGTAGTAAATCAGGATAAATATCTTGATCAATTTCAATACATTGATCAATGGGCAAGAGCCCTAACAGAAAAAGCTGAGGATTTGCTGCAGTGTCAGGCTGAAATGGTCAGGCTATGTGTATCCAGATCTGGCGGAAAGATTAAAGGGGGGAGAGAAGGGGGGAGAAGTGAGCAAGAAAAAACCCAGGCAAAAAGAGGAGGGAAATGTTCAAGAAGGAGAAAAGTATTGACAGAAGATGAGGAGGAGTTAGTTAGACCCCCACCGTATGCTCCATTGTGGCAGCAGCAGCCCCCAGCGCAGCAGCCCCCAGTGCAACAGCAGCCCCCAGCGCAGCCCCCAGACCAACAGCAGCAGTTGCCGGGAGCTGTAGGAGGAGAGGGAGGTGGAAATCAGAGACGCATGAGCGATCCTGGGGCGAGACCGAAAATAAGGAAAAGTCCCCCGCTGGAAGAAGGTAGTCGGAGTGAAGGAGAAGATCGGGATGATAAGGGGTTGAAGGAAGGAACAGGAGGAGAGCAGGTGGGGGTGCAAACTCACGCGGTAACAGCGAAGTTGAAGGCTAGCAAGCAAGAAGTTACAGCGCCTTTGCGCCAGGTGGATCAGATAATAGTAAACCAGCAGGGGCAGGTGGAACGTCAGCCCCTTTTTCAATACGTGCCGTTTACTACTACGGATCTTTTAAATTGGAAGCAACATTATGGGCCGCTGACTACTAAGCCCACTGAGATGGCGGACCTGTTTCAAACTATTATGTTAACACATAACCCAACGTGGCAGGATGTACAACAGTTGTTACGCACTCTGTTAACTCCGGAAGAACGAGAGAAGTGGAAAGCGGCAGTTAGGCAGTGTGTGAAAGAGATGTTGCCAAATGATGCGGATGTGCAGCCGGAGGTGTTGGTCCGGGCGCCCGAAATAGGAGGAAAAGTGGAGGATGTTTGATGTGCCGGGTTTGTGGGCAGAGGACAATCCACCAGGTTTTGCAGCACACCACCCTCCAGTGGTGGTTGAGCTAAAACCGGGAGCAATGCCAGTCAGAATAAGGCAACGTCCCGTCTCATGGGAAGCGATCTATGCTATCTATGAGAGTATACAGAAATATTTCTGTGGGTATCGGGTATCAAGGAAGAAAGCTCAACTGGTGAGAGAGAGGGTGAGGTACTTGGGTTATGATATTGAGAAAGGACACAGGGCTTTAGGACCGGAGCGGAAACAGGCAGTTTTGATGCTGGCCGAACCTAGAACAAAGAGACAACTGAGAAGCTTTTTAGGGTTGGCTGGCTTTTGTCGTATTTGGATCCCCAACTTTGCTTTGATGGCAGCACCCTTGTATGCAGCCACCAGGGGCGCCAATACAGAACCCCTTGAGTGGGGGGGAGAACAGAAAAAAGCCTTTAAAGATATTTATTTATTTATTTATTTATTTATTAGATTTCTATACCGCCCTACTCCTGAAGGACTCAGGGCGGTGCACAGCCAAACAATAAAAACACATACAATACAAAATTTAAAAAAATAGAATAAAATCAAATTAAATAATTTTGGCCCCGACAAATTTAAAACCCCAAACTTTTAAAACCAATTTAAAATTGAATATATAAATACTAAAAGATATTTAAAATTTTAAAAATCTTTTATAAAAGGGGGAAAATTAGGCCAGGCCGGCCTGGTGAAATAGTAAGGTCTTTAAGGCGCGGCGGAAGGTGCGCAGATCCGGGATCCTCCGTATCTCTGGGGGGAGCTCATTCCAGATAGTAGGTGCCCCCACAGAGAAGGCTCTCCCCCTGGGGGCCGCCAGTCGGCATTGTTTGGCTGACGGCACCCGGAGGAGCCCCTCTCTATGGGAGCGTACCGGCCGGTGGGAGGCTATTGGTGGTAGTAGGCGGTCCCGCAAGTACCCGGGTCCTAAGCCATGGAGCGCTTTAAAGGTGGTAACCAAAACCTTGAAGCGCACCCGGAAGACCACCGGGAGCCAGTGCAGCTCGCGCAGGAGAGGTGTTACATGGGAACGCCATGTCGCTCCCATTACCACCCGCGCGGCCGCACTCTGCGCCAGTTGGAGCCTCCGGGTGCTCCTCAAGGGGAGCCCCATGTAGAGAGCGTTGCAATAGTCCAGGCGGGAGGTGACAAGGGCATGAGTGACCGTGCGTAAAGAGTCCCGATCCAGAAAGGGACGCAACTGGCGAATCAGGCGAACCTGATGAAAAATCCTCCCGGTCACGGCCGTCAAGTGCTCTTCTAAAGACAGCCATGAATCCAGGAGGACGCCCAAGTTGCGAGCCCTCTCTGTGGGGGCCAACGATTCGCCCCCAATAGTCAGTGATGGCGTCAACTGACTATATCGGGACGTCGGAAACCACAGCCACTCAGTCTTGGATGGGTTGAGCCTGAGCCTGTTCCTCCCCATCCAGATCTGTACGGCCTCCAGGCACCGGGACATCACTTCAAGGGCATCGTTGGGGTGATCCGGGGTGGAGATGTACAGCTGGGTGTCATCAGCGTACTGATGGTACTCCACCCCGAAACCACGGATGATCTCGCCCAGCGGCTTCACATAAATGTTGAACAGGAGAGGCGAGAGGACCGACCCTTGCGGCACCCCACATATGAGGGGCCTCGGGGTCAACCTCTGTCCCCCTGTCAACACAGACTGCGACCGGTCAGAGAGAAAGGAGGAGAACCACCGCAACACAGTGCCTCCCACCCCCAACTCTTCCAACCGGTGCAGCATGATACCATGGTCGATGGTATCAAAAGCCGCTGAGAGATCTAACAGGACCAGGACAGAGGAGCACCCCCTGTCCCGAGCCCTCCAGAGATCATCAACCAACGCGACCAATGCCGTTTCCATGCTGTACCCGGGCCTGAAGCCCGACTGGAACGGATCCAGATACGTCGTTTCATCCAGGTGCTGGGGGAGCTGTTGGGGTGAATAAAGCCCCCCTCATCTGTGATCTTGTTCAGGAGGGGGGTGCCTGAAGCCCGACTGGAACAGATCTAGATAAGCTGATTCATTCAGGTACTGAGACAGCTGTCGTGCGACCACACTCTCAACAAACTTCGCAACAAAGCGAAGGTTGGAGACTGGACGATAATTAGCCAACACTGCTGGGTCCAGGGAAGGCTTCTTGAGGAGAGGCCTCACCACCGCCTCTTTCAAGGCAGCGGGGAAAACACCCTCACTCAAAGAAGCATTTATAATCCCCTGGAGCCAGCCTCGTGTAACCTCCCGAGAGGCCAGCACCAACCAGGAGGGACACAGGTCCAATAAACATGTGGCCGCACTCAGTCTGCCCAGTATCCTGTCCACGCCTTCGGGAGTCACAGGATCAAACTCTTCCCAAATAGTATTCCCAAGACCTGCCTCCGTCATCCCACCTGGATCTACCCAGTCAGGGTCTAGGTGTTCCCGAATCTGAGCGATTTTGTCATACAGATATTGTACAAAGTCCTCAGCCCTACCCTCCAAGGGGTCCTCCCGCACCCCCTGAAGGAGCAGGGAGCGGGTAACCCTAAACAGGGCACCTGGCCGATTATCTGATGATGCAATAAGAGCAGCAAAATAGTTATACTTCGCCGCTTTTATCGCCACCAGGTAGGTCTTAATATAAGACCTTACCAGTGTTCGGTCGGATTCAGAACGACTAGCCCTCCAACTGATCTCCAGGCGTCTTTTCCAGCGCGTCATCTCCCTCAGCTCCTCGGTGAACCAAGGAGCCAGGTGAGACCAGCGCCGGGTCAGAGGCTGCAAAGGCATGACCTGGTCCAAAGCTCCAGCGGCCGCCCTATCCCCTATCTGGATCCATCAGGCACCTGGGGCGGAACCACCTCATCGGTTCCGCCTCCCTGCGGCGGGGTGTGGCGGTTCAAAGGTCTAAGCGAAGGAGGGAGTGATCTGACCATGACAAGGGCTTGATCACTATATCGCCTATCTCAAGATCACTCAACCACTGACCAGAGACAAAAACCAGGTCCAGCGTGTTTCACCCCGTGTGAGTAGGGCCATGAATTAACTGGGTCAGGTCCATGGCCGTCATGGAAGCCATGAACTCCCGGGCCGCCTCAGACGCCTCTCCGACGGATGGCAGGTTAAAATCCCCCATGACCATAAGCCTGGGGGTATCAACCACCACCCCGGCTATAACATCAAGCAGCTTGGGCAGGACCGCTGCCATGTGGCAGGGAGCCAGGTACGTGACTAGCAGGCCCATCTGCACCCCATGACCCCACTTCACAAGGAGGGACTCACATCCGGCCATCTGAGGAACAGTGGCCTCCCTCGGACTAAGACCCTCGTTAATAACAACCGCCACCCCCCCCGCCCCTCCCCTGTGACCTTGGCTGATGAAATGCACAGAAGCCGGGTGGGCACATATCAACAAGAGGGACTCCCCCCTCCTGGCCCAACCAGGTCTCTGTAATACCCGCCAGGTCTGTGCCCCCCTCTTGAATAAGCTTGCAAATGAGGGGGGCTTTATTTGCCACGGACCTGGCATTGCACAGCATCAGCCGAAGGCCCAGGGCCCGAGGATCTGTGCAACCTGGGGAACGAGAGGAGCATTGGAGGCTGGAGCGTGCCACCGCTTGAAGACAGCGAGCACGCACTCCCACAACATGATGTGGCCTCCTACTCCCGCCATATCTGCCCCTCCCACCTACAGTATCGATGTCATAGCCATGTGCACCACAAGCTCTAACTCCCTCCTTGACCCCAGGACCTGCACCCCCCATGCCACGCTCCTCAGCTAGACTAGGCACCCTCCCCCGCGGGATCTCCCCCAAACCCACGCAGCCCACCCCCCTCCCAGAATCCTTTAAAATCTTGTTCAAAAACTTCCCTAAAAAACCCCACAGCCCTCTTTTTGCAGCATGCCATCTCTCAGGACTCTAAAGTCCATCATCAAGATAGGCCCTCGATAGAGTGGAGGGCCAAACCTGCGAGAGGGGGGAATCTCGCAGGGCGGGGAGCTCAAGCACTGAATACATCCACTCATTAGGGTGAAATAGTCCATGGTCGGGAGACCACCAAGATATTATAGTCCACAAGGGAAAGTTCCAATCCAGGTACAGACAATCTGACTCCATTGCCCTCTCACAGCATTGGGGGGGGGGGGGGGGAATACATGTTATTCGACTGCCGGTAATTTCTTGGACCAGCCATCCTCTCACGAGGCCGATCCATTCATAATATCCATTCTTTAGTCCACATTAAGCTAGCTGCTTGATAATAAAGTTCAAAGTTAGGTAAACCAAAACCACCCCTCATTTTAGCATCTTGTAACAACTTCATTTTTATTCTTGCCTTTTTCCCCTGCCAAATATATTTCAGTATCATTTTATTCAAATCTGTAAAAAATTCCTTGTCCAACTTTATCGGAATCGTTTGGAATAAATATAAAATTCTAGGCAAAACATTCATCTTAATAGTTGCAATTCTCCCAATTAAAGATAGTTGCAAATTTCCCCATTTTTCCAGATCTTGTCCTATCTGTCGCTTAACCTTATTGTAATTATTTTCCTTGAGAGAACTACACCTTGCTGTCAATTGTATTCCCAGATATTTTACCTTATTCGTAACCTGCATACTTGAAATCTCCATCAATTCTTCTTTTTGCTTTTTCAACATGTTTTTAGTCATTATTTTTGTCTTTTCTTTATTAATTTAATTTTAATTTTAAACCATCTACCTGGTTTATTTGCATTTTCAAAGTAATTCTGTTTAGCAGTTCTTATTTTTTGAGCTAATTCTTCCTTCTCTAGTAGATCCATTTCGTGCTTTATAATATCCATTTTAATTTTTACATCTTTCATGTATGGATCTTCCTGGAGTTCTTTTTCAAGTCTTTTATGATCATCTCTCAGTATTTTGAGGGTTTGTCTTTTCTTCACATTTCTTTTCCATGTATAATCAATAATTAATCCTCTGGCAAAGGCTTTCATTGTATCCCAACGGTTTTGTGTCGATGTTTCTTTCTTATTCTCCTTAAAACAAAGTCCAATTCTCGTTTCATTTTCTGAACAAAGTCTTTCTCTTTTAATATTGTATTGTTCAATGTCCATCTAGATCTGCCTTTTCAACCTTTCCAAATAGCAATCACCGGGTTATGATCCGCCCATGTGTTAGTATCTATATTCACTTGTTCAATATTTAAAGTCAATTCCATTGTTGTCCATATCATATCTAATCTGGGCCAAGATAAGTGTCTATTGGAGTAGAAGGTATATTGTCTATTTTTCCCATTTCTCTCCCTCCAAATATCTTTCAGATTTATTTCCTCTATCATTTTAAAAAAGGTTCTCGGCAATATCTTTCTGCTATATCTTGTTGTTCTACTTGTTTTATAGTCCAGTTTTTCATCTACAATTCCATTAAAGTCCCCCATCATACAAACATTTTCATACTCCATTTCAGTTATCTTATTATGTAATTTCCTGTAGAAGTCACTCTGATTATTGTTAGGGCCATATATTGCTACTAAGAGCAATTTTGTATTGTTACCAATTAATTCCACCATCAAAATTCTGCCTTCTGAGTCCGCATATTTCTGCTCAGCCGTTAATGTATTCCTAATATACAGAGCAACTCCTCTTTTTTTACTTTACGCCAATGATACAAAAGTTTTGCCAAGTTTTGGTTGAATCAATAATTGTTCATATTGTTTTTTAATATGCACTTCCTGTAAGCAAATTATATCAAATTTTAATTTTTCTAATTTATGAAAAACTGTTCTTCTTTTATTGGCCGAATTAAGTCCATTTATATTTATTGAAATTAATTTCCTTTCTTCCATATTCATACTTTATAATTAGGTTTTGTTGCTCTAGTCGATCTGGCTTCACGTTGCTCCTTGTATTCCATAACTCCGCCCACAGCTCCTTCTGTTACGTCCAGCATTATCAATTCCACTTCAGTAGATTTTATTGGGGCTGATGTTGCTTGAATTTCAACTTCCATTTCTACATCTGTCTTTTTAAGAACTTCCTCATAGAAGGCTCTTGCCTTATCAATTGTATTAAGCCTGTATCTTTGGAATTGCCATGTTAAGCCTACTCCTTCTGGAAACAGCCATCTGTAGTTAATTCCTTTTTGCAGCAAAACTTTGGTCAAGAATTGGTATTTTCTTCTTATCTCTCTCACTTTCCTTGGAATTTGTCTCAAAACTGCAACTTCTTTCCCCTTGTATTCCAAAGCCTTGTCACGAACAGCCTGAAGAATCTGTGTCTTAATTGATTTCTTAGTAAATCTTATGTGTACTTCTCTTGGAAGCGTATTACGCATCGCATATCCAGTATAAACTCGATAAATTTCATCAATTCCTTCCATCATCTTCTCTTTAGTTATTTCCAAAGCCTCAGCTAGGATCGTATTCATAATCTCAGCTAAATCCTCCCCTTTTTCTTCTACAACATTCTGGAATCTTAGGTAGAATTCTGCTTTATCCATTTCCCATCCAATTAAACCAGATGTTCCTTGTTCGACCTCTCCAAGTCTATTCTCAATTTCCTTCATTTTTTCTTCTTTTTGGCCATCTTTTTCCTCCAGTTTAACCAATCTCTCTTCATATTTCATCAGTGTTTGTTGTATGCTGACCACCTTTTCATCTGTTTTAAGTAACTGTTGCTCCATCCTTTGTTGTTGCTGTTCCATTCTTTGTTGTTGTTTTTCCATTCTTTGAAGTGTTTGTAGAATCGTTTGTGTCCTTTCTTTCTCTTTCTCTTCCAACATTGTCTGGATGGAGCGTTGACCTCCAGATGGTGATGAGGATGGTGTAGTTGCTGCAGATCCCACCGTCGCTACTTTTTTGCTCATTTTGTAGCTAGCCAGGTTCACTTTCAAGCCAAAAGATGTTCAAGAGGTCCAATTAAGCAATAGGATGGAGGGAAGGGAAAAAGTAGAAAAAAAGGGAAGAAAAAGGGGAAAAAGGAGAAAAGAAGGAAAAAAAGAAAATAATTCCTCAAATTCTTCAGGTTCTTCCAAAACCCTAATCCAAAGGGAAAAAAACACAGGGGAAAAAAAAGAAAAATCCTCCTCCAAATACAAAGCCAAAAAATAAAAAAAATAAAAAAATAACTGTAATTTTTCGGGCTCTTGAATGCCTTAATCCAATTTTTATAGAAGTCCCAATTCCAAAATAGAAAAAGAAGCAGAAAAAAAGGAACAAAAATAAGAGTATTAAAAAAAGAAAAAAAAAGGATAAAAAAGAAAAAAAGACAAGCAACGAAGAAATTGAATAGTCCTTCAAATCCTTTATGTCCAGAGAGCCTACAGGGAGTAATTTTTCCTTTTGCCTCTTTCCAGGCCACACATCTCACTAAAATTAATATAGTTACACAAAGAAAAGAAAACCAAAGCCTTCCAATATGTTCCCAGGCTTTATCAATTTAGATAGAAGAGCACCTGTGTAAACAACATTCAGTAGCTCTTCAGTCTTCTCATCCAAACAGGTTCTCTATCTTTGTTTTGGCTACAGTATTTCTTTTCTTCTGCTACTTAAATAAACATAGCAACAAAGTTTCTCTTCCAGTAGGTGGCAGCACTGCACACTCCCCTAGCTCTCTTATTCTTTTAAAGGGGAAAGAAAAAAAAAGAGAGAGAAGAAAATCTTTTTTAAAAAAATAGTCCAGAAGTCCAAAAAGAAAAGAAAAAATAAAAGAAAAGGTACCAGTCCAGATGTACCAACACAGCAAATCAAGCAATCAAATATCAACAGATTCCAAAGGTTTCAAAAGCGTCCCAATACTGTTTTTCTTACTTTCAGTCCAGTCCGGCTTTCCACAAAAGAAGTAGAACAATTAAGCAATTTCAAGTTTTTAAAAATGTATTCTTGGGGGGAAAAAAATTAATCCAAATAGGTTCGCTGCTCTTCTTCATTTACTCTCCATCACAATCTCATACATCAATAAGGGTGCTCTTAATGATATTTAAAGAAGTGAAAGTTCTCACCACTCTGATCACTGTTGTTCCGATCTTCCTTCCTGAAGTTGTCACAGCCTCCGCAGCCTAAAGGCTGCTGCTCCGCTGCTGGAAAGAGGGCTTTCCTGACTCAACCAGGGACTTAGCTTCTGCTTCTGCTTCTGCTTCTGCTTCTGCTTCTGCTTCTGCTTCTGCTTCTGCTGCTTCTGCTTCTGTGTCTTCTTCTGCTTCTGCTTCTGCTTCTGCTTCTCCTACTGCTTTTCCTTCTCCTGCAGCTGCTTCTGCTTGTTTTTCTTCTTCTGCTTCTGCTGCTTCTGCTACTTCATGTGCTTCTTTTCTAATGTTCCCTTTAATCATGCATAATAAGAAGATTTCTGGTTCTAATTCAATTTCTTGCTCTATTATTTCTACTATCCATGTTTTTATTTTCCTCCAATATTTCTTAATTTCCAGGCAAAGCCACCAGGCATGGAAGAAAGTACCCTGAGCTTGTTTACATTTCCAGCAAACAGATTTTACATTTGGGTACATTTTCACTAACCTTGAAGGAGCTAGATACCACCTATACCACATTTTATAGTGATTCTCCTTATATGCTACTGATTTTGTCATACTGTAATTGTTTTACCATGCCCTTTCCCATTCTTCTAACTGTATACTGTGCCCAATGTTTCTTGCCCATGCTATGATCTGTCCTTTAACCAGTTCTTCTGCTAAATCAAATTCTAATAAATATTTGTAAATTTTTGAAATTAATTTTCCTTCTTTAGTTTCTAATAATTTATCTAATTGGTTTGGTTTTGGTTCTATTCATCCCTCCTCTTGATCTTTTCTGTACCTTGTTTTTATTTGTAAATAGGGCCACCAATCTATTAGTATTCCTTGTTCTTTAAGTTCTTCCCATCTTTTCAATGCTCCTTGTGAATCTAATATCTCTCTGTATCTTATCATTTTTTCTTTTGCTAATGTGTTGGGGTATGTTATTGCTTCTATTGTTGATAACCAGCTGGGAACTTTCACATAATGTTTGTTTTTGATTTCTTGCCATGTACCAATTAATGATTTCCTAATAATGTGATTGTTGAAATGTTTGTATGTTTTATTTCTAAGGCTCCATAAAAAGGCATGCCATCCCTTCATTAAATAGTGTCCCTCTAATTTTAATAATCTTTGATTTTCCAAGGTTACCCATTCTCTAATCCATGTTAAGCTTGTAGCTTTGTAATATTTTTCCCAAGCCGGAAATCCAAATCCACCTCTAATTTTATCTTCTTGTAATTTAATTCTTGGTTTTTTCCCCTCCCACACAAATTTTGTAGTTATTTTATCCAAGTTATTAAAAAATTTCTTATCTAATTTTATTGGGCTTCTGCTTCTTTTTCTTCTTCTTCTGTTTGTTCTTCTTCTTCTGCTGCTTCTCCTGCTTCTCCTACTGCTTCTGCTGCTGTTGCTGCTTCTTCTGTGTCTTCTGCTCCTGCTGCTTCTGCTTCTGTTTCTTCTTCTGCTTCTGCTGCTTCTGCTGCTGCTGCTTCTGCTACTTCATGTGCTTCTTCTGCTGCTTCTGCTTCTGCTTCTGCTGCTTCTGCTTCTGCTTCTGCTTCTGCTTCTGCTGCTACTTCTGTTTCTGGTTCTGCAACTTCTGCTTCTGCTTCTGCTTCTGCTGCTGCTGCTTCTTCTCCTGCTGCTTCTGCTGCTTATTCTGTTTTTGCTTGCTCTGCTTCTGCTTCTTCTGCTGCTACTTCTGCTCCTGCTCCTTGTCTTCCTCCTGGTTCTGCTGCTTCTGCTTCTGCTTTTGCTTCTGCTTTTGCTGCTACTGCTGCTTTTGCTTCTGCTTCTGCTTTTGCTTCTGCTTTTGCTGCTACTGCTGCTTTTGCTTCTGCTTCTGCTTTTGCTTTTGCTTTTGCTTTTGCTTTTGCTTTTGCTTTTGCTTTTGCTTTTGCTTTTGCTTTTGCTTTTGCTTTTGCTTTTGCTTTTGCTTTTGCTTTTGCTTTTGCTTTTGCTTTTGCTTTTGCTTTTGCTTTTGCTTTTATTTATTATTTACATTTCTATACCGCCTTCTCCAAAATAGGACTCAGGGCGGTGAACAGCCAGAGTAAAAAACAATACATACAAAATTTAAAAGCAATTTAAAATAATTAAATATTATTGGCCGTAAATTAAAACAACCCAATTTAAAATCAATTTAAAATTAACTCAAGCCAGCCCAGCTAGTTGAAATAAATGGGTTTTCAGGGCCTGATGAAAAATCCGGAGGTCTGTTATTGTACGTATCTCTGGGGGGAGGTTGTTCCAGAGGGTGGGCGCCGCCACAGAGAAGGCTCTCCCCCTGGGAGTCGTCAGTCGACATTGTCTGGCGGACGGCACCCTGAGGAGGCCCACTCTGTGTGAGCGTACTGGCCGGTGGGAGGCTATTGGTGGCAGAAGGCGGTCTCGTAAGTACCCCGGCCCTAAGCCATGGAGCGCTTTAAAGGTGGTCACCAACACCTTGAAGCGCACCCGGAAGACCACCGGGAGCCAGTGCAGCTCGCGCAGGAGAGGTGTTACATGGGAGCGCCTCGTCGCCCCCATAATCCCCCGCGTGGCCGCGTTCTGGACCAGCTGGAGCCTCCGGGTGCACCCCAGGGGGAGCCCCATGTAGAGACCGTTGCAGTAGTCCAGGCGGGAAGTGACGAGTGCCTGAGTGACTGTGCGTAGGGAGTCCCGATCTAGAAAGGGGCGTAACTGGCGTATCAGGCAGACCTGATAAAAAGCCCCCCTGGCCATGGCCGTCAAATGATCGTCTAACAACAGCCGTGCGTCCAGGAGGACGCCCAAGTTACGAGCCCTCTCCGTGGGGGCGAGTGATTCGCCCCCAATAGCCAGCGATGGCGTCAGCTGGCTATATCGGGACGCCGGAAGCCACAGCCACTCGGTCTTGGAGGGGTTGAGTCGGAGCCTGTTTCTCCCCATCCAGGCCCGCACGGCCTCCAGGCACTGGGACATCACTTCAAGGGCATTGTTGGGGTGGCCTGGGGTGGAGATGTACAGCTGGGTGTCATCAGCGTACTGATGGAACTCCACCCCGAAGCCACGGATGATCTCACCCAGCGGCTTTACATAAATGTTGAACAGAAGGGGCGAGAGGACCGACCCTTGTGGCACCCCTCAAGCAAGGTGCCTCGGGGTCGACCGCTGCCCCCCTGTCAACACAGATTGCGACCGGTCAGAGAGGTAGGAGGAGAACCCCCACAGAACGGTGCCCCCCACCCCCAACCCCGCCAACCGGTGCAACATGATACCATGGTCAATGGTATCAAAAGCCGCTGAGAGGTCTAACAGGACCAGGATAGAGGAGCAACCCCTATCCCGAGCCCTCCAGAGATCATCCACCAACGCGACCAATGCCGTTTCCGTGCTGTGCCCAGGCCGGAAGCCGGACTGGAGCGGGTCTAGATAGACAGCTTCATCCAGGTACCGGGGAAGCTGTTGCGCCACCACACTCTCAACAACCTTTGCAACAAAGCGAAGGTTGGAGACTGGACGATAGTTAGCCAAAACAGCCGGATCCAGAGAGGGCTTCTTGAGGAGGGGCCTCACAACCGCTTCTTTCAAAGCCGCTTCTTTTGCTTTTGCTTTTGCTTTTGCTTTTGCTTTTGCTTTTGCTTTTGCTTTTGCTTTTGCTTTTGCTTTTGCTTTTGCTTTTGCTTTTGCTTTTGCTTTTGCTTTTGCTTTTGCTTTTGCTTTTGCTTTTGCTTTTGCTTTTGCTTTTGCTTTTGCTTTTGCTTTTGCTTCTGCTTCTGCTGCTGCTGCTGCTGCTACTTCTGTTTCTGGTTCTGCTACTTCGGCTTCTGCTGCTGCTACTGCTTCTGCTTCTGTGTTTTCTCCTTCTGGTGATTCTGCTGCTTCTGCTGCTTTGTCTGGTTGTTCTGCTGCTGCATCTTCTGCTTCTCCTAATTCTTTTGATGCTGCTTCTGCTTCTGCTGCTTCTTCTCTGCTGCTTATGCTACTTCTACCTCCTGTTCTGCTTCTCCTTCTGCTGCTTCTGCTTCTTCTGTTGCTTCTGCTTCTGCTGCTGCATCTGCTGCTGCTGCTGCTTCTGCTGCTACTTTTGCTTCTGCTTCTGCTTCTGCTTCTCCTGCTCCTGCTTCTCCTTCTCCTCCTCCTCCTGCTTCTGCTTCTGCTTCTGCTTCTTTTTCTGCTTCTGCTTCTGCTGGTACATTTGCTGCTGCTTCTGCTTTTGCTTCTGCTTCTGCTGCTACTTCTGTTTCTGTTTCTGCTTCTGCTACTTCTGTTTCTGCTTCTGCTGCTCTTTCTGCTTCTGCTTCTGCTTCTGCTGCTGCTGCTGCTTCTGTTTTTTCTCCTTCTCCTTCTCCTTCTCCTTCTCCTTCTCCTTCTCCTTCTCCTTCTCCTTCTCCTTCTCCTTCTCCTTCTCCTTCTCCTTCTCCTTCTCCTCCTCCTCCTCCTTCCTCCTCCTCCTCCTCCTTCCTCCTCCTCCTCCTCCTCCTCCTCCTCCTCCTCCTCCTCCTCCTCCTCCTCCTTCTTCTCCTCCTGTTTCTGCTTCTGCTACTTCTGCTTTGGCTTCTGCTTCTGCTTCTCCTTCTGCTTCTGCTGCTGCTTCTGCTTCTGCTGCTACTTCTGCTTCTGCTTCTGCTCATGCTTCTGCTTCTGCCTCTCCTTCTACTGCTTCTGCTTC